>CM061063.1:93752333-94424552 GCA_030762895.1 Sophora flavescens
TAGATTATAACCAAGTATTCAACACCTCTCCAAACTACAAGTATTCATTTCTTACCAAGCCTCTTCAAGCTCTAACTCTAACAAAGAGATTTAATGTTTGATCTTCTTAACTCACTATGTGTGAGAATATGACAGTTTAAGATCAGTTGAATATTAAAATAATATTCAAACTAAAGAATACAGACTCTTGCTCTTGAAAGAAAAAAGGAATGAATGATTATCAAATGGCAAAAGTTCAGTTAGCAAGATTGTGCAGGCAATAGTTGTTCTTCAGTATCTGAGGTCTTCAATTTATAGTGACCTTCTTCTTCACTTGTATTTCTTCAACGGTTACTTTAAATAATCCCGTTTAGAGATAGCATTTAATGTATGATATCCGTTGTGACTGATAGCTTGATTGTAGCAATTCTGAATAGTATTATTGGTTATCGAGGTAGCATGAATTTGGAGATTCACTCCTATGAGTATTGCAGCTTGAGCACTTGTTGTTCCTCTTTTGTGTATAATCCAACTTTTTCAGTCATAGAGTTGTCATCGTACATATCATTTTGCAGTATCTTATTTGAACGATTCTGCTTTTTGCATTTCTTGATTGTACTATGTTTCTTTTACAACAAGGTGAAACATTAAAGCATATAAAGCAAATATGGAGCATAAATATTCTAATGAAATGAATATCAATCATTTGAAATAAATATAAGAGATTCGGATTGCATTTAATTCATTCAAAGATGGAGCTCATCTAAAAAGAAACTCCGTCTACTCATTCATATGAGAGTCAAATTATGTTCTATATTTTACTTAGCTCGTCTGATGATGTGGCATATCCTCTTATCTATCAAGTCTTTGGACTTGCTATTCCTTAATGAGTTATAAAGATCTCCGTCTAGTGACGTGGCGGTTAGAGGTCGTCTACCAAATTACTTTATGTTTCAGTTCGTTTATTTCAACTAATTACTTTCGTCTGCTTACGTGGCAAGATGAACGTGCTTATTGATGCCCTTTGACATTATTATGATGAATATTTTATCTTTCCCTTTTGTGAATATTTCACTCATTGATTTGGTTCTTATTGTGCTTCATCATGTAAATTGATTGATCATCTTTTTGCATGTCTTAGATATTCTAGGGATGAACTTAGCAGTGAACCTAGGTATTGGATCCATAGGAATTGAACTTATGACTTAAATCACGAGAGTTAGAAACGGTCCTTCGAGGGTACCATTGAATTATCATGAATCGTAATGGGTTCAATTTAAATACAATTACCACGAGAGTAGGAGTTGGTTTAATTGAGCACGGTTCTTGTATCTCGAGAGGGAACATTAACTAAGTTAGGATGATTTACCTTCAATTAAGTTAAATATTAATAAAAGGGTAGTCAATTAGATTTCATAATTTGTCATTGTGGTAGCCTCAATCCTAGAAATCTCTTCTCATATTTAAAAACAAAAAATATTTGATTTTGATTTCTTTTATTGTTTCTTTTATTTTCTTGAAATCTATTCACACTTATTTATTAGTCTAAAATAGTTGTTTAATTTGTGAAGTGGTACTTGGTTTCCCAATCCCTGAGTTCACTCGGTAATTTACTTGCCGTTTTAATTATTACTTGCTTCAATCCGGTACACTTGTCAGAGCCCATCAAGTTTTTGGCGCCGTTGCCCAGGATTGGCAATACCAATATCGTTAGTAACAAAGGAGGCAACTACTTTAGTCTTTTTAATTTTTATTTGTATATATATTTGACTTTTTCTTTTGAGTTTTGTTTGTGCAAGGTTGATGAAACACGTGGACTATCGTTACTATCCAACTTGGGAATATCAACTTGATTGGATCGTGTTTGATGGTATCACTGATAAGCACGTGAAGATATACTCCAAAGAGGAATGGAAACCCTATTTGTCATCTTTGCAACCACCACCATACTTCGAGCTGGATCCCGATTTGCTAGAGATTCTTTGGGATATAGATGCTTATCTTTTGAGCTTGAGCATAGAGCGTAGCAATGAGGAAGTTAGTTCTATGATTCAGAGGGCTGAAATGCGAGAAGGGAAAAATGCTAGTAAGATAGCGGCATCGCTAAGTGACAACTTTCAGAAGTTAGAAGAACAAGCTAGTGAATTTTCTAAATTGCTAGCAGAAAAGCAACATGGAATTCAAATTGAAGAGAATCTATTTGCTAGCATGGACGTGAATGAAGATGAAGTGGTGATGGAAGATGATTCAAGAGGAGAGGATCATGAAGAGGAGTGCAAGGAGGAAATATCTCCTATTGTTCCTTTGCAAGGGACAAAAGAGACCAATCATGTGCAAAATACTTCTCTCACCATTCCTATTGAGGAGCTTAAAAATTGTGAGTTGGATAAGTATGTTGGTTTGCATGCATGTTTGGATATAACAAAGTTGGTACCTTCTATTTGTCTACAACATTACTTTGTGAAAATACCAACCTTGGAGTTCAAGTCATTGCCTGAGAATTGGGAGTTTTAATCAACAGCAGCAAATGCTCTAAGGTCGCCTCAAAAAGTTATGGTTCTAGTGCTTTATGGAGAAACTAATTACATAAAGGTCATTCTTGGAGTAGGTGACTTACCATTTGACCCAGGAGGAAGTGAGCTCATCATATCACTTAAAGAAGTCAATGGAATCTCATCACACTTGCTTCTTCCATCTCCACTCCACAAGCCATGGGATCCGGGAGGAATGTCTTACATCTTGGGCATCTCTTGGTCTTTTTACCACAGGCTATGGGATCCGGGTGGAAGCGTCTTCAATGAGTTTTTCTACACCCTTCTCTTTTTAATTATTTTGCTTTTCTTTACTTGAGTCATATGTGTGTGAGTCTTGTGTTGGTAAGCTTGAAGGGATTTTATTAAATTTAGCATAAATGGATTGCATGATAAATATTGATTTTTGATGATTTTCCCTAATGATTTGAAAATTGAAAATTGATCCCCATGTGATAAATTGAACTTTGAGAAATTTTACTGTGGTTGCATAATTTATGATAAGTTTGGGGCGGAGGGTTGCACACACTAGGGATTGTATCTCGGTCAAACAATTTTGCGAAAAATGTCCAGGTGAGGAATTTGAGCCTCCAACATTGTTTTTAAATTGTGTGAATCACTTTTAAGTTGCACTTTCCCGGATTTGCTTGAATCTATTCATGGTTTGCATATTTATATGTTTGCATCAAATGATTTAGGCAATTTTCTTCGAAATAACTACTTGGCCTAAATTGAACCAATCTTGATGCATGATCCCTAGTTAGCCACATTGAGCCTTAAAGCCTATTGTTCTTAATAACCTTACAAAAAAAGCCATAAATCCGGAAAAACCGTGTTAACCCAATCTTAGGATTTAGTAGAGCATGAAAACTTAGCAATATAAGTGTTGTTTGGAAACTAAGTTTGGGGTGGCTACAATGAGTTATCATGTTACTTGGGTTGAGAAAAATAAAAAAATAAAAGGTTGAAGCCAAAGATTAATAAAAAAAATAAAAAAAATAAAATACAAACACGCCAAAAAAGGGCGAAAATGAAGAAAGGGGTGTAAAAGGGAAAAAAGGTTGTAGCCACCCAAAGTAAGAAAAATAGAAAAATATAAAAAGAAATGACAGTTAAGATCAAAAATTATAATTTCCAAATATCATACTCTCATAAATCTTAGGGTCTTAGCCTTTTACCTTTGAATATCCTACCCTTAGCCAGGCCCCATTACAACCTATAAAAGACATTTTGATGTTGGATACATGTTTTTGTGGGAACTATGTTTAGATGAAAATTAAATCCATGGAAAGTGCTCTTGAATGGTGAAATTGAGTGAAAATTTATAGCCTAGACAATTGAGTGAATTACTAAATACCCTGACTTTTTGACCAAACTGGGTTCCTTTTAGAAACTATTTACCAGTTTAGGGTTATTTTGAAACTATTTACCAATGGGGGGTCGTTTTGAATATTTTATTATTTTTCGATCTGACGGGTCAAAGGCGCCACTGCAGATGGAGCCTTCAAAGGCGCCATCTGCAGTGGCGCCTACACTTTTTATAAAAAAAAATCAAAAATCAAAAGGGGAGGCGCATTTGGCAGTGGCGCCTCTGCCCCCTCCCCCTGCTAGCTACTGTAGCAGCACTTTTTTTAAAAGATTTTTTTGACTTTTTTAAAAAAATAAAAATTTTATTTCTAAAAAAATCCATTCACTAGATAATGAATTGAATTCACCAGATATTTGTACATGATTCACCAGATATTTGCACATACTTAACCAAAAAAATTATTTCTCAAAAAAACCATTCACCAGATAATGAACTGAATTCACCAGATATTTGTACCCGATTCACCAGATATTTACACATACTTAACCAAAAAAATTTATTTCTCCAAAAAACCCATTCACCAGATATTTGTACCCGATTCACCAGATATTTACACATATTTAACCAAAAAAATTTATTTGACTTTTTTAAAAAAATAAAAATTTTATTTCTAAAAAAACTCATTCACCAGATAATGAACTGAATTCACCAGATATTTGCACATACCTGACCTGATTATGGAGACACCGCTGTTTCTCTTGTATTATATATAATATAATGAGAGTGACCTCTTGAAATTATAATATAATAAACGACATAAAATTTAAAAATTTGTTTATAATATTAATTACAGAATTATATTTAATTAATTATTCTGTCAAGAGGTCACTCTAGATTATATATTTTTTACTTGAAATGTTATGAGAGACCCCAATGGCATAAGTCGAGGATCAGGATTTGTTGCATTCTCAACTCCTAATGAGGCATCCAGAGCTGTAAGTAGGTGGTATTTTCATGTTGAAAATAGTCGGTGGTTTTTTACTTTAAAAATGATTTCTTTTCCCTTTATTGTGTGGTAGCTCTTGGAGATGAATGGCAAAATGGTTGTAAGCAAACCTCTGTATGTGACTCTTGCCCACATGCAGAAATACTCATTTATCAAGATAGTGGTAGGTACTTACAGAAGGACAAAGTTAGTGGTCCCGAAGGCAATACTGTATATTATGAGCTTGCTGAGAGAGCTTTAGACGGAACCATCAGAGACAGGATCAAGGAATATTCATCTTAGGTAAACCCATCTTCTTAATTTCACTCCGGAGATTTTCTGCAATGCTCTCACCAAATAATTTTTTTAATACTGTAATAATTGATGAATATTTATTAGTGTAAATTGTAATTGCTATTATTTTTTTATGCATACCGCGATATTATTTGCTACTCATTATTACGGGATTTTTTTTATTACTTCTTGTCTCCATAATTAGGTCAGGTGTGTGCAAATATCTGGTGAATTCAGTTCATTATCTGGTGAATGAGTTTTTTTAGAAATAAAATTTTTATTTTTTTTAAAAATTCAAATAAATTTTTTTGGTTAAGTGTGTGTAAATATCTGGTGAATCGGGTACAAATATCTGGTGAATTCAGTTCATTATCTGGTGAATGGTTTTTTTGAGAAAAAAATTTTTTGGTTAAGTATATGCAAATATCTGGTGAATCATGTACAAATATATGGTGAATTCAGTTCATTATCTAGTGAATGGATTTTTTTAGAAATAAAATTTTTATTTTTTTAAAAAAGTCAAAATTTTAAAAAAAAAAGTGCTGCTACAGTAGCGCTACAGTGCGCTACTGTAGCTAGCAGGGGGAGGGGGCAGAGGCGCCACTGCCAAATGCGCCTCCCCTTTTGATTTTTTTTTTAATAAAAAGTGTAGGCGCCACTCAGATGGCGCCTTTGAAGGTGCCCTCTGCAGTGGCGCCTTTGACCCGTCAGACCGAAAAATAATAAAATATTCAAAACGACCCCCCATTGGTAAATAGTTTCAGAATAACCCTAAACTGGTAAATAGTTTCTAAAAGGAACCCAGTTTGGTCAAAAAGCCAAATACCCTTGTGAGGAAGACAATTGTTTGAAATTGGTGATCTCCCTTTTGTATGTGTAACTTGGATCCTTTGCTTAAATTAATGATTGCTTGAATGATTGAATTTTTCTTTGTTTAAAGAAAATGAATGTGGGGATTGCATTGATGAAAAGAGGGAAACATTGAAGAAAAATTGAATTGATAAAATTTGCATGAAATTTGCGCGAAAATAGTTGAGTCCATTGAGCTTACCAGTTTGAGCCTTTTTGAGTTTTAGTTTGCTTGGGGACAAGCAAAGTTTAAGTTTTGGGTATTTTGATAAGCCTCTGGCTTATCTAGTTCTATAACTAGTGAGGCCACGGTTTCTGTGCTAAAAGTTCGAGTTTAATCTCGTTTTCGTCCAAATTTGGCTTTAATTGTCCTCGAGCAACATCTTGAGTCTTTTAAGTAGTTTTTAGGATATTTTAGTTAATTTTGAGTCAAATAAAGCATTTGATGTTATTTTATATTTTCATATTAAAAGTGAAGCTCAAAAGAACTTGGAGAATTGAAGAAAACAAACTAAAAGAAGAATTTTATGGTCTCGCCCCGCGAGACAGTGCTCACCTCGCGAGCCAAAGCTGATACTGAGCAAGGAATTGGGATTTTTCAGTCTCGTCCTGTAAGCCAGACACAGGAAATCTGATAGCGTTCTGTCTAGCCCCACGAGACCGTCTTCGCCCGTGAATATTCGAATCTGCTTACAGTCAAAGTCACTAAAATTATGCAGGGAGCCCACATAATGATTTTGAAGTCCAAATCAATTTGGATTTGGATTGTTTTAATTAAAAGATAATTCAATTAGCATCGATATAAAAGATTGGATCCAAATCAATTTGGATTTGGATTTGGATAATAATTACCTATCACAACATTAATGGATATGTTAATTGACAATTGATATAAAGCAAAATTAAACAAGGGTCCCACGTGAAGATTTGTTTTTAATGCATTTGAAAAGTTAAACCACGTACAGGACCATGTGATGATTTTAAATCCAATTGAAATTGGATAGAAGATTCTGGGTAGCAAAACATTATACAAAAGACTAAGGATTTGAAAGGATTATCATAAGAAGCAATCAATGCGCAGGGGCCCACATCAATATTTCCATCCTAATTGAATTAGGAATAAAGGTCACGCTATATATATGGAAGGACTGGCGCAATAGAAAAGGAGGAACGAGGGAGAGTTGCGCAGGGGCGGCAAGCAGGGAGCGCTGCACAGGAGTGAGAACGCTACAGGGCCGAACAATAATACAGCTTCAATGTAATTTTCTTGTTCTTTATTTTATGGCTGAGTAATTCTTTTATTTTTAGGATTGGACAATGCCCTTTGACATTATTATGATAAATATTTGATCTTTCCCTTTTGTTAATATTTCACTCATTGATTTGGTTCTTATTGTGCTTCATCATGTAAATTGATTGATCACATTTTTGCATGTCTTAGATATTCTAGGGATGAACTTAGTAGTGAACCTAGGTATTGGATCCATAGGAATTGAACTTAGGACTTAAATCACGAGAGTTAGAAACGGTCTTTCGAGGGTACCATTGAATTATCATAAATCGTAATGGGTTCAATTTAAATACAATTACCACAAGAGTAGGAGTTGGTTTAATTGAGCACGTTTCTTGTATCTCGAGAGGGAACATTAACTAAGTTAGGTTGATTCACCTTCAATTGAGTTAAATATTAATAAAGGGGTAGTCAATTAGATTTCATAATTTGTCATTGTGGTAGCCTCAATCCTAGAAATCTCTTCTCATATTTAAAAACAAAAAACATTTGATTTTGATTTCTTTTATTGTTTCTTTTATTTTCTTGAAATCTATTCACACTTATTTCTTAGTATAAAATAGTTGTTTAATTTGTGAAGTGGTACTTGGTTTCCCAATCCCTGAGTTCGATACTCGGTAATTTACTTGCCGTTTTAATTATTACTTGCTTCGATCCGGTACATTTTCCAGAGCCTATCACTTATTATCAAGTCTTTGGACTTGTTGTACCTAACAAGTTCTTTAGGTATTCATCTAGTAAATATTTATAGCCTCGTCTACCATAGAAAGCCAGTCTACTTAATTAAATAACTAAGTAACTTTGCCAAAGTATTTGAGCAGTCCATCTACAGGGGTGGACGCGTATTTTTCAATTGAAACTTATCCCATGTTTCTTATGTGTAAATATTCCTGCATAACTGAAACCACATGTTAGATCTCAACTAACACTTTGCCAAGCACATTTAATCCTTTTGTCAGCATCAAAACTTAGAGAATATTAAATCCAAAACCACTATGGTTCCAGCAATCTCCCCATTTTTTATGATGACAAAACTAATTAAATTTGAAAAGCAAAGTCTGAGAGAGCTTGCAGAGCTCCCCCTTACACAAAGCATTCAAATACTTAAGCAGACTTATAAGCTAACAGATAGGTGCAACCGCTTATCATTCTTATAATTTATATAAACACAAGTATCAGAGCAGCAGATATCAAAGCAAATAAGTAACATAAGTATATCAGATCAATTTATCAAGTAGAAGAGAATATGCAAATGGAAACACATAAGAGCTTTTCAAAAACAAACTTTATATATATAATTCTCTTTTCTTTCCTTTCTCCCCCTTTTTGTCATCAGCCAAAAAGGTAAAAGGAGAGGATCATCATTGTCAGTACAAAAGACAGTAAAGATTAAGAAAAGAAGAAGATAAATAAATAGATAAAGGCTAAGCAGAAGGAGGAGGGTTCTGAATTTGACTCTTCTTGAAGTCCATGAGGAATTCAAGCATTTTGTTCACAACCTCTAAGGTTGGAGCCATTGAGGTTTGAACTTGTTGCTGGATATCCTCCTTGATCTGTTCAGCTACCTTGTCAACCTTTTCATCAACTAACTTGCCAACCCATTCATCAACCAGATTTCTAAGAACTTCTTCAATATTATATGGCAGAGTCTGTTGCCTTGAGCTTTCAGCAGACTCTTGAAAAGTACTTAGAGTTCTTGACTTATCTTCAGGGTGCATTACAACCAGTGCTAAAGGTTGAGAAGATTGTCTTTCTGATGAGTTCTGTTGGTGACATGATTCAGCAGTATCTTCTAAATTATCAGCAATGACAATTTGACCATTTTCTTCAGCAACAAGTTCATCTGTGATAAGCTTTGGAGTAGGTTTGGGTTTTACTGTGATCTCCTTTGCCCATTTAATAGGATAGAAAAATTCCGCATTCCTACTGTTAATTGGAAGTCCCCAGAGGTCTTTATAGATCATATATCTAAAGTGTGAGAGACCACACTTTCCCCTGACCATGGGAATATCCTCCTTTTCTTCTTCAGACAAACCAGAGGAAGATGCCTATCTGGTGCAGTGAATTATATGAGACTTCCAAAATTCAGCAGCTCTGTGCTCATTGATCAACTCAATGGATTCAGTATTTAGAAGGAAATCCAACATTGAGTAGTTAAAGGTCTCTTGATCAAGATCAAGCAGTGCTGACTCAGCTTCAGGCATTACTCCCTTGAATCTTCTGTTCTTCAAGTCCTTGTCCTTATTAAGATTCAGCATTGACAATCTCGGACAGATCCTAAAGGGCTTGATTCCAATCCTGGTTGCTTCATTATGCCTCAGCCAGGATAGAGGGACAAAATTTGCAGCTCTATCAGCTCTGATTTGACTGAACTCCCACTTCAGCATATCATAGCAGAACTGATCCAGAAACAAGTCAGTAGTCTTCCCATAGATTCTGGGATGCTCAAAGGTCTCCCATTTTGTGTCCCTTGGCATGATCATAGGGACATGCTTGGATGATCTTGCTCTTCTCTCAGGTAAAGCGGGAATATTTTTCCTATTGGGGTCAGTCTCCCAGACGGGGATAATATGTCTCTCAACTCCATCAATAAGTGGTATGAGTGGAGGAGTTTTGACAAGGTTTGGGTAGATTTTTTTTTTTGGGGGGGGGGGGGGGGGGGGTGAATTTGGTTATGGGTAGGTGAGTGACTAAAGGCCCTAAATCATTGTGCATTTTAGAGGGCACATTCTTGATTAATTGACACTCAGGGTGAGGTAGGTAGAGGGGTTCAACAGATTGACTAACTTCTTCCTCATATTCAAGTAGAGGATACCATTTGTCTGGAATGTGTTCTGGTTCAGGTTGGTGAGAATGAAATAGAATTTTCCATTCCCTTTTTACCTTGGCTCAATCCTCAGATTTGCCAGTGTAAAGGACAGAAGTTGGGGTGAGGGAAGGAAATATGGTTCTCAGGGGTTTGGGGAAAGGTGCACCAGGGGAAATGCCTTCATCTGGTTGATTTAACCAGGGATCATCGGCTTGTGAAGTGGTTGTTTGTGTTGGTTGGGGTGAAAGAGGTGTGGGAATATACACGTCATCTGGAGTCGAGACAGGCGTATCATCTATCCTAGTTTCTAAAGTAGACACTAGGGCATCTACAACTAATTGAACAGGATCATTAACAGAGATGGATACCTTAGGAGTCTTAGTCGACCTAGATTTTCTTGCTGGTTGCATCCTTGGTTTAGTTGGTACAATTGATGGATCGGGCACAACGGCCTCAGCAGCAGCAGCAGAGGTCTTCTGCTTCTTTAGAATAGAACTGATATTGAATGCTATCCTCATCAGCTTCCTCATCTTCATTATGGGAGAGGATAACTTTTTTTGGTTTCTTGGCAGCAGAGGCATCGGAAGGCTCTCTGATAAAAATTCCACTTGATGGCCTCTTGGGGGCATGCTTCCTTGTAGCAGTGGGCTTCTGCCTAGTTACCCTTTTAACCCCTAGGACTTCAGCATTATTTTAATCAACCATCCCCTCTTTAGCCATCATTAATTCCTCAGTCTTGGCCATTGCAGCAGCAACATAGGTACTGAGGTTTATGTTTGTTATGTTCATCTTTCCAAAGTCTGCAGCAGACATTGGTTTATCAGTTAATAACCTAGCTTGCTCCTCAGGATTCTTAGCAGCAAGAAACTCATGTACTCCTTGAGCCTTGAAAATCTTTGAGAGAAGATGGCAGAAAAGAAGTGCAGAGAGTCTTTTCTTGTTCATCATAGCGTCTCTGAATCTTTCATATAGGATTCTTGGAAGATTAATTCTTGTTTGTGAGAAGATGGCAAAGATAGAATTTGTGAAGAGATGAGAGGCTGTCCTTTGATCCAACCTTGTGAAGCACCACCTTGTTGAGAAGCTGGTGAAGGATTCGAATGATGTCCTTCATTTCAACAGTCTTCCAAGAGTGAGTTCTGACTGTATCCTCCTTTATGAGACAGACTTCTATAGTCTCAGAGCCACCCAAGTCTTCTTCCCATGACTCGGTAAAGACTAGACCTTCCTGAGCATAGAAGATTGCATCAGCAATAGTCTTCTTCGAGACTGTAATCTTCTTTCTTGAAACTGTTGAGTAGAAGTCAGTTTCAGTCAGTTGGATGTTTCTCCAGAAATCCCTGATTAGGTTGGGAAAGACAGAGACTTTCTTTGCGAAGAGTCCTTCCCACCCAGCTGCGTTGACATATTTGCTTATGTCAAGATTGTAGTCTTTCAGTACACCAAGGTTGAAATGATACTCTATAGCTAAGTTGAGTTTGTCCACATTGAAGGTTGAAGAAGCCATTGTAGATGATCAAATAGCTTAGGGTTTGAAAGCAGAGAGAGGTAAAGAGAGAGATAGCTCAGGAGGTTATGGAATCGTAAAGTTTTTCTCAGAGGGAAAAGATTTATTTTAAAGGAATTTTGAATATCAAAGGTTTTTTTTTTAAAAACTTTTGACATGACATGTCATTATGATAAAACGGCGTTGGTAACTTGGAACCATAAAAAGGTCTTGATGGGATTGATGGAAGTACTGACTCGACAAAGAGAGTAAAGGATAAATTTGTCTTGTGACAAAATAAATGCATTTATTAACACACAAAAAGAAAAATAAATATCTTTAATCATAGGCATATGTGAAGTCATCTGAAACTATACAATGGACGAGATAATCGGTATCGGTGGGCGCGTCATAAGGACGTGCAATGCATTATGCAATAGACGCACAACTTTAAATATGCATTAGACGAGCATAGGTAATAGATGCTGAATTAGCAAAACAAATTTTTCTCGATGCTGGACGCCAAAACTAATCCACACATATCATATTAAGATGCTTCCTAATAAAGATATATCTGTCCTCTACAAGAGGTTTAGTAAAGATATCTGCCCATTGATGGTCAATATCTACAAATTGAATATCAATCGCACCTTTTTGCACATAATCCCTAATAAAATGATGTTTAATCTCTATGTGCTTAGCTCTAGAATGCAAAATTGGATTCTTAGATAGATTTATTGCAGCAGTATTATCACACATAAGCAAAATACTACTTACAAATACATTATAGTCCTCCAATTGATGTTTGATCCAGAGAAGTTGTGAGCAGCAACTTGCAGCTGTTATATACTCAGCTTCAGCAGTTGATAAAGCAATGGTACTTTGTCTTTTACTTGACCATGAGACAAGATTAGCTCCAATGAAGTGACATCCTCCACTAATGCTTTTTCTTTCAATTCTATCTCCATCATAGTCAGCATCACATAAACCAACTAATCTGTAATCTTCATTTTCTTAAAGCACAAACCAAGATTAGTAGTACCTTTTAAATATCTAATGATTCTCTTAACTACTGAATAGTGAGATTCTCTAGGATCATATTGAAATCAAGCACAAAAACATACACTGAACATAATATCAGGCCTAGACGCAGTAAGATATAGGAGAAATCCTATCATACCTCTGTATACCTTTTAGTCTACCTTTTTCTCTTTATCATCTTTGTTCAGTATGGAAGTAGGGTACATAGGAGTATTCATTGGCTTACAGTCATCCATCATAAACTTCTTCATACTTAGTTTGGTGGATGAGTACCTCGTCTATGGTTTGTTTTACTTGAAGTCCAAGGAAGAATTTGAGCATGCTCATTTCAAACTCTTTCTGCATTAACTTAGAGAATTCTTTGAACAGAGACTCGTTAGTACTACCAAAAATAATATCGTCAACATATGTCTGTACAACTATGAAATTGGACTTAATGGATTTTCTAAATAAGGTTGTATCAACCTTTCCTCTATTGAATCCATTTTCCATAAGAAAGAAACTTAGTCTATCATACCAAGCTCTAGGAGTTTGCTTAAGACCGTACAAAGCTTTCTTAAGCTTATATACATGTTCAGGATGGGTTTCACACTCAAAACCCGGAGGTTGCATAACATAGACTTCTTCATTAATAAAATCATTTAGAAAAGCACTTTTAACATCCATTTGAAAAAGCTTAATACTATGATATGCAGCGAATGGAAGTAGAATTCTAATAGCTTCTATTCTAGCAACAGGTGCAAAGCTTTCAGTATAATCTATACCTTCTTCTTGAGAGAAACCTTGAGTAACAAGTCTTGCTTTGTTTCTGATTACCTTACCATTTTCATCAAGTTTGTTTCTGTAATCCCACTTTGTTCCAATCACTGATTTGTCTTTGGGCAGTGGAACCAGAGTCCAAACATCACTTCTTTCAAACTGATTGAGTTCTTCTTACATAGCCAGAATCCAACCATCGTCCAGTAGAGCCTCGTCTACTGTCTTTGGTTCCAACTCAGACTAGTGTAGAATTGTCTTGTTCTCTGAAGGTTGATCTAGTTCTTAGCTTGTCATTGGGGTTTCCAATGATCTGATCTTGTGGATGATAATTCTTGAAGTACCAAGATTTTTAAATTGTATCATGTTGAGAAGTGAAAGTTTCTGGTTGTTGAGTAGTGTCATCTTCTTGATCATCAACTTTTATCTCAGGTGAGTATCCTGGCGTGCTTAGACCAAGATCTGCAAAAGCTTCATCTAGCTCTGATAATTTCTTATCAGGCTGTTTGTCATCAAACGTGACATGAATACTTTCTTCTACTATCAGAGTCCTAGAATTATAAACTCTAAAGCCTTTATATGTTTCAGAATATCCTAATAGTATTCCACAATTTGTTTTAGCAACAAATTTACCAAGTTGATCTTTAGTATTCAGTATAAAGCATTTACAACCAAAGGGGTGAAAATAAGATATGTTGGGTTTTCGTCCTTTCAACAGTTCATAAGGAGTCTTATTCAGGATAGGTCTAATGTATATTCTATTCTGAATGTAACAGACGGTATTAACAGCTTCAACCCAGAAGTGTCTAGGGACAGAGTTGTCATTGAGCATATTCCTAGCCATTTCTTGAAGAGATTTGTTCTTTCTCTCTAACACACCATTTTGTTGTGGTGTTCTAGGTATTGAGAAGTTGTGAAGGATACCACTATCTTCACATAACTTATGAAATAGCTAATTTTCAAACTCTCCCCCATGGTCACTTCTTATTGAAGTGATACACATGCCTTTTCATTCTGTACACGTTTGCAGAATACATAAAAGACCTTAAAAGACTCATCCTTGTGATTTAGGAACATAACCCATGTCCATCTAGTGTAATCGTCTACTATGACAAGACCATATTTCTTGCCACTGACAGAGGCAGTCCTTGTTGGACCAAAAAAATCAAGATGTAGCAACGCTAGTGGTCTATTGGTACTAAAAACATTCTTAGATTCAAAAGAACATTTGACTTGTTTTCCCTTTTGACATGCATCACAAAGAGCATCAGATTTGAACTTAAGGTTCGGTAGTCCTCTCACGAGGTTATGCTTGTTTAGCTTTGAAATTAATTTCGAGCTTGCATGACCTAGCCTTTTGTGCCAAATCCATCGCTCATCTTCAATGGACACTAGACATGAGACACTTTGATTTGAGAGGTCCTTCAAGTCAATCTTGTAGAGATTGTTTTGCCTTTTTGCAGTGGATAAAAGTGATACATCATCTTTCTTGACAGTACACATGTTCTTATCAAAAGACACTGCATATCCATTGTCATATAATTGACTTATGCTCAGTAGATTGTGCTTCAAGCCATTTACTAAAAGAACATTATCAATGGAGGGAAATGATGTTTACCAATTTTACCTATACCAATGATTTTCTGCTTCTGATTTCCTCCAAATGTGACCTGACCACCATCTTTGGGCTTAAGGTTTTGGAACATATAGCTTTCTCCCGTCATGTGTCGTGACCAGCCACTATCCAAGTACCAAGAAATATGTTTTCTTCCTGTTGTTAAGCAAATCTGCAACATGTATTATCTTATCTTTAGGTACCCAAACTGACTTGGGTCCTTTATTGTTAGTTATCACTGGCCGAGTATGCCTAGCATATTTATTGTGTATGCATCTAGATGTAATATGCCCATTTTTTCCACATACTTTACAAAAGATGTTAGACGAGCTAGACTTAGCTTTGGTATGTTTATTTGGAACTTTTGAAGCTCTATGCTATTTAAGTGGTTTTGACTTTTTTTGAGATGCGTCTTGCTTCTCTTTGTCATAACCAAGACCAGATTTATCATAAGGTGACCTAGAGTACCTTAAAATGAGACTAAGTTTATTTGAGCCTCCTAAAAGCTTTGACAGAGAATCAGTTAGATATGTTACATCTTGTTTCAGTTTTGCAACTTCATAAGAAACAACAGGTTCACACACCATTTTGTTAGCTAGACTGACATTCATTGATTTTAGTATGTCGTTTTCATTCTTGAGGTTTTGTTTCTCAATATAGACCCTATCATATTCTTTAGATAGTTTAGAAAACTTCTTTTTGAGACTCTTATATTCTCGTGATAGTATAGATGACTCATGCAACAATTCATCAAAAGCATTTTGAAGAGTGGACGAGTCAGAGTCCATTACCTCAGTATCAGTGTATTCACTTTCTGATGCAGTGTCTGCCATGAGATAGATATTTGCCTCTTCCTCAGCTTCATTTTCTTCATCTAAAGAAGATAGATCAAGATCCTCCCATGTGGCCATTAACCCTTTCTTATTTTTGAAGAATTTCTTTTTGTCCTTTAGCTCAGGGCAGCCTGCTTTGAAATGACCAGGTTTCTTGCATTCAAAGCACAAGGGTGGACCTTTTTCCTTGGAGTCTGACTTCTCCTTGGAAAACTTTTTATTGAATTGCTTCCTTCTAAAACCACCTTTCTTTCTCCACATATGTTGAATCTTTCTGGAGATAAAGGATAACTCATCCTCATCCGATTCTTCATTATCATCAGAAGATTCAGACTCATCAGATGACTTAGCAGCTTTGAGAACTTTTGATGAACTTGATTTCTTTGCCTTTGGGCAATATATTTTCCTTTTATGGAATTTTATTCTTCATTGAGTTCAAGTTCATGAACCTTGAGAGATCCAAGAAGCTCTTCCAGAGATAGTGTATTCAGGTTTTTTGCTTCCTAAATAGCATTTACTTTAGGTCTCCACTGCTTGGATAGACTTCTCAGGATTTTTCTGACATGATCTCTATTTTCATAGATTTTTCCAAGAGATCTGAGACTGTTGGTGATGGTTTGGAATCTTCCAAACATTTGGTCTATTGTTTCATGTTCACCCATCTTGAACAGCTCATACTGATGAACCAGCAAGCTGATCTTGGATTCCTTAACTTGTGAGGAACCCTCATGAGCTAGGGCAAGAGTATCCCAGATTTCTTTAGCAGTATTGCAGCTGTGAACTTTGTCATGTTCAGATCTGGTGATGGCACACATCAAATAATGCTTAGCTTTAAGATTGAGTTGATGTTTTGCCTTTTGATCTACTGTCCAGTCTACTCTAGCAATAGCAGCTCCATTTTCATTTCCGGGTTCAGTGTAACCAGTTTCTATGAGCTCCTAGATGTATAGACTTTGTGCATCCAAAAAGGCCATCATCCTCTTCTTCCAATAGTCATAATCAGAACCATCAAAGAGAGGAGGTCTGTTGATAGCTTGACCTTCTACATCCATGGTGGTTGGATCGTACTCCCTCAGCACTTGTTAGATGCTCAACCCTTTCGAGGCTGAGCTCTGATACCAACTGAAGTTGACACAGGCAAACACAAGAAAGGGGGGGGGGGGGGTTGAATTGTGTTTATTAATAATTTTTGAAAACAACCTTTAAAATAGTTTTTGCACTCAAGGAGATTTGAAACAGAAACACACACAAAGACAAATATCCTTTTTTTTTAAAAAAAAAGACTTCAACAAAAGCAATATCAAAACCCCACAGTTAGTATAAGCAAATAAAATTGAAGAGTTTAGGGATAGAAGATTCATGCAAGAGATTTTATCCTCGTTCACTCTCTTTCAACCAAGAGCTACGTCCAGTCCCTTCGACTTGAAGGATTTATCCACTATTTCTCCAAATAGATTACAACCAAGTATTCAACACCTCACCAGGCTACAAGTATTTCTTTCTTACCAAGCCTCTTCAGGCTCTAACTCTAACAAAGAGATTTAATGTGTGACCTTCTTAACTCACTATGTGTGAGAATATGACAGTTTAAGATCAGTTAAGTATTACAACAATATTCAAACTAAAGAATACAGACTCTTGCTCTTGAAAGAAAAAAGGAATGAATGATTATCAAATGGCAAAAGTTTAGCTAGCAAGATTGTGCAGGCAAGAGTTGTTCTTCAGTATCCGAGGTCTTCAATTTATAGTGACCTTCTTCTTTACTTGTATTTCTTCAACGGTTACTTTGAATAATCCCGTTTAGAGATAGCATTTAATGTATGATATCCGTTGTGACTGATAGCTTGATTGTAGCAATGCTGCATAGTACTCTTGGTTATCGAGATAGCATGAATTTGGAGGTTCACTCCTATGAGTATTGCAGCTTGAGAACTTGTTGTTCCTCTTTTGTGTATAATCCAGCTTTTTCAGTCATAGAGTTGTTATCATACAGATCGTTTTGCAGTATCTTATTTGTACGATTCTGCTTTTTGCATTTCTTGATTGTACTATGTTTCTTTTACAACAAGGTGAAACATTAAAGCATATGAAACAAACATGAAGAATAAATATCAATCATTTGAAACACTTCACTCCCCTTGCTGGACAAACATCCGCCAAATGGTTCGGGTCTCCACACTTGAAGCATCTCCTTCCTTGTCCTTGGCCTTTGTTTCACTGACTTCCGCTTAGCAACGGGACGATACGGTTGCTGGTTCTGGTTGCTTCCAATTGGTCGGGTGTATGGTTTTCTCTGGTTCTGGTTCTGGTTGTGAAACTGGCCCTTAGATCGTGAGGGTCCCCCAACATTCCCTCTGATGTCTCTTCCCCTCCTCATTTGTTCAACTTTCCTGTATTTCTCCACCAGAGCCTAAAAATTTATGATCTCCGGTGGCAGCACTAATTCCTTGATCTCATACCGCAGTCCTCCTTCAAACCTTTCACACTTCCAGCCCTCATTTGGATTATCTTGGAAAAACCGAAAATACTTGGCAAGTGACACGAACCTTGCCGCGTATTCTCCGACTGACATATCTCCTTGTCGCAGATGTAGAAATTCCTGCTCCTTCTCAACTCGAGCCCTCTGTGGAAAGTACTTGTCTAAAAACGCGGTACGGAAAACCTCCCAAGTGATTTCTCGATGATTTTCCTCCAGGAGTTGTTTGGTGCCCCTCCACCAATATTCAGTATCTCTCATTAACAGGAAAGTAGCATAGGGTACTTTCACTCCCTCAGGACTGTGAATCAACTCGGAAATCTTCTCCAACTCCTGAATCCATAATCAGCTTTTGTAGGGTCAGCATCTCCATGAAATGGCGGTGGATTCTGTCGTCGAAAAGCTGTCAAACCAAGGCTTTCAGCAGCCTGTTCAGCACGGGCTTGTTCTTGTTGATGTTGAGCAGCCATAGTAACAGTTTGTTGTGCAATGACAGCTGCAACATCTGCCATAACTTGTGCTGTATAGTCCATTCCTCCACCGACATGTCCACGGTCACCAACAAAGCCACCCCTATGGCCTCTTCCGTGGCCACGGCCACGGCCCATATCTAGTTCCATAACTGACCTACAATATAAAATCAGTTAAACAGCAACCAGAAAATGAAACACTTATCTGCTCACCAACACCCATTACTTTTAAGAAGTAATTCAAACAAGTCTTACTTAGATATCACACAACAGGCCTATTCCCAACGATTCCCGAAACACTCGACCAGCTCTGGTACCACTCTAGTGTAATATCCCAACTTGGGCATCACATGTGGAAAATAAAACTTTTAGAAATTGTCAATTACTTTCGGAAATTTAAGATTTTTCAAGTAATTATATTTCTTTCAAAATTATGATACTTTTCTTATAAAACTTTTTCTTTCACACACTAACAAACATAACGGCATGGAGTAAATAAAGCAAAGTGATACATAACACTTTATCCATATTAACATAAGGCCTTCATGGGGACAGGCCATTAACAAAGGTTTTACATGAGGAAAAGAAACCAAGATACACTAACAGAAAATAAAAAAAGATTAAAAGAGTCACAGATCAAAAGAAAGACGGCTCTCGGAAGCTAGATACAACTATCAGGACATCACTTCCCCAAAATACATTGTCCTAAAGCTGGTCAGAACTAATAGTACCCATTGGAGAGACCATGGTGGTAATCCCCATCCCCAAGAGGTGCGTCGGATAAAGAAGCAGATGCCCCAAATCCCTCATCGGGAGAGTCATCATCATCATCGTCAAGAGGGTGGTACTTGATAGTGTGATTTCACATCATAATTTATGTACATTTTTGCATGCATTTTCATATAGTTTAGGCATATTTAAATTTGTTTTAGTTAGTTTTTACCTTGGAACGGGTAAGGTGGTGTTTTGGTGTTGTTTTGCAGAAAATTAAGGATAAAATGCTCAAGATTGACCATGATGGAGCTCGGATGAAGATAGAGCTTGAAAAGTGAAGAAATGAGCCAAACAGAGCCCATCACGGCCTAGTCGTGATGACCATCACGGCCATGATCGAGCATAACTGGAAAAAAAAAGAAGGCAAAAGTCAGAAGCTGTCACGGCCGTGACATGTTAACAGAGCCAGACCCCTGCTAGACAGAATCTGTCACGGGCTGGCCATGATAGCCATCATGGCCGTGACATGACAACCTCAACAGGCAGAAGCGATCACGGCCTAGCCATGATGAGTGTTACGGCCATGACAAACATATCATGTGGAAAGACCCCATGGAGTCCCTTCTCTCCTTCTTCTCTATCTCTCTGGTTATGGCTTTCTCTGTAATCATGAGTAGCTAATTCCCTTTTTGTTGTGATTAGATGTAACTGAACCGAATATCATGTAATTGCTTTGATTTATCAATCTGTGTTTATGCCTTCATATTAGTGTTTAATTCCTACGCTTAATGCCTTTTGTGGTTTGATCACCCATGAACTGATTTTGAGATTTGATTTGCAATGGGGACGTTCTTATCAATTCTTGATCTGGAATTAATCACCTAGTAAACCTTGCATCTAGGAATGGATTTTGGTTTATTAGTAATCGTGTAATCCCTACTCTTAATGCAAATTCACTAATTAGGCCACCTAAGGAATTAGGGTCTATTAGGGGATTTAGGCTCTTGTCATCTAAGGAATTAGGGCTTGAGTAATATAGTGGATTGATTTTAATATTTGATGCATAAACCGGATTGGTAGTCTTGGTATTGCATGAGACTAAGGTTTAGTGAAATCTAATCCCAACATCTTTCATCTTATTTGAAAATCCTTTTTCTGCACTCCAAGTGTTTGATAAAAGTTCTCAAATACCTTTTTCCTTTTATTTTGTTTCTTTTAACTTTTGTTAGGCTTGGTAATTAGTATAGAACTCCCTTCAATCCAAAAATTCGCTTAGATAGTAATTGATTCGGTACGTGCTAGTACTTGTCTCAGTCCTCGTGGGAACGATATCGGTCTCACCACCGTATTACTTGTACGACTAGGTATACTTGCCTAGAATTCGTCAACAAGTTTTTGGCGCCTTTGCCAGGGACTGAGTTTCAATATTAGCATACCCATTTCGGTTACTAATTTAAGCACAATTTTATTTTTCTGTTTTACTGATCTGTT
Source organism: Sophora flavescens (assembly GCA_030762895.1). Taxonomy (NCBI): domain Eukaryota; kingdom Viridiplantae; phylum Streptophyta; class Magnoliopsida; order Fabales; family Fabaceae; genus Sophora; species Sophora flavescens. The sequence continues at coordinate 93,773,263 of CM061063.1, forward strand.
TTTCTGTGCTGTCATTGAGTGCTAACAGTTTTGGTCTCTAGACTTTTGTGCATGCGAGGTACTGTCCCAGCTGACCAACTTCTCTATGATCCTGAAATAGAAAGAACAGCTAGGGAGAATCGGAAGCAAGACAGCAGAAGTTAGTAGAGCAACAAGAAAGAGAACAAGAGACTTCCACTTCTCAAGTTCATCAACAAGAACTCAAAATGGCAGGCAATGGTGAAGGTGCTCCACGGAGGACACTTGGGGACTATGCGAATACAAATGTCAATCGGCATGTCACTAGCATAGTGAGACCTCCAGTGAACTGCAACAATTTTGAAATCAAGCCAGCCTTCTTGAATATGGTTGCACAAAATCAATTTGTCGGGTTGGAGCAAGAGGATCCTAATAATCATGTCTCCAACTTCCTGGAGTTATGTGATACGATGAAGATAAATGGTGCTTCCGATGATGCACTTCGCCTAAGGTTGTTTCCTTTCTCTCTAAGAGATAGAGCCAAGTCTTGGCTCCAATCTCAACCAAGGGGGAGCATCATTACATGGGATGACTTAGAGGCAAAATTTCTTGCAAGGTTCTTTCCCGCCTCAAGATTTGTAAAGACAAGGGGTGATATCATAAGCTTTGCTCAACAAGAGGGTGAAACTCTTCATGACACATGGGAAAGGTTCAAAGACTTGCTCCGAAGATGTCCAAATCATGGGTTTGATGATCTTACCCAAATGCAAACATTTTGCAATGGATTGAGGCCGTCAACCAGGTATATGTTGGATGCCTCAGCTGGAGGTTCCATGAACACAAAGACACCGGAGGAAGCATTGATTTTGATAGAAGCTATGTCATCTAATGATTATTTGATGCATCATGATCGAGGTACCACATCAAGAAGGGGAGTGTTGGAGTTAGATTCACAAACTGTACTTTTGGCTCAAAACAAGCTTATGACACAACAACTTGAGTCCATCACCAAGCAACTAGCTCAACTCCCACAACAACTCCAAACCATTCAAGGGACAACCACGCCACCTCAACAGGTAATGAGATGTGATTTTTGTGGAGGAGATCATGATAATGGAAATTGTGAGGCAACACCTAGTTCCCATGAGGAAGCTAATTATATGGGGAACTATGGGCGGCAAGGTAACAACCAATATGCTAACAATTACAATCAAGGGTGGAGGAATCAAGCAAATTTTGGTTGGAAACAAGACGCCGGACAAGCAAGTAAGCCTCTTCCCACACAACCGCCTCAAGACCGAACTTCAATCTTGGAGAACACCCTCAATCAATTCATGCAAATGTCCATGTAAAACCAGAAAAAACACCGATGCTGCCATAAAGAACTTGGAGGTTCAAGTTGGACAAATTGCAAAGCACCTAGCGGAACAATCCAGCGGCAGTTTTTCAGGTAACACTCAAACAAATCCTAAAGAGCATTGTAAGGCTATTGTTTTGAGGAGTGGTAAAAGTCTTGAGCAAGAGAGCGGTGAGCCTTTGTTGAAAAATAAGAGACATACTGAAAAAACAAAGATGAATGCTGAAAAAACTGAGTTGAATGAGGAAAAAGGCAAAGAGGTTGTAATAGAGGAAGAAGAAAAATGCAGTGAAAAAGACAAGAGAAAAAGGTTAGTGGATGAAAATTCAATCTTGAGAAAGACTAAAAGTCAGATTTTGAAAGATGGAGACAAGCCTCAAGAGATCCCTTCTTATGTAAAGTTGTCATATCCTCATTTAAGCAAGAAGAAGGAGAAAGAAGAGCAGTTTGCCAAATTTCTTGACATCTTCAAGAGGTTGCAAATCAACATACCCTTTGCTGAAGCACTAGAGCAAATGCCCACTTATTCAAAGTTCATGAAGGAGTTGCTTACAAAGAAAAGGAGATTCAAAGAAGGTGAGACTGTTGCCTTGACGGAAGAATGTAGTGCGATACTCCAAAGGAAGCTACCTCCAAAGCTTAAATATCCTGGTAGTTTTACAATCCCCTGCACAATTGGGAATGTTACTATTGGGAAGGCCTTGTGTGACTTGGGGGCGAGTATCAATTTGATGCCGCTTTCAATCTTGAACAAGCTTGGAGGTGGTGAAGTGAAACCAACAAGGATGGCATTGCAATTAGCCGATAGATCAATCAAGCGTCCTTTTGGTATTCTGGAAGATGTTTTGGTCAAAGTGGATAAGTTTATCTTCCCAGCGGATTTTGTGATATTAGACATGGAGGAGGATGCAGAAGTTCCACTTATATTGGGGAGACCTTTTCTAGCAATTGGTCGTGCATTGATAGATGTACAAAAAGGTCAACTTCGACTCAGAGTGCAAGATGAAGAGGTTACTTTCAACGTATTTGAAGCTATGCATCGCCCGAGTGATGAAGAGAATTGTTTCCGCATGGACATCGTGGATGTAGTGGCTAAAGAAGTCTTTGCACATCAGCACCATTACTCTACTCTTGAGAAGGTAATTGTGAACTCTATTGAAAATCTTGATGAGGAAGAGGTGAAGGGAATAGAGGAGTGTTTGTGTGATTTGGAAGCTCAACCCTATCAACTTGCTGTCAACACTAAGAAAGAAGAGCTCAAAAAGGATGAAGTCCTAGAGAAGCTCGAGTTAGAGCTTAAACCTCTACCTCCCCACTTGAAATATGTGTTCCTTGGTGAGAATGATGAAAATCCTGTCATAGTGAGCAATGTATTGTCCAAGTTGGAAGAGGAGAAACTTGTACTGACTGTACTGACTGTACTAACACTAACCATACTGTGACATTGAGAGATTGACCACAGCTGTGCACCTTCGTGATCCTTGAGATCACCGACCCGTCAAGCTAGTGACGTTAAAGAAGCGCTTATTGGGAGGTAACACAAATTTTCTTTTCCTTTTCCATTTGATTTTTATATTTAACTCTTGAATAATTTGAGAAGATCAAGAGGAAAAAAAAATCATAAACTAATAGTTGTGTTAAGTGTTTTCACGGCAAGAAGGAAGGAGAAGCAAAAAGGGCAAAGAGACAAAGTCAGCAACCATCACGCCCAGGCCGTGACACTGGTCACGGCCGTGATGAGCTACCCAGGAAGATCAGAAAGGATCACGGCCCAGCCGTGATACCCGTCACGGGCGTGATGAAAGGACCCTGAAGATCAGAGAGCATCACGGCCTGACCGTGATGGAGGTCACGGTCGTGACAGGCTACTCCTGTGGACCAGAATTGATCATGGCCTGCCCGTGATGAGGCTCACGGCCGTGATGCATTTACCAACAAGTTTTTGACTGGAATGCGAGCCAGCACCCGCTACCGCCTCAGTAAGTCGTTCCATTTTTCTCCTCTCCCCATCTTGATTATTTACATTGGGGACAATGTAAGTTTTTAAGCTTGGGCTAGGGGTATTTTTGAATTTTTCATGATTGCATTCATATAGGCATGTTTTGCATGATCACATGATTCGATTGCCCCTTGCTTAGATTATGCATCCAATTGTGAGAACTGAGTGCCAAATAAATTAAGATAGTGAATTTTTGAACCCAATTTTTTATTCTTGTGATATGGCTACAAATAAAAAAACTTGAGATGATCCTTGATATTTGATAATTAGCATGTGGTTCCGTAGATTTGTGTTTCTCATTGATTTTTGAACTACTAAATGTGCTTGAGCCAAAAAGGGGCACTCATTAAATCTACCCCATTCTTTGTGATAGAGTGTTTTATTCCTCTTTGATTGTATTATCTAGAACTTGACTTGAAACCATTTTGAAGCTTAAAAATTTTTGAAAACATTTTTGAAAATGATTGAGGCACTAGGTATTTTTCCGGCCTTCTGAGCTTTGATTGACTAAATGCTACCCCTTAGTTGCCCAATTTTGAGCCTGAAAGAATAAAATACTTTTTTTGGTACCTTGAATTACTTTGATGAATAATACTTAGTATGACACCTTTTAAGGTATTACAAAAAGGGTAGAAAGATAGTTGAAAAAGTATGGGAGGAGAAAAGTCAGAAAAATATTTCTCTTGAATTGAAAATCTCCCCTTCTCCAAATCAAAAAAGAAAAAAAAAGAAAAAAAAAGAAGAGAAAATAAATATGGAGAAGGGGATGACAAAAGAAAGTGAGAAATAAAAAAGAAAGAAAGAAAGGTGGAGAAAGGAATCAAAACCCAAAAAGGTATCTTAGAAGGTGTCATGTTTTGCAATGCTTGATATTTTGTCTAGCCTTTTGAAATTTCCTTTTGTTGATTTCCCCACTTAACGATTAATCCCATGGCCCCGTTACAACCAAAGTAAAAGACCTCTTGATTCTTAATTGTTTTCATTAATAAAGTAGAGATTTGGTTGATAGTCAAGCTTATGGTAGAATTCATTCCTTGAGGAAATTGAGCGAGTTGTCATATATCCTTAAACACTTGAGTGAGGTGAGAAAGAGTGCCCGAATCAGTGGGAATATGAGTCTAGGAAACCTAAGCTTCTAATTGGACTTGAAATTGATTGTCTCTTGGTGAATTATATGAAAATGCCTATTACTTGGATTAGTTGTTACTCAGGTTCTTGGTTCACTATCCATGCTCTGATTATTTATATCTTCTGGCCTTAGTGATTGCTTGAGGACAAGCAAATGAACAAGCTTGGGGTGATTTGATAGTGTGACATCATAATTCATGTACATTTTTGCATACATTTTCATATAGTTTAGGCATATTTAATTTTTTTTTAGTTAGTTTTTACCTTGGAACGGGTAAGGTGGTGTTTTGGTATTGTTTTGCAGAAAATTAAGGATAAAATGCTCAAGATTTACCATGATGGAGCTCGGATGAAGATAGAGCTTGAAACAGAGCCCATCACAGCCTAGCCATGATGACCATCACGGCCATGATCGAGCAGAACTGGAAAGAAAAAAAGGCAAAAGTCAGAAGCTGTCACGGCCTAGCCGTGATGCCCATCACGGTCGTGACATGTTAACAGAGCCAGAACCATGCTAGACAGAATCTGTCACGGCCTGGTCGTGATGGCTATCACGGCCGTGACATGACAACCTCAACAGGAAGAAGCGATCACAGCCTAGCCGTGATGAGTGTCACGACCGTGACAAACATATTTTGAAAGCGCGCCCAAGGCAGAACCCGTCACGGCCTGACCGTGATGGCCATCACGGCCGTGACGCGCGTCTGATTTATAAAAAGGCATCAGGGGCAGAACAAAAATTGGAACTTTTACACCAGACTTTTACCCTAATTCTCTGAGCTAGAGGCTGCTGTGGCTACCGTGGAAAGCCCCCATGGAGTCCCTTCTCTCCTTCTTCTCTATCTTTCTGGTTTTGGCTTTCTCTGTAATCATGAGTAGCTAATTCCCTTTTTTTTGGGATTAGATGTAACTGAACCGAATATCATGTAATTGCTTTGATTTATCAATCTATGTTTATGCCTTCATATTAGTGTTTAATTCCTACGCTTAATGTCTTTTGTGGTTTGATCACCCATGAACTGATTTTGAGATTTGATTTGCAATGGGGACATTCTTATCAATTCTTGATCTGGAATTAATCACCTAGTAAACCTTGCATCCAGGAATGGATTTTGGTTTATTAGTAATCGTGTAATCCCTACTCTTAATGCAAATTCACTACCTAAGGAATTAGGGTCTATTAGGGGATTTAGGCTCTTGTCATCTAAGGAATTAGGGCTTGAGTAATCTAGTGGATTGATTTTAATATTTGATACATAAACTGGATTGGTAGTCTTGGTATTGCATGAGACTAAGGTTTAGTGAAATCTAATCCCAACATCTTTCATCTTATTTGAAAATCCTTTTTTCTGCACTCCAAGTGTTTGATAAAAGTTCTCAAAGACCTTTTTCCTTTTATTTTGTTTCTTTTAACTTTTGTTAGGCTTGGTAATTAGTATAGAACTCCCTTCAATCCAAAAATTCGCTTAGAGAGTAATTGATTCGTTACGTGCTAGTACTTGTCTCGGTCCTCGTGGGAACGATATCGGTCTCACCACCGTATTACTTGTACAACTAGGTATACTTGCCTAGAAATCGTTCAACAGTACTGCAGCTCCTCCTCCATGAGCTCCACAGGGTCCTCCTTAAAGAACTCCTCGGGATCCTCCTGATAAGACTTCGGCTTATCTAGTTTTATAACTAGATGGACCGTGGTTTTTGTGCAAATTATTCGAGTTCAATCTCGTTTTCGCCCAAATTTGCTTTGTTTTGTTCCTAAGTTGGACTTTGACTCGTTTTGCGTCTTTTGTGTAGTTTTTAGCTTATTTTGGATAGAATTATGCTTTTCGTTGCTTTTGGTGTTTTCAGGTCAATAAGTGAAGCTCCGGAGTCAAGGAAAGTCAAAAAGCAAAGTGGAAATTGCAAGTCCGGAGACACTCGCCTCGCGAGTGGATACTCTGTGCGAGCCTGAAGGTCAACAAAGCAGCAAAAGTCATCACTTCTGGCTCGCCCCGCTAAAATATTCTCGCCACGCGAAACATGAAGACCTGGAAGTCAGAGACAATCACGGCCTAGCCGCGATGAAGGTCACAGCCTAGAATTGAAGTCTCGCCCCGCGAGAGGTGTCTCGCCTCGCGAGATCCTGAAGACCCTGGAAGACAGAGACCATCACAGCCTAGTCATGATGAATATCACGGCTGTGACAGATTAGGGTTTGGAGACTCGCCTCGCCAATCACAATTCGCCACGCGATCATTCAAACTCAGGATGGAGCCAAAACTGCAATTCGCCTCGCGAATAGACGCTCGCCCCGCGAGATCCAAGATTTGAATGCGCGCCAAACTAAAATTCGCGTCGCGAGGGTAAGCTCGCCCCGCGAGCATGCGAGAAACAGAATCCTTATTTAAGGGCTGTCTCAGATCAGAATTTGGGAGGAAGTTGTTAGCCACTGTTTAGAACTGTAGTGCGAATCCTTGTTTCTGGAGCTGCGTCTCCCTTCTCTTTTCTTTTCTTCTTTTAGTTTATTATTATGGAGATTATTGCCGATTGTTTGTGCGTCGTCACGGGCATGAGGAACTAATCCCCTCGTCCGAGGGATCAATGAAGCCACCCATGGCGGTGTAGTGTTCTTGTGGTGTATGTTTTTCTCCCCTTCTCTTATGAATGTTTTCCAATTCTGTTTTGATTGCGTTGATCATATGTGTTGCGTGATTAACTAGTTAACGTGTTTGAGGCCGAACGGCGAGTCGCGTTTTAGAACTTGAATTGGAATCATTAATTGAATAATGAGCACGACAGTGGATTTATTTGATTAGTGCAACCATATAGGGAGCAAGGTTTGATAGAATTCGAGATTAGGATTATGAGACCTAGTAAGTAATTAATCCAATCGTCGAATACGTCCTATTGAGCACGACAGTGGATATAGGAGAATTTGGGGGTCCCGATTGACATTTAATTGAACTTAGGGAGGAATACATCATCACTTGGGTACTATACATGTTTGGGTAGGTGGATTTGAGACCTTGGATATTTTAATTTCTGAATTTAATCACTTTAGCTTTAATCGATTTGTTACTTGAATTTGCGATATTAATCTCTCTCTCAACCACTTTCCTCACTTGACCAAACGTATCTGATTTCCCGCGGATTAGTCGAATTGGTAGCCCAATCCCCGAGTTCGACCTCGGTAATTACTTACCGTGTTATTTTTATTACTTGCGACGACCCGGTACACTTGCCGGCGTTCACAACAAGTTTTTGGCGCCGTTGCCGGGGATTGGCACAGCCAGTTTTTCTAATTTTTTAGGGAATTTGATTGATTGGTTAAGTTGATTTTTATTTTTATTTTTCTGTTATTTCTTTATTATTTCGCTCTACTTCTTTGATTCCACTTGGTCTTGCCGTGTTTTTGTATGCGAGGTACCCTTTCACAAGAGGACCTGCTATTTGATTCGGAGATCACCAAGACCGAGAAGCGCTTAAGGAAGGAAGTCAGAGAAAGAAAGAGGCTTGAAGCGATTAATCTTGAGGACATGGCCGAAGAAAATCCTCCTCCTCCTCCTCGTTACAAGCCTCTCTTCGAGTACGATCTACCCAGCTTGGGAGATTGTGACTCTTCTATCGTGAGGGGCAACCTGAATACAGACTCTTTCAGAGTGGAAGCATGTGTCACATTCCAGATCCGTGAGAATCAGTTTGATGGGAGTGGCAAACAGGACCCTCATAGACACATCACTCGCTTCCTTGAAGCTTGTGACCTACAGAAGACAAGAGGAGTCTCACAAGATGAGTTTCGCTTGCGACTTTTCCTTCTCTCTCTTAGGGATGTCGCTCGCGATTGGGTTGACAGCTTGGATAGGAACAAAGATCGAACTTGGGAGCAAATGGCACAGAAGTTCCTAACCAAATATTTTCCTCCTCAGAAAGCGGCACAAACAAGAATAGCCGTTACATCTTTCAGGCAGACGGAAGATGAAACCTATAATGAAGCTTGGGAGAGGTACAATGGCTTATTGAGAAGATGCCCTTCAGCGTTCTTTGACCCCGTCTCCAAAGTTCAGCACTTCTTTAATGGGTTGAGGGGACGCTATCAGATGAACTGTGATGCCGCAGCTGGCGGTTCTTTCTCATACTTATCGGCTGAGGACGGATGGGCATTATTGGAAAAGATGTCATATAATGATTACAACCGTGGAAGGGAAAACTCAAGTGGAGTCAGTGCTGGAACAATGGAAGCCATTCTAGAGCAAGTCAAATCATTGAAGATGCAAGTTGCGGCTTTGTCAGAGAGCAAGAAAGTTAGTGCGATACACGAGGGAATGCCGCCGGGTTGTGAAATTTGTAATGGAGATCATGACACTTTGAGCTCGCCAGTTCAATTTCCCTCGAGAACATGTGGACTCATGCCACAACTTTTATGACACTCGTGCCCCGGAATAACTATCAGAGGAACAGACAAAATGACTACAATCAGAATCAGAATAGGGGGTACATGAGGAGAGACCATCCGGGTTTCGCTTGGAGTAATGCTAATGGTGGTCTAGACGGTCAACAACCTCCTCAGTAGAATTGGCAACAACCTCAGCAGGGTCTAAGGCCGAACATTGGAATTCAACAGTGTAATACTCAGGAGGCTCTACCGGGGACTAACCAATTGCAAATAACAGATAGTGGAAGGCAGCCTTGGGAATTGGCTTTTGAGAAGATGAATGCGGCAATGGAAAAGATGGTAATCAACACAGAGACGGTAAATACGAAAGTTGACAAGTTAACAACGCATGCAGGGGCGACAATGCACAATCTAGAGATGCAAATAGCTCAGCTCGCAAAGCAACTGAATGAGCGTCCCCCAGGCACTTTCCCAGGTAATACCGAGAACAACCCCAAGGGACAATACAATGTCATATCTACTAGAAGCGGAAAGGTGTTGGAACCTAACAGGGGTGCAACTAGTTCTCAGGATGACAAGGCCCCGGAACAACCAAATGTTGAAGAGCAACCTGAAAAAGAGAAGTTGGCAAGTGACAAGGAACCGGAGCAAGGGGGAAGGCTGAAGCTTGTGGATGAAGAGTTCCGAAAGAAGAAGTGGGTTGAACCCCAAGACCTCCTGCCCTACATGAAGGTACCGTATCCTGAAAGATTGAAGAAGCCTCAACAGGATAAGCAATTCAACAAGTTCCTTGATGTCTTCCGAAAACTTCAGATTAACATTCCATTCGCGGAAGCCTTGGAACAGATGCCATCATATGCCCGGTTTATGAAGGATCTTCTAACCAAGAAGCAGAAAATAGAGGATGAGGAAACGGTTGCTTTGACCGAGGAGTGTAGTGCCATCCTTCAGAGAAAACTCCCTCCAAAGTTGAAGGATCCCGGTTCCTTTTCGATACCATGTACCATTGGGGAGATGACTGTAGGGAAGGCATTATGTGATCTAGGGGCAAGCATCAACTTGATGCCCCTCTCTATGATGAAGAGGTTGGGGATCCAAGAAGTCAAGGATACGCGAATGTCGCTCCAATTGGCCGACCGCTCTATAAAATATCCTTATGGGGTGGTCGAAGACTTGTTAGTAAAGGTGGACAAGCTTATATTTCCGGCGGACTTTGTAGTGCTTGATATGGATGAAGACGCCGAGATCCCTCTCATATTGGGTAGGCCCTTCTTGGCCACTGGGGGTGCCTTGATAGATGTGCGACAAGGGAAACTCACCTTAAGGGTGCAAGATGAGGAGATAGTCTTCAATCTCTTTGAAACAATGAAGCACCCCGCAGAGAGGACGGAAGTGTATCGTGTGGATATGGTGGATCCAACTGTCAAGGCAAGAGCAACTAGAGAAGCCCATGGTTCTTCACTTGCAAAAGTGTCGGTAAAATCCCATGATGGGGACAATGAGGAAAAAGACCCTTTGGGGGATGAGGTCTATCTCGAGTGGTTGAAAGACATGGAAGCCTTACCGAGTTCCCCAAGGGATGAATGTGCAAAGGAAGAGCTCGACAACAAAGGCATGAAAAATAATGGTAAGGCACCGGAATCGAAAGGTGGCAAGATCGTGGTGGTCAATAAAGACAACGAGTTGATCCCAAAAAGGACCATCACGGAGTGGAGAGTTCGTGCTGATTATAGAAGGATGCTAGACTTAAATGAGCTGTCCGAGAACAGCTTGCGAGCATATGAAAGGGCAAGAGCCTACAGGAAACGGATTGAGGCAGGGCATGGCAAGCAGTTTCTTCCTCTGGAGTAACCCTCTGGGGTGACTTGAGTCAGGCTCGGGACGTTAAACAAGCGCTACTTGGGAGGCAACCCAAGCTAGTATCCTTTATTTTTAGTTTCTGTCATTTTCATATATATATATATATATATATATATATATATATATATTAAAAAAAAAACTTGATTCGCCACGCGAATCCACATTGGCCGCACGAGACAGAAGCCCTGAATCTCTGGGGTTGCTCACTTTTCTGTCTCGCGTCGCGAGGTATACTTTCGCCTCGCTATTCTGGGCATCATCATCTGTTGGAATTCCAGATTCGCCTCGCGAGTGATATCTCGCCTCGCGAATCTGCACTTAAGGTTTTAAATTGCAGGAATTCTTCCAGGATGCTATGCAACAGAAGGGAGGCCGTGAGACCAATTGGATGAGGAGGCAACCATGGAAACTTGATCAGGGAGTATCCTTCCCTCTCCTCACTTTTGTTTTGTTTTTGTTTTTGCTTTGTTTTTGTTTGTCACTCTTGAATAATTTGAGAAGATCAAGAGTTGTTGTATGAATGTGTGTTGGCAAGCTTGTTGGTTTCTAATTAAATTGAGCACAGATTGCATGAATTATTTTGATCATTGATGATTTCCCCCTAGGTTCTGAAATTAGAAAAGTTTATCCCTACTTAAAAATTGAAAACTGAACTTTGAGAATTTTGTTGTAATTACTTGATTTATGATAAGTTTAGGGTGAGGGGGTGCACACACTAGGAATTGTATCTCGATCAAACAATTTGCAAAATGTCCAGGTGAGGATTTGAGCCTCCAACTTTGTTTTTGACTGTGTGAATCACTTTTAAGTTGCACTTTCCCGAATTTGCTTGAATCTCTTCATGGTTTGCATGTTCATGTGTTGCATCAAATGATTTAGGCAATTTTCTTTGAATTAACTACTTGGCCATAAATTGACCCAACCTTGATGAATGATCCCTAGTTAGCCACATTGAGCCTTGAAGTCTATTGTTCTTGATGACCTTACATTACAAGCCATTAACTCAGAAAAACCATGATTTTCCCCTATCCTAGGATTTAGGAGAGTATGGAATTTTAGCTTTGTGAGTGTTGTTGTGGAACTAAGTTTGGGGTGGCTACAAGTTCATGAATCATAGTTGAGAAAAAGAAAAACGGAAGTAAGGGCCTAAGGCTTGAAAAAAAAAAAGGGTGATGAAAAGCATTGAATATGTGCCAAGAAGGGCAAAGAAAAATAAATATAAAAAGGAAGAGGTGTGTAGCCACCAAATGCAAGGAAGAGAATAATATGATAGTGATATTAGTTGTGATATTAGTTTCATGCTCTCATTGATCCTAGGGACTTAGCCTCTATCCTTGTATATCCTACCCTGAGCCAGGCCCCATTACAACCTTTAAAAGACCTTCTGATGTTGCATACATGTTTACGTGGGAACTACTTTTGAGATGAAAATCAAATTCATGGGAAGTGCTCTTGATAAGTGAAATTGAGTGAAAATGTTGAAAGCCTAGACGAATTGAGCGAATGAGTGAAATTTTACATACCCTTGTGAGGAAGGCAATTGTTTGAAATTGGTGATCTTCCCTTTGTGTGTGACTCTGAACCTCAACTTAGATTAATGATTGCATGAATGATGAAGTTCTCAATTGTTTTAAAGTAAATGAATGTGGGGATTACATTAATGTAGGGGGGAGATCATTGGAGAAAAACTGTTTTGATTGAATGAAATTTGTGCGAAATCGATTGATTCCTTTAGGCTTGCCAAGTCTTGAGTCCTTTTTGAGTTTTAAGCTTGCTTGGGGACAAGCAAGGTTTAAGTTTGGGGTGTTTTGATAAGCCTTCGGCTTATCTAGTTTTATAACTAGATGGACCGTGGTTTTTGTGCAAATTATTCGAGTTCAATCTCGTTTTCACCCAAATTTGCTTTGTTTTGTTCCTAAGTTGGACTTTGACTCGTTTTGCATCTTTTGTGTAGTTTTTAGCTTATTTTGGATAGAATTATGCTTTTGGTTGCTTTTGGTGTTTTCAGGTCAATAAGTGAAGCTCCGGGAGTCAAGGAAAGTCAAAAAGCAGTGGAAATTGCAAGTCTGGAGACACTCGCCTCGCGAGTGGATACTCCGCATGTGAGCCTGAAGGTCAACAAAGCAGCAAAAGTCATCACTTCTGGCTCGCCCCGCTAAAATATTCTCGCCACGCGAAACATGAAGACCTGGAAGTCAGAGACAATCACGGCCAAGCCGTGATGAAGGTCACAGCCTAGAATTGAAGTCTCGCCTCGCGAGATCCTGAAGACCCTGGAAGACAGAGACCATCACGGCCTAGCCGTGATGAATATCACGGCTGTGACAGATTAGGGTTTGGAGACTCGCCTCGCCAATCACAATTCGCCACGCGATCATTCAAACTCAGGATGGAGCCAAAACTGCAATTCGCCTCGCGAATAGACGCTCGCCCCGCGAGATCCAAGATTTGAATGCGCGCCAAACTAAAATTCGCGTCGCGAGGGTAAGCTCGCCCCGCGAGCAGGCGAGAAACAGAATCCTTATTTAAGGGCTGTCTCAGATCAGAATTTGGGAGGAAGTTGTTAGCCACTGTTTAGAACTGTAGTGCGAATCCTTGTTTCTAGAGCTGCGTCTCCCTTCTCTTTTCTTTTCTTCTTTTAGTTTATTATTATGGAGATTATTGCCGATTGTTTGTGCGTCGTCACGGGCATGAGGAACTAATCCCCTCGTCCGAGGGATCAATGAAGCCACCCATGGCGGTGTAGTGTTCTTGTGGTGTATGTTTTTCTCCCCTTCTCTTATGAATGTTTTCCAATTCTGTTTTGATTGCGTTGATCATATGTGTTGCGTGATTAACTAGTTAACGTGTTTGAGGCCGAACGGCGAGTCGCGTTTTAGAACTTGAATTGGAATCATTAATTGAATAATGAGCACGACAGTGGATTTATTTGATTAGTGCAACCATATAGGGAGCAAGGTTTGATATAATTCGAGATTAGGATTATGAGACCTAGTAAGTAATTAATCCAATCGTCGAATACGTCCTATTGAGCACGACAGTGGATATAGGAGAATTTGGGGGTCCCGATTGACATTTAATTGAACTTAGGGAGGAATACATCATCACTTGGGTACTATACATGATTGGGTAGGTGGATTTGAGACCTTGGATATTTAATTTCTGAATTTAATCACTTTAGCTTTAATCGATTTGTTACTTGAATTTGCGATATTAATCTCTCTCTCAACCACTTTCCTCACTTGACCAAACGTATCTGATTTCCCGCGGATTAGTCGAATTGGTAGCCCAATCCCTGAGTTCGACCTCGGTAATTACTTACCGTGTTATTTTTATTACTTGCAACGACCCAGTACACTTGCCGGCGTTCACAACACCTCCTCCATGGGTGAGGCCGGTGCTGCTACTTGCTGAGGTGGGTCCTGTGGGGGATCCATGACCAACTGTCCCTGGTTAGCCAGGTGCTGCAGATAACACCATGTTGGTGGCAATGAGATCTCGATTGTCTCTACGGTATGAGTCCTCCGCTCCGGTCCTCCTACCTGTACCATCGACTGTACAAACTGGGCCAGTATATGTGGCGGAGTGATTCCCCGGATGAAACACCCACGCGCCAGGGTTATGGGCATTCTCGAAAATGAGGGCCATCACCCTCGAGTGAGCTAGGGGCATGTCCGAATCCATCTATACTCAAAACATGTATACACCACATAAGGAAAGAAAAATGAAAGGGTGAGATATTAATATATGGATTAAATATGATAATTACATGCTCGACACACACAAAATAACATGAAAAAATAATTATTCACAAACATCATAAGATTTTCAAAATAAATATAACACTCAATCAAAGAGAATATCATACTCAAAAATCATCGTTATTTTTGAAAAATGCATGACACTTCTATATTCAACATCTATTTCCTAATCTTCGGAGATTCCAAACTTCTTTTCGTTTGAGCGGATCAGGCTCTTACATGGCACATTGTCAACGTTAAAAAAACAATGGTCAACTTAAACATGGCACATTGTCCAAACTCCTGGCACAATGGTCAACTTTATACATGGCACCTTGTCCAAACATCCTGGCACAATGGTCAACTTGGTAAATGGAACATTTGTCCATAAAGATACATTGTCCATTAGGCACAATGATCAAATATACAGGCACATTGCCCATTAAGGTACAATGGTCAACTTAGGCACGCCGCCAAAATAATGAATGTAAAAACCTTTTATTTTCGCCGTTTTTCTTTGTGTTTCATTATTTCCTTTGTCGAGGCTTAGGGCTCACAACCATTCTTAAGTTTTTCCGTGTTTTAAAACTCTACATTGCAAACACATGACATTTCAGTCCGAGTGTCCAATCACAAAAGTCCTAGACCGATGCACTAGTCTTAGACTTTGTGGTCATAGAAAACAACTTTCACCACGTTTATCATAACAAATGTAGGACACACGATCCACAACAAACATAAATAGGACACGAAGTCCACCACAACGTGACATGGATCATAGATCTACGTGTTTTTAAAACACTAGTATCCCAATGTCTCGGTTACTAGGTTCACTTTCAATGTTATTTTTCGTTCAGTGAAATACAAATACAAAACCAAACTTTCAGAACTTATCCAAGTTATCGGAATATTTTTGTTGAGTAGAATTTTTTGGTAAAAGAACAACTTTTCCATATGAAATTCCTTTCTAAAACTCTCAATTATAGAAAAATCCATTTCTTTTCAAAAATTCATTTTATTTAGGGATTTTCCTTTTTCTGAAAAATATTGAATTTTTTTTAAAGAAAAACGTTTTTTAAAATATTAAAATAAACTTGTTTTTCTTTAAGGTCTTTCACCATAAAATATTTTCAAAAATTAAATTTTTCTTAAGATAAAATCATTTAAATCTTCAAATTCCTTCACATATAAAAATATTTTAACTTCTTAAATCCTTTATAAAAGTTTTGAAAAGGATAATTTACTTCTTCTTCTACCAAAACATTTAAAATAATAATAATTTCTTCGATATTCTTCTTAAATTTTCTTAAAGCTTTTATCTGTGATTGTTAACGGAGCTCTACCCATTGTTAGGCTTTCCATGCAACAACCAATCAATCCCATAACAGTTTACATCATATATCAATCATATTCACATGTTCATAAATAATTAATCAAAC
Organism: Sophora flavescens; assembly: GCA_030762895.1. Taxonomy (NCBI): domain Eukaryota; kingdom Viridiplantae; phylum Streptophyta; class Magnoliopsida; order Fabales; family Fabaceae; genus Sophora; species Sophora flavescens. The sequence continues at coordinate 93,789,116 of CM061063.1, forward strand.
ATAAAAGTTTAAACATATTATCAATCAAGCAAACAAATTAAATCATCAAACAAAAATCGACAAAAACACATCGAAACAATCACAACACAACATATAGCTATCGTAAAGAATATCCCTCAGGCAATCCCCCATTGCCTTAATTTTAAGGGTAAAAAGATTGAAGTTTTTCCACGTTTGATTTAAAACGAACATTGTTTCCTTATCGCAATTGCAAATCTAAACAAAACCAAGCATGTAACATAAGTTAAAAATTTATAAAATTACCCTATTTCTCTCATGCATGTCTTTGCCATGACATGAAAATGATGATAAAAATATCAAATTTCTACAAGTTCTTGGATCAATGATCCTTAAGCATTATAAAGGTAAGATCAAGGTTCATATCTTAAAAATAAATTTCAATTCATCCACTCCATGAATGAGTAGGTTTCAGCCATGGGTATGAAAATGGGAAAGAAAACTCATTTTTTTATTTAACTCAAGCACTTAAAAAAACATATATATTAGGGAGTTTTTAAATCAAGTATGAGAAAATTTGAACAAAAACACTAACTTGCCTACATAGGGTTTTCGGCCACCCTAAAAAAAATGTGTTTGGAAAAACTTTTTGTTACATGCAAACATGTAAAATGAAGGTAGAGATGTGTATAAGTTCATAAAAATTTGTTTCCTATTAAAAAGATTTTTCTAATAAATTTTTTTTTTTGGACTAAATCTTGAACATGATAGAGCAACATGCATGTAGATGGAAGGGATATTTTTAAGAAAATAAAGATCAAGAGAGAAGAGTTATACCCTTGATGATGAAGGGAAGATGAAGATGAGGATGAGCAAGACTTCAATCTTCCAAGAGTAACAATGGTGAAGTGAGTGAGCAAGTGAGTAAGTAGGTAAGTATGTGAGTGAGTGAGTTTGAGAGAAAGAGGCAAAAGTGATGAATGAAGTTGGAATGAGGTATATACAGAGGGGGAGGGGGATTGCTGCTGGAGTCGGAGAAAATTGAGAGGAATTTTCAATTTTTTTTTGAATTTAGAAGCTTCTATTTATATAATTAAAAGGTTTCTTGCAAGGTTTAACAAATTGATTTTATGTGTACGTCATAATGGTCTTTCCTTATGACACCTTCATCATTCCTATGTCAAGTCTTGTCAAACTTGCACCCACTCCATTTTAAATTAATTCAACTTCCTTCCGGTTCCATCGATTCCTCGACTGTAAAATCCGATCGTATTTCCTTTAAAGATTTCATCCAAAAAATTTAAATTATATTATTTACAAACGGAAATTTTCAAAATTTTGGGATTCATTGCAATCGTGTTAGGAAATCCGATGATTTCGTTTACGAGTCAAAATTCAATTTCTCAATCAGTAAAATCTTACTGATAGTGAAAACGCAGATCGGGTTTCGTCTGAATTTTCAAACGAAATTTTAACTGCAGCTTCCTACGATAAGATAGATTAAGAAAATAATATTGGTTTATCAAAAATATTTTCTCTGATTTAAAATAATAAACATATATATGCATACATATACACTGATTATTGAGAATCATAAAAATCGGGGTGTTACAATAAGCTTGAAAAAAAAAACCTCTGCATCAATCACAAAACCATGAGAACCTGATAATTTTGGAAAGTAAAAATGCTAGCCTATTTCACTCGAAGACTTCTTGATAGAATTGCCAGAAGATCACACACAACACAACAAAAATAATTTCGTTCAAGAATTTCCTGATACTAGAGTACTACCCGTACCCTCTTATTTGCCTCAATTATCCAGACCCGGACTCATACCCATAAAGCAGGTATTTATCTTACCCGTTGTCATCCCTAATTAGGCACTAGTCTAATTATTTTTCATACATTTAATTGAAGCTAGAAAAATATAATCATTGAGTTGTGGTTAAATTTTAGGACACGAATTGATGCAAATACGATATAAAAGTTGGAGTTTTTTTTTGTTTGTCCCCCGGAATACCCTCCATTCGTAACGATGAAGACTAATTCCATACTAAATCATATTGAAGGGCCGACAGCCGACCTTTTCCAATCAGATTTTTCCTATACACAAAAGTCACGGATTGAACATCCGATCACTTCCTTATAATAAGTTTTTATTTTTACTCAAGTCAATGCTAAGTTGCTAACAAGAAAGCCATATCTTTGGTTTAAAAAAAAGAAAACAAGAACCAACCCAAGAAGCAGACACTCACACTTCACTCTTACTGGTCCTAAGAAGTAACAATTGCAACGATGCGTTTAAACATGAAAAGAAAAGCGTGGTAGGAGATTCTGCATCCTTCGTGTCAGGGTTTCAACTTTCAACAGTTACAGCTTCAAATTCCATTAATTTCTTCGCTCCCATTCAAATTGCGCTTCTTCGCAACGCCATATTCCCACGATTAAGAGATCCCAATTTTCCCTAACTCCAGCAATCCAAAGATTCCAACACCATCGTCATTCTGCGACACCGTACGATGTTTTTGTTCCTTTTATTTTCTCATAATTTCGTGCCAATCCTATGTGAAAATTGAATATTCTTTTTTTTTTTTTAAATATGTTTTTAGTCTATGAAAAGTGTGTTTTGGTTTTAGTACCTATGAAATTTTTTTTCATAGGTTTTGATCCTATAATTTAAAAAACTTAGGATTAGGTTCCTACTGGCGACTTTGCATCATACAATAGACATCTAAACCACTTGGAAATAATCTTCGTAGATTGCAAAATTTGTTTTTTTTTTGGCTCAATTCAATTTGTGAATAATTCTTTTTCAGTAGATATTGACGGTAAGGAGCTATTGCTAAACTTTCGAAATTGTAAGGGTCAAAACGTATGAAAAAATTGTAGGAACTAAAACCAAATTACACGCACGACTAAAAACTTATTTCAACTTTTTTTTTTATTTGTATGTTTTGAATTGTGGGGCTGATCAAATTGTTCTTTTGTTATTGCTAACATTTCGTGCTTCCTTATTTGAAAGATTGTTCCTTCCATTGGGGTTTTTGAATTTTTGTGTATTGTTGAGAATTTTTGGGATTCTGGAGCTGATTATTTGTGTTTTAGGATTCTTACTTTCATTGGGGTTTTGAATATTCTGTGTGTTTTGTTTCTTGATTGCTTTGATGTGTTATGATCTTTTTGTGTGTTTTGCATTGAAAATTTGAGAGCTGAGCAGCATGCACATTGGTGTTGCAGTGCCAATGACATATGCAGAGGAAGATGCCTCTTCGGGATCCGGAGATGATGTGAACCTGTTAGATGGACACAAGCGTCAGGCCGGTGTGCCATCTAATTCTGGTGGTGGCCGGAAGAGAGGCCGAAAAGCTACTGGGGGGGCTATAGTGGATGCCATGCTGGAGATTGCAGCTGCTTCAAAGATGAGGGCAAGTGCAATAATGAAGAATGAGGACATATTCTCTATAAGCAAGTGCATCAAAGTGTTGGATGAGATGCAAGGTGTTGATGAACGGATCTACTTTCTTGCTTTGGATTTGTTTGAGAACCACCCCAATGCCCGTGAGGTTTTCATCTCTCTAAAGAGTGAAAAAGATTGGCATGGTTGCAGGGCAAATGTGGTGTTTCCTCTAGTTGAATTGTGTGAGAAACTTATTTTTTGCTTTTGGGTTAAAAATGGTCCCATACTATTGTACAGTTAAGTAGACTGCAAGGTAAAACGGTAGTGACTAATTTGGTTTTGTGGTTGATGCCTACATTACTCCAATTTTATCAATTTGGAATTGTAACATAGCACTTTTTTTGTTTGTTTTACAAACTATTATTTCACTAGTTTTATGCATGATTAGAATGTTTTCTAAAGCTATGAACTAGATGTTGAAAGTTATATTGTCTTGCACCATTCGCACTCTTGAAGTTTATCTTTACAGATAAACCAATCAGCATGGATGACAGAGACCTAGAATTGGATGAGATGGAACTAGTTGCGGCTGCCGCTGGCTACTATCACTATAGCTGTCTAACCAAGCAGCCTTCTCGTTGTTTATCACCTAGGAGATGTGAATTTATGGCAGAAGTGCTGAATGGGCATGATGACTTTTGTCGGGAGATGTTGCGGATGGACAAGCATGTATTTCATAAGCTGTGTGACATCCTCCGTCAAAGAGCCATGTTACGTGATACTGCTGGTGTAATGATAGAGGAGCAGTTAGCAATATTTTTAAACATCATTGGTCATAATGAACGTAATAGAGTGATTCAAGAGCGGTTTCAGCACTCCGGTGAAACCATTAGCCGGCATTTTAATAACGTATTGAAGGCTATTAAATCACTATCGCGTGAAGTTTTGCAACCTCCTCAGCTCACCACATCTCCAGAAATTCTCAACAGTACTAGATTTTACCCATATTTCAAGGTTACAATTATCTTTGAGCTCCTTCTTCGTTGCTATTCTCTATTCAATTTGTTTCCTGTGCTTTACTACTTGTGCTAGTTTACTGACCTTCCCCCCTCCCCCCTCTATAATTTCAGGATTGTATTGGAGTAGTTGATGGTATGCACATTCCTGCACATGTCCCTGCCAAAGATCAATCACGATTCCGCAATAAGAAAGGTATCCTATCTCAAAATGTACTGGCAGCTTGCACATTTGACCTGCAATTTATATTCATTTATCCTGGTTGGGAAGGCTCAGTCACTGACTCACGCGTGTTAAGGGCAGTTCTTGATGACCCAGATCAAAATTTTCCTCAAATACCTCAAGGTTTGAAATTATATCTGTAGTTTTGGGTTCATCATCTGTCCATGATACGTGTTACATTTGCATAACTTCCTCAGTTTAATTTTTTTTTATAGGGAAGTATTACCTTGTTGACATGGGATACTTAAATATGGAAGGGTTTATTGCTCCTTTTCAAGGGGTTCGGTACCAGCATTATGAGTACAGAGGTGCTAATCAGTTACCCAGAAATGCAAATGAGCTGTTCAATCACAGGCACTGTTTTCTGAGGAATGTTATTTTGAGGTCTTTTAATGTGTTGAAAACTAGATTCCCAATCCTTAAACTTGCTCCTCAGTATTCCTTTCAGATTCAGAGGGATATAGTCATAGCTGCATGTGTCTTGCATAACTTCATTCGCCGCGAGGAAAGAAATGACTGGTTATTCAGTAGTGTTGGAGGGGCACCGGTGGATGAACTGTCAGATCTTGATGAACGTCCTGATGTTCAGTTGCTTTCTTCTATACAAGAAGAACTTGCATTCTCATTACGAGATTCAATTGCTGCAGCCATGTGGGATGACTTCTTAAATAAATGGGATGAATGGTGATTATTGGCTGGAGAAATGGCATAGCTTTGTGATTCAATATGTGGGTTTGTTGCAAAAGGCCATGTGACTTGACGTCCACCTTAACATGTCTATTTGATGTTTAGGTCAATCCTCAACATTTTTTGTGAGTAACTTGAAATTTTGTATATGCATGCATATCTTTGTCAAATAATATTGGTTTAATGCACTTTTTAGTTCCCCAAATTGGGGGTCATATGGCTTTAGTCCCTACAAAAGTTTTTCTTAGGATTCACTGATTGCAAGTTAAAAAGTTTTGGATTAGTTCCGGTCGTTGCCTTCCTCTCGTTAAGTACTGATGTGGATGGAGGGCTACACCGACACTGCCACATGGACACATCACTGATATTGACACATCATTAAAAATTTCCAATTCTTACAAAAACTTCCTTAAAAGTCACATGATGTGTGATTAGTTGATAATATAAAAAATTTTAAACTGATAGGTTCTCAAAATTAAACTCATTATTTTTAGGCAAGATATGATTTTTAATAATATAATTTTGTATTTTTTGAGATTTGTTCTCTTAACTTTTTTTTTTTTTTTTATGTTAGACAGGTTTGTCCTAATCGTTAACTTCGTGATAACTATGACGATTATTGTTATGATTTTGTTAATTGTAACATTTTTTTTATCGTGAGAGTCAATCATTGAATCATGGTTAAAACACTCACCTTCATCACTACCACTCAGCCACAACTGCAGGTGGGTAGGTAGCACGCACATGGGAGACACCCACCCTGCTCTTCATCCTTTGCAACCTATTTTTCATCGACTCTTGCTTTGTTTTGATAGGCAAAATGAGTCTTTTCATCCATTATCTTAATTGTTTTTTTCAACTTAATTCCCTAACTTCATTCGGATTAAGATCCTCTCCTTTTATTCGTGTCAAGTTAGTCTCCTCTATATTAATAAACGTTAACGTTTTTACCTTTCCATCCGTTTTCACCTAACATTGTTACAACTGTTAAAATTTGATAAAAAAAATATTGTCTCTCCCTTCCCTCTTATCTCTCTTGCTTCCACCATTTGACAACGAGATCCACAAATTGTCCTGGCGAAGGGAGCTACACCACTGTCACTCCTCTCTTTTTCTCTCCTCTTCTTTGTTTGAACCTAACATCAATAATTCATCATATAATGTACGTTCATATTTAATTATTTATCAGCTGTGTTGCATATATTGTATGTATTACACTTGATTGTAATTGAATATTAAATTTTGGATACAGCTAAGTTCGTCTCATATTTAATGTAATTGTTTCTTCATAGTCTCCATTTCACGGTTGTTTTAACTTTCAAGGGAATAATTTCTTTTAATATGCAAAGGGATTGTATTTTTGTTTCCCTTTCTCCTTTGTTATGTTCATTTTTGTTCTAGAATATTTTTTATCCTCCTGCAATATACTCATTTTCTCTTCTAACGAATTCTCCTTTTTGTTCTAAATACTTTTTTTTTATGTACAAATTGAGTAGCATCTCGGGTAACTTTGCACTTCTTTGGTACACAATTGTCCATGATCATTAATTTAAAGGATAATCGTTACTTAATGCACAGCCGTCGTATTAACTTGAATAATGGATACAACAGATTAAATAAAAAGGATCATGGACACAACATTGATGCTAGCCTTTCTTTTGACTTCCATTGTTGGCATACAACCATTAATTTCAACTTTCGAGACAGCATCCGCAACAACTGAAAGCAAAGGATCTTAGATAAAACCATAATCGAGAAAATACAAGATGTAAAGCATTTTTATTAAAAACAGAAAATATTATAGTTACATGAAGACTGTACCTTCTTTACTTTTTATATATATAAATACATGCATTATATAATCTCAATACCCCATCCCCTTCCAACCTCCTCCCCCATCTCTCCCTTCCCAAACAAAAAGGGCATTGAACTAATTCATTGACAAGAAATGCACCCGTGCAAGGATATACTCCTTTCCTGCAATCCAAACACCAGTTTGCGACCATTGTACATCTTCCCAATCCAGGTTTTCCTCCAGGACCTACATCAGAAAATGCAAATTTTGAATTGTAGAACAATTGAAACAGCACACATTTGCATTAGGGAATTAATTCGACTAACTTTGTGATTATATGCAACAATTTGAGTGATTCTGCACATGATATTGAAACAAGCCAAAAAAGGGGGGACCACAAAATACATATAGGGCCCTGGATGTCATGCAAAGACTGAACTTGAGCGAAAAAGCAGGTAAGCTGCATACTGACTAAAACAGGAAAAAAAAATGAAGACTAGTGACCGGGCCTTTGATCCAATGGTCACAGCTTCAGGCTGGCCTGAGCCCAACAGCAACTGGTATTGGTTCTGTAGGTTTTTGTTTGGGTTCCTCCAAGACCTACCATGTAATTTTCCCCTCTCCCTTATAGGGGTACTACTCCCTTCCCCCCCTTCATAAGTCACGCCTATTTTGACAAGAAACAAATGAGAAAGTAGACTAGAAGAGGCAAAGGAAAACTTTCAATTGTAATGCAAGTGTTAGTCATAATTACAACAAGGCCTTTTCCTACTAGCTGGGAAGAGTTACTCATAATTGAGGACAAATTTTGTTTAGACATTTTTTACATCCCAGCGGAAATGAAATGAAAGAATGATTCGAAAATACCTCCACATGTTCAAGAGGCAGGGGGATGCCAAGTGTGCGCATCATTTTCTGGGGTAGAGGCTTCTTACAACGGGACCAGCGAAATACATCAATCATGACATTATCAGAATCAGCTTTATCACCATTTGTGGAATGCAGGTGGTGATTTTGAGACTTTTCTATATCTGGGTCATGCAACTGAGTTGCAGGCAAAGCCTTGATCATTTTCTCTCCAGCAAAACAAAGCTCATATCTACAAAGAATTGACTCATAAAAAATACAATTTCTTCATGGTTTCCAACGAGACCTTAGACTCCAAGAGGACGCACGAAAACAAATTAACACATTTTTTATAATATAAGAAACATTATTAATAGAGAAGAGAAAAGTGCAAAGGAAGCAGACAAGGCATCCTCACAAACAAAACAAAAAGAAACAACTAAAACCTATGTGACAAAGGCATGCAACAAAGCATGTCAATCGTTCTGCATGTCTAACAAAGAAACATCACTAAAAAGCCAGGGCAGAGCACCAAAGGGATGCCAAAAGAATAACCCTATCGCGAAAGATCAAAGAAGTATAGGGTTGAAAAGAAGTCAAGGAGTACTCTACCGTTCCCTGCCAACCAAATATACCAAAGAACAGCATAAACAGAGCACTGCCACAGGATTTTTGCTTTTTTACGAGAAAACAGATTTAAATACTTTTCAAGACGATCATCATGGATCCTTTAAGTTGCATAAATTAAACAGGTGATCTTTAGTTTAAGAAAAATGATTATAAAAGGAAATAACATTACTTTGCTCAATTGGAAATTAAGAAGCAATTACTGAAAGAAAAGGGTGACAGTCCAATATGGTTTCACATTTAGAAGAATATTCCAGTTGCAAGTTGCATATAATAGCTAATGCAGATAATTTTTATAAAGGGAAATCAAATATGAAGCCTAAAAAAAATTGACAAACAGATCACTCATTTTGGACAAGAACTTCCATGTAAAGAATACCTGGACGAGTGTGTCTCGAGATACAGAACCTCCCCCTTCTTCAAACGAGCAGATGTATAGAGTGGCTTTTTTAGACCCTTGTCAGCAACAGTGCTTATACTATACTTGACCCTGATTATTATTATAATAATAAATGATACTAAAACCAAGATAAGCTGCAAAGTAGAAGTGTTGCATGTGGTATCTAAACAAAGGAGAATAGGGAATATTATAACCCATACCGCATTGTATTGTAAATTTGAGATATTTTCAAATATTATAAAAATACAACTTGGCTTCTATTATTTTAGCTCTATGAAAAAACACAATATTATTATATTAGGCTGTACGTTGCAAACTAAAACTAGCATACCAAGGCTCATTGCAGAGGTTGTACTGTATTGTGACTTCCCGTACAAATCTTTGCTGCCGCAATGCATTCTGAAGAACAAAGGTCACACCAAGTAAGATAGTAACATAGAATGTGCAAATAATTAATTCAATTTTGAAAGCACAAAGGTTCGTATATTATAAGGTGCTGGACAAACCGAAGCTGCGGCCCTGGTCGTAATTGTTCGCTCAACAGCAACTGGTGCAAGGGTGGGCTCAATGGATGTATGTGTAAGGCATGGTTCAAGATCAATAGTTCCACCTCCTTTCTGATTTCCAACCAAAAACAGTCAGGATCACCAATAAGTTTCTAATATTGATGATAGTTACCTGGTCCAACTGAGAATTAAAGTGCTTGTGATGTATGTGTAATATTGATGATAGTGTACATGTGAAGACCCATTCCAAGAAGTAACCCTTCCCATCCCAAATATAATGCCCTCATTACAAAGTTTACATGTTATGTAAACAGTAACTGAACATTTATGCTAAAGCCTAGTCAGCAACTTCTCAAAAAAGAGAGGAGATACCAAAAAGAAAGAAAAGGACATCATATTTGGAACGGAAAATAGTGAACCAAATTATATGACAAGCATCTAAAGGAGATGAGGATGCAATGAACAGAATACATAACCTACGGGGCAAAAATTCCAAAGGATAATAAGACTTTGCACAGCTTTCATTATTACCTTTACAATGCAACACCGCTCAACTCTATAACTACAACCAATTGCAGCACCCCACGCACGAGAACGTACATTGTTTCTCAGAGTAGAAATATAGCCTGATATTACAAACAGAATACAAATCTTTAGATTATCCAAATAGAGCTTCAATGGTAAAAGCAACGTATCAGATATTGCAAACGAGGAAGGGAAACCAACAAAATTGGCTAATTCCCTCACCACAGATTCAATTCCGTTCCCTTTAATATCCAAAGACCAAGGCTCTGAACCTCATTGATAACCCTCCAGAATTGAAAGTGCCTGAGTCTTCTTATTGCTATCATTAAATATTTTATCTAACATTTTTTTGTGCCATTTAAAACTTACAATTAGGTCCTGAAAATCTATACTAGATATAACAACACTCTACCATCAATATGTTCCTCTTGTTTTTCCTTTCATCCTTCTAACTTCTGTCCTAAACTTCATTCAATTTACAAAATGAACTTGTAAACAAATAATCTACAGTTGTACTAAAGCATGCATTTCAGTGTTGTAATAAACATGTGATGAGTTGTGTTGTTTTCTTTGGCAGAGTAAACTGACTAGTAAAATTACTCAAGCAAAACTTATAGCTATTAACTGGTAGTTTTTATTTATTTATCATATAAATAAACTATGACATTATACCATAAATTCATTCCCTGTCATTACTTCAAGACTACTTAGACGCAATTAGATGTTATTTTAGACAGCAGAGATATAATTAAATAATGAAGGGCGGCCCAATGCACAAGGCTCCCACTTGATGTGCTCTGGGGAGGATAGAAATACACAGTCTTATCCCCACAAGCGGAGAGACTCTTTCCAGGATTTGAACCCGTGACCTCCAAGTCAAAAGGCAGCAACCCTATCATTGTGGCAAGGCTCACCCTCTTCTATTAAATAATGAAGCAAAAGTGCATTTTTCTGATCTACATATACATACAATCTTGTGGAGGCAGCACCCGAATAGTTACCCGCAACTCTTGTATGGCTATGGGAGGCGGAGAAGTTGTTGGACGACAGTAACCTGTATGCATGAGAACTATACAACAAAATTGCAACATCAGTACTAATTTCAAACATGTCAACTACGATCATCTGCAGTTGTTAGAATATATTATGGTTATTAGTAGTGAGCCTGGGAATGTACCCTGTACTATTAGTACTAGTACTTGACCTAACTCTTAGTATAAATAGAGGTATTATTAGGTTAGTATTTTGTATCACACTAGTACCCGTGCATTTGCATGGGTCGGATTGGTTCTTTTGCATGTTAGTAAACGGCCTGTGTATACACAAATAAGGTAGACAGGTAGTAAGTAAATCCATTCATCCAGTTTATTGCAATTAGATACTAATAAGCTGATACACATACATATGCATATGAAGATTAAGTTTTGCCTATTTTTGATCTTCAAATATAACTGTAATGTCGAAACATACAAACCTATATTTGCATCACATTGCATCTATCGACAATATTCTCAATTTAATCATTAGTAGTTTCTCTCTTTCCATCTCCCTTAAGTCCAAACCTATAATCGTTCAACAGCAATCAAAAGCTAGCTGCACCCATTTTGTAATAACACATACCAGCAACAAGATCTGAGTCGTATGTGTACACATCTGTCCCCCACAGCTGGCCACCTCTGACCTGAACACAATCTAAACTTTCAAGACTTCGTATAGAATCGATAACTAAAGCATATATAAATTCCATGCCTTTATTTTCAAATCTAAACATATAGACAAATCAATAAAAACAAAAAAGCAAAGAAACAAATAAAAGACTTTCATCTCCTAAAATAATTTCATTAACTGAAGTATTTCAACAAATTCATGCCAATGGCAAGTAAGTATCAACAAAAATTGTCCATGAAAATCACACAAAATATTATAAAATGGACTGCAACCTTTGCATTCACTGCATCAAGCCATCAACAACAAGCAAAACATAAAACCAAAGGGAAGCAGGAAAATATAGATGGGGGAAGACATGAAAAGTAATTTTTATAAGAAAAGAAGTGAAAAAAATCATTTTAAGAACTCAATAATCAGCTGCGCCGGATCAAAATCCTCAAACTTCTCTTCAACAAATAACAAATATATGTGCAAAGATATGGGTACCAATACGATAACACAAATACAATGATTTTTAAAAAACTAAAGATATGGGTACAACAATATATTAAATAAAATATATTTATATATGTACAAAAAAAAAGATAACAACTAAATTTATCCATTTATGATCACCCCATCCAAAGTCCTGTGTTAGGTAACTTATTTGATGATGAAGAAAGTTTGCTATTCTTTGCGATGATTTTGAGAAGAGTAAGACTGTGAGAGTAAAAATTTGCTTTAAGGGAGGTAATTAGTGAGAAAGACTTGAGTCCATATCTCAGATTTTTCTAGTTGCCATATTTTAACGGGCATCCCTATAAAAATATAGGAATACGCCAAAAATATGGATGTAGAAGTATTATGAGTACTGGTGTCGGGTACAAGTAGTCAAGCACGATACAAATTTGCCACTGATTTTGAAGTATCTGTGCATGAATACAATTACAACATCAGAATAGCCAAGAAGAAACAAATCAAGTAAAAGCAAAACAAGTAACAAAGACATCAACAGCAGCAAGAATCAACAGGAAAAGTTGTCATGGAAGTGATAGGAACTGGATCAGAATTGAGAAGAACTGGATCAAAATTGTAGAACTATAGTGATTTTATTCAGAATATGGTTCTGTTTCAAAATGATAACAGAACAGAAATACAAAGAAAGAACCTGTAAGATATCCAAGAGATCCTACTCCTCTCCCACTCTCCAATTTCCACTCCAAAATCTACATACCCTTTGAACAGAACCCCTCTCCTTTTATATTCAACTACTGATTCTAACCACCTACCTTGTGCTGAAATTTAACTTTTATTTAGAAGAATGGGGGCACCAATGCCAAGGATCAAACTCTTGATCACTTGGTCATGGAGGTGGTGACACCATGTCATGGAACTAACTCTCCCAAAAGCTTAGGTTGATAGGTGAAGACCCATGAATGGTTTTGTATCTAACAAAAGGTATCAATGTATGAGAGAAAAAAAACCATCAACAGATTCCCCCAAAGGGATAGAAGGCACTAATTCATTTACAATAACATAAAGAGATTGATCTTACTTGGCGATTTGTAGCAGTAACATTCTCTGCTGGTATCCGGATTTCAAGAGTGGGGCCACTATTAGAGCTTTCACCATTCTTTTCTATTTGAGTTTGAGATGATTCATATTCCTTCCATAACTTTATCAATTCTTGCATGCTTTCACCAACTTTATAAACGATAGAAGATATTTCTGTTTTACCTGAAATACCAAAACCTACATATAATGGACATACAAATGAATGAGTAGAAGATGTCCAGCTCTAATATCTTACAACAATTGACAAGCACGTTTTAACAGTACCCTCATCACATAATGCAAGACATTAAAAGGAAGTACAAAAGAGACGAGACAAACTGAAAGGAGAGAATATATCTTAAAATATAAGCCAATGGACTGATTAGGGCAATTTCTGTCGAAACCGAAATAATTCACGAAGGCACAAATCTACAACAAGCCAAATAACATCGAGCCAGTGAAATATGAGAGAATACCTTGAAACCTGCAAAATAAATGAGAAAAAGTATTTAATAAAAGGAAAAAAAATACTATGAAGGACTGGAAATCCAGAAACCATAATGGTAGGATAAAATTAAAGTATCAAACAAGAGATATCAACTTTCAGCAACACGGTGCTTCAAGGAACGAGGGAGTAATGAAGTACAATCGAGACTAAAAATTTCAATTTGACAAACAAAAGAAAAAACAAAATTAAGTTCTTGCCATTGTGCAATAGTAACCACATTTAGATAATAGATATATTCATTGTGTCCTCAGAACGAAAGTCTACAGTTTAAAAATAACTTATTACATCAACAACCTGAATTTCAATTTAGGCTATAAACATATTTTATGATTTTCTGCAAGTCAAACTAGATTTCTTTTTTATTAAAACAAGATATTGAAGAACTTGTGATACAAAAGAATACACATAACTGATACACAAATTAAAACGCACATGCTTATTCCTCCAAAGGCCCAAATATAAGAATACCTAATAACATAATAATGGGAAAATAAAAAATCATCAATATACTTGTTGTCTTTTGGTTCACTACACTTAGGTATATTCTTTTTAAGTAGATTATTTACCACTGAAGATTTGTTTGCTGACAAGTTCACTTACTGTTATCACTACAAATTCACTTCTAGTTGTTGTTCCTACAAATTTAGGCTAACGAGATACCTATGATCAGCTATTGGAAACTACTGTGCTACCCCCAAAAAATGCTTAGTTCTTAAAAGCTAGACATTATCATCCTCCCAAATGCAAATTGGAAAAAAAATTAAAAAATTATTGAATCATATGAATTTCTAATAGAAGTTTAATATTTTTTAACTAAAAAACAGGTGGTATACAGTACAAAAAATATTTGAAATGAAAATATAATTATAATATTGGATAACTAAGGGTTGTTTGGTTAAAGAAAACAATTTATGTTTTCATTAAAAATTACAAAATGTTACCTTGTTTTCATTTGTTATTTTCATCGTTTCCTATACAAATCTATGAAAACAACAAACATAATGAAAGTAAGGTGACAATATTGTAATTATCTACAAAAACAGAAAATGTAATCTTAAATCGAAGACACCCTAAGTTTTCACACAATGAGTAACCAAGAAAAGTAGAGGAAGAAAATACTCTTCATTGTCTTGGGCAAGGAATGTAACATGGGGCTCGCGATTGGCCACATGAGGGCTTCCCCTTGATCGCTGTATTCTCTTACGATGCTGAATATTATAGTTATGGACCTCCCTTTCTTTCTCTCCCGTCCCTTCCCCATTAGCACATCCATCTTCTGTTTGCTTGTCAACTTTACTGTGCTTATCAGGCGTATCTCCTTCTAAACCAGCATCTCTTTCTTTCCTCCTCTCTCTGGCTTCTCTGTCGACATCTTTTTGCTTCTTCTGTTCTGGTAACACAATTTCTTGCGGAATTATAACTGATCCATCACCAACTTCCTTCTCACTATTTGAAACTTCTTTCTCCATTCCATTCCATGATTCTCGCCTGATATGATCCTTTTCTCTCTCTTTTAAAATTTCTTTATCTTTTGGAAGATCGTTCCTCTCCCTCTCCCACTTTTCTAAATCTCTATCATCTCTGACAGATTCTTTGCAATCACCACTAGTACTGTTAACTTGTGTACTGTTTCTGCGATCACTTCTTTCTTTTTCCCTGTCCCCCCAGTCCCGATACTTCACATCCTTTCTTTTTCTATCTTTAAATCTATCTTCACTTCTAGAATCAATTCTGTTTTCCCCAACAGCCTCATGAGCTTCCAAATAGTTCCTTTCTTCTGTTGTTGAACTCCCCTTTCCAACTTCTGCTGGTGCATTGCCTCGTGACATATTCCAGGAGTCCAAGCTCCCACTAGGGGCATCAGAATATCTCTTTCCCCTATACTCTTTTGATTCTTTGTGACTACTTACCACACCATACCCATCCTTCTCTGTCTTAATGACACCTTTTGAATCATTATGACTATCACGATCATATCTGATATGAATATCCTTGTTGTCATCTCCTATACCTTCAACACGCACATCCTTCTCACTATTAGCAATCTGAGAATCTCTTCTTGCTTCACCATGCAACTCCTTATTCTCTGTCTTAGTATCACGATTCTCAAATCGGAGATCTCTATTCTCCTTTAAGTCCCTTGATTCTATCCTGTTATCAGCTCCAACAGTATGATCTGCATGAGAATCATTTGAAGATGATGGCATCCAATACACTGAATGAAGAGGAGATCTTATATCTGCATCACGAGGTTCAATACGAAGTGTCTTTGCAGCTCGGGAATCCTGACCTATATCATAAGGAAGATGGTGCTCATTTGAAACTGATGGAATCAACTTGGAATATGTACCTGAATCTTCATGTGGGTGCTTTGAAGATGGATGAACAGTCTCTTCATGAGATCTCTTCGGTACACCACTCATACTGAAAAATCCAATGCAGTCATAAAACTTAACAGCACATAATCTGATAGCCAATATAATTCCTATATCTGCTGGATGTGTTATATGGAACTCGGTAACTGCAAGCCAACAAAACAAGTTTGGAAACTATATAAGGCACCAATAACTTCACGTGCTATTTTCATATGTACTCCAAGTCAATGTATAGAAATATATTACCAGCATTTAAAAAATTAAACTATATACCAAGTAGTAACAAAATACAAAGTAGAAGCTAAAACAAAGAGAAGCAATGATAGAGAGATCAAGGAGAAAGGAGAAAGTGTAATAAGCAAGAAACTCAACACAATCATCATCACCAAATCAACAATGTATAAAAGCAGACATAAAACCTAATCAGAAAATTTATTATTGCACTTAAATTCAGTATAAGTACAATTAAGACGCCTTAATTAAGTTTAGAAAACCAATTGGCCATGAGTCGAAACTTACAAACAAAAATAAAAAATAAAGAATCTCATCACCATCATCATCATAGAACACCAAACCGAATGGCCTAGTTTCAAGCTGAAAGTGGAGCATATATTTAGAGAGATAATCAATTTCAAGTTGAAGGAAAGAAACAACTTTTTTTCTCACGTTGAGAAGAAAATTAAACCCAATTTAACATCATAGTTCATACTACTAAGGAACGACATGCTGAGAAACGAAGAGCATTAAGAGAATAAAACTAGGTAAATCATCAGCCTACTTAATCGAAACAAATTTCGAATCTTTAGCATCCAACTCAGAGAAGCGAAATTCGGGGACAAAAAAAAAAAGTTATGAAAAAGCAATAGAAAAGCAAGTTAACGAACTAATAATGATAATTCAGTTACATGAAATTCGAAGATTAAAGAGCTAAAAATAGAGAATCATAGCACACAGATTGAAGCAAATGCAAATAGTAAATTTGGGAAATGCATTCAAAGAGCAAATAAACAGAATGAAAAAAACCCTAGAAATTGAAGAGAGATGGGGAGAGAGAGAGGGAAGAGATTGGTTGAGTGTGTGAGATGACCTTGTTTATCGGCAAGTGTCTTCTTCTCTTGGGTGTGTCGTGGTTAGTGTGTGAAGTTTTGTTTCAAGATTTGTACATGTAACATATGCAACGACTACCACGAAAATGAATTACCTCAGAAAGTGCCTCATGGATGAAGCACCACTGACAGCCGTTAGATTTAATGGTATTTTAATTAAGGGTGTAGATTAGTCATATATGTCTAAAATATCCTTGGCTCCTCCTACGCGACGAAGTCGGAGGCGATTTCGCAGCTGCCTCCCACTCCCCATCGTTGTACATGATGCTGGGTTGTGAGATTGTAGATTGACAACCTTTTTTTTTTTTTGAGGTGTGGTTGCGGTTCGTTGAAAGAGATGACACCATTGATTCAATTTTGTTGGTGGTGCAATGAACAGGGACATAAATCCGAAACGAAATAAACAATCAACCGATGCTGTGTTTTTATGATTTGTTTAGATGTTTGATGAATTAGATGTTAAATCCGTAAACCCTTGACTCTCCTTAAGGTGGTATCCTCCTGGTGTGTTACTTTACCAATGTAAGCTGAGTGATTTGGTGCTTCTTACTATTGAGAATAATTCAGATTAGTTGTAGTCATTAGCAATAACAGAAAGTTAGTTAGGAGATAGTCAATAACAGAAAGTTGGTTTTTGAGTTGGTTAGCTTGTGTACCTATCCTATTAATAAGTAAATGTGTAAATCAGAAGCAGATTGAATGCAATCAGAAAAGGCATTATTCAGTGATTAAAAAATCTCTTCAATTCCTCTTCTCTGGTTTTCTGTGTATATGTGTTCATTGGTATCGGTAGCAGAAGTTCAGGGACCTGTGTGTGATCGAGCATGGCTGCACCAAATGGGAATGGGAGTTTCACTCCAGTTATGCCAATCCTTGATGGAAAGAATTATGATCATTAGGTCATACGTACGGAAGCCATTCTTGGTTTTCAAGAACTCCTGGAAATTTTGAAAGATGGAGTTTCAAGGAAGGATGATGGTGCTGCCAAGAAGAAGGATTGCAGAGCTCGATGCTTGTTCCACCAATGTGTGGATCTTCCCAATTTCGAGAAGATCTCCAGGGCAAAGTCAGCTAAGGAGGCTTGAGGCACCCTGCAAAAAGCATATGGGGGTGCTGAGAAGACCAAGAAGGTGCGGTTGCAGTCTCTCAGAAGACAGTACGAGCTACTATCCATGAATGAGCAAGAATCCACTGCAGATTACTTCGACATGTTTCAATTGATAGTGAATTCAATGAGGACTTGTGGAGAAACTATCACAGATCAGCAGATGGTGGAGAAAGTGCTGAGAACCCTCACCCCTAAGTCCGATCATATTACTGTTGCAATAGAGGAATCTAAAGACATAGAAAATATGAAGATTGATGAGCTCCAAGGTTCTTGAGCTGTAATTGAATGAAAGAAGTGCTTGGAAGGCTGTTGTAGAGCAAGCACTTCAAGCTCAAGAATTCAAGAAGGCAGAGAGCAATAGTTGGAGGAATAAGAGGGGTCGTGGTAGAGGCAAGTCCAGAGGAAGAGGAAGGGGTGGAGGAGACAAAAGACTCCAAGATTATGATCAAGAAACACAAAACTCTTATCAGAATCATGGAGGGAGCAACTCAAGGAGAGGAGCAAACAATGGAAGAGGTAGAGGAAGGAAGTTTGACAAAAGCAGAGTAAAGTGTTATGTGTGCAGCCGCTATGGCCACTTTACAGCCGAGTGCTGGGACAGTAAGTGTGACACCCCTTTCCCATGATATCACATTTAAGTAACTTGTTGCGGAAATACACTCAATAAAATATCGCTGGTTGCTTTCGGAAAATATAATTTTCTAGTTACTTATCCCTTCCAAAATTGGCGATAAAATGTTTCCTTTTTCTTTTATTCCACATACAATCCAACACCATCAACACAATATACAACTATATAACATACATAGGTATCATAAGAGTTTTACACTTGGACCTTCATATAACAGGTCATCTCCAAAATCATAAGAAAATAAAGACGTAATCATAACGTAGCGATAATCTGGAATCACAACTCAAAGGAATTACTCTCAATAGCCAAACATCCAGACTAACAAAATACCACTACTTCATAAAACACCAAAAGTCCTATAGCTGGTCAATACTAGTAATCACTATTGGGAAGACCACCCTGGTTTTCCCTTCCTATCGGGATATCCGGTGAGGATATCTCTACTTCCGGAACTATGGAAGTATCAGAACTTAACAGTTCATGATCTACGAGAAAAACCGATAAACAACCAGATAGGTGGTAAAGGTATCTCCACCGTCAAAATCTGGTACGTATGTGATGTAGGTTCTGAATTATTGCCCTCAATGATACAAACTAGTCTGATGTAAGTAGCACTCCCAACTCCCGTGTTGATCACCCAAGCCTCACCATTGTCGACATTCACACAGATCAAGGATCTTATCCTTAAGTACGACATGTTCGTCTCATCGGAGTTCATTTGTACTCATATATATGTATACACACAGTAGAGGAAACAACAAACAAATATGCAAGTGTGAGTTACCAATATCTGAGTTTTGATAAGACAACCCCATGCACGACACACAAATAGCATATACCTTGTATTCACAGCATACAAAAATTATCTAAACAGCAGAATAATTTTATCAAAAGGGTTTCATACCCGACAGTCATCGTCATTTTATAAAAAATGCATGAGAAAAACTTTTATTATCATTTCGTTTTCTTTGTCGTAATAATATTTCCTTGTTGAAGCACAAAGCTCACGACCATGCTTAATTTCATATTAAGACTTTCCACTTTAAACAAACATAGGACACACAGTCCAAATGTTTTAAACTCAACAAATGACACATAGTCCGAGTGCTCAATCGCAAAGCCCTAAACTAATGCACCAGTCTTAGGCTCACGGATATGGAACTCACATTTTCCACATCAAATTTAGGACACACGGTCCACAAAACCGTTGCAGGACACTCGATCCAATGACACAGATCATTGATCTACGTGTCCACAAAATACTAGAACCCCGACGTCTCGGTTCCTTGGTTCGTTTATCCTTTGTAAAACATTTCGCTCAGTGAAAAACAAATACAAAACCAAATCTTCAAAAACTTATCCAAGTTTAACGGAATAATTTCGCTGAATAAAAATCCTCTTACAAAAATTCTTTTCTGTTAAAACGTTGCTAAAACGAGAAAATCATTGATAAATTCTTTTCTTTCCAACTACTTCATTTCTAAAAATCGTTCTCAATAAACGTCAACTTTTTTTTAAAGTCCTTTCTAAATAAAATAAAATAAAATCTCTTTCTCAAAATTTCTCATAAAAATATTTTTATAACTTGAATGACTTTTTCTGTCATAAGTAATTGTTCTGACAGCTATATTACGTTATTTTCAGAACTTAATCACTTTACATAACATTTTATAATAAAATTTAATTTATTTTGGAAAAACTAGCGCCTGTGAAAAATTTTTACAGTTCCGCCCTTACTGTCACTCATTGACACATTTTCTAAAAAAATATTATTAAAATAATATTTTTCCACTTTTTCTCAAAATTCCACAAATTAATCACTGATTAATTATTTAAGCTTATTAAGCTTTCATCTTCAAATTAATTTAAACACTGACCAATGTCAGGTTTCTCAATCCATCACTCAACAGCAGATATTTTCATCACAGAATAGCATGACATACATCCAATTCATGGCATGCATCACGATTATAATTTAACAATTTAATCATAATCATGTAAATCCACATATCACATAAACTCAATTACTCAAGTAAGCATATAATCAATTCAACAATTAACAATAAACCATTTAAAATCACAAGACATTACTATAGACAATTTACAGACAACTCCAACAATTAGCATGTGATTATCTTAAACTCCTCAGGCATACTCCCCTTACCTCTTGGAGTTACAGATTTCCTCAGTAAATTTCTTCTCAGAATCCTGATTCCTCCACAAAACTCAATACAATAACCACAACAAATATCCTTCACACAAACACACAACACAATTAACCAAATGAAACAACAAAATCCTTCTAACACACATGATTAGGTTCGGCCTACATGAGTTAATTAGGATAAGGATGTCAAAATTTTACAAGTTTTTTGGATCAATGATCCTTGAGCATTAGAAAAACAAGATCAATAGTTATAACTCAAAAATTGAAACAAAATCTTTTAACTCATTAAAAGCTAGGTTTCGGTCTTCATCAACAAATTAGGCTAGGAATTTGATTTGGTTTCTAATCTCTTGGATTCAATAATCATAAGTATTAGAGAGATGAAAACAAGTATTAAATCATAAGAATTGAAACAAATTCATCTAGTCTCTCTAAGACCTAGATTCGGCCCACTATGGAAGAATAGGAAAGAAATTTTTCCTTGATTCATGCTCTTGGATCATGAATATAGAGATCATAGCGAGTTCATAGAAATTGGTTTCATGTCAAATGGATTTTTCTACACTTTTCTAGAGATTTTTTGAAGATTGTATCATGAACTTTGAATATGATGAAGAACATGATGATTCATGGCTAGATCTTACAAAATGAATGAAGAAGAGTTCATGATTGATTATGGAGAGAAAGATTCTACCTCTTGTTGATGAACAAGTGATGAAGATGATCAAGTTCTTCACAAAAACCACTAAGTGTTCTTGAGAGAAAATGAGAGAAAAGTGAGGAAGATGAAGATTTTGAGCAGTTTCGATAATTTGGGCATAGCTCCCAAGCTACTTATACGTTTTTGATGATCTTTAGCTTGTTGGAAATAAGAGAGAAAGATGAGCAACTTTCATGTACAAAGTTTTCCAATATTCATAACAGAAAAGGGTCAGAATTTCGTGACAGTTTCGGGTGAGTAAGGAGAGTTTCTTAGTTCTCTTAGTGTTCTTTGATGAATGATGAAGAGAAATGGTTTAGTGGGGAGGATGATGGCTGGCGCACAAGAAAGGGAGGAGAGGAGAATGAAAAAAAAAAAGTTTTGTATTAAAAGATGATGTGTGGTAGAGAAAGGAGCCATGTAGTCTTGTTTGAATTTGTAGTGAAAATGGAAAATGAACACAAGGTTAACAATGGTGAAGGGTGGGCAGCCATGAAGCCTTAAAAAAAATGTGTGGATGAGGATATTTAGGAGGTGTGGTCGTGTTACACACCACAAATAAGAAAGGAGATATTTTGTGTTGCAAATCATGGTTAGTTAACCTCGATTAGATTCAACCAGACGTAGGTTAGGTTAACGTTTAAAATATCTAGGTATTTTCTTTATCTTCATGATGACTAGAATAAATTATCACCATGACTCACCATGATGATTTATTCCTCTTGAGTCATCATAGATGACTTCTCGGTTTGTTTCTCGATATATCTCTGCACAAACGTACCCGATTCGATTTTTCACCTGATTAGCATTTTTGAGAGAAATGAGTTTTGGTTCATGAAGATGATATAAGTGAGTTGAAAAATTATCTAAGTGTGGTATTATTGATGGTGGAGCCGTGGGGTTTGGGGGCAAAAGGGTAAAAATGCATAATGGCATACTTGTAGTTTCCATGTGAAACCAGGGACAAAACGGTCTTTTCCATGCCAAAAATATGTAATGTCATTAATACGTCATTATGGACATTATGACTCGGATAGGATCATCATAAATGCTCGTCACATCAGTCACATCAATTATCTCAGCTCCGTTGTTGACCCCGTTGTTCATCTGACTCGGGTTTTTCCTCGAGATATTTTCGAAGCTTTGGCCCGCAGCAATTATAATATTATATTTTTACGCTAAAATTTTCAAAACTTCCAATATTGTAGCAAATACGATAAAAAAATTATTAATCTCGTTCACGAATTAAAATTTGGTTTTCTGAGCAGTAAACTTTTACTGTCAGTGAAAACGCAGAAAACGGCAGACCGGTTTCAGTCCGAATTTTCAACCAAAAACTTTCCCGTAACCCTATGAAAATAAGTATAACATGGAAATGACCTTGGTTTATTCAAAATCATTCTCTAAGTCTCGGATAAAATATATATATATTTATATATTTATTACCGATCTTAGAAAGCAGCGAAAATCGGGGTGTTATAATAAGGACCCCAATGATGCTGATGCTGAAGCTGGATTTGCTCAAGATGAGGACAATTCAAAAGAAGTCCTTCTTATGGTCACAACACCATGTAAAAAGTCAAGTGCCAATCTCTAGTATCTTGACTCAGGCTGTTCAAATCATATGACCGGGAGAAAAGACTGGTTTGTTGACTTGGATGAAAGGGTTCACAGTAAGGTGAAGTTTGCAGACAACAGTATAGTGACCACAGAAGGCATTGGCAAGATTCTGATTCAGCAGAAAAATGGTAAGCAGACTTTTATAACCGATGTTCTTTATGTTCCAAGCATGAAGACCAATCTTCTAAGTCTAGGCCAATTACTTGAAAAGGGTTATTCAATGAAGATAGAGCAGGAAATCTTGATGTTGTATGATAGTAAATGGGAATTAATCTTGAAAGTGCCTTTATCCAAGAATAGGACATTCAAGATTAACATCCAAACCTGTCAATATTAGTGCTTGGCAGCTGCTGTGACAGATGAGAGCTGGTTGTGGGACATGAGATATGGACATTTGAATTGGAGAAGTCTCCAAGAAATGAGCAGAAAGAAGATTGTGCGTGGCCTACCTCAAATTCAGCAACCACATGAGGTTTGCCAAGGCTGTGTTCAAGCAAAACAGCCTATAAATTCTTTTAAATCGGAAGTTCCATCAAAGACTACTGATTTACTCGAATTGGTATATTCGGATGTGTGTGGACCTGTGCAGACTGCAACACTTGGAGGTAATAATTACTTTGTCTCCTTTGTGGATGACCATAGCAGAAAAATGTGGGTTTATCTGATCAAAAGGAAGGATGAGGTGCTGAATGTGTTCAGAAAATTCAGAGTAATGGTGGAGAAACAGTGTGGCAAAGAGATAAAGGTGCTCAAGTCAGATGGTGGTGGAGAATATAACTCCAAAGATTTTCAGCAATTCTATGAAAACAATGGCATTCTTCATGAGGCGATATTTCCTTATACACCTCAGCACAATGGTGTAGCCGAGAGGAGGAACAGAACAGTGATGAATATGGTGAGGAACATGCTGAAAGGTAAATCCCTTCCTAACTGTTTTTGGGGAGAAGCTGTAAACACAGATGTATATGTGTTGAATAGGAGTCCAACAAAGAAACTAAAGTTGATAACTCCTGAAGAAGTGTGGTCTGGAAGAAGACCAAATGTGGACCACTTGAGAGTGTTTGGTTCACTGTGTTTTCAGCATATACCAGAGGAGAGAAGAAGGAAACTGGATGACAAAAGAGATAAAGGTGCTCAAGTCAGATGGTGGTGGAGAATATAACTCCAGAGAGTAATGGTGGAGAAACAGTGTGGCAAAGAGATAAAGGTGCTCAAGTCAGATGGTGGTGGAGAATATAACTCCAAAGATTTTCAGCAATTCTATGAAAACAATGGCATTCTTCATGAGGCGATATTTCCTTATACACCTCAGCACAATGGTGTAGCCGAGAGGAGGAACAGAACAGTGATGAATATGGTGAGGAACATGCTGAAAGGTAAATCCCTTCCTAACTGTTTTTGGGGAGAAGCTGTAAACACAGATGTATATGTGTTGAATAGGAGTCCAACAAAGAAACTAAAGTTGATAACTCCTGAAGAAGTGTGGTCTGGAAGAAGACCAAATGTGGACCACTCGAGAGTGTTTGGTTCACTGTGTTTTCAGCATATACCAGAGGAGAGAAGAAGGAAACTGGATGACAAAAGAGATAAAGGTGCTCAAGTCAGATGGTGGTGGAGAATATAACTCCAAAGAGTAATGGTGGAGAAACAGTGTGGCAAAGAGATAAAGGTGCTCAAGTCAGATGGTGGTGGAGAATATAACTCCAAAGATTTTCAGCAATTCTATGAAAACAATGGCATTCTTCATGAGGCGATATTTCCTTATACACCTCAGCACAATGGTGTAGCCGAGAGGAGGAACAGAACAGTGATGAATATGGTGAGGAACATGCTGAAAGGTAAATCCCTTCCTAACTGTTTTTGGGGAGAAGCTGTAAACACAGATGTATATGTGTTGAATAGGAGTCCAACAAAGAAACTAAAGTTGATAACTCCTGACGAAGTGTGGTCTGGAAGAAGACCAAATGTGGACCACTTGAGAGTGTTTGGTTCACTGTGTTTTCAGCATATACCAGAGGAGAGAAGAAGGAAACTGGATGACAAAAGAGATAAAGGTGCTCAAGTCAGATGGTGGTGGAGAATATAACTCCAAAGAGTAATGGTGGAGAAACAGTGTGGCAAAGAGATAAAGGTGCTCAAGTCAGATGGTGGTGGAGAATATAACTCCAAAGATTTTCAGCAATTCTATGAAAACAATGGCATTCTTCATGAGGCGATATTTCCTTATACACCTCAGCACAATGGTGTAGCCGAGAGGAGGAACAGAACAGTGATGAATATGGTGAGGAACATGCTGAAAGGTAAATCCCTTCCTAACTGTTTTTGGGGAGAATCTGTAAACACAGATGTATATGTGTTGAATAGGAGTCCAACAAAGAAACTAAAGTTGACAACTCCTGAAGAAGTGTGGTCTGGAAGAAGACCAAATGTGGACCACTTGAGAGTGTTTGGTTCACTGTGTTTTCAGCATATACCAGAGGAGAGAAGAAGGAAACTGGATGACAAAAGAGATAAAGGTGCTCAAGTCAGATGGTGGTGGAGAATATAACTCCAAAGAGTAATGGTGGAGAAACAGTGTGGCAAAGAGATAAAGGTGCTCAAGTCAGATGGTGGTGGAGAATATAACTCCAAAGATTTTCAGCAATTCTATGAAAACAATGGCATTCTTCATGAGGCAATATTTCCTTATACACCTCAGCACAATGGTGTAGCCGAGAGGAGGAACAGAACAGTGATGAATATGGTGAGGAACATGCTGAAAGGTAAATCCCTTCCTAACTGTTTTTGGGGAGAAGCTGTAAACACAGATGTATATGTGTTGAATAGGAGTCCAACAAAGAAACTAAAGTTGATAACTCCTAAAGAAGTGTGGTCTGGAAGAAGACCAAATGTGGACCACTTGAGAGTGTTTGGTTCACTGTGTTTTCAGCATATACCAGAGGAGAGAAGAAGGAAACTGGATGACAAAAGTGAGCAGGTGATTTTACTTGGTTATCATCCAACAGGTGCCTATAAGCTGTACAATCCAACAACAAAAAGGATTGTATACAGCAGAGATGTGATAATTGATGAATCCAAAGGGTGGAAGTGGAGTACAACAGATTGCAATGCTCAAAAGGTTGGTGTTTCTGTCAACCTTGAGGAGGATTCAAGTTCTGCTATGACTGAACATGAGGAGCATGTAGTAGACAGCCGACATATGAACCAGAGAATGCTGAGAAACAGAGTGCCACCAAGGAGATTGATAGACTATGAAGTGTTTCCAGATAGTGCAGCGACAAATGAAGGAGATCTGGTCCACATGGCTCTTTTTGTGGATGCAGAACCAATTAATTTTGAGGAAGCAATGAAGAACCAGAAGTGGATTACTGCAATGAATGAAGAGCTGAATTCCATTGAGAGAAACAAAACATGGGACTTGGTGTCACTACCTCCACAAAAGAAGGCTATACCTGTGAAATGGATCTATAAGATAAAGGTGGATCCAGATGGATCAATTTCAAGGTATAAGGCCGGACTTATGGTGAAAGGGTTTATGTAGAGAGCTGGGCTGGATTATCAGGAAATGTTTTCACCAGTTGCAAGGGTTGAAACTATCAGATTAGTAGCAGCTATTGCAAGCTGCAAAGGCTGGCCTATGTACCAGCTTGATGTGAAATCTGCATTCTTAAATGGGCCACCCGAATAAGAGGTTTATGTGCTGCAACCACCTGGCTTTGAGGTACAGAATCATGAGGAGAAGGTGTATAAAATGAGAAAGGCACTCTATGGATTAAAGCAGGCACCTCGGGCATGGAATAGGAAGATTGATTCATTCCTATACGACAAAGGCTTTGAGAAGTGTACCAATGAGTATGGCATCTATGTGAAGAAAAGAAGGGGTGAAACAACAACCTTGGTGGTATGCTTATATGTGGACGACTTGCTGATTACAGGAGAAAAAGAATATGAACTTGTTGAATTCAAACAGCAGGTGAAAGAAGAGTTTGAAATGACAGATTTGGGAGCACTTTCGTATATTTTGGGTTTGGAATTTATGCACACTAGCAAGGGATTGTTTCTTCATCAGAAAAGTATGCAAGTGATATGTTGAAGAGGTTCAATATGAAGGATTGTAATCCTGCTAGAACTCCAGCAGAATGTGGAGTACATTTAGTCAAAAACAACAATGAAGATGCAGTAAATCCTACCTTATTTAAACAGATTGTAGGATGTTTGAGGTACCTATGTAATAGCAGGCCGGATATCTCCTATGCAGTGGGCTTGGTGAGTAGATTTATGGAAAGTCCAAAGGTCTCTCACATGTGTGCAGCCAAGAGAATTCTGAGGTATGTGAAAGGGATACTTGACTTTGGACCGTTATTCACTAATAACCGGAATCAAAGCAAGGGAAACATTGTTGGTTTCACAGACTCGGATTGGTGTGGTGATAAGGAGGATCAGGAAAGTACAAGTGGCTATGTTTTTCAGCTATGCAACACTGCTTTCTCATGGAGCTCAAAGAAGCAATCGGTTGTAGCTTTGTCTTCTAGTGAGGCATAATACATTGCTGCCCCTACTGGTGCTGCCAAGCTGTATGGCTCCAAACCTTACTCAAGCAGATGCATTTGAGAGTGGAAGGACCAGTGTTACTTGGTGTTGATAATATTTCAGCAATTAACTTGGCCAAAATTCCAATAGCACATGGAAAGAGCAAACATATAGAGACCAGATTTCATTACTTAAGAGAGCAGGTGAACAAAAGGAAGTTAGAGTTAGTGAGCTTGTGTACCTATCCTATAAATAAGTAAATGTGTAAATCAGAAGTAGAGTGAATGCAATCAGAAAAGGCATTATTCAGTGATTAAAAAATCTATTCGATTCCTCTTCTCTGTTCTGTGTATATGTGTTCATTGTGAGTGTGCAAGTGATCGAGATACAGCGAGAGTGCCCCAACACTTTCTCCATACCAGTAGAAGTTATTGGACGGGCTTGCATAATAAAATCTTTTTATTGCCATTTTGGGTCACCCACGAGACCAATAATTCTCTGCAACCAACAACAAAAGGCATGAGCCGCCGCATGATTTCGGCTCTGATGGTTCTCTGAGAACAGAAAAGCGAGGGCAAATACGGGATTACAAGGGCTTAGTTCTCCAAGTGTGTGTTACCGAATTTTTAATTCCACCAAGAAGTGGCAAAGTCTCTGTGAATTTCAAATCTACATTTCAAAGATAACTGACATAAGATATGAAACAAAATGGGTTTCGTTTACGTTTGAAAAGCAAGCAACCCTCTATTTGGGTTTCATTTTCTTGTTCTCTAACTTGTAACTGAATGAGATTTTTTATGCGGGGTTGGTGTGGTGAGGTTGGATGGAAGTTTGTCAAATTTGGGTTAATTGGATAGAAGAGGGGTAGGGATGAAGAATGGGGCTAAAAATGTAATTTTAAAAATAAAAGAATTTAAAAATATTAAATAAAAAAAACTGAAAAACCTGCTATCATAATTGATTTTGGCTTTTTGATCAAACTGGGTTCATTTTAGAAACTATTTATCAGTTTAGGATTATTCTGAAACTATTTACCAATGGGGGTCGTTTTGGATACGTGGCATATTTTATTTTATTTTTCAATTTGACAGGTCAAGGCACCACTGCAGATGACGACACCCATTTAAAAAAAAAAAACAAAAACAAAAGGGGAGACGCCACTGTAAATGGCGCCTTCCCCTACAATGACACCTCCCCCTGCAGTGTACCACGTGGCACTGCAGGGGGGCCCCCGACCAAAAATTGGACGTCTATAATTTTAAAGGAACAACGCTACAAAAAAAATTATACTATAAGTATA
Source organism: Sophora flavescens (assembly GCA_030762895.1). Taxonomy (NCBI): domain Eukaryota; kingdom Viridiplantae; phylum Streptophyta; class Magnoliopsida; order Fabales; family Fabaceae; genus Sophora; species Sophora flavescens. Next base: position 93,818,342 of record CM061063.1, read on the forward strand.
GGGAATAACGATGACATTAATGATAAAGTATCTATTTAAAACAACAAGAGGCAATAAAAAAAATCCCATAATAATGAGTAGCAAATAATATCACAGGAGGTATAAAAAAATAATAGCAATAATAGTAAACCCATTCATATGAATCACATAAATAGTAAACCCATTTGACATCACGATATAAAATATCAGTTTTTTAGTTTATTAAATTTTAAATAATAAAGTAACGATTTTAATTTTATAATTCATATATTGATTAGTATTTTAATAATTTTAATTTCAATGAAAAAACTATGATACCAATAATTTATTTTTTTATAATCTATTTTAATAATTTATTATATTAAAATTTATAAAGTTTTGCTATTATATGGGATGGGAATAAAGTTTTTCTGTTATAAAAGTTTTAATAATTTTATTTTCAGACATAAAAAATTTTCGAGAATAAAATTAGTAAATGATAGTTATAAACTTAATAAAACTCTATTATCATGTGGGAAGATGAAAAAATTTTATTCCCAAATATCACATTCCCAAAAATTTTATTCCTGAATATCACATTCCCAAAAATATTTTTTTAAAACTTATACCAAACTCTACCTTCACATTTTGAGTTTGAATGTGTAAAAGGAAGGCGGGTGAATAGTATTAAAAAGGAAGGGCACGTGGGCTTGGGCCGGTGAGAATGAGAAAGTTGGAAATTAGAAAATTGTAGCGTGAAAAGGAAGTGAACAATAAATGGAATATTGATTTTATAATAATAAGAAAGTAGGATATATAATCTACTAGATGAATATTTATTGGTGTAAATTGTTATCGCTATTATTTTTTTATGCCTCCTGTGATATTATTTGCTACTCATTATTACGGGATTTTTTTATTGCCTCTTGTTGTTTTAAATAGATACTTTATCATTAATGTCATCGTTATTCCCTATACTTATAGTATAATTTTTTTTTGTAGCGTTGTTCCTTTAAAATTGTAGCGTTGTTCCTTTAAAATTGTAGGCGTCCAATTTTTGGTTGGGGGATCCCCTGGGGGCCCCCCTGCAGTGCCACGTGGTACACTGCAGGGGAGGTGCCACTGCAGGGGAAGGCGCCATTTGCAGTGGCGCCTCCCCTTTTGCCTTTTTTTTTTAAAATGGATGGCGCCATCTGCAGTGGCGCCTTTGACCTGTCAGATTGAAAAAAAAATAAAATATGCCACATGTCCAAAACGACCCCCCATTGGTAAATAGTTTCAGAATAACCCTAAACTGATAAATAGTTTCTAAAAGGAATCCAGTTTGGTCAAAAAGCCAAGTAATTTTAGTGCCTCGTCCATAAAGCACCTAATAAGGTACTTCATGTTAGTCGTGGCCAGTTTGTTTATGTGTGTGTCACAACACAAGTTACGGAAAGTTACATGAAGTTTTAAGTAAATGCGCGGTACCAATTTAGTCCCCTAGAAAAAAAAACACTCATTAGTTGTTGATAATTACAAACATAAGACTTATTAGTCTTTTCATTTATCTCTGTTTATCGACTTCCGTTATTTTGTCTACGTGACCCATTAAGATCTCTAGTTGTCCCGTTGATATAGTTTCGACATGTAATTTATTTATTTATTTATTTTTACAAAAAGAATTGAGGAAGATGCCCAAAACGTCATTGTAGATGAACCAAAACGAAACCATTGTTAATGTCTTCTTCATGTGACCCACACCCTATTGTCTTCCTCCTTTTCTCATTCCAAAATCAAACACTAAACCATAAACCCAGATGGCTTCAATTTATTTCTCTCATCCACATGACCAAAAACTGACAATGAAAAGAAAAGAGAAATAGAGATAAACCAACGGACAGTGGAGATAGGGGGCGCTTCTTGGACCAGTGGCTCACGCAGTGGCTGACCAGAGGCGGTTCGTGTGCGACGGTGAGCGATTGGAGCATCGGGTGGCAGTTCGTGACGAGTAGGACTTAGGTGGGGCGTGTGCAGATCTGCTGTTTGAGGAGGAGGAGCGAAGGTCGACAGCTTTAAGAGGTGACCAAGGAGCGGATGGAGTAGCAACGGTGGTGGGCGGGCATGTGAAACCTGCCTCTATTATTATGTTAATAAGAGTTGACTTCTTTTGGTCATAGATTTTTTTTTGGTTATGAGAGGAAATAATTTAGAAAAAAATAAAATTGGGGAAAATAATGATACCCGATTATTACTAGCTGTCCATTGGTAATTTTTTAAGAAACCCACTTGGGGTTCCTTAAACACTATAAAACACTATAAAGTGGTCCTCATTATGCCACATCATACTTAAGCAATCCACCCATATTTTGTTCTAATGGTTAAATTTTTAAGGAACCCTTAAGCAACCCATGTTTTTATAATTTTTTATTTGTACTCAATTTTGTTTCAAATTAAAATATTTATTAATTTATTTTAATTAATACGTAAAAAAAAATTAAATATTTAAAAAATATAATGACTTGATAAAAAAAATTAGAATCTTGGATTGACAAATTGTGTGCAAAATGATAAAAATTGGAGCATTATTCATAGTGAGTCTCACTATTGTAATCGTTGCAGCCCACCCCATTTTCCCTCAAAATTTCTGACCCAAAATGAAATACCCAGCCAGCCTCTCATAAACCCACTTTCATCTCTAGAACCTTCTCGGTCCCTACCCCCTACCCTCACCTGAATACCCACAAACCCTTGCTTCCTTTTTTTCTTCGTTCCCTATCCACAAATCTCTTCACTCAGATCCCCCTTCTTTTCACAAATCTCTTCCCTTCTTCCCTATCACCCCTTTCCCTCAAAAACCAAATCCCTCTCCCCTTACCCCATGCGAATGAGATGTGTGATAGTGTGATTTCACATCATAATTCATGTACATTTCTGCATGCATTTTCATATAGTTTAGGCATATTTAGTTTGATTTTAGTTAGTTTTTACCTTGGAACGGGTAAGGCGGTTTCGTGGTGTTGTTTTGCAGGAATTAAGGATAAAATGCTCAGGATTGCCCATGATGGAGCTTGGATGAAGATAGAGCTTAAAAATGGAAGAAAATGAACCAAGCAAAAGCCATCACGGCCTAGCCGTGATGACCATCACGGCCATGATCAAGAAAACTGAGAAGATTGAAGGCAAAAGTCAGAAGCTGTCACGGCCTAGCCGTGATAACCATCACGACCGTGACAAGCCAGGCAGAACTGATCACGACCTAGCCGTGATAAGCATCACGACCGTGATGCTCCAAATTTAAAAGCGCGCCAATCCAGAACACGTCACGGCCTGGCCGTGATGGCCATCACGACCGTGACGCGAATCCTAATCTATAAAAGAGGCCCAGCGCAGAACAGAAAAAAGAACATGGAGATCTCTGGACTTGGACCAGATCACAGACACACAGAAAAACAAGGACTTTTACCCTAGGAGCACTTTCACCCTTGGAAGACCTTAGAGGCTGGCGGTTGAGGAGGACTGGAACCCTAGAATCAAAGGAGGCCGACGGCTGGGAAAAGCTTCCAATGGAGTTTCTTCTTTCCCTTCTTCTTTCCTTTGTCCCTACTGTTTTAATTTTGGCTTTCTCTATGAGTAGCTAAATCCCTGTTGTTGGGATTAGATGTAACCAATCTGAATATTATGTATTTGCCATGATTGATTAATCTGTGTTCGTGCCTTCGTATTAGTGTTTAATTCCTACGCTTAATGCTTTTTGTGGTTTAGCTACCCATAAACTGATTTTAAGATTTGATTTGCAATGGGGACGTTCTTATCAATTCTTTATCTGGATTTAATCACCTAGTAAACCTTGCATCCAGGAATGGGGTTTGGTTTATTAGTAATCGCGTAATCCTTAATCTTAATGCAAATTCATTAATCTAGGCCACCTAAGAAATTAGGGTCTATTAGTGGATTTAGGCTCTTGTCATATGAGGAATCAGGGCTTGAGTAATTTCGTGGGTTGATTTTAATATTTGAAGCATGAATGGGAGGTATCTAGTCTTGGTATTGCATGAGGCTAAGGTTTGGTGAAATTTAATCCCAACACCTCTTTCTACACTCCAAGTGTTTGTCAAAAGTTCCCAAAAAGACAAAAAACATTTTATTGCTTTATTTTTCTGTTTTGATTTCTCTTGATTCACAGTTTAGTCTAGATAGTTGTTTGATTTGCGAATTGGTATTTGGCAATCGATCCCTGTGGATACAATAACCGGTCTCACCACCGTATTATTTGTACGACTAGGTATACTTGCCTAGAATTCGTCCAACAATGTGACGGCGATGGCACAATCTGGGCACCGCGAATCAGAGTGATTCGGAGTGTCGATCGTCGTCGTGGAAGACCTGGACCGGTTCCTCGCGGAGAAACCCAACAACGACCTCGTATGTGAGCGATTCAGGGATCCATAACTTCATGGACGGGATTCTGAGCACGTGCTGCGGCGAAGATCTGGGTCGATACTGTCACTGCAATTTTGTGGCATATCTTTTTTTTTATCTCCATGCTTTTGTTGTGTGTATTTCATCTTTCTGCTGTTCTTATTTTTTTTATCTCCAAACTTTTTTTTTTTCAATGGATTGATGTTCTCTATTTTTTTGTATCTCCATACTTTTATTTGGTTGTTTCTTTCCCTCTCTATTTGCTGTGTCTGTTTGCAATATTTGGCCATTGTTTAATACAATGGAACCCCCGAGTCAGCGGGAGCAAACAATTTATTTAAAAATTATTATTATTATTATTATCATACATATACATTTCAAGATAAAGACATATATTTTAAAATCATAAAATTTTGAACTAAAATAGCATGTATTGTCGGTATAAAAAATTTTATATTGATATCAACTAATATTTTAATATGTGTTCTTTTATTTTAATAATTACGAGAAATAATAATAATGTTTGTTTTTTAAGATATTATTGAATGTTGGTGTAAAAATCATTTACACTATAATGCATATAAATTAAATGCTAAAATTTAATATAACTAAGGATTAAAGTAGTATACCTTATATCCAAGAGTGTTTGGATGAGATGGAGTCTCTTCCAATTTAACCAGTTGCGTGTGGAGGATGAGAAATAATAATAATGCTAATTTATCAAGATATTATTAGATGTCAGTGTACATTGCATAAAAATTAAACTTTATATATAATCAAGAGCAAAGACCCATTTTGGTTTCTCAAATTTTTCGAGTAGCCCAGTTTGGTTCCTGAAAAAAAAAAGACAATTTGGTCCCCCAAATTTTATTACGGGGGACGCTCTGTTCCCCCATGCATCTAACGGAAGGACCAGAGTGTCCCCCGTAATAAAATTTGGGGTTTTTTTAGTGACCAAACTGGGCTACTAAAAAAATTTGAGGGACCAAAACAGGCCTTTACTCTATAATCAAATAAATTACATACCTTATAATTGTCCTTTACATGATTTCATATTTTGAAATTGTTGAATGATCAGTTCATTGTCAATGTTATTAAATGCATTTATCTCAATATATGTAACTAGAAAATGTGTGCAAATATATACAATTAGGGGTGCAAAATATATATAACTCAACATATTAATCGCTATTTTATAAAACCCAGTGGATGCATCTGCACACCTTAGATTCAATGTAATTGAACACATATATCTCAATATAAGTAACGAGACAATGGGTGCAAATATGTAAAATTAGGGATACAAAATATATCTAACTCAAAATATTAATGACAATTTTATAAAATTTAGTGGATACATCTGCACACCCTAGGTTCAATGTGAATCTACCAATGTCGTTCCTTAGATAATGAATGATCCTTAATTTTAAGGAACCTGATATGCCAGGTCATGCTGCTCCAATGTTCCAAAAAGATAAGACACGATTCCTTAACCTAAGAAACCATCTAAGGAATCCTGGATGGAGATGCTCTTAGGAGGACTAATTATCAAATTGGACTCCTTTTAATAATAGAATAAAAAGTGGGTATAAAGGGAAGAATGTTCCTCTTTACTTTTCAGCTTGAACAGAACTGTAACAACTTGCTGTGTTGTCCTCGTATTGGCCCTCTATCGCGCCCCTCTCCCTTGTTTAACACATTCAGCTTCAGTAGAATGAAATGTCATGCGTAAGGGGTTTTTTTTTATCTCATTTTCATCTTTTATCGTTTTATTATTATGTTAAATAATATTTTTTTTAAAATTTTATCATCTATCATTTTATTACTTTTTATTTTATATAGTCATTTTTCTACTTTAGAGATCAAATTGAAAATTTGATATAAGTTTTATTATTTATTTTATACTTCAATATTTAATTATGTCTTTGAAAGATTAATGTGAATGTACTAACTTTGTTTATATTTCGTTATTTATGCTTTATATTTTTAAAAAACAAATAGATTTAGATTTTTTAAGTCAAGTTATTTATTTTCTACATCAATATTTAATTATATCTTTTAAAGGGTAATGTGAATGTACTAACTTTGTCTTCAAATACTTTTTTATATTTAGTTTTTTATGCTTTATATTTTTAAAAAACAAATAGATTTAGATTTTTTAAGTCGAGTGTAATGCCAGCAACATAATCTATTAACTCAAGTGAGTTATGGGGATATTGATGACAACCAAATGGATATGTTACCTTTTTTATGATCTTAGGTTGAATTTTACCGGTTACAAAACCAAGTCAGAATTGTGATGTAATGTAAAAGGAAGAAAATATGAAAATGGATGAAGAAGAAGGGTGGAATGGCGCCACAAACTAAGAGTTTGATAAGCCAAGGAAGTTCGCCACAAGAATCTTGGATTCTTGATAATAACAAGATGGCTCAACTAAGAACTAAAGAGAACAAAATTCACACAAATGGAATTCAATCCAAAATTAACATCCAAGTTACATTTCATGAAGCACTAGGCGTGTACAAATAGGTCTCAAGCTGCCAAGAATTGGCTTACACACTATCTTCTCAATATTCCATAACCCCCCACTAATAGCTCAATAACTAACCCAATAATTGGTGAGTTAATAGCCTATCTCTTCCATTATGTGGCTGCCTACTCTTAATTCCCCTCTTTATTCAAATTAAAGTGTAAACCCCCCTCCCCCAATTAAATAAAAACATTAACATGATTTATAACTAATTAGGAGTTTCTTTACGCATGCAAGCTTAAGATTCCTTCCCAAGAAGACTCTAAACTCATGTATAACAAGAGATTAAGTGGGCTTGACTCAATTGCAACACTTGCACACTTGGACACACTCACATAACACATTGCGCTTATTGAATTGAAATAAAACAATAAACTTTATGATGAACTAGTGCACGCCCCATTTAGCATGATCATGGGTCTTATAGTTGAATGAGGTAAGTCACCAACTTGGGCTCCATTCCACCAAATCTTGTATTTGAGCTTGCTTCCATTATAAGAGCCATCATTTGAATTAAAACTTGTTGGGCTTTCTTGGTTCTAACTCTTGTCATGGGCCCACCATGTCCTTGTGTTGCTTCTTGACCCATGCTTCTTATTTGGCTTATATCATCCCTTCCTTCTTTGACTGAATTCGACCTCGAATTGAAATCTTCATCACCAAAACTAGATATTGGTGGTCCATCTAAAGTGTTCCTCACAATCTCATTGGTTGCATCAGACTTAAGTTCAAAATATATGTCAAGAGGAGGTAAAGTATGAGTGGGTGCTTTAGTGAGCTTTTGCGAATCCATGCAAGTTTTCAAACCATGTGGTGCTTCCTTTGGGATAAAATCTCCAAATTTCTGCAAAAGAGTCACAACACCACTAGGCAAAGAGAGATCATTAGATGTATTAGCAATCAAATAAAAATTCTTGCAATAAAATATGCATTGGGCTGCCTTGGAATTAAAGCTCTCTTCTCTTCACTTTTTGTTGCCAAATAACTCTCTTTTTTCTCACTAATTTTCACACTATTTTTCTCACTAATTTTCACACTACTTTTCTCTTTATCATCACTCTTCTTTTTCACTCTCTTTCTTTTTCCTCTTGCTCTCTCTTTTCTCTCATCTTAATGTGATCCTCACTCATTTCTTTTGGAGACAAAGGACTAAGAGTGACCTTTCGTTCTTGATGCATAAAAGAAAATTTGTTGGTGTACCCATCATGATTGGCCTTCTTATCAAATTGCCAAATCCTCCTAAGGAACATATGGCTTGCCTCCATAGGCACCATATCACAAAGAACACTATCATGATACTTTCCAATGGAAAATAGAACTTCAACTTGCTTATTCACAATCAATACACCAACTTCACTAAGCCATTGAAGTCTATATGGATGTGGGTGTGGTTTAGTCACAAGATTCAATTTAGAAACTATTCTAGCACTAGCAACATTAGCACAACTCCCACCATCAATAATTAAAGAACATACGTTCCCTTGGATCAAACACCTTGTACATAAGATACTTCCTTTTTGACTATCATCATGCTCCTTGGTTTGGCTTCCCAAGAGTCTCCTCACCATGAGCAAATCTCCTTACGAAATTATTTCTTCCCCACTTTCTTCTTCACTAGAGGCCTCAGATTGGGTGACAACTTCATTATTTCTCAATACCATTGTCGTTTTAGTTGGACATTGAGATGCAATATGTCCATGACCCAAGCACTTGAAACGTTTTACCTCACGGTTTCTAGGACTAGAAGATGCTTCCATAGGCTTCTTTCCATGAGAACTAGACACGACCTCCTTAGAAGATGAATTGCCCTCCTTCTTTGATTCTTCCTTCCAACTTGAAGATGAAAACTTAGAAGGAGAATGAAATTTGACTTCCTCCTCTTGAGTTGTTGCTCCACCTTTATGGCTTGTTGGACCCAATCTTCAAGCTCCACATAATGTTGAAGTTCCACTATGTCTTTAATGTCTTGATTCAACCCATGTAAGAACCGAGCCATAGTAGCCTCCCTATCCTCATTAAGGTTGGACCTAAGCAAGGCCAACTCCATCTCTTTGTGGTACTCATCAACACTTTTGGATCCTTAGGTCAATCTTTGCAATTTGTTGTGAAGGTCCCTATGGTAGTGATTTGGGATAAACCTCTTTCTCATGACATGCTTCATTTCTTCCCAAGTCTCAATAGGCTCCTCCTCATATATTCTTCTCTCTTTTTGCAATTGATCCCACCAAACAAGTGCATAGTCCTTGAATTCAAGAGCGGCTACCTTCACTTTCTTTCATTGTATGAGTTAAAATCAAGGACTTGCTCCATCTTCATCTCCCATTCCAAGTAGACTTCGGGATCATTCTTCCCATGAAAGGTAAGAACTTTGATCTTGACCCCTTCAATTCCTTTATCACGCCTCCTTCCTCTACGCCCTCCTCCTCTAGGTCTTCCTCTTTCACTCTCATATCCACTTGACTCATCACGGTTTTGAAGGTTGGCAAGTTGTCTATCATAATTTGCTTGCATTTCCTCCATTTGCCTTGTAAGGGTTTGTATTTGAGTAGTCATCCTAACTTGAAGAGCTATTGTCCTTGGAGTAGGAGGTGAACTATCTATCACCTTGTTCTGCCATCACTGAACACACAATATTAAAAGATGACGAGAAATTTATAAAATTCCTCACTACACTCCCTCACTTGTGCACACAAATGTATTTCACTCAAATTGACTTTTTCCACACAAGATGTAATTTTCACTCTTGCCTTTTGCCACTCAATTGTTCTCTTTTAGCCCTTAGAGGAGTCAAACACAATCCACACAAAAATCCAAAATCAAGTAACAAATTTTCACAAAACTTATCAAAACAAAGGAAACAAAAAGAAAGGCTAGAAAAGGGAAAGTTTTGAGAATTATGAGAATAAGAAAGAAGGGAAACTCTTCAAGAACACAAATTCACCTTTTTTTTTTCAATAATCGATTATTGTAATTGATTTTGGGCTCACTGACTTTTGAATAATCGATTATTGGTTTGAATAATCGATTATGCCCCCCCCCCTTTTTCTTTCTAAAATCGGTTTTTGTAATCGATTTTGGGTTCACTGACTTTGGAATAATCGATTATTGGGTTGGAATAATCGATTATGGTTTTTTTTTTATGCTTTGATGAAGAGAAACACACTTGCAAACTTGTTTTGGGGGCAGTAACAACAACCACCAAAATTCCCTTCAAAAACAGAATCAAAGTAATACTTTTTTTTTTGGTTTTGGGTAGAAAAGAAGAAAGGTAGAAGATGAAGAACAAAAACGAAAATTGAAGAACAAAAACTCAAAATTCAACCAAACTTGAGCTTTGATGCCACTTGATGACAACCAAATGGATAGGTTGCCTTTTTGATGATATTATGTTGAATTTTACCAATTACAAAACTAAGTCAGAATTGTGATGTAATGTAAAAAGAAGAAAATATGAAAATGGATGAAGAAGAGAGGTGGAATGGAGCCACAAACTAAGAGTTTGATAAGCCAATGAAGTTCGCCACAAGAATCTTGGATTCTTGATAAGAACAAGATGGCTCAATTAAGAACCAAAGAGAACAAAATTCTCCCAAATGGAATTCAATCCAAAATTAACATTCAAGTTACATTTCATGAAGCACTAGGCGTGTACAAATAGGTCTCAAGCTGCCAAGAATTGGCTTACACATTGTCTTCTCAATATTCCATAACCCCCCACTAATAGCTCAATAACGAAGCCAATAATTGGTGAGTTAATAGCCTCTCTCTTCCATTATGTGGCTGCCTACTCTTAATTCCCTTCCTTATTAAAATTAAAGTGTACCCCCCCCAACCCCAATTAAATAAAAACATTAACATGACTCATAACTAATTAGGAGTTTCTTTAGGCATGCAAGCCTAAGATTCCCTCCCAAGAAGACTCTAAACTCGTGTACAACAAGAGATTAGGTGGGCTTGACCCAAGTGCAACACTTGCACACACTCACATAACCCATTACACTTATTGAATTGAAATAAAACAATAAACTCTATGATGAACTAGTGCACGCCCCACTTAGCATGATCATGGGTCTTCTAGTTGAATGAAGTAAGTCACTAACATGGGCTCCATTCCACCAAATCTTGCAGTTGGGCTTGCTTCCATTATAAGAGCCATCATTTGAATTAAAACTTGTTGAGCTTTCTTGGTTCTAACTCTTGTCATAGGCCCATCAAGTCCTTGTGTTGCTTCTTGACCCATGCTCCTTATTTGGCTCATATCAGATATACTGCGTAGAAGAAAACATGTTAATTTTACAATCCATCAAAGTAATAAAAATTGTTATTTTTGTTTGTATTATTGTAAACTTTTTCCCACTTGCATTTCAGTTTTTTTATTTTATTGGTTAATTGTTATTGATATTATATAAATGCATTTTCAAGTTCATGATGGAGAGAATCATTTATTTGTTGAAGATGAACGTGAAGGTATTTATTTAGAAATCAATGTTTATTTGCATATATTAATTTAATTTATTTTTGCTATTTTTTTTTTATTTTTTTACATGTCGACTACTTTGTTAAACTCTTTTTAGATTGTCTAGACTTTTGACGAATGAACTGATGTGGTGAACATTGTGGCGCAATGGTTTGGTTTGAGAATCGGTCAAGAAAACATAAAAATAGTTCCAGAGTAGAATTGTTTTGTTTGAATAAATAGATATGAATATAATTATTTAATATATTTTGTTTGGATTTTATTTGTACACAATGTTTAATTTTAATATGTAAAATATTTATAAAGTATTTTTTACAACCTTTATTAATTGTGTAGTTCTAAAAATTATTGGTCTTGGTTTTTAGGGGATCATATATTTATTTTTTATTATTATTTTCTAATTTAATATTTAATTATGTTTTTAAAAATGTAATGTGAATGTACTAACTTTGTCTTCGAATACTTTGTTTATATTTATTTATTTTTTGCTTTATTTTTTTAAAAGCAAATAGATTTAGATTATTTAAGTCGAGTGGAATGCCAGCAACATAGTCTACCAACACAAGTGAGTTATATGGATATACTACGTAGAAGAAAGAATGTTAATTTCACAATCCGTCCAGGTAATAGAAATTGTTATTTTATTTGTATTATTGTATAACTTTTTCCCACTTGTATTTCAGTTTTTTATTTAATTTGTTCATTGGTATTGATATTATAAAAATGGATTTTCAAGTTCATGATCGAGAGAATCCTTTATTTGTTGAAGATGAACATGAATTTATTTATTTAGTAATTATTGTCTATTTGCATATATTAATTTATTTTATTTTGCCACTTTTTTATTTTTTACATGTTGACTGATTTATTAAACTTTTTCCTAAATTGTCTAGACTTTGGAGGAATGAACCGGTGTTGCAAACATTATGGCGCAATGGTTTGGTTTGAAGAACGGTCAGGAAACAAACATGCAAGAGTTACATGATGATATGGATATAAGGATGGTTCTTAAAAATCATTCTTCAATAGCACTTTTGTTCCCTTTTCAACGCCCAAGAAACATGATCTTTAGTCGGTAGACATTGTACTAATAAGGGATTATAAGGTTGACTTGTTGGTTTAGGTGAGTAAATTAAGGAATAGAGTGATAAGGAGGTTGAGAGTTCAAACCCCACCCACTAACAAAATACTAACATTCACTAATATTTGCCTATATAAAAAAAGACATAGTACTAATCGAAGCTATGAAAAGCTAACAAGTTTGGGGTATGGGCCTTGACCTTCATTTACTATTTAGATAGTAACTTTAAAAATATTGAAAATTTTAATCTGAAAATTGTTTATTATGAAATTAGACTTGGAGAGGTTTCCAACAAAGGGTTATTTACTCGAAACATATAAGAATGAGAAAGATGAAAGTTGTTTTAGATTGTTGTTATTTACACCTACATTTTATTACTATGATGGTAAAAGAATCATCCATTAAATAAATTTGTTTTAAATTTTATAATATTGATAATATTAATAATTTACAAAAAAATATTAATTTTACATTATTATAAACAATATAAAGGTAATATCATGCATACATTGATTTTGTTATGATAGTGTAAAAACATTTATATAATGAATATTTTTTAATAATATATCTATATATAATTGTCAAACAATATTAAAATATGTAAGCTAATAATATATACAATTTAATTTTTCTCTCGATAAATATAGACTTAAAAATTTATTATAACACTATCGACTTTATACCAATTACTTTAATTTGTTGTACATTAATTTTATTATCATAATAATAATTATTATTACTTACACACAAAAATTTATTTCGCATATTATGAGTGTATAAATTTTTGCATACTATACTTTATAATATAGATACACGTGCTTTCTAAAAAAAAGTATGTTGAACTAATTAGACTTCAAATATAATTCAATATAAATCCATTTTTTTTCATAGTCAATCCAAATATAGAAACAACAGATAATAATTTAATCATCCGATGATTAATGACTATTCTTAACGGAACGGCCGAAACTTCGAAAATAGAACAATTGTTCGAGATTATTTTGATGTAAATAAATGCCCATTCAAATGATACTTTCAACATAACTTATGCAAATTGGAAGGATAGCCCAAAAAAATATAAATGTAAATATATTGTGTTTTAAAGATAGTTTTTTAAGTAGCATGGATAACTAGTACTTGGAGAAAATAATGATAACATTCATGTTCAATATATTTAGCCATCTTTATATAATTGAATAAATAATTAAACCAAGATTGTGGTAACCCCCACATCATAGAAAAACAATTTATTTTATATAATAAAAAGTAAATTCCATTTTTTTTTTGGTTTTTTATTTTAGCAACACTGTCTTAATTTTACCTTCCAAATAAATTACAAATGCACTTAAACAACGAGTATTCACATCAGGTGTTTAGTCATTGGGATTTTACTCTAATTTTTCTTTGCTATATTAGGAGGTCGTCCCTTCAGTGTTACGTCTCACTTATCTTGTTTTATTGGAGGTAATTGGGTTTGCAGTTGCAAACTGTAATCTAGGACTCAAAATTCCATTTTTACTGTTGAAAACCAAGTTTGATTACTATTTATGTGTTTTGGTTATAAAATTTTGTTGAAAATAATTGATTTCTGCGTGACTAGAATTGATTCCGGTGAAAACACGAATTTGCTTTTCCATTAAGTAGAATTGATCATGAGTATGAGGCCCACAAAATTCTTTATATCTACACATCAAAAATGATTTTACTTTTATCATCAAACACAAATCATTCTTTTAAACTCAGTTTTAAAACATCATTCCCAATTACAAATCATTTTTTTTTTTCAAAATCAATGCTATTAAAATTAATTCCTTCAAATAAATTTTATCGAGCGCGGATCCTCTCCGGTCCCTTGGGGGAAATGGAGAGTCCAGTCCAATAAATCCTGACCCTACACGTATCCCTTATAGAAATCAATGACTCAGATTTTATTCAATTTAATTTTTTTTAATTAAAGCAGAAATTGAAAAGAAAAAAAAAAGTATCTCTCCCCATTCCTTTGTGCTGTCGTTCATCACTTCATCTCCCCCACTTGAAAACCTCCTCATCTCCACCATACGCCATTCACTACCACCACCAATTGGACCTCGCCGACCCTCCGCTCGCCGCCACGATTGGACTTTGCCACTGCCCGTTCCTCCCCATTGAACCATCGTTGCAACGCCTGACGAGTCCGCTGCCTCCATCGCGGTTGAATGTGAGACGTGCAGCCATCGACCACCACTCCGCCATTGAACCTCGCCACCGCCTGGACCTCGCTTCCATGCCTGACGAATCTGCTACCTCCTTCGTTTTGAATGAGAGACGTTCCGCCGCCCTCGACCTCTGTTCCGCCGCCCCGCCTCTGTTCCTCCGTTCCATTGATACCATCAGACAGCTCTGGTATTTGCCACATTAAGTGCTTCAGTTTTTCAAAGCTATTATCTTTTTCTTTTTTACTTGTCTTTTTTCTTTTAAATCAATTCTTGTCTTCAAAACTTCACTGCAAGATTTCAATGGCTAACTTTTGTAGTTTTTTTTTTTTGTTTATACTTTAACAAAGCACGTATTTTTCAATTTCAATTTTAATTAAAAAAACTGAATAAAAACCTGGGTCATTGATTTTTGAAAGGGACACATGTAGGGTCAGGATCTATTGGACCGGACCCTCCATTTTCTCAAAGGACTGGAGAGGATCCGGACTCGATTCTATCACACCTAAATCGTAAGTCATAACAAGTCCGAGGTTGAGGCTGAGAGAAAAGGATGGCGACAAGGGGTCGTGTCTGCAGGTTAAGGTTTCCATTTCTTCAAAACTTTCCTCCTTTTCTTAATTCCCTCAACTTTTTCCCATTGCAACATTCTTCATTATTTCGGTTATCTTCTTCTTCCACCGCATCCACAGTCACTGCCATATATGACAGACACCGGTTCTTGGATTCTATGAGAAATCTCAAAAATGTTGAATCTGCTTTGGATTTCTTTCACGAAATGGTTACCATCAATCCTATGCCTCCTGTCAAGGATTTTAACTTATTATTTGGCTTGATTGTGAAGATGAAGCATTATGAAACTGCCATTACTCTGATCAAACACTTGTATTCCTTAGGTGTCAAACCTAATGTCTTTACTCTCACTATTGTCATAAATTGTCTATGCCGTTTGAACCGCATATCTTTTGGATTCTCTGTAATGGGGATTATGTTCAAAATTGGTTTGGAGCCTACCCTGGTGACTCTTAACACCATTGTTAATGGGCTTTGTGTGGAAGGCAATGTGGCTCAAGCAGTAAGCTTAGCTGACCACATGGAAAAGGTGGGGTATCAATCCAACGCTTGCACCTTTGGAGCAATAATTAATGGATTTTGTAAGACTGGAGACACATCTGTTGCTATTGGGTGTCTGAAGAAGATGGAGGAAAGAAATTGCATAGCGAATGTTGTAGTTTACAGCACAATTATTGATGGCCTTTGCAAGGAAAGGTTGGTTTCCGAGGCTCTGCGTTTGTGCTCAGAAATGACTAGCAAAGGTATTCAACCTAATCTTGTCACTTATAGTTGCTTAATTCATGGCCTTTGTAACTCTAGTAGATGGAAAGAGGCTGCAACCCTACTGAGTGAGATGATGCAAAAGGGAATCATGCCAAATGTGCAAACTTTTACCATTTTAGTGGATGCTTTTTGCAAAGAGGGGTTGCTTATGGGGGACTAAAAGCATAATGGGTTACATGGTTCAAATGGGGGAGGAGCCTAATGTTTTCACCTATACCTCATTGATCAGTGGTTATTGTTTGCAAAATCAAATGAAGGAGGCCATGAAAGTATTTGATTTGATGGTTGACAAGGGTTGCTTACCAAACATTGTAACTTATAATTCATTAATCCATGGATGGTGTAACATTAAAGACATTGATAAGGCTATCTATCTCTTGGGTGAAATGGTTAATAAAGGATTGCATCCAAATGTTGTCACTTGGAACACTCTTATTGGTGGGTTTTGCAAAGCAAGGAAACCTCTAGCCGCACAACAATTGTTTTTTATAATGCACAAGCATGGCCAACTTCCCAATCTCCGGACCTGTGCCATTATATTGGACGGCCTATTCAAATGCCATTTTCATTCTGAGGCAATATCCTTGTTCCGGGAGATGGAGAAAATGAATTTGGATCTTAATATTGTAATTTACAATATTATGCTTGATGGAATGTGCAATTCTGGACAACTGAAGCATGCACGAAAACTCTTTTCAAGTCTGCCTGCCAAAGGGTTGAAATTTGACGTTTATACTTATACCATAATGATTATAGGTCTATGTAAAGAAGGACTAATGGATGATGCCGAAGACTTATTGATGAAAATGGAGGAGGACGGATGCTTGCCTGACAAGTGTACTTATAATGTTTTAGTCCAAGGATTGCTAAGAAGAAAATATCTTTCAAGGTCTGCAAAATACCTTCAAATAATGAAAGCCAAAGGTTTTTCAGCAGATGCCACTACCACAGAATTGCTTATCTACTACTTCTCCAGTAATGATGGACATAATGATCTTCAAGAGTTTTTGCACAAGATTGTTTGAACGAACAAGTAACAAGTATAATTTATCATTTAATGTAGGTTCATATTTAACGGTTTATCAGTTTTGTTGCTTATATTATATATATTACACTTGGTCATAGTTGAATATCAAATTTTAGATGCAGCTAAATTCCTCTCATCTTTTGTGTGATGTTTGGTTCTTCATAGTCTTCATTTTCATGATTGTTTTAACTTTTAAGAGAGTCATTGCATTTAATATGCTACGAGGTTGTATTTATGTTTACAATTTTCCTTTGCTATGTTCGTTTTTGTTCCAGAATGTTTCCTGCAATGTAGTCATTTTCTTTTTTTAATTCATTCTCCAGAAAATAAGGTTGTATTTTAAGTTTGTATTCAGTTCCAGAAAATAATGCGTTGAAGCCTCTAGCTGAAGTGAAATTTGGAGAGTAGTAGTTGATTTTGCAAAGGGAAAAAGGTGGAAATGTACATATTCTCTTATTTTCTCCTTGTAATAGTTATTATCATGTTGCTTATTAGTCTCTATGCTTCTCTTTTAAGGGAAGTTTATATTATATGATATTATGGCCAAGATTGTGGTTTTGATGTTTGACTTTGTAACTGGTTCACAGGAAATTTTACCTTCTTTTATGGATTATTTTATTGTTGATAAATTATCTTCATTTATTCTGGATCTAGTTATTAAGAAGCCTTCTAGATCTTGTTTATTGTGTGCTTTTCTTGTTCTAGAGCTTTTAAGTTTTAGATCCTGACGTTTTTGTTTCAATTGTTCCTCATGATTTGGATAGACTAAAATTGATGAGAGATTGTAAAGTGCTCCCCGTTTATAAACATGATAAAACTCTGAAGTTTGTATATATAGTGATTTGTTGATAGTGGGCAAGTTAAAGCACTATGCCTATGCCTTTGGGCCCTTTTCAAAGATGCATGTTTTGTGACTTGGACTTCATCATCTGTTCTTGTTAACAATAATTGGATTGAGAATTGCAACAATAGGAACTTATATTGACTGAAGAAGAAGAAATTACCTGCATGTTTTGTGACTTGGACTTAATCATCTCTATTTGCTTGTGTTTGCTGATCTTTCTTCTAGATTCAATTCCCATTTGTCAAAAATATTAATCAAACTTAAAAGTAACCTCTAATATTAAGCATAAGAAAATTTGTGCATTCTAAACATTGGATGCCATGATAAAACCTCTAAGGATGATATGAAATTATGGACCGAGAACATAAACTGTGAAACATCTGATCAACCATTCATAATAACCGTGGATCATATAATATACATGATGTAAAATGGTATTTTCTTCAATTGTATTGGTATATAGTATTGAACCTGCTGCTTATTTTCTGCAGCATTCCTCATCGTTACAATTCATTCTGTTCAATGTTTAGATGATACTGCCACTTCTCTTTTACTGCCTCATAGTTATGGCTTAATTGACTTCTGGGATATCTTGTGTACTTATGGAATTTGTGGTTTTGGTCTTTCAGTTGAATTTTGCTGGAGAAAACAAATTTGTATTCATTTTTCCATTGTTTTAATCATCTTGGTTATATGACTTAACTCGTTTGAAATATAATAAACAACAAACTAACATTTGCTAGTAAGCTTGACTGAGTCCACTCAGAGGATTTAAACTAGTATAGAAGATTTTATAGCTTATTAGTATGGTTTACTATGTATCCACTTTGTTATCAAGTGATTATGTACCTCATCATCATTATTCATTGTCTCAAGTTGGGCAATACCTCTGTGCTTGCAGGATGTCCTAAAGACCTTGGAACCAAGTCTTCAAGTAGCACAGATTTGTAAACCGGGTTTCATTGACTATAGTTCTACCTCGTTTTACAGATTTTCTTCATTTCTTTAAATAATTTTTTTGCTTATGATAGACATAACACAGTTAATTGAGATAAATAAAATTATGGTCAACACAATTTATTTCAGTTCATGAAAGTAATTTATTGTTAACTTCCCTCAGGAGCCATTTAATTTTGGTTCACAAACCTTCTGTTAAGGACGACATCCCTTTGTCGTTGTATGTGCCACTGGAAGGTCTTAATTTTCAGTTTGCATTTGTTGTAGGAATTTAAGCTTTGGTCACGATTGCACCACAAGGTCATGATGGTATTTTGGTTATTGTTTTTACTCTTGATGTATTGTTAGTACTAAAAGCAATTGATGAAATGACATAGTATACCATCTTGATGTTTCCTGGGTCAAAGCTCACCCAGGAAGTTTGTGGTTTAAAATGGTCAGGAAGGGGCAATCAAAATCGATGGTGAACTTTGGCGATGATGAGTATAAACACATGCTTTGAGTGGATGGGCAATAATAGATAAATCTATCAACTTTAAGCCTCAAGAGGAATGAGCAGGGAGGCTGCAACTCTGCTGTTTCATCAAGTTTTTATAGTGACTGTCTAGTTCTCGAGAGAAGTGGTCTTTGAGAAATTGTACAAGATCTTACAAGTAGATGCTCCCAGTTAATGTTACATTTGCATTGTAGCATTAATTTGTAGAATTTATGCTTTTTAGGTGTATCGGGATTTCTTATAAATAGTGCTTTTAGAAAAAGCCTATTTTTGTGAGAGATTTTTGTCTATTTAATTATTTTGTGGATATTGGATGTAATAACTATTATTCTGGCTCCTATAAATTCCAAAGAAAAAAGGTGCACAACATAAACTGATCAATGTTACCTGATACATTAATTGGTTTAATGCACTTTATAAGTTGCTGCAATGGATTGAAATTGAAATATAAGTATTTAAACATCATGTAAAGCAAATATAAGTATATGAAGTTGATCCACAAAAAAAAAAAGTATATGAAATTGAAATATTTGTTGGTATTAAACTTTAACCTAACTCATAGAAGCTTATAATTGTAGAAATTTGACCTTGGTATTGAAATTAAAACTATGATCGTCTATTAGTGTAAGATCTCAATTTTCAGGGGTAAACTTTACTCTTGCTTCCAGTTTTTGCCTGAGTGCCGACTATTTTCAACCTATAAGCAGATGCAGAATAAGTTACTGCTCTGCCTATATGCTTATAAAAATTAAAAACAAATTACAGAGGGTAGTAGACAAACGAGGTAATTAAATAGATGCCCCGGAAACATATGCTGAGGATGTCTATATCCGAAGTACTGAGTTGGATAGAAAATAATGGTAAGAAAATCCAATGATCCAAGAGATTTAATATCTCCTGTGAGGCAATGAGACGAATCCATATTCCATACTAGCTAGTTGGTTTCATAAAATATCCAAAGAATAAATTATACTTTTGTTCCCTTATCTTTCTTTTAGGTTTCAATTTGGTCCATCTTTTATTTATTTATTTTTCAAAATAGTTCCTTATTTCTCAAAGTTATACCAATGTGGTCCCTCTTTTATTTTTTTCTGAAATGATCACTTATTTTTCAAAAGTTAAACCAATGTGATCCCTTTTTTTTTTTGTCCAAAATGGCCCTTCTTTTAATTTTTTGTTCTGAAATGGTCCATTTTTTTACAAAAGTTATATCAATTTGATCCTCTTCGTACCATATTTTAAACGGAAAGGATCACATTGAAACAAAAAATAAAGATAAGGAACCAAAATGAAACATAAAATAAAAGAAGGATCAAATTGAAATCTAAAATAAAGATAAGGGCCAAAAGTATAATTTACCCGATTCCTAGACTTTATATATTGTATGGCACTTTTGTATGCAAGTGCAAATACTTCTTAAAGTAATTTAGAAGTTTTTAAGTTATCACTTACTTTGTCAATTACATGGGTAACAATAGGAACACACATCACATAAAGGACCATCACATCTCAATTATTATGACATTTTAAAAAGATAACTCAAGCAGTTACTCCAAAATTTGAAACATGTTTTTGTTGTACCCACATGCAACACAAATATTCTTAGGATATTTCTAGATACGTGCCTAAGAACCCCTTTTTTAAATTTTTTTATTTGCTTTCATAAAATATTGATAAGATATTTTCGAATATGAATCCAAGATCTAACTACTTGATAGACTTGTCTCTTGATGATTAGACCGTAATTTAATAAAGATGCTTTTGAATGACCCGATGTAAAAATGAGCTAAGTTTTACCAACCCAATCGACCAACGAGCTAGATTGGGTTGAGTTGGCTCACGGATTTTAACCTATATTGAAAATACATTTCTTACATATGCTACTCAATCATTTTGTTATATTATTTTTTGTGTGAAAATAATTTGTTTTTATTTAATAAATTCTGAAAACTATTTCAGGTTTTGTTTTTGGTCTTTTGTTTTATTTTATATACTCTACTAATAAATTATGGTCACTTATATATATTTGAAATAATTTTTCTTATATTTATTTGGAGGCCATCCCGTCACTAACAATGTTATGTCCCGTAACCAATTTTTCTTAAGAACAGTTGTTGGAATTGAAGTGGCAGAACAGAAACCAAAAATCATAACAAGTCCGAGGTTGACGTTGAGGTTGAGGTTGAGGCTGAGAAACAAGGATGGCAACAAGTGCTTGTGTTTGCAGATTAAGGTTTCCACTTCTTCAAAAGTTTCATCCTTTTCTTAATTCCCTCAACTCATTCCAATTGCATCATTCTTTATCATTTTGATTTTCTTCTTCTTCAACCTATGCCACCGCATCCATAGTCACTGGCAAATATGACAGACACCGGTTCTTGAATTTTATGAGAAATATCAAAAATGTTGAATCTGCTTTGGATTTCTTTCACAAAATGGTTACCATCAATCCTATGCCTCCTGTCAAGGATTTTACCTTACTATTTGGCTTGATTGTGAAGATGAAGCATTATGAAACTGCCATTACTCTGATCAAACACTTGTATTCCTTAGGTGTCAAACCAAATGTCTTTACTCTCACTATTGTCATAAATTGTCTATGCTGTTTGAACCGCATACCTTTTGGATTCTCTGTAATGGGGATTATGTTCAAAATTGATTTGGAGCCTACCCTGGTGACTCTTAACACCATTGTTAATGGGCTTTGTGTGGAAGGCAATGTGGCTCAAGCAGTAAGCTTAACAGACCACATGGAAAAAGTGGGGTACCGATCCAACACTTGCACCTTTGGAGCAATAATTAATGGATTTTGTAAGACTGGAGACACATCTGCTGCTATTGGGTGTCTAAAGAATATGGAGGAAAGAAATTGCGTAGCGAATGTTGTAGTTTACAACACAATTATCGATGGCCTTTGCAAGGAAAGGTTGGTTTCCGAGGCTCTGCGTTTGTGCTCAAAAATGACTAGCAAAGGTATTCAACCTAATCTTGTCACTTATAGATGCTTAATTCATGGCCTTTGTAACTCTACTAAATGGAAAGAGGCTGCAACCCTACTGAGTGAGATGATGCAAAAGGGAATCATGCCAAATGTGCAAACTTTTACCATTTTAGTGGATGCTTTTTGCAAAGAGGGGTTGCTTATGGGGGCTAAAAGCATAATGGGTTACATGGTTCAAATGGGGGAGGAGCCGGATGTTTTCACCTATAACTCATTGATCAGTGGTTATTGTTTGCAAAATCAAATGAAGGAGGCCATGAAAGTATTTGGTTTGATGGTTGACAAGGGTTGCTTACCAAACATTGTAACTTATAGTTCATTAATCCATGGATGGTGTAACATTAAAGACATTGATAAGGCTATCTATCTCTTGGGTGAAATGGTTAATAAAGGATTGCATCCAGATGTTGTCACTTGGAACACTCTTATTGGTGGGTTTTGCAAAGCAAGGAAACCTCTAGCCGCACAACAATTGTTTTTTATAATGCACAAGCATGGCCAACTTCCCAATCTCCGGACCTGTGCCATTATATTGGATGGCCTATTCAAATTCCATTTTCATTCTGAGGCAATATCCTTGTTCCGGGAGATGGAGAAAATGAATTTGGATCTTAATATTGTAATTTACAATATTATGCTTGATGGAATGTGCAATTCTGGACAACTGAAGCATGCACGAAAACTATTTTCAAGTCTGCCTGCCAAAGGGTTGAAATTTGACGTTTATACTTATACCATAATGATGAAAGGTCTATGTAAAGAAGGACTACTGGATGATGCCGAAGACTTACTGATGAAAATGGAGGAGGACTGATGCTTGCCTGACAAGTGTACTTTTAATGTCTTAGTCCAAGGATTGCTGAGAAGAAAATATATTTCAACGTCTGCAAAATACCTTCAAATAATAAAAGCCAAAGGTTTTTCAGCAGATGCCACTACCACAGAATTGCTTATCTACTACTTCTCCGGTAATGATGGACATAATGATCTTCAAGAGTTTCTGCTGAAAATTATTTGAGTACAAGTAACAAGTATAATTCATCATTTAATGTATGTTCATATTTAACGGGTTTATTAGTTGTGTTGCTTATATAAATAAATATATATATGTATATATATATATATATATGTGTGTGTGTGTGTGTGTGTGTGTGTGTGTGTGTGTGTATATATATATATATATATATATATATTACACTAGGTTATAGTTGAATATCAAATTTTAGATTTTGTGTGATGTTTGGTGTCTTCAGTCATCATTTCGTGATTATTTTAAGTTTTAAGAGAGTAATTTCTTTTAATATGCTAAGGGATTGTATATATGTTTACATTTCTCCTTTGCTATGTTCGTTTTTGTTCCAGAATGTTTTCATCCTCCTGCAAAATACTCATTTTCTTTTTTTAATGAACTCCCCTTTATGTTCTAAATACCTTTTTCGATGTAAAAATTGTGCAGCATCTCAAGAAACTTTGCACTTCTTTGGAACACAATTTTGACACCACAAATCATGAACAACTAATTTTCTTTTAAATGAAATTTAAACAATATGTTCTTTTTTTTTTTTTTTTGCAACTAATACATTAAATATATTCATTTGATTAATTTAGCATTGTCCAAGAGCATGGTTGAGTAGGAATCAAGGCTAACTTTGAAAGCCCGCTCAAATCCTTACATTTTGTCATTTAAGGCACTCCTACTTTTACACAGTACATGCTGTCAAAAATTTGGGGGGAGGGGGGAATAGATTTATGGATTACAATTAGACAGAATGATTCAGACCTGGTTGTGGCTTTTACAATAATATTGCTATGTTATAAATTTTATGGGGCGGGCCATTGATAGGCTAGGCTGGAAAAGTGTGTCGTGTTTCATGTGTTTTATACTAACAAGCTCCTCTTTTGTGACTTTCTCCCTGTTGAATTGCAACAGGGCTTGCTACCGAGTCGTCATCTTCTATCCGTTCATTCTTCTTTTTTTATATGCTTGAAAAAAAACAAAAACAAAAGTATTGTCATATATATATATATATATATGTTGCTGTGTTGGTGTCACTATATGTTTTATAATAAAACTAAAAGATATAAAATCTATTGTGAAAGAGAAGTTCACTGATGTTCTTGTAGAAGACTTTTTACACGTTTTCTTGAATCTTGAGCCTTGATATCTTACTCAAGAAAATATTGTTCTTAGGCTATTGTATGTTCTTTGTCTGATTGTATTTAGAGCTTGCAAGATTATGGTTGAGCCATCATTATATGTTTGCACTCCATATATATAGGGGGGCTTCAGAGCACTTAGATTTTAACTTCCTTAGAACAAGCAATATTCAAAGTTTTCGATTTTGTTTGGTTCACTCCCGTCTCTCCTGCACCTCCAAAGCCCACAACTGCAGTTTCCTAATATATTTGTAAAATGTGTATCCAATCTTTAATCTATAAGGAATTAATTTATCTTTCAGCTTTACACTTGATTTCCTTCTCTAATCACAATGATACCTCAATAAGAGGTGACTGAAGTTAATTAGTTACCTTTCTAATCAGAATGAACCGGCGGTGGAGGAGGAGGAGGTAATGTGGGGAAGTTGGTATGAAAGTCTTCTTGATAAGAGGTTGCTTTACATTCAACATAAAGGCCTTTTTTGGGTAAAACAGTTAGAAAGAGGGGATTGGTGATATGGCACTCGGTTGTGCGGTCAATTTGGTTGGAAAGAAATGTGATTTGCTTCAACAATGGTAAGTTTGAGTTGGGTAGGATCTTGGAACTAATTAAATGTAGATCATGGTCCTGGTTGGTAGCTAATAAGGAATGGAAGATACAATTTGTAGCTTGGTGCAAAAATCCTCTGGAAAGCTTGAAATACAAAGTCTAAGAAATGATGTGGATAAAAAGGATACTAGGGTGGTTAAATAAGCATTTGGGCCCCTGTTTAGGCTAGTGGGTAGAAAATAAAAAGCTGCTATGAAAACATTTTTGTGTATTTAATACTTCTCTATGTAGTTCTTTTTTTGGTTACTCCTGGTGTTGCAGGTACAAGCTTTGGAGACATATGGAGAATCAAAAGGTTTCAGGAGGTTCTCAATTTCTATGTTGTTTAGGAGCTAAAGTGAGAAGGCAACATTGGAAGTTATGTTCGATGTGGGCTATCATACTTCTTTTTTGGGGAGTACAATGTGATGGAGAGATATACAACAGAGGGGGAAAAGGGGTGAGAATACACTGATGTAGAGAGTAATCTCTTGAGTGGTCCGTCAGGGTGGAAAAGCTGATTTATTGCGTCAGGAATTGTTGATGTTTTTGAGCAATGGTGTGGAGTGATATAGCAGAAGGAAACAATAGTGAGAATGAATTTTTTTACTCCTAATCTTTTCACTTGTGGTTTGTTGAGTTTTGCAGGAAGATGTGGTCTCAGAAAGCAGCCATTCTAAGCCTTTGGGAGGGGATTGCTTCGTGTGAAAGAGAGATACAAGTGTGAGGGGAAACAGGCTGATATTATTCTGAGTTTGTGTGTAAACACTTGAGTGTACTGTGAGGTGAAGCAAAAGCTGCTATACAGTGAGAAGGATTTTCTAGAGAGTGTGGTGGTGAGGGAGTGAAACAAATCAAACAATACAAGGAACTTTTGAGAGAAGGTTTTTATTTCTCCTAACTAGTTTATCTGTGGTTTGTTGAGTTTTTTTTTGCAGGAAGTTCTGGTCACAGAAGTCTATCATGCTATTTTTGGGAGGGGGACTGTGATGAGTGGGAGTGAAACACATGTGAGGGGAAAGGGGGTGAGAATATTTGGTGAGTGTACACACGAGAGTGATTTGAGAGGTTTTGGTTTTGCTGTTTTAATTTCTGGTCTGGTTCTCCTTGTTCAAGTCCCTATTTTCTCTTTAGGGACTCTTGTGCACTTGGGTTTTTGATATATGTGCTCTGCTAGTGTCTTTTATTTTGGTTGACTAAAGCAGTGGGAGGGCCTTTGTCTCAACTTCAATGATTGTTGGATTTTGGTCTTCTTGTTTAATGATGAAAAGGATTTGCTCTCTGTCTGCTGATTTATGATGTGGTTTCAAGATGTTTCCTTTGGTCTATTGGTTCTTTGGGTTAAATATTCACTCATTGTTTATATGAATGCTGGCTGGGTCTGGAGCTAGAAGATTTGTGAACATGATCTTTGTTTGATCCGACGATTTCCAAAGTGAAGTGGTCAAGCTATGTTCTGTTTTTTTTTTTTGTGGTGTGATGTTGTGGTTGGTTTAGGGATGTTGATGGCTCTTTACTTATAAAAGAAATGTCAGGAGGCTTTCATGTCTGTTTATGAAATTGTTCCATTTCCCTTCAACTCATAAAATATTGTTTAAGAAAATTTCATGATGCTTTCATGCCTGTTTATGAAACTGGTTCCATTTAGTTGTGTGTATTCTGAAGCTTGAGACTTGAGTGTAGTTTTTGGTTTAGTTCCTGAAGCTTATTGTGTTTGTTCATTGTCTAGTTCATAATGCTGAATTTAGTAGTTTGCTTGTTCCCATTAATTCGTGTTATCTCTGTAGTTTGCATTGTGTGATTGATTTTATATTTTTACTTGTTCTATTTCATGCTAATGTTGGTTTTTTGAAGTAGTCATTGCTCTGAAAGATAAACTAGTCGATGAGATCAAAACAACAAAATATATTTTTTAGGAAAAAAAATAGTTAGCGTGTTGGTGTTCACTATCTGTTTTGTATTAACACTAAAGATATACAATCTATTCTATTGTGGAAGAGAAGCTTCACTGAAGTTCTGGTAGAGGACTTTTGGATGTTTTCTTGAAACTTGAGTCATGGTATCTAGCTCAAGAAAATATTGTTGTTCTTAGGCTCTTGTATGTTCTTTGTGTTTGTACTTGGAGCTTGAAAGATTATGGCTGAGCCATAATTATGTGTGTAGAGTCCATATATATATGGATGTTTCATAGCATCTAGTTTTAACTTCCACATCTCTCCCCCGTCTCCTGCACCTCCAAAGTATGCAGTTGCAGTTTTCCAGTATATTTTTATAAAGTGCATCATATCTTTAATTTATAAGGAATTAATTTTTCTTTCAGATATCTAACCATGATATCCTTCTCTAATCACAATGATAGCTCAATAAGAGGTGATTTACATGACTTCTTATTTTCATTTAAAACATATAGTCAAATTTCCAATTTGGGGAGAGAAATTGCAATAACTTATTTTTATTAAAGTATTTTTAGCTTAGTAAGAACTACTTATTTAATTAGTTAATCAGTATCTAATGATTATCTTAACTATGGATTACAAAATAGTTTTTTGTTTTACAAACTCAAGCACCCAACACACTGTGAGTAATGATTTGCCACATGGGTTACACACAATAAATTGCCTGTGCATAAAGTTCAATTATTAGCATTCCAAAATAATGTGGTGTTTCATTTGTCTTCATACTATATTATCCATGAGTGGTGATGTTCTTAGGTACATTTATATATTATTGCCATCTCTTACATGGCTACATGCTACCTCTACTAGCTTAAATATCCAGCACCTGGAGCTGCACACCTGGCAAGGAGAGTGAAGGAACTACTCAAAAAATCTGGTTCCAGCCATGTAGACAAGACATTAGCCCAATGTTATTAAAACCGAATCAGTGATCGACTCGGACAGGACATTAGATTAATGGGTCACTGGTTCAATCGGGGGTCACTGGTCGACTCGGTTTGAACCGGTATATATTAAATATATAAATTTTGTATGCAAACTATGTATATATATAATATTTTGTGAAAGAATAACAATCAGATGCATTGGTTCAGTGGTGCAGTGCCTTGCTTGCTATCCTCTCCACCAATGTTTGAGTCTTGCAAGCGACATTTTCAACGATTTTTGCTTGGAAATATTTACTATCGGCGTCTTGACGTCGAAGATCCGGTTCATCCCCGGTTCGGAAACCGAGTTGATGACGTCGGCATCGGTTCACATGCCTAACCGGTTTGACATGCTAACCGGACCGTCATAGGTCCGGTTTCCGGTCGGACCGGTCGATCCGGTCCGATTTTAATATCACTGATTAGCCCCTTTTGAAAGCACCAGCATTGCTCCATGGGCTCTGGTATTTGATAATTGGTTGAAAGAAGCTCTTCTTGAAGGACGCTTCATTTTTCTATGTTCTGATTTTCTTATTTGCTCAATACATAACTGATTTTATTAAGGATGTTAACTACAAGGCAAGTAATTAATAAGATACTCCTTACATGTATGACATTGGAAAACTAGTAAGTAGCAAGCATAGAATGTTGAGGGCTTTACTTCTTTTTGAGATGATAGTGTTTACTCTTTACCTAAGGAATTTGTTCAAATGAACAACACTAATCTATTATCCATGTGGTATTGCAACTATATATGCTTGGGGTCGCACATTCTTCATGTATTTAAATCAAGGTTTGAAAGCTGCATCTTTGTTGTATTAAAAAAAAAAAAAAAAAAGCTGCATCTTTGCATTTTGAATTTCCTGTTCGCTTTTCTAATTAGTGTAGGAAAAGTAAGAAAATCACAAGGTGAAATCATTAGAAAAGATTTGCACTAAAATGACTTATCAGAATATTTGATTTTTAATATAACATAATAAAGTCTTCTAATCTATATAGCTCACCCCACTCATTAAGAAAAGGCTTTGTTTGTTGTTAAAAGAGGTAAGCTAATATAAAAGTTGTTTTGTAGGTTGAATGTATTCATTGTATTGTCTGCTTTGTTACATAAAAATTAGGCATCTACCAATTTTCATTCAATATCTGTTGATTTGTTTTGAGTATGATCGGATTTCATTGGTCATTAACACTTTTACCCTAATGATACAAGAGATGACTGATTTATGGAACATGAAATGCTCTATGATCATGGTTCTGAAAACAAAATGGGACCAAATGGTGACACCTTTTGTTTTTTGCTCCCTACACCTTGCTAATTTTTTGTTACAACATTTCTTTCCAAAACTGTCCCTTTCCTTTTCCTTCTCCCACACCACATCTGGAAAACCCTCAACCTTCAAAGCTCTTTCCCCTGAAACCTTCACCACCATCCCCAAGTGGATCTTCAGCACTTAAGCACTCAGAAGGAGGCTCCATCGAAGATGCATCTGCTACCATCTTCTCAGCACAAACTCCACCACCACCAACATCACATATCTCTTCCAATAATTGTTGTGCAGGCTTCAAGAACCTCGATCCCTTCAATATAGAATTGAACTTCTTGAAACCTCATTCGAGGTAGAACCGTAGAAGCGCTTCCTCCTCCAACCATATCTCCATAAATCACAAACCCATATCGTCGAAGATTTAGCTCCAGTTGGAGATTACACTGATTGGTATTGTTGTGTGATGAAAGAGACAAAGACAATGGTTCAGGCTTGAACACCCTGATTTGACAATTGAAGAAAAGGAACGATTTGCTTGCATTTTTCAAACTTGTTTGGTATTTGTTTCCAATCAATTACCGGAAATCAAATTCCGGGAAACAGCCGGATTTGTTTTCCAGGAAAGTTACCGGATTTTTATTTTCAGGACGCATAACTCAGCTTCTTGATTTTAAATTCCGGAAATAAATTTCCGGGTAATGAAATTTTTTTATTTTTCGGAGTATCATTCTGATTATCGGAATTTAATCTCCGGATTATTTTTTGAGAAGTATCAATATGAACGCACTTATAGGACAAAAAGGGCTTTTTTTAGTAAAAAAAAATTACAAAAAAAAGATACAAGGTGTGGGGAGAAAAAAACAAGATGCAAATAGCAGCCCCCGGTAAACCACAAACTGAACAGTCTGGTTTGGTTATCTTTATATTTACAAAAGTAAAATAGGCTGGAGTTATTTTTTCCCTTCAAAACTGTGGATAATTTTATAATTTAACAGATTGATTTATTGAATTAATAATTGTTTTAATATTTGTCATCTTTTTAATACACATTTTACGGGGTCATTAACTGCAGCATTTACACAACATCTTCTGGGGGCTCATTAGTGCACTACTCATTTCATATCAAGGAGTTTTATTTTGATATCAAAATCAAATATTAATATCTATTTTTATATTTTTCTCATATATTTATTTATTATTTCTTTCTCATCTTTTATTATTTTCTTTTCTAAACTCGTTATGATTGATGATATCAAAAATTGGTATCAAAATATCATTTCTTTTTCATATTTCCAACTATATCATGCACGTGATTGGCTATGGAGGATTATAATGTTTCCGGTGCAAACTTTTTATGAGATGCACTTGCTAAAGGATGCTAGCATTCTTTGAATGCATTGAAAATAGAAAAAATATAATTTTAAGGTTTAACGAACATTTTGCTCCTCGTAAAGGGTCTTTTGAAATTCGTTCCTGTAAAATTTTTTGTACGGTTTTCGTCCCTGTATTTTCAATTGTTTTGAAAATTGTCCCTGTCATTAGTGTATTCCGTTAACTCGCTGACGGAACACCACGTCAGCAATGCCATGTAGGCTGAAGGTGCTGACGTGTCAATAATGTCATATGACAGGTAAGATTTCTTTTTTTTAGCAGTAGGGACTATTTTCAAAACAATTGAAAATATAAGAACGAAAATCACACAAAAAAATTTACAAGAATGGATTTCAAAAGACCCCTACTTTATAGGGACAAAAAAGTTTATTAAACCATTTCTTCTAAAAAAAATTTTAATTCGGAATTTTTTTAAAATTTATTTTTTCTAATTTTCATTTAAAAAATTAAATAGCATGTAAATAATTTTAAAAAAAATTAAAAACCCTAACCCTAACATATCATCTGACGTGCTTGATATAGTGGAAAAATCTGTTCAGGTGGCATTGCTGACGTGACGTTCTGTCAGTCACGTCAGTGAGTTAACGAAATATACTAACGGCAAGGACCATTTTCAAAACAATTGAAAATACAGGAACCAAAACCACACAAAAACTTTTATAAGGACGAATTTCAAAAGTCCCCTACTTTACAGGGACCAAAATGTTCGTTAAAAAAAAAAGAAATCTTGCTTGTCAGATGACGTGGCTGACACATCAACACCTTCAGATCACATGGCACCGCTGACATGACGTTCCGTCAGCCACGTCAGCAAGATAATAGAATACACTAGTGGTAGAGATAATTTTCAAAACAATTAAAAATACAAAGATGAAAACCACACAAAATTTTTTACAGGAACGGATTTTAAAAGAGTCCTACGGCAATAAAAAGTTCATTAAACCTAATTTTAATCAGGGGTTCTTTTGCCTTCCGTCTCTTATTTCTCACTCCTACGTTTCTTGAGTTTGGATTTCCTTTTTGTCTACAAACTTTATTTTTTCATGGATTTGTTCTCCTCTATACCGATCTGAAAATTGAAACCAAGGAGGAAGGAGATCTCAAATGGAAAACTGATTTTATTTTATTTTACTCTGCTTCCGCCTTTTTGGTTTTATTTTTATACATATGCTGCTTGCTTTTACCTTGCCGATATGTGTGAGATAACACTTGGGAAATCACAAAGAGATAGTAGGACTTGAATTAAGATTTGTTTGTTTATAGATTGCTCTGGATGCTAAAGCTTGGAATCAAATTCCTTGGAAAAGAAACTCTGTGTGAAGCTTTGAATCAAATTCCGTGGAAAAGAAACTTTGACATTCTCATCAATGATGGGTTGCATGCAGGTATCTTCCTACACTTTGACATTCTCATGAATGATGCTTGCTGCAACACTGTTGTTGAAATTGTGAAAATTCTACCCCTCACGAAATGCATTACTTTCCAAAAAGAAGGGTCAAGTATACATTTTGGAAATAGTTGGTGGTTGATTGTAAATGAAGTTGTTGATGAAGTTCCATTCTCCGAAGCATGGGAAAGAATAAAAATGCAAAAAGAGGATTTGGACTTCAAAGTCTAAGGATGGATTGTGTTATGGTTCAAAGTATGGGAACAGGGAGATCTATATGACATAGCTGTTGAAAGCTTGAGCATAAAGCATGAGCATTTAAGTGTCGTTTGTTAGCTAAATAATTTTAGTTCTTGCTTCTGTAAGATTGGTTAGGAGTATTGTGCATAAGGTGTTGAGATAATTGTATCATACTTTGATTTAATTGATATGTCACCGTCTCAGATATCTAAAGAGTCAAGTTTTGAATAATTTCCCCCTTTATTGATAGCATGTTGAATGAATGGTTG
Organism: Sophora flavescens; assembly: GCA_030762895.1. Classification (NCBI taxonomy): domain Eukaryota; kingdom Viridiplantae; phylum Streptophyta; class Magnoliopsida; order Fabales; family Fabaceae; genus Sophora; species Sophora flavescens. The sequence goes on from CM061063.1 coordinate 93,850,825, forward strand.
AAAATTTATTTTGCTCTGCCTTTCCTTCAAATTAGACTAAAATTATGTAGGATAAATGGTTGATGACAAGTGACAATGATATGTATTTTCTCAATAATTCAAGAATTATAGATGATTCATATCATTGAATGTATTTTTAAAATGAAAATGGGCTATTTAAATTTTATTTCATATGTCAGGTATTTAAACTTTTACCATTTTTATATGATGCAGTAAGTAGATAAATGGTCAAATGTCAATAAACAATTTAATTAAATGATTATTCAAGAATGATTAATTCTTTTAACCTTTTCTATTGTAACAAATATATTAGATAGTTGATAGTTTTTCCTATTTTGTTTTTTATAATTTATTTATTATCTTTTCAATTAATATATAATTATACTCTTCATGCATTATTTATCGCACGAGTTCGTTGTCTAGTTTTGTTTTAAAAATTGTGTGGTAAAAAACCATTCAAATCAGTAAAGTTGAAGGCATTTAACACCCATGTCAAGCCAAGCTGTTAGCTGTTTAACTGAAAATGTATTGTGCCGATTACTTTGCCAAGTTCGATGGTGAGCTGCAAGTTCAAGATTCACATTTAAGGATAACACTAAAATTAAAGATGTTGAAAATAACTTATAATTAATACTCTTATTAAAATTAGATTATGATTAATGTTATATGGGTTTTTCTATTTTGTATAATTTTGCACAGGTTAAAGATCTTAAAATAGTAAATTTATATAGGGATTTGTGTATTTTATACTTTCAAATTTGAAATGTTTAATTTTCCGATAAATAATTGGTGTTTTTGGGTTTCTTAACCTGTGCAAAGTTGTACATAATAGAAAAACCCATGTTATATTAAGCTTGGACGGTGTGGACAGTGGATTCTCATCCATTTTATTCTCATTTTCATTGCATCTATTCTCCTAGGGCTTAGCATATATAATTAATGCTCTTGGAATCATGTTTCCTTATCTACTATACTCCCTCCGGTTCACAATATAAGAAACAAAACCCTAAAATACACATACCAAAGAAATGTATTGGAATGAGTTAATTGTATTTAATACTCATACAAATTTCCAAAAGCACCCCTTCTAATTTTAATTAATATTCTGATGGCTTATAATTAATGACAGTAATTAATAAGGGCAATATTGGAAATTGACATTTAATACGTGTGAAAATTGACGTATGTTTCATATATTTTGGACCAAAAAAATTGATACATTTGTTTCTTATATTGTGGATCGGAGGGAGTATACTGTAGTCCTATTGGAATGCAAAGACACAAGAGACATATTCAGTTTCAGTTTTCAAGTAGAGTATTCATTCTTTTTCTTTTCTTTCTCTATCTAAAATCCATAACTTCAACATGGTATCAGAGCGGTGCCATCCTCCGTGATCTACCCCTTCACTATTCCGCCGAGTCCCCAAAAGTTTGGGACTATTCCAATAATTGTATTCAGAATTCTATTTGTTAAATCCTCCTCCTTCTGTTTTGACCATGTTTGGTTTCTGGGTCTCAAGTTTCTGCTACCCTCCTTGGAGTTTTACGTTACTGACTCTGTTTTCAGGAGTCTCTGTTCTTTGTTGTTCTCATTTTGAGCTGCCCTTTGTTGCAGCATTTTTTAATTGTCTCTTTGGTGCTGTTTAACACTGTTTGGCTGCACCACAATTATTTCCATTACTCAACTACAATTTATCATTCCAATCTGGTTCAAACTCATGACGCCACCGACACCACCATTAGTTTCAGTTAGTACTTCAACTGCTGTAAGCACTAGTCCATTATTGCTTCAGGTTGGTTTGAAGTTGTGACACCTTCAAGTTGGGGCTTCAGTTCGTATGTAGTTCGCCCAATATCATTCTGGTTTGGTTTGAAGTTGTGACAACTTCGAGTTCAAGCTTCAGCTGCTGTAAGCACTGGCTTATTATAATTTATATTTGGTTTGTCTACTGTTTGTGAAGTCAGTGGTGGTTTCTACAGTTGGTTGCTCGGTGATTTGTTCTTGGGCACGAACCTTATTGATTGGTTGTTATGGTGTTTCCCGTTGGTATATCCAAGATATATTTTGGGGTATGGTTGTTAAATTTTCTCTTTCAAAATGGTATATTTGTAACAAGCTTAAAGCTCAGTAAGCTTTAGCTTGAGGGAGAGTGTTGAAAATAGCTTATAATTAATACTCTTATTGAAATTAGATTAGGATTAATGCTATATTAAGTTTGGACGGTCGGACGGTGTGGACGGTGGATTCTCGTCCATTGTATTCTCATTTTCATTGCATCTATTCTCCTAGGATTTAGCATATACAATTAATGCTCTAGGAATCATGTTCCCTTATCTATTAGATGTTATAGTCCTATTGGAATGCAAAGACACAAGAGATATATTCAGTTTCAGTTTTGAAGTAGAGTCTTTATTCTTTTTCTTCTTTTTTTTTATCTAAAATCCATAACTTCACTAAAAGGTTTCAAAGCTGGATTGAGAATAGTACATAGTTTTTTTTTTTTCAATTCTCCTGTTTGGTAGAGGACTAATTCGACAAATGACGCGACCTTTATATGATGTTTTGGGCACGCCTAATTAAAATTTGCAAGCACGCTAAAATTTGATAACACAACATGAAAGGTCACATTAACACTGCCGCTTGGACGACATGTGGGTAAGTGATAATCACATGACATCATGTGACTCTCTCCTATCGTCCTATCGTCCGATTGTCTCTTATCTCCTCTCGTCTAATCGGGTAGGTCAATCTTCTGATATAATATTTTCTATCGGTTGATGGTCTCCTCTCCTATCTTCTGATCTCATAGGTCAGTTGGTTGATACGGTAGATTGGTGGTTCAGTCATTTGATGTTGTTGTTAGTCGTTTATTCTTATAGCTCAATTATCTAAGATGGTAGTAGTCATCTGATCTTGTAGTAGTGTTTTGATCTTGTAACAATTGTCTGATCTTGTAGTAGTCTTATGATTTGGTCTTTCCTCTCCTATCGTATGAGGAATTGGTGGTGAGAATGAGTCACATGATGTCACTTATCCACGTGTCATCCAAGTGACAATGTTGATGTTGATTTTCGCATTGTGTTGTCAAATTTTAGTGAAATAACAAGTTTTAATTGAGTGTGACCAATTTTTACAAAACACAATGCTGTTCAATTTTTTTAGACTTTGTAAGTCGTTTCACAAAACTACTTTTGTATCATTTACCATTTTCCTTTTTTGTTAAGGTGTCCGATATGTTTTGGAAATGTATATACAATCTATTCTATTGTAAAAGATAAGATAAGGAATTTGATGAATAATGTTGTTGAAAAAAACTAAATATAACTTTTACTAAAAATCACCATTAAATGTTATAAACAATTAATTTTTAGATGCAACTTAGACAATTTTTGTTTTTAAACGCCAGATGAATTATTCCATTAAATAACTATCAAAATTTTCAAAAAATCATATAGATAAAATATAAGGAACAAAAAACTCAATTAACACATCCTTTTTATACTAAAATAGATTAAATAATTCAATGTTGGTATTATATGACATAAGATATGATAACTAATGAGGGGAAATTATATTTACATCATTTTTAGATTTGAATTAAGCATACTTGTCCTTAAGGTTGTGTATGTTTGGATAAACGTCTAATAAACGTGATTTTGAATAATTGATTTTGTAAAACTATTTTGGTTACAATTGAGTTCGAAATGATATGATTTATATTTGGATGATTTTATTTTGAAAGCAACTTTGATATAAACCTTAGTGTAAACTTTTTAACCTAACGAAAGTTACTTTCTAGCTTCTTCTAGAATCACGTTTGAAAGCAAAATCAATTTTGCCTGAAAGTAACCAAATACCTCTATTTTTACTAAAATTACATTTGACATGGGTAAACGCAATTCTAGTACTCTCCATTGCGAAACCAGACACACACTATAGTGTTACATTTACAAGGATGTTATTTGGACATAAAAAAAAGGGATAACAATCGGCAACAGTTAATGACGTTTAAAATCATAGTTAATAATGTGTTGAACTTGGTTAATAGGTACAGATGTAGTAAATGGGGTAACTCGTTGACTGACAACCGGTTAATAGTGTATAACATCTTGGTTAATGCAGCTCAATGGATGATTAATGGGTTATTTCTTGTTGTATCCATTAACCAAGTTCAATATGTCGTTAACCATGATTTTGAACATTATTAATCATTGTCGATTGTTGTCCCTTTTTAATGTCCAAATAATACAATTGAACATTTATCCCTTCGAAGTTTTTTTTAATACAATGATCCCTTTGAAGTTTATGTTGTCAAAAGAAATCACAATAATTTTTAAGCTAAAACATATTTCTGGTCTCTCATCTTATTTTCAAAACTCGTTTTGGTCATTTATCTTTTAAAAGATATGTTTTAGTCTTTTATCTATCAAACCTTATAGAAAATAGTCATTTTTCGTCAATTCAAATACTAATGTCGTTAATGTTATGTGACAATTAAGAGATAATTTGGGCAGCTAAGTTGGCACATCATCCACATGGCAGTATGTACTGGAGCCACGTGGGAGGACCAAATCAAAACAACAACAACAAAAAGAAGATAAATGACCAAATTGAAACCAAAAAACAAGATAAAGGATCAATTCGAGTCTTCTTCCAATTGAACCTTCTTTTCCAATGAGCCTTCCTCCCAAAATTGACGACCTAGGATTTCTGGAGAATGTTGATGCTCGGGTATATGGTTAGAGTTTTCACTATGTCGCCAAATTCGAGGGATCATTCCCAAAATTCAATGGATTATTATCCTTTTCAGTATTCCCAATTGGAATCTGACAATGGTACTCAAAGTTCTCGATTTTATGCAATTATGGTGTTAGGAATGAGATTAGGATGAAGATGGCATGGGGAGGAAGACTCGGTGGGGAAGAAGACTTGATTTGATCTTTTATCTTATTTTTTAGTTTCAATTTAGTCCCTTGTCTTGTTTTTCTGTTTCAATTTGGTCCTTCTACATGGCTCCAGCATATACAGCCACGTGGATGACATGCTGACTCAACTGCCAAAATTATCACTTAATTGCCACGTACACTAATATTAATGGCGTTAGTAACAGAACTGATAGGAAGGACTATTTTGTAAAAGTTTGATAGATAAGAGATTAAAACGAATCTTGTATGCTTTGCTTGTTAGAGTAGAAAATAAGAAGAGAGAAAACAAGAAGTGAGAAAAAGTGGAGAAAATGTATTTTTCTCTTGTTTGGTGGAGGAGAAAAATAGGAAAGAGATAATAAAATTGGTAGGTCCCACCTCAAAATTTTTTCTCTCCTCAAGTGAGAAGAAAATGGAAGAGGAAGAGAGTGTTTCATGTAAAATGACTTTTATACCATTCTTTTTGGGTTCTCATTCATTTATTTAATAAATTTAAATAATTAAATTAAGTTATTAATTTATTTAATTAAAATAAATTTAAAATAAGAAAATAATTAAATTAAACTAATAAATTTTATTAGTTAAAAATAACTTGAATCAATTAAATTAATTTAAATTATTTGATTGTTTAAATCAACTTAATTAATAAAATCAAAATATTGGTATATTGATTTTTTTAGTTTAGGGTATTTTTGTTTTTAAAAAAACAATTACATTTCTCTCTTCTCATTTTCTATCTAAGCAAACAAAGGGAAGAGAGAAAACATGTACACTTCTTTCTCCTCTATTTCTCTTATACCAAACAATACATCAAATATACTCTATGTCTCACCCTTTTCTCTCTTCTCATACTCTTTCTCACCTCGTTCTCTCTTCTTCTTTTCTTTTCACAACCAAACAAAGTATTAAAGATAAATGATCAAAACAAATTTTGAAAATAAGATGCAGAATCAAAAGTATATTTTAGCCTAATTTTTAAAATAAATTGGGTCTTGTATGATAAAAAATAATACTCCCTCTAGTCCACAATATAAAAAACAAACAAGTCCTTTTTTTTCCAAAATATGAGAAACATTCATCAATTTTCACACATATTAAATATTAATTTTTAATATTATCCTTATTTATTACTATTATTAATTATAGACCATCAGAATATTAATTAAAATTAAAAGAAATATTTTTAAAAATTTATATAAACATTAATTATAATTAATTCATTTTAATATATTTTCTTAATTAGTATGTTTTATAGTTTTGTTTCTTCCGTCGTGTAGAGGAGGAAGTAATATATTGGGTGTTGCGTGTAATTGTGACTTCAGTATAATATTCTTTCTCAAATAATCAATTTACAACAACAGCTTGTGTTGGTCAAATGTGAAGAATGAAGATCATAGACGCGGAGGATACAGTATATATAAAGAACAAAGTAGAAGCTCCTCTTTGATCTGACCCTTCCTAATTCAGCTCCTCTTTGATCTGTCCCTTCCTAATTCTTTCTTCTGCTGATATCTCTCTATATATAATCATTTGTCAATGAATAGCATATTCAGATTTTGTTACAGTCAAGTTAATTCTATGCCAAAGAAAGAAAAGAAGATAGAAAGTGCTGATTCCATTAATATTGCCACAGGAACAGAAGAGAAAGAGAAGAATATGGGGTTATTGAGATTGAAAGAGACATTCTACATATCCCATGGATCACCCACTCTTGCGATTGATGAATCCATTCCTGCTTGGAAGTTCTTGAAATCGTGGAAGGAAGTGTTTCCACAGCGACCCTCTTCCATCCTCATCATCTCTGGCCACTGGGATACCCATGTCCCGACGGTCAACGTCGTTGACCAAAATGACACCATCCATGACTTCTATGGATTCCCCAGAGCCATGTACCAGGTTTGCACTTTCTTATTTCTCTCTCTCTCATGTATACAACAACTTTTGAAAAATGTTTAGAGTTAGGTTTTTACATCATCATAATTACACTATTTTTATGATTTTTTTATTTGAGAAACAGAGGAAAAATGTGTTAAAATATGCTTTGTTATTTTATTATCTAAAATTAAAAAAAAAAAGATGTGAGAATGTTGTAAATGGTATGCAGGTAATATTATTGCTTATTATTATTGTAATTTATTTTCTAGATTTTTTTTATCATATTATTGGTACTAACTAGTAAGTATACATCATTGTAAATACTGCTTAATTTTCGTCGAGGGACCTGAATGATATTTAAGTTTTGTTTCCTTTCAATCATGTGTTTTTCATACATAATAGTCAACAATCGATTCCCTGACTACTTGTTTAATGGGTCACTTGCCACTCAAATCAATCATATATTACTATTAACGTTTTTTTGTTTGAATATACTTTGTTAGAAAGAAAGAAAATTCAAAGCTAAACTCATCCATGAAATTTAAATAATCTTTGATACTTTCAGTTTAAGATGAGTGTATAAATATTATATTCTTATATGCAATTTATTTCAATGGATTTGGTCAAGATGAGCCAACACCGGTCCACATCTTCCATCCCCCTATTCTTCCCTTTTCACATAATATTCTTACACTTTCTTTCCTTAAGAAAGGAAGTTGGGAAGAGAGAAGTAGGTGAGAAGAGAGAATAATAAGTAAGAAATTGGTAGATTTTTTATTTGTTTGGATTGATAGAAATAAGAGAGAAGTAAAAGAGAAAGAAAAATTGAGTTTTCTATCCACGGAATGAGAGATTTTGTTTTAGGTGGGTTCCATGTATTTATTTTCTCACTTCCCTTATTTCTCTTCTGTACCAAATGACTGATTTCTCATTTTCTCCTCACTTTTCTCTCTCCCCCACTTCTTTCTTCTCAAAATCACATGAAATAAACACACGCTTAGACTCGTGCCAAGTGATGACAAATGTAATATTATTATATAAATATTTAATTACAAATAATTTTGAAACTATTAGTTTATAAATAGATTTCATGAAAAAATGATGTAAATATATATATATATATAATGAATTATTTTTATTTTATATTTAAAATAACATTTTAGAAAACTTACACTATTTGATTGAGAGAGAAAAAAAAACACTTTTTTAATGTGTAATTTGGCCAACTTTGGTATAGCATATGATGTGAAGTAATAAACATTAAACAAGAGCTAGATCTGAATAACAATTTGACTGCTTCCTTGGCAATTATTCTCTATTTATTTTCTTAAAGTGCTTACCTGGTGGTATACAAGAATGGGAGAAAAATGCTGCTTGTGCACTTTTTCATTCCTTGGATGGAAAGAATAGGTAGAAATGTATCGCGTCCATTTTCTGACAATGACTTTCTGCTTGCTGGTGGACAATGGACATCATTCTTTTACGCCAACATACAATTGTTTTGTTGTTGGCTCCAAGCTTATATTATGTATTTATTTTACTTTTATGTGGTAGCTTAATTATCAAGGTTTTAACATTTTGATAGCATGTCATTCAAGAAACTAGGTAGAAGTACATCATAATTCATAGGGCAAGACATTGAAGGTTTTATGTGACAAAGAATATGTTGACAAAATAAGATGGGGGTAAGCATCATAGATGAGCATCTAATCACTATACAAGTACTAGGAAGCTAAATTCTAGCTAAACTCTCCTTGCCAAACGTAATCTCTAGGTCTCGCCAATGTAATTTATATGTGACCGGATTGGTCAATCAGATAACATATAGACTATGTTTTTTAATTGAACATTATCTAGTTTAATTACGGTTGAATTACAAAATCTAAGAAGTTCAACCAATTAAACTATGACTCAAAAGTTTCCTTGGTTCAATCTCTAGTTAAGATTTTAAAATAATTGTTCTCACCAAGGTTTTAAGTGAACGTTTGCTACCATAATTGAGGCCCATGAACGTTTTGGTTTTGGAGGTCTTCAAAACCGAAACATGACAACAATTGCAGCCGTAATTTCCCGCAATTATTCATAATTATGGCAAACGCAACGCAACCTCAATTGCGACTACTATCACAATTTAAAACCTTGATTCTCACTAGAGATTTGTAGTTCAAATTGAATAGTGAAAATGGAAGACTAACAGTTAAGGGCATATATTATGTTATAGGTGAAGTCTATGGTGCGGTGATGCACCACCCACATAGCAGCTCCTTGACCAATCATTCAGTTATGTGGGCCTTTTTACTTTTGACTACATATAAGTTTGAAAAGTCAAACTGACACATGTCAACACACATGACAACTCCATTGATGGACATACTGACATGTGGGTGGTTGCTCCACTGCTCCACTTCGGAGGGTGGTGCCCCATGGACAAACTAATTTTTTTTTAAACATAATTGGGTATAGCGTTCCTTTTTTAGTATTTGAGCTGTTCCAAAACACAAAATTAAGTTTTACACTTTCTCTAGCTCTATCTCTTTAACTTGTTCAATTTAATTTCCAGCTAAAGTATCCAGCTCCAGGGGCTCCAAATTTGGCAAAAAGGGTGAAGGAGCTACTAATAGCATCTGGCATCAGCCGTGTGGATGAAGACAGAAAACGTGGGCTTGACCATGGTGCTTGGGTGCCTCTCATGTTGATGTACCCAGAAGCAGACATCCCAGTGTGTCAACTCTCTGTTTCATCCAAAAGAGGTGGCACTTATCACTATAACATGGGAAAAGCATTGGCCTCTCTTAAGGATGAAGGTGTTCTAATCATTGGGTCTGGGAGTGCCACCCATAACCTGAGAGCAATTGCACCTCGTACTAGCCCTCCTGCTCCCTGGGCTGTGGCATTTATGTCCTGGTTAAAAAATTCTCTTCTTGATGGAAGGTATTTCTTTCCTTTTTTCCACATTCATAGTCATACTGATTATGCATAGCAATGTTAAGACGTGAGCTATTATTAGGATTTTTCTATCTTAAATAGAAAAATAGAAATGTGTTGAAAGTTTAGAAGTTATTCATTCCAATACAATATTTTTTATTTTTTGATTCCTTAACACGTGTCTATTTACACAGGTTTATGCACATAAGATTTGTACAATAGTTTTTTGTTTTGGGGTAGATTGTGTAACAAGTATTACTCATCCTGAATTGGTATAGTTTCTAAGATGTAACATCAATGACCTTATGAAATAGCTTACCAAGTGGCAAATAAGCTAGAGTCCCCACCCCTCTTCTTATATATCTTTTAATGGTAGTGTTCAATCCATGGTTCTTGCAGATATGAGGAAGTAAATCTATATGAAGAGAAGGCTCCATATGCAAAAATGGCTCATCCCTGGCCGGATCACTTCTTCCCGTTGCATGTGGCAATGGGTGCTGCTGGTGAAAACGCTAAGGCCCAAGTTGTCCATGATAGTTGGGATGGTGGTAATTTTTCTTATGCTTCCTTTGGGTTTACAGAAGCTACTACCAGTTAAAACTTAGTACCCGTAGCTTCTCTGTACTGTTTTTTTTTTTTTTTTTTATAGACAAATGGTTCTATTTTGTTAATGGATGAGTTTGAACCCCAATCTCCTTAGCCTCTCACCCAAACCTTCAAACCAACCTTTTGTTAGTATTGTCTTCATTTATAAAATCAAATAAAATTACAGGTACATTGTTATGATTTATAAGGACACATGAATTACGTATTCGTTTATCATTTAAGTTGATGTCATACAAACAAGCTATTAATCGATTCATTGGCAAGTAAATGGTTCTTTTGAGTAATAAAGTGGTCGAGTACAAGTGGTTAACGCACTGCTACTTAAGGACGAATCATTCGGACTCTGCCCAAGTTCCATCCTTGGGTATGCAATAACCCTTGCCCAGGCTTTACTAACCGTACAATCGATTCGGAGATTAGTCCCATAGCGGGTCCAAAGAATCTAAGCCATGGGGATATTTCAAGGGCTCACTCGATCCCAATGACTAATTAGGATGAGTACCAAATAAAAAAAATGCTTCTTTTGAGTTCCTAACAATGTTTTTGAAAACCGGTTTTAATCATTAAAGTTGATGTCATACAGACAAGCTATTGATTCATTGGCAAATACTTGGTTCTTTTTTGAGTTCTTATTTTCTAATATTCTCCCATCTTTCCTATAAGTAAGAGGGTGTTTGAGAAAGATTTTTTTTTTTTTAGTTTCAACGGTTTTTATACCAAAAAGCTGTTTTATGAATAATTTGTTATGTTTGGTTATACAAGTTCATTTTTAAAAAGCTTTTTTCAACACATTTAAGCTGATTTTTATAGTGTGTTTGAGAAAGTTGGAAAAAATAAATTATGCTGATAATCGATTATATGTATAATCGATTATAATCAGAATCTATTTTTGTTTGAGTATGTTTGCTGAAAAGCGATTTTAAGATAATCTATTTCGTTTGGATGGTAAAAAAAATTCACTTTTACATGATAAATTACGAAAAAAGGTATTAAGTTGTGTGTTTATATTAATAATATTTTATTTTTTTAACATTTCAAGTTTTTTGAAATGTAGTTTCATTTTTTTTCATGTTTACCATGAATTATTTTTCCATTATAAAAAAAATTTGAATAGAATTTGTGATATTTTTTCATCATTACGGAAACATGTCTTAAAATTGTTTAAAGAAAAATAATAAATAAGTTGGATAAGTTCACAAGTTCACGTAATTTGCAATCAGGTGGAGATATTGGAGATCGACGTAAGAGGTTCAACATGAATCTATACTGATATAAGAGAGAGAGAGAGTGATTTTTACTATACATACACACGTGGGATTTTTTACTTTTTTTTTTTAATTTATTTATTTAATTTTTAAAAAAAAGTAACTTTTTTTTAAACTTGTTTTAATTTTTTTTTACTTTTATCTTTTTATATTTTTTATTGGTTATAGTTCTTTTATTAATTTTTTAAAAACTTTATGTTACTTTTTAAAAAAAAAAATTTTTTTTTAAAGGTTTGCTTTACTTTTTCATTTTTTTTACGTTTATTTTTTATATTTTTTAGTTTGTGTTTTTTACTTTTTTAAAAAAAAAAATTTATTTTAAAAATTTTATATTTTTTTTACGTTTTGCTTAATTTTTAATTTTTTTCCCGAATATTTTTTTTTGAATTTATTTGTATACACTGGCAGTGTAAAGTTTTTTTACACTACCAACCAATCATATATTGACAAACAGTAAAAGTTGAGTTGTCATGTTCTCGATGTTTTAATTTTTACATACTTACATTTTAATTAATATATAATTTAATAGTTTAAAACTTAATATTTTTATATTTTTTATTTATATACATATATATATATATATTATAATAGTTTCCGGTTCGAACCGAATCCAACCAAACTAATTTTAATTGGTTCGGATATTGTTATTGACTTTTTAAAGTTTATAATTTTTTTTAGATATTTTTAGACAGGAAAGGTTGCAAAGCTACTGTGTTCTTCGAAAATATTTAGGGTCGTAAGACTCGAACCAATAATTCGTTGAATTTGAAAATCCGAACCAACCAATTAAATTGGTTCGTTTTCTTTCTTTTTTGTGCACGGCTCTAAATTGAACCAAACTCAATGGTCAGTAATTCGGTTATTTTGGAACCGAACCAATTACTATATTTTAATATTTATAAATATTTAATATCAATTAACAACTTTTCTTCTACTGTTCCTGTAACAGTAGAAGGAGTTGTCAACCGGTGGATTATTTTGGATTATTTAAAAAAAAAATTAAACATATATCCTTTATAATATTTTTTTAAATTTTTTTTGTTCCCAAATTAGTTTTTTTCTAATTTACTTTTTTTAAAATGTTTATTTTTGTAATTTATTTTTTTAAATTTTTTTTCTAATTAATTTTATTTTTCTAATTTTTTGAAATTTTTTTCTAAATATTATTTTCCTTAATTTTTGAAATACTTTTTTCTAATTTTTTTTCTAGTTTTTCTAATTTTTTTAGAATTTTTTGTTCTAATTTACTTTTTTATTTTATAAATATTTTTTTATAATTTTATAAATATCTTTTTTACTAATTATTTTTAATTTTTTTAAAATATATATTTTTTCTAATTAATTTACATTTTCTTTTATAATTAATTTTAGTTTTCTAATTTTTTTAAATCTATTTTTTCCTAACTATTTTTTTCCTAATTGTTTTTCATTACTTTTTTTGCTAATTATTTTTCGAATTAATTTTTTTCTTATTAATTTTTTTCTTTTTCCTTTTAAAATAATTTTTTAAAAAATAATTTTTTTCTAATTTTTTCAAATATTTATTTTCCTAATTCAAAAATAAGAAAAATAAAAATAATTATAAAAAAATATTTAAAATATTTAGAAAATATATATTTAAGAAATTGTTAAAAATTTAATTATAAAGATGAATATTTTAAAAAATGTAAATTAGAAATTTTTTTATTAATTTTATTTTTTTGAATTTTTTAAAATATATTTATTTCAAATTATTTTTTTCCTAATTTCTCTTATTTTCTTGTTTTTTTTAATAAACTTTTTCTAATTATTTTAAATATTTTTTTATAGTTACTTTTTTTTACTAATTTTTTAAATAAATTTTTCCTAATTTTTTTTGCTAATATTTTTTAAAATATATATTTTTCCTACTTTTTGTCTAATTTTTTTTGTTAATACTTTTTTTCAAAGCTACGTCCTTGCCTTTGTTTATTCTATTTTAAATGATAAATCTATATCTATATTAATTGATAAGGGGAAATTCTGATTTTAGTGTAGCACAATAGTGCAAGCCACATGTTAAGTTATGGAATATTTTTATTATTATTTTATTTATTTTCTAAAATTTGTATATTTTTTGTTTTAAAATATTTACAAACTGGTAAATGTACTTTGTTTTGGGAGTCAAACACGGTAATTTCTGTATTAACATAAGTAGAGGCATAGCTATTCATATTTTATATATTTTTTTTTGCTACATCATTGCCTTTGTTTTTCTATTCTAAATAATAAATTTATATATATACTAATTAATAAGGGGAAATACTGATTTAGTGTAGCACATTGGTGTAAGCCACATGTCAAGTGATGAAAAAAATTTATTATTTTTTAAAATTTTCTAAAATTTATGTTTTTTTTGTTTTAAAATATTTACAAACTGATAAATGTACAATGTTTTGAGACTCAAACAAGACAATATCTGAATTGACATAAATAGAGACAGGGCTATTCATATTTTCTAATCTATTTTTTTCTACATTCTTGCCTTTGTTTTTTATATTTTAAATAATAAATATATATCTATACTAATTAATAAGGGGAGTTTCTAATTTTCTAATAAAGGGACACGTGTCAGCACCACGTGATTTAACAGGATTAGTTGATCATTAAAATAATCAAAGATGAACACTTAACACATAGTATTACATTACATATTGTAATATCATTTTTAAATAAAAATAATATTCAATTCTTTGTACTCAAATTATAGATAAAATTATTTTAAGGTTTTTGCTGATCACTTCTGTCTATAAATAAAAACCTTGGAGATGAATGAGTACCACCATTATGGGTAGGAAGGAAATATTGAAAGCAAAGTGTGAAATAAGTAAAAAAAAATTTGATATAGTGGACCTAATTTGGGATAAAGGGAAAAAAAATTTGATATATATAAATGCATAATTCAAGTTATTAATGATAACAATAATATCGATAATAATATTAATCGATGACTCATGGATCGTAAGGATGAAAAATACTAGTCGGGTAAAGAAGTGACGAATCAATGACAACAAAGATGAAAAAGAATAAATGACAAATCAATGTAAGAGGGTAAATATGGAAAGAAGAATATGGAGGAAAAAAATAATCAGGTTCTTCCATCAAAAAGTCCAGCACCCCAGCTTCGTAAGAAACAACCACTTTTTTCACCAACAGCATTTTTTTTGAGTTTTTAATCAATCCACCAAACAAGATAAATTATTTTAGAAACAACTTTTTTCCTCCAAAAAAAAGCTAAAATGCAAACAATTTATCTTTCCAAACACACATTTAGCCAGCTGATGGTAGGGCAGTTTGCTGAATTTTTTTTAATTGTGCTTAAAAGACATGAAGCATTTCCCGCAAAACACCCCTCCCTGGTAGTCTCACATAACTTGTACTCGTTTTTTCCCCCCATTGATGGCTGTAGTCCATCATTTACTCGTTCCTTTTTTTTTTTTTTCCATTGACGGCTGTAATTAAATTCATAACCACGAACTTTGAAGATCTAGGCTTGTCCCCTCTCTTCCCAAAATCCATATATCATCCGTGCTCAGTTTTTATAAATGTAAAAAAAAATTAACTAATTTTTTTATATAAATTGAAATTCTTAATTAATAATAAAAATTTAAGCCTTCAATTCATAAATTTTAAAGTTAACATCCTATAAAATTCTAATGTTAAAAAAAATAAATATTATGAGTTTAATTTCTATGCACCGTCGGTGTAAAAATTTTTACACTGACAACCAATCAGAAATCATGAAATTGATGACTTTTAAAGTGGTTAGGATAAGAATCAAATATTTGTAATGATTTGTCAATTTCTGATTGGTTGACTGTGTAAAAAAAACTTTACACTGTCAGTGTATACCAATTAAATCCAAATATTATTCATTTTTCCACCAAATATTACAAGAGTTTAATTGCTATACACTTTCAGTGTAAATGTTTTTTTTTTACACCGTCAACCAATAACATATTGTCATATCATTGAAAATCTTTGATTTTTATCCAAATCTCCTTAAAAGTCATTCATACAATGATTTGTAATTGATTGACAGTGTAAAAAACTTTATATTAACAGTACATACCAATTAAACTCATTATAAACAAATAACTTCATACTACTTTTCGTAACTTACTATATAAAAGTGATTATTTTTACACCACCCAAACAAAATAGATTATCTTAAAATCACTTTTCAACAAACATACACAAACAAAAACAAATTCTGATTATAATCGATTATCACAATAATCGATTATTTGAAAACAAATTATCAGCATAATCTTTTTTTTTTTTCCGGCTTTCCCGAACACATTCTAAACAGCACAGGGAAAAACTTATCACTATACTGATCCCTTTTATGTAACAAAATAAAATAAAAAGGTAATTTTCTATTCTCATTAACAAGGCCTATCTTTTCTTACTTTGATATATTATCCCGAGTCATTAAATCATATTTGCCACAATGAAAGGAAGAAAAAAAAAACATTATACAGAGGAAAGGAAACAAATAGGAGTACAAATATATTTTGTCTAATGCATACATCAAAATGCAAAGCATAAAATAACCTTCAACTTTCTCAATCTTCAGCAATTACAAACAAAATTGCCGATTTTGGCACCTAAGGCTTCGAAATTGCCTTCTTTCCTCTAGATCTTCTGAATAAAAGGTTGCAGACTTTGAGATGCGGCCTCCCCAAAGCAGCGTGCGGATTTGAAACCAATAGAAAGGGACACGAGAATGGAAGGAAAAGTACAACAGGTTGAGAGAAACAACAATCTTTACATTAGAAAATTGACAACACAATACAAATGCACAAGATTTTGCTTCAAACAATCAAGTGGAACCTAGATAAGACTCCAAGAAAGAAACGGGCAGCCATGGAGAATCGCAACCCATCCATTGTATCTCAGCACCGCATCATCTTTATGCAGGAATGCAAAGATATTGAGGGGATCCATGCAGTTCGGTGGACAATGCTAGTCTTTTGAGTATAACCTTAGAAGTCTGTATCAAAGCATGAAACCATGATCTTTGAAACCATAGATCTTGCAAAAGGGATGTAGCTCAAGCTATACCTGTCAAACACAATATCATAAAATAGAGGAAATATAAAACATTATTACACAGCAGTTGAAACAAGCAATGGGTTGCAACTAGATAATCATAATGCATGCTTGAAGTAAAAAAAAAAACTCTTAAAAAGTATTAGTTTATCTTTAATGTTTATAAAATAATTTACACCATAACATAAAACAAAGACATTGGCAGTTGGCCCAGTGGTAGGAACTCATCCCTTGCATGTGCGGCCGTTTTTGATCCATGGTTTCTCACTTTTTGTGCCTTACAACAATTGTAATTTTAGTAAAGAAGTAGTGGCATCAGATGTTCCAACGTCAATCAATGAAAGGCCAGTTAAATCATGAAAACTGCAACCATTTGCACAGTTCACCAGGCTTAGAGCCAGTTTATCTGGTTCAGTGCCAGTTCAGTGCTAAAAGGTTGTGTTATGAATCAACTCTCCCAAAAGCTTAAGTTGTTAGGTGAAATCACAAGAAAGACTTTTATTGTATATCTAAGACGCCCCCTCACACTAGAACCCTTTGGGGTTGAAGTGGTGGATAATACACACATTTTTACCATATGCTGAAATTCCACTTCTATTTAGAAGAATGGGGGAATTAAGGATCAAGCCCCCACATAGTCATAGAAGCTCCAATACCATGTCATTAAACAATCTCTCCCAAAAGCTTAAGT
This sequence comes from Sophora flavescens, assembly GCA_030762895.1. NCBI lineage: Eukaryota > Viridiplantae > Streptophyta > Magnoliopsida > Fabales > Fabaceae > Sophora > Sophora flavescens. Next base: position 93,868,186 of record CM061063.1, read on the forward strand.
TGTTAGGCGAAAGAACATGAATGACTTATATCTCTAACAAGTTACAACTGTTGAGCTTCACCATTCACAGAATAATATTTCCTGCCTCCTTCCTCCTTCACCACAGAGCTAATAACAACTTTTAAGTTTCCACAGCTAGCTACGCTTGATTCATTTCCAACTTCCCTCTTTTGGCCTCATCTCTAGGCATTTTGGCCGAACTTCTCCTTCTATCCAATCTCTCCCCCACTGTCCGCATATCCCCTATGATGGAAACTACAGAACATCCAAGCCATTTCAACTAAAAACATACATCTTTACTAATTTGATAGATTTCCAGTATCTCCGTTTGTGTGCTTCCGCTAAACATAAGAATATTTATCATTGTATCTACTATATAGCCTAACAAATACTACCACCATCAAAACAAGTATGTGGATGAACCAAGTTTAAGGGAGTACAGCAAAACTGTTGGACCTAACAAAACTAAAATGGAAAACACATTCTACTAATTTCAGTGTGGTACTGCCAGACTGGCCATATAGCATTTTCTTTGGTGGATATGTGCAAATTGAATTTATCTTTGAATTCTCTCTATGCTTGGCACATCCTCATTTCTCCCCATCCTATTTATGAGAACTTGATGTGCACATACAGCATACAACTGTTAATGGGTTTAACAGTAAAGTGTAGACAAATCAACATTAACTGACAGCAATATAGAAGAAAGTTACGTGGAAGGCATTTGGAAAAATTATGACATACCAAACTAGTGCCCCAAACTCCAATATAATTGCGAGAAGTGTCAGTAACTTGTTATGAACCTGCTCAATGCAAAATAATGGGATACTGAGCTATTAAATGAAAGAGAAGTTTTTTTATAAATAAAAAAAGCAAACATAGAGATGCACTTTGACTTACATAAAGAGAGCAAAACAAGGCAATTATTATACTTGCAAGGTATATGGCTGTTGCATAGATACGAACAGGATCTAGCATCATTGTCACTTGCCTTTTAGGACCTATGAGGAATGCTGTGCTGCCAGAAAAAATAAAAAAATAGGCTCCCACTTAGCATTTGTATAAACAAACACAGCTATGACATGGAGTTTAAAAGATTATATACAAAAATGACCCCTCCACAATTTTCCAGCAATAAATTATTTCACCCCCATGAAGCAATGATATACATATAAAATGATAGGTTGACTACCAAAATACAAGAGACAACATGTTGAATTCATATCATAGTTTGTCTTTTGAAATATCTTCATAAGATTAGTTCTGTGTTCTGTGTTCTGTGACATAAGGAGACAACAAACATAATTTCCCCACCCCCAAACTCCGTTTTTCATTACCAATAGCAACATTCTTTCTCAAAATATTTAAAACACATGACTTGAAGTGCAGTGAACTAGAGACCATTTAAAATTTATCCCCATTTCTAATAAATCAAATTGCAAAGCACAAGGAAATAAAATAATCAGACAGCATCAGAGTGTAATTACACAGCTGGAAAAGAAGTAGATACCTTCCAAGTGAAAGCAAATTGCCAAGCGTGAATGTTATTGCAAACTTGATTGGTTTGAAGAAAACAAGCATCGACTGTAAGATGGGACAAAAAAATAATGCCATTACATTAGTGCTTATTCATGTCTGCCAATATCAATTTGAGTTAAAAAATTAATAAGCTACATAAAGGTAAAAAAGAGTAACATTTGAAAGCCAAGTTTTCAGAGAGGCAGTGAATAAATTATATTACTGTCAAAGTTACATGACAAGGTGAGAGCTCATTAAGAGGATTTGTTCATTATCCTTGCATAGTAGATATGCAACTCAAATTCTATCTATTCCATTTTAATTTTTAACTGTCAATTTGAGAAAAAAATATACAAAAGATTTTAAGTTTATTATTTATGCTCTATAATTATAAGGAGAATTCTGCAACACCGACACCTTTGCCTTGGCGCAATGGTAAAGTTGCTGCTTTGTAACTTTGGTGGTCGTTGATTTTAGTCTTAGAACTAGCCTCTCCGCTCAAGGGGTTAAGCCTCCTCGCTACATACATTTGACACTCCCCAAAGCCCACACTGGTAGGAGCCTCGTGCACCTCGTCCTTTAATATCGGTCAGATGCCAAAAATAAATTTTGAATATGAACTAAATGATATATTGGAAATTAAATTTTTTTTTTATCTATCTTTTACAAAGTGACAAGCTTAGCAAGTTGTGTTTGTCACAGTCATGTTGAAAAGGAGGAAGTAAAACTAACATAGTACCTACCTTAATTGCGTGACATAGAAGAATAAAGAAATCATTAGCATGTATTTCTATTTTTCTAAAATAAAAACATAGAACCAGTCTTTCTAATAATAAACAAAAAATTATTTCTTTTGCAAGAAATTGTATTAAATTTTGCATATGGTAACTCAGTGTTGCAATGTTGGCAAGAAATTGTATTAAATTTTGCATGACATGTAGTGTGAGACCAAGCACTCAAAAAACTTAAGAAAAAAATTACAAACAATTCAAGTAGTCAAAACCTTGCAGGTACTCATGTATGGCAACATTTATGGGAAATTTCGAGCTTAAGATTAATATTCCACATTTAACTGAAGAACTAGTATATAAAGCTTCATTTATCTAACCTAGTAAGAAAAATCATGCAGTTAAACTTACCAATAGTGTACAAGTTAATCCAGCAGCAAAGCAAATGGCAAAACCATATAATCTCTGGTACAGACAGACAGCTTATTAGTTAAACTGTGAAAGACAATCTAAATTCTAAAAGTATAGAAACTTGTTGGATGAATTAAACAAAAATTTCAATATGACAGAATAAGTTTGTGTAAGGAAGAAAACTTGAGGAGGTTGATGCACAATTTAGTAAAAACTCAAAAATAGTAGCAAAGAAAATATAAGAAAAATATCAGCTAAAAACAGCCTAACCATAGAGTTAATCCACTACTTCAATGTCTCGTGGGAAAACATAAAGAAAAACTGATACACAAGTGTCCTTTTTCCACAATTCCCAAGTTCTAACAAACCAATCCCCAACAAATGTAACACCAGCATGTATTCCTGGGTCCTCCAAACAACAAAGATCGTCCTCTTCCAAAACCAATTGTTTGAAACCGCAGAAATAATTATATATTTAAAATTACACATTTAGTGGGATTGGAGTTTATTATCAGGAACCTCTAAAACGATCCTTCAATACACTGCTTATCTCCGCTTAGTAACAAAATCACATCTTACGGTACATACGAGCTTAAAAAATTATAACATACCGTTCTTATGTAACCTGTATTCTATTCAGTTTAATGGATACCTCTTACCAACAAGAACTCAGATCAGCAAGAAGGTTTACAAATATTCTCAGCCAAATTAAAATTACTCCACACATCCAATTCATTTCATCTTGCAACAATTCTTTCCTTGATTTCAACTTGCTAATATTTCCCACACACCTATCTTCCAGCTCAACAATACTACCTACAGTTTCTTATTCAACAAGAGTAACTTACAGTCATAATATCAACAGTTGAAAATAGCACGATTGAAGAATCAAATGCTACGAGATTGCAAATGTCAAATACCACAACGTAGGTGCAGATTCACATTCAAAATCGAGCAAACACTCAACAGAGACAACTGAACTTAATCGTTTCGTTCTCAAAATTGAATCAGAAAATTTTAGTTTCTCAGACGCCAAACGAGCAATAACAATTGAATTTGAAGAGAAATTGAGAGAAGGAGAAGGACCTGTTTGGTGGACAAGGTGCAGTTGCGGTTGAAATCGTCCATGAAGGCGAAGGAGTTGTTGCCGTTATCGTCCAATGCCGCGGCTTGTTGTTCTTCGTCTTCGACGTCCATTCCAACCATAATCTTCACTTTCTCGAAGGCTCTGTTCATTTTTTCCATGTTTTCTCGAGAAAATGGAAGAAAAACGGTGGATCTGTGACTTATTATAGTTAAAAACAAAGAGTGAGTATTAAGTTGCTTCAAATTTCAGAGAATTGCTTTGGAATTTCGATAGGGACATCACAACGACCCTACTTCACTCGAACTAAGCTCATTCTCTCTTCTTCTTTATTTTTTTTTTATTTTTTTTTTTCTTTTGCAATTTTGAGTAACCGGATTACTCAAAGTCGCAACCCGACCGATAATTCAACCCATAATTTGATCACCGACCCAACCCGTAACCTATAGTTGTTTTTTATGCCACAATTTTTTCTAATACATCACATTTTTTTAAACAAAAATAATATCCCCAAAATATCCTCATTGTCTCATTCTCTCTCCTTCATTTATCCGCATTAGTTTTCGTAACCTTCCGAAAATAAACTAATGATACCTTCATTTTATATTACCAGAAAAATGTTGAGTGGCCAACCGTCTCGCATATCGGAAATTAAGTTCTCTAGAGATAGATAGATTGTATTGGAAAATATAGTTCCAGTACACTGTGGATTGTTCTGATACTCATAAATATAATTCTTGTGAGTTCATTTCACCTTCAAGTTATCTCTCCAACTGTTGCCACCAAACCCTAACTCTGCCGGCAAACCTCAACTTGCACATCCCACCACAAATTCATTATTATCCATTTGCTGTTTAATTAAGATTTTTTTTCTTGGTTATTTTCTACCTCTAGTTATTATATGATCGTATTTCTGACCAACTCTTTCGTCGGGAGATTTTAATGTTGTTCTTCTTATACATTTAACTCAACTCAAAGCTTTCGCTCTAATATCTTTCTATTAACAAATGCCACATTTTCCTTAATACGATCAATGTTAGGAGTGTAAAATAAATTCTATTATATTTAGGGGCGGAGTTATGTTGAAGGTTGCGTAAGGGCTCGAATCCTTGTCCGATTATTTTAAATCATGAGTGTGCATCTCAGGAGAGTGGAAATGACGTATCGTTGGCCTTAACACTGGCGGAATGGCAAACATGATGGAAGTAAATGAGCAAAACAAAACAGAATGACTCCTCCCACAATACGAATGAAGAACAAATGAAAAGAAATGAAAATTGAGAATATTGTCGGGCATATGATATTTATTACGTGGCATAAGTGTATGTTAGCGTCACATCACTATCTGATGGCGTAAGTTTCATTGAAACTTCTGATGCATTTTGGTGTCGTCGCATTTTACCCATGCGAGTGTGTATGGGATATACACTATATTTATTTTTACTTCTATAAAAAGGTAACCTTTAACTTGCGATGTCTAATGTGGTGCATTGTACACAATGTTATATAATTGGGAAAAAACCTTAAAAATATCCAATTTTCATGAACCACAAATCCCAATATTTAGTGAAGAGCAATGCCTCTCAGCTTCTTCACCCTCCATCTCTTCTCCATTTCCAAAAGCTCATGGCCCCTCCTACCACTCAATCTTGGCTCCGCCTCTGGTTAGAGTTAGTTAAAGTTTGTTAGGAAGTTAGTGTTAGAATATATGTAAATATATTTTGTATCTAGTCATAATGTTAATGATCTTGTGTATAATTAGTTTCCTTAATTATAGCCTAGGATCTCTCTTGTAATGGTTGTATATAACCAAAATTATGCTAATATGTATAATTAGTTTCCTTAATTATAGCCTAGGATCTCTCTTGTAATGATTGTATATAACCACAATTATGCTAATGAAATCAGCACGGAATTATATTCTTTCATGGTATCAAGAGACTAGGGTTAGTTCCTCTTCTGCTTCCGCCGCGCCCTAGCTTCTCTTCTTCTCCTTCTAGCCTCCATCTATCTTCTCACGTCAGCCACTATGACTGACTCCAACAAATTCCACCCGGCTCTTGCTGTCTCCAACATCAAGAACCATATATCCATCACCCTGGAGATGGAAAACGTCCAATATGCGACATAGGCGGAACTGTTCAAGATTCACACACGTTTTCACAAGGTCCTCCATCACATCATCCCACCGGAGAAAGGCAAGGAGAAGGTGTTTAAAACCGACGAAGAAAAGGAACTGTGGTCAACCCTTGATGCTACGGTCCTTCAATGGATTTATGCAACAATCTCACATGACCTGTTGCATACTATTCTTGAACCCGACGCAATGGCAATGGAGGCATGGAATAGGTTGCGTGATATATTCCAAGACAATAAGAATTCTCGGGATGTAACTCTTGAGCAAGAATTCTCCCATACCAACATGGAGGATTTCTCGAATGCCTCTGCGTATTGTCAAGGGCTCAAGGAATTGTCGGATCAACTTAAGAACGTAGGCGCACTGGTCTCAAACAACCGTCTTGTTCTTCAAATGGTGGTCGGCCTCACCGAGGCTTACAATGGGGTTGCCACGCTCATTTGCCAAAGTGATCCTCTTCCACTATTCTATCAAGCCCGCTCTATGCTCATGTTGGAAGAAGCAAGTCTCGTGAAGAAGGTCGCAACCGGCATGGGTGCAGCCATGATGGCTCGCGAAACTGATGGCTCTCACTCCCTCTCCAAGAATTACCATCAAAATCGGCTTCATCGTGGTGGTAAAAGGGTCAAAACAGAAACAACAGTGGCAAACACAATGGTGGGCATCGCGGTGGCGGCAAGAGCGGTGGAGGTGGTGGCCGCGGTGGAGGCCGCAATGGTGACTGGCAGCAGCAGCAGTCCGACCAGCAGCAACCGCGACACCAGCAGTGGCCTGCCAGACAGTGGCAATGGCCATGGATGCCTTGGGCTCTTCCACCGTGCCCATACCCCTCCTCATCTTGGGCCAGGCCCAGTTTTCAGCAAGCCCAACAGCACCAGCCAGGCATCCTTGGGCCGAAACCGCCACAGGCCTACACGGCAGCAGCAGATCCACCCACTCCGACAGACATCGAAGCAGCGATGCACACTCTTGGGCTTAATCCTTCGGATGCAAATTGGTACATGGACACTGGTGCCACCTCTCACATGACATCAGAACAAGGTAATCTCTCGTATTATTTTAATTTGAGCAATAATCGTGGTATAATTGTTGGTAATGGTCATTCAATTCCAATTCGTGGTTATGGTCACACCAATTTGTCTCCCCTGAATCCTCCCTTAGCCTTGAAAAATGTCATTCATGCCCCTGAACTTATTAAAAACTTAGTGTCGGTTAGAAAGTTTACAACTGATAACTCGGTTTCTATTGAATTTGACCCTTTTGGTTTTTCTGTGAAGGATTTCCAGACGGGGATGCGTCTAATGAGATGTGAGAGTCGAGGTGACCTTTATCCCATCACAACCACCATCACCACCAATCAAGCCACTTCACCATCTACTTTTTCAGCTTTAGAACCATCGTTATGGCATGCTCTTTTGGGACATCCTGGAGCACCTGTTTTTGACACACTTAGGCTAAATAAATTTATTGAGTGTAATCAAACTCGTGGTTCTCATGTTTTTCATTCTTGTTCTCTTGGAAAACATGTTAAGTTGCCATTTGATTCTTCTACTTCTTGCACTGTTATGCCTTTTGATATTATCCATAGTGATATTTGGACATCTCCCATTTTGAGCTCTTCAGGCCACTGATATTATGTTTTATTATTGGATGATTACTCTAATTTTTTGTGGACATTTCCATTGTCTAAGAAGTCTCAAGTTTTTTCCACATTTCTATCTTTTAGAGCTTTCATCCGCAATCAATTTGAACGGGAATTAAAGAACATTCAATGTGATAATGGTGGAGAATTTGATAATGGACCCTTTTGGGCATTTTGTAATGTAAATGGGTTAGCTTTTCGCCTCTCTTGTCCACATACATCATCACAAAATGGGAAAGCCGAGAGAAAAATCCGTACCATTAACAACATTATTCGTACTCTTCTAGTCCATGCATTTTTACCACCTTCATTTTGGCATCATGCTTTATAAAGGGCAACCTATCTCCTCAACATTCTTCCAAGTAAACAATTAGCCTATCAGTCGCATCTCTAGGTTCTTTATCAAAAGGACCCTTCCTACTCTCATCTTCGGGTTTTTGGGTGTTTATGCTATCCTCTATTACCTTCTACTACCATAAACAAACTTCAAGCCCGTTCCACCCCGTGTGTCTTTTTGAGGTACCCATCTAATCATCGTGGTTACAAGTGCTATGATTTGCCCTCTTGTAAAATCATACTAAGTCGCCATATCATTTTTGATGAAACCCAATTCCCATTTGCTAAGTTGCACAAACCACAACCTCACACTTATGGTTTTATGGACGATGGACCCTCCCCTTACGTGGTTCACCATTCGACCTCACAGCTAGGTCCAAAAGAACTGGCCCAGCAGGTTGTGCCCAACCCGCAACCTCCAACCAGCCCACCCTCAGCCAGCCCAGCGTCTGCACCTTCACTTCCATATCAGCCCACTCCTCTTTCGGCTCCCAGACCCGTTACACGTAGTCAGCATGGGATTTTCAAACCCAAACGACAATTAAATCTTAACACTAATGTCACTAAATCCCCCTGCCACGTAACCCCGTGTCTGCCCTTAATGACCCGAATTGGAAAATGGCTATGGATGATGAATTTAATGCACTTATTAAAAATAAGACGTGGGAGTTGGTGCCTCGTCCACTTGATGTTAATGTGATTCGGTCTATGTGGATTTTTACTCATAAAGAAAAATCTGATGGTGTTTTTGAGAGGCATAAGGCCCGTCTTGTAGGTGATGGTAAAACACAACAGGTTGGCGTGGATTGTGGTGAGACTTTTAGCCCGGTAGTCAAGCCGGCAACTATTCGCACTGTTCACAGTTTAGCCCTCTCTAAAGCATGGCCCATTCACCAACTTGACATGAAGAATGCTTTCATGCATGGAGAACTCAAAGAGACTGTGTACATGCATCAGCCCATGGGTTTTAGGGACCCCGATCATCCTAATCATGTATGCTTGTTGAAGAAATCTCAATATGGGGTCAAACAGGCCCCTCGAGCTGGGTACAAGAGATTTGCTGATTATGTTTCTACTCCTAGGTTTTCTCACAGTACTTCTGATCATTCTCTCTTCATTTACCGACAAGGTACATATATGGCTTACATTCTTTTGTATGTGGATGATATTATATTGACAGCTTCCTCTGATGCTATTCGCAAGTCTATCATATCCCTTCTTAGCTCAGAATTTGCTATGAAGGACTTGGGGCCGTTGAGTTATTTCTTGGGTATAGCTGTAACTCGTCATACAGGTAGTTTATTCTTATCTCAGCGGAAGTATGCAGCAGAGATCATTGAACGGGCCGGCATGTCATCTTGTAAGCCATCTCCTACTCCGGTTGACACTAAACCAAAGCTCAGTGCTAATTCCGGTACACCATATGCAGATCCATCTCATTATCGAAGCCTTGCAGGGGCTCTTCAGTATCTCACTTTCACGAGACCTGATATTGCTTATGCTGTGCAACGGGTGTGTTTATTCATGCATGACCCGTGGGAAGAACAGATGCACGTGCTCATGTGCGCTACATTTAGGGAACTCTTGATTATGGCTTGCATCTTTATCCTTCTTCCACATCCACTCCCCTTATATAAAGATGCTGATTGGGGTGGGTGTCCGAATACCAGACGCTCTACATCTGGTTATTGTGTGTTTCTTGGTGATAATTTAATTTCTTGGTCCGCCAAATGGCAAGCTACTTTGTCACGATCTAGTGCGGAGGCGGAATACCGAGGCGTTGCCAATGTGGTTTCTGAGTCTTGTTGGTTACGAAACCTTCTTCTAGAACTTCATTGTCCTATTCAGAAAGCTACCTTGGTGTATCGTGATAATGTTAGTGCGATATATCTCTCTGGAAATCCTGTTCAACATCAGCGCACTAAACATATCGAGATGGATATTCACTTTGTTCGTGAAAAGGTTGCTCGTGGGGAAGTTCGCGTCTTACATGTCACTTCACGTTATCAGATTGCAGATATTTTTACAAAGGGCCTTCTCTTGGTTCTATTTGAGGATTTTCGGGACAGTCTCAGCGTACGACAACCTCCCGCTTCGACTACGGGGTGTGTTAGAATATATGTAAATATATTTTGTATCTAGTTATAATGTTAATAATCTTGTGTATAATTAGTTTCCTTAATTATAGCCTAGGATCTCTCTTGTAATGGTCGTATATAACCAAAATTATGCTAATGTGTATAATTAGTTTCCTTAATTATAGCCTATGATCTCTCTTGTAATGGTTGTATATAACCACAATTATGCTAATGAAATCAGCACGGAATTATATTCTTTCAGTTAGTTGTGTGAGTAGCTAGCTATATAAATAGAGCTTAATGTATCTCATTTGTGTTGGAACCAAAGTGATTTGATTTAATAATCTCTGAGTTTTGATGTTAACAAAAAGAATTAAATTTTCTTGGCAAAGTTTTAGTTGAGATCTAACATATTTTATCTAGTCTTGTACGTTTGTTAAAAATATAAGTTATGAAAACCTTGAATAAGTTTCCTTGTAATCTGCTTGGACTTAGAAAATGAATTCACGTCCATTCATGTAGACGAGCTGCTCAAAACCTTGGTAATTTTATTTATTTAATATATTTGAGTAGACCGGTAAATAGAATATTCTCAGTAGACAGGAACTTTAGTTTCAATGAGTAGACAAGCTTAATTGCCACGTCAGCAGACGAGATAAAAAATAACTCACTAAAATATAGCAAGTCCAAAGACTTGATGATAGACGAGAGGATATGCCACATCAGCAGACGAGCGAAAAGAAAGTTGCGAGTCCATAGACTTGTCTTACCCTTGAACGTGTAGATGCAAATCTTTAAGTAGACGAGCTCTTGTATTATAAGTTTTCATATGCACCGTCTAGCTAAGTAAATGCTACCCCGACCACAAGAAATATTTATTGATATTTATTTCAAACGAATGTTGATCCTTCATATTTGTTTTATCTGTTTTAATGCTTTGCTTTCTTGTGAGAAAAACATAGTACCATCAAGGAAATGCAAAAAGCAACATAGTATAATGGGAAATGCAAAACGATATGTACCCTGTCACCTTTATCACTGGAATAGTTGGAATTTGGCCAACGGAGGAAATACAGTTTTTCAAGTTGCAATTGCTCAGAGGTGTCCCCTTCCATATCGTGCAAAAGTGATAACCAAGAGTACATTTCACAATGGCCACGATCAAGCTATCAGTCACAACGGATATTATGCATTTAATGCTATCTCTAAACGGGTGTATTCAAAACAACCGTTGAATATTTTCAAGTGAAGAAGAAGGTCACTATAAATGAAGACCTTAACCTCTGAAGAACAACTTTTGCCAACCAAACTTTTACGTGATGAACATTTGCCATTCTACAATCTCTCATTTATTCTTTTAAGAGCAAAAGTCTGTAATTCTTTAGCTTGAATATTGTTGTAATATTCAACCGATCTTAAACTTTCATATCCTCACACATAGTGAGTTAGAAGATCAAAAAGCAAACAATCTCTTTGTTAGAGTTAGAACCTGAAGAGGCTTGGTAAGAAAAGAATACTTGTAGCTTGGTGTGGTGTTGAATACTTGTGGTAATCTATTTGGAGAAATAGTGGAGAAAAACCTTCAAGTCGAAGGGATTGGACGTAGCTCTTGGTTGGAAGAGAGTGAACCAGGATAAAACTCTTGCGTGAATCTTCTAGTCCCTAAACTCTTACAGCTTTATTTGTTTATACCGGTTGTGGGGATTTGAACTTGATTTTGTTAAGTCTTTAAAAGATGTGCTTCTGCCTTTTATTCTTTATGTGAAAAAATATTTTTTTTAAAAAGGTTGTTTTCGAAAATATTAACAAACATAATTCAACCCCCCTTCTTGTGATTGCCTGTGTCAACTTCAGTTGGTATCAGAGCTCAGCCTCGAAAGGGTTGAGCATCTAATAAGTGCTGAGGGAGTACGATCCAACAACCATGGATGCAGAAGGACAAGCTATCAACAGACCTCCTCTCTTTGATGGAACTGATTATGAATACTGGAAGAAAAGGATGATGGCCTTCTTGGATGCACAGAACGTAGATATTTGGGAGCTGATTGAAACCAGCTACACAGAGCCAAGAGGTGAAGCTGGAGCTGCTGTCCCTAAAGCTCAATGGACTCAAGAGCAGAAAAATCAACATCAACTCAATCTAAAAGCTAAGCACTATCTCATGTGTGCTATTACCAGATCTAAGGATGATAAGGTTCACAGCTGCAACACTGCCAAAGAAATCTGGGATGCTCTTGCCCTAGCTCATGAGGGTTCATCCCAAGAAAAGGAATCAAAGATAAGCATGCTGGTTCACCAGTATGAACTATTTAAAATGGATGATCATGAAACAATAGATCAGATGTTTGGAAGATTTCAAACTATCACCAACAGTCTCAGATCTCTTGGAAAAACCTATGAAAATAGAGACCATGTTAGAAAGATTCTAAGAAGTTTATCCAAGCAATGGAGACCCAAGGTTACTGCTATTCGGGAAGCAAAAAATCTGAATACTCTTTCTCTAGAAGAGCTTCTTGGATCTCTCAAAGTTCATGAACTTGAACTGAACGAAGAAGACAACTCCATAAAAAGAAAGTCTATTGCCCCAAAGGCAAAGAAAACAAGTTCATCAAAAGTTCTCAAAGCTGCTGAATCTTTAGATGATGCTGGACCTTCAGATAGTGATGAAGGATCAGATGAAGATGAGCTATCTTTCATCTCCAGAAAGATTCAACACATGTGGAGAAAGAAAGGTGGCTTCAGGAGAAAGCAGTTCAACAAAAAGTTTTCAAAGGAGAAGTCAGACTCCAAGGAAAAAGGTCCACCATTGTGCTTTGAATGCAAGAAGCCTGGCCATTTCAAAGCTGATTGCCCTGATTTGAAGGACAAAAAGAAGTTATTCAAAAAGAAGAAGGGTTTAATGGCTACTTGGGAGGATCTGGATGTATCCTCATCTGATCAAGAAGATGAAGCTGAGGAAGAGTCAAATATCTGTCTCATGGCTAACACATCATCAGAAAGTAAATACATTGATGCCGAGGTAATGGATTTTGACTCGTCCACTCTTCAAAATGCATTTGATGAACTGTTGCATGAGTCGTCCATACTGTCTCATGAATATAGAAGTCTCAAAACGAAGTTTGTAAAACTATCAAAAGAATATGATAACGTTTGCATGGAAAAACTAAACCTTAAAGATGAAAATGACAAACTAAAATAAGAGAATGTCAGTCTAACTGACAAACTCGAGTGTGAGCCTGATGTTTCTTGTGAAGTTGGAAAACTGAAACAAGATGTGACATATTTGACAGACACCCTGTCAAAGTTTGTAGGTGACTCAGATAAGCTGTCTCATTTTAAGGTACTTTAGATTACCTCATGATAAGTCTAGCCTCGATTATGACACAGAGAAGCATGAAGCATCTCACAAAAATTCAAAACCACATACACAACATAGAGCTTCAAAAGCTCCAGATAAACAAGCTAAAAGTAAGTCAAGCCCGTCCAACACCTTTCGCAAAGTGTGTGGAAAAAGTGGGCATATTACATCTAGATGCATACATAATAAACATGTTAAACATTCACGTCCAGTGACCACTAACAAGAAAGGACCCAAGTCAGTTTGGGTACCTAAAGATAAGATAATACCTGTTGCAGATTTGCTTAACAACAGGAAAGAAACAAACATCTTGGTACTTGGACAGTGGGTGCTCACGTCACGTGACGGGAGAAAAGTGTATGTTCCAAGACCTTAGACACAAAGATGGAGGTTGGGTTACATTTGGAGGAAACTAGAAAGGGAAGATCATTAATATATGTAAAATTTGTAAACATCCTTTTCCTTCCATTGATAATGTTCTTTTGGTAAATGGTTTAAAACATAATATGCTGAGCATAAGTCAATTATGTGACAGTGGATATGTTGTTTCTTTTGATAAGAACATGTGTAATGTCAAAAAAAAATGATGGATCACTTTTATTCACTGCTAAGAGGCAAAACAATCTTTATAAGATTGACTTGGAGGATCTTTCAAATCAAAGTGTGTCATGTCTAGTGTCCATTGAAGATGAACGATGGATTTGGCATAAAAGGCTAGGTAATGCAAGCTTGAAGTTGATTTCAAATCAAAATAACCATAATGTGACGCCCTTCTACCCCGCATGTTATGAAGCATATAAATAAAATAAAAACAAAACATGCATTACTGAATAAATTTAAACTTTGTCCATGGGTAGAAAAGTCTCACATGAACGAGTTCACAACGTGGAAAATATAAAACCAAGTTTAAACGAGATAAACGAATAAAACATAAACAACGTCCCAACCCGATGTCGCAACAGAGTTGGTATAACCGTTCCGAAATAACCGGAATACAACTGAAAACTAACTAACAAGATAAAAGCCCTAACTATGAGTGGTGGCTCCTCAGAGTCACTCATCTCCGGACTGCTCGCCATCCTCTACAAGGTGCCAATCAGGCCAAACTAACAAACAGAAAGAGGGGAGTAAGAATCATGTAAACATATACGGCATGGAGATAGGAAGCAAGGTAAAACAACAGCATAGCATCATCATCACATACATCAACATAGATATATATATATATATATATATATATATATATATATCTATCTATCAACATCCAATCAACATCATATTAACCAAGTATGCTATGCAGTGCAATGCAACACTACTCTACTACTCCAACATGCATGTGGATCCACACTAACTCGGGATGAACGACTTCGGAGTTAAATATCCACATTGAGAATATACTCAACATCGAAGAATCTACTCCTTGGATAGCCAACGCATCAAACCAACGAATGCCTCGTCACGGGGGCGCGCGGTTACCAAACCTTGGGTAACCTACTGTGGATGGCCAGATCGCCGTACTCTAGGACGACCTCTCCTATGTCGAACATCCACCAACAACAACATCTCCAATGATGCATGCAACATACAACAAACAGAGGGAAACCACGGTACGTTATTGGAGATGTTGTTGGTGGATGTTCGAAATAGGGGAGGCCGTCCTAGAGTACGGCGATCTGGTCATCCACGGTAGGTTACCCCAAGGTTTGGTAATCGTGCGCCCCCGTGACGAGGCATTCTTTGGTTTGATGCGTTGGCTATCCAAGGAGTAGATTCTCCAGCGTTGAGTATATTCTCAATGTGGATATTTAACTCCGAAGCCGTTCATCCTGAGTTAGTGTGGATCCTCATGCATGTTGGAGTAGTGGAGCAGTGTTGCATTGCACTGCATAGTATACTTGGTTGATATGATGTTGATTGGATGTTGAGATTTATATCTATGTTGATGTGCTGCTGTTTTACCTTGCTTCCTATCTCCATGCCATATATGTTTACATGATTCTTACTCCCCTCTTTCTGTTTGTTTGTTTGGTCTGATTGACACCTTGCAGAGGATGGTGAGCAGTCCGGAGAGGAGTGACTCTGAGGAGCCACCACTCATAGTTAGGGCTTTTATCTTGTTAGTTAGTTTTCAGTTGTATTCCGGTTATTTCGGAACGGTTATACCAGCTTTGTTGTGACATCGGGTTAGGACGTTTGTTTATGCTTTATTTGTTTATTCGTTGTAAACTTGGTTTTATATTTTCCACGTTGTGAACTCGTTCATGTGAGACTTTTCTACCCATGGACAAAGTTTTAATTTATTCAGTAATGCATGTTTTGTTTTTATTTTATTTATATGCTTCATAACATGCAGGGTAGAAGGGTGCCACAAACATGATGGAAGCAAATGAGCAAAACAAAATAGAATGACTCCTAGGGGTGTAAGTGGATTTAATCCGACCCGCGAACCCGGACGATCCGAACCAAACCAATACGTTTTTGTGGGTCGGTTCGGGTCATTGGTTCGGGTCGGGTCAAAATCATTGGACCCGACCTTGGTTCGGTTCGGTTCTCGGTTCCAGGAAAATTGAACCCGCTAGAACCGAACCCCTAATTTTTTTTTAATTATTTACAATATTAATATATTAGGCAGACACAAACACAGATCTGACTCATCTGAGATCTCTCCATCTCGCACTCCTCATCTTCAACCCTACTTCAATCTTCATCTCGAGTCAGCGGCGGCGACGGCGTCCCTTCCGGCTTCCAGCACTGCTCGCCACCGCGACATCTCTCCACCTCTTCACCTCGCTACATCACCGCGACTTCTTCACCTCGCTGACTCGCTCAGACGCTCAGTCGCTCCATCACCTCAACCTCTTCACCTCTCTCAGTAGCTCCATCACCGGCACCGTGCACCTCCCTCCGGCCTCCACCACTCCATCACCGCGAGTCCGCGACATTGCATGCAACTCTTCACCTCGCTCTATCACTGTGAATCTGCGATACTTCTCCACCTCTTCGGCTTGTTGCTCCATCACCGGCTCCGCGTCCGGGACATCTCCCTCCGGCCTCCACCTCTCCACCACACTCCATCACCGCGAGTCTGCGACATCCTCTGAGATTGGTACCCAATTTGTGCATTTAGGGATTTCTGATTTTAGGGTTTTTAAATTTTTGATTTTGGGATTTTTTATTTTATTGTTATTTGAATCATTGATTCTTTCTTTCTGATCTATGCTACCTGTGTGCATTCCTTAATTCCTTAGGTTTGGTGCAAAATGACTGAGAATCAAGATACATCTGGGACTCAAATTTCTAGTGCACCTACTCCTCCAACAGAAACAACTTTCAGTGTCAGTGAGATACCTCAGATTGAAGGTCAATCTGCACCAGAGGTACGTGTCAAATAAAAACCCAGTAGACCTCCATCTATGGCTTGGAATCATTTTAAGAGAGAGGGTGATAAGGCTATCTGTATCTATTGTGGCAAACATTATGCTTGCAATAGTAGTAATCATGGGACTTCCAACCTCAACAAACATATGAATAAGTGTACTAAAAACCCAAGTAACACCGATAAGAAGCAAAAAACGATTGCCGTAGGAAAACAAAGTGAGAATGATAACACTGTATCTATGAGGCTTGTTGAGTTTAAGCAAGATGAATGTAGAGAGGCTTTGGCTAAGTTGCTAATAATGGATGAGCTCCCTTTTAAGTTTGTCGATAACCCCGGGTTTAGAGCTTTCATGAGTGTGGCTCAACCTCGATTTAAAATCCCTAGTCGTGTGACCATGGCAAAGAATTGCATGCAACTCTTTATGGGTGAGAAAGTGCTTTTGAAATCTTTCTTGGAACAAAACTACCAAATGGTTTCCCTTACAACCAATACTTGGACTTCCATTCAAAACATGAATTATATGTGTGTGACTGCCCATTTTATTGATGAGGGGTGGGAATTGCAAAAGAAGATAGTGAGTTTTGGTTTGATTGCAGACCATAGGGGGGAAACCATAGGAAAAGCTTTAGAGAAATGCATAAAAGATTGGGGTATTACCAAGATTTGCATCAGAATCAGTAGATAATGCTAGTGCTAACACCACAGCCATGTCATATTTGGTTAGAGGCATGGATGATTGGAAAGGTACTACCATATTGAAAGGGGAGTATTTGCATATGAGATGTAGTGCTCACATCTTGAACTTAATTGTAAGTGATGGGTTGAAGGAACTAGATAGTTCTATTTCAAAGATAAGGGCTTCTTGCAAGTATGTGAGGTCATCTCCACAAAGATTGTCCTCGTTTAAGAGGTGTGTCGATGAGGCAAACATAACCATGGGTCAAATGCTTGTGCTTGATGTTCCAACTAGGTGGAATTCCACTTATTTGATGTTGGACATAGCTGAAAAGTATGAAAAGGCATTTGTTCGCTTACAATTTGATGACCACTCTTATGTAGCATTTGTTGATAGTGAAGGGGGTGCTCCTCTTATTGATGATTGGAATCGTGCTCGTGTTTTCACTAAATTTTTAAAGATTTTCTATGATGCTACCCTTACTTTTTCTGCATCATTGCATGTCACTTCTAATGGCTTCTTTGATAAGTGGTGTGAAATCCAAGCTACATTGAATAAGTGGATGCAAAGTGATGATGAGGTGTTGTATAGGATGTCATCAAATATGAAAATAAAATTTGACAAATATTGGGACATTGAGCATTTGAATTATCTGTTGTTGGTGGCTATTTTCCTTGACCCTAGATATAAATTGGAGTATTTTGAGTGTTGTTTGGATCAGGTATTCAGTTCGGATATGGCTATTGTGACGGAAGTATTAAAAAAATTGAAAGATCTTATAAAAAAAAAAATTCTCAGTATGTTGTTTGGTATCCTATTCCCAATGATACTTGTGATTCTAATGCCCAACCCTCGAATAGTACTCTTCAAGCACAAGGTGGTCAAAACGACGAGAGTGAAATATCATGTAAAGGTGCGTTCATACGAAAGGTAAGGAGGAAGCAAGGTGAGTCAAGAGAAATGAGTTGGAAAGATATATTGAAGATGATGTGGAAGACTATTGTGATGATTTTGATATTCTCAAATGGTGGAGAGGTAAGACGGTGAAGTATCATGTTCTTTCTCGAATGGCTAGGGACATATTAGCTATCCCGGTGTCTACTGTGTCATCTGAGTCCGCATTTAGTACCGGGGGTCTTGTTCTTGACCCATACCGTAGTTCATTGCATCCCTCCATAGTAGAGGCTTTGATTTGTACTCAAAATTGGTTGAGGAGTAAAGCTGAAAAAGTTGATAATCTACAAAGTCATATGGCTGAAGATGATTCAGGTAAAAAGTTTATTAATTATTTTATCATTGAATTTGATATCTTTCAAACTTTCTAATATATTTTTTGTATTATTATATTATTAGAGCTTCCAGAGATAAATGTATTGCATCAGGATATTGGGAACACTAGTAGTCAGTTTATGGCCTTGGATTAAGGTAACTTATTATTATGTTGTTTTACACTTCATTCATTATACACATGTATTTAGTGCTGTATCAAACAACAAACAAAGCCTTTATGTTTCTTGTCCCCATTATGGGAAGGTTGCCGTTTGATCTTTCAAACTTCACTGATGGCCACATGAACCCTGCAAAAGCATGGGGTTTCAATGCTTTTGTGAGAGGATATTTTGCATATTTGGATCATAGGTCAGCTTTTGTTTCCTCTGAGTCCTCTTTGCAACTCTTGCCACTTAAAGGAACTAATATAGGCGTCAAGGAGTCAAGGCTCACGCTGCTGTTTTCACTTTGTGTTTTGACCAACCCATTAGCCTCTAGCATACTTTGTTCATCAACACCATAAGCCTCTCCAATGGACCTAACCGTGTCACCATAGTTCACCAAGTATACCAGCAAGGAAGTGACTCCTCTTGCAGTTTGGTTTGAGGTAGGACAAGCACATATCACTGGAACTGTGAGGTCTGCACCAATTGTAATGTTAACAGATGCATAGTAATTCTGACCCATCAATGCTTGGCATGTGGTGAGGCCTTGGTAAGTTGTGTTTACCAACTCAAAGTAGGTATCATTCTTCCTTGCAGTGTAAACAGTGTTATCTTTGATAGATGTTTCCAGAACAAGAGCAAGAGACAGGAACTATGATGGTTTTATTTGAAGTAATCTTCTTGTTGATTGAGGATATGGTAGTTGCTTCAGTGCCAAGAAGGTTGGCAATGCTTTCTGGGTTGTCATAGGGTGTTTGGGGTCTGAAAACTAAGATTAGTTATATGTAGATAATGGACATAAGATCATTTTTTTGTATTTTCTGTAAAATGTGATTGATATTCTTAGTGTGATTGACTTGGCCGTGCTATGTTGTTTTCAGGTATTTAAGTTGATGGCTCCCAGAAGAGGTTGTGCAGCTGAAAGGTGGAGTTTTTCTTGGTCAAAGCAATTCGAATTGGTTATGCTACTTAGGGTCTATGCTTTTAAAAGTTCAGTTTTTGGTTTTTTTTCCTCTATATAATTAAGATTATAGGCAGGTGTTTTGGTCTCTAACATACCTTGGACACTTTGATTTTAGTATTGCATTTCCATGCTTTTATGTTTGGACTATTTGTGCAATGTAATGCCACAACTATAAAAGCATATGGTGCTTAGCCACAGTTCTACAATCCTGGAATCATATGGTGCTGTGTTGATTTTTGTTTTGGAATTCTATCATTCTGGAATCATATGGTGTTGTGGATTTTTTATGTTAGATGTTGTGTTGATTTTTGGGGAGTAAACTAGATTTGATGCGGGATATGTAATTTGCATTAAGGAGAAATGGAAATCGAAATAGGTGAAACAGGAATAATAGGAGAAAACAGATGTTTTTTTTTTTATTATAAAAAAGGCGGGAACCCGACGATCCGATCCGAACCGATCCGAACATGATCGGTTCGGATTGGTTCGGGTCTGCTAACAGAAAATGCCAGAAATCGAACCGAACCGAACCGAACAATTTTTGATTGGTTCGGACACTGTTTTCCCTCAAATCCGAACAAAACCGATCCGATTACACCCCTAATGACTCCCCACAATATGAACGAAACAAAAAAAACGAAAAGAAATGAAAATTGAGAATATTGTTGGGCATATGATATCTGTTACGTGGCATAAGTGTATGTTAGCGTGACATCACTGTCTGATGGCGTAAGTTTCATTGAAACTTCTGATGCATTTTGGTGTCGTCGCGTCTTACCCATGCGAGTTTATGGGATAGACACTGTATTTATTTTTTACTTCTCTAAGAAGGTAACCTATAACTGGCAATGTCTAATGTGGAGCATTATACACGGTGTTATATAATTGAAAAAAAAAACTTAAAAATATCCAAATTTCGTGAACCACGAATCCCAATATTTAGTGAAGAGCAATGTCTATCTGCTTCTTCACCCTCCATCTCTTCTCCATTTCCAAAAGCTCGTGACCCCTCCTACCACTCAATCTTGGCTCCGCCTTTGGTTAGAGTTAGTTAAAGTTTGTTAGGAAGTAAGTTGTGTGAGTTAGCTAGCTATATAAATAGAGCTTCATGTATCTCATTTAATAATCTTTTAATCAATTCAATATGTTAACTTCAGAATATGCTCCCTACCTAGTCCATGAGGATAACCTCTTTCCCTCACATCCCTGGATTTCTCACATGGTATTTATATATAGTGATACCATGAGACTTCCGCTGATGCTTGGGATAGTGAGGAAGATTGTGTTTCAATGGCTTTCACTGATGATAATGACGAACATGCTTTGGGCACAAAGGAGGAGGAACAACATGTTAAGGAACCCTCTGCCATGGATTCCAAAGATCTAACTGCCTCTATCCCTCACGTTCCTGGATTTCTCAATACTCGTTCATGATGTTAAACTTTTATTATATGACAAAAACTACTCAGTGGAATTTAAACTTAGTACATAAATGACTCTGATAGTGAAGTGAACGCTATTAAGCCACACTTTCCGATTATAATTATGGAGAAATGGTCAGCAACTCAACAAGCCATTCTTTGTATGCCCCTCTGTATAGTTTATATGTCATTTATAAACATCACTGTAAACTTACATGTCAATTCCTCGAAATGTATAAATGTATAATCTCCATTCTCCTTTTAACTTGTGACAAGAAAAAAAAAATTTTAAACTGCGTATTATTAATTAATTGAAACGCCGATGGAAACAACATAGAGCAAACCATACACGTTTTTTTATTATATATATGACATGTGATATATATATCGAACATGTGGTTTTGACTAATTAATTAATGGTAACCTTTTAAAGTTTCCTAAACAATTGAACAACAAAATCTCTCCACTAGGCACTGGCTACATACATTTACAAACCACAATTCAGTTTATTTTACGGCAATTTTTTCGTACTTGTCCCTTGGAACCTTCTTTGACGTCGAGCATGCTCATCTTCACCATTGCCGGTTTGAAGTCTAAGAAAAACAAGGCCTGATTCAGCGCATAAGAGTTCACGATGTTCCTCGTTTTTGGGCTAGTGTACAATGTTTGGTCTGATGTAAGAAGCCCATTGTTGGTGACCAAAGCGTTGTAGTATAAGTTATCGAAATCGTTCCTTGTGGCATCAAAAGGCTGCTCCGCATTGTCGCCAGCGCTGCATGTTTTGGACAGTGTCTTTGTAAATTCTGAGTCCAAAGTTGGATCTACTTGGTTCAATCTGTTCTTGAAAGAACTACACCTTGCCACTCCTAATGTGTGAGCCCCTGCAGAAAACAAAATCTCCAACAATTTATTACGTCGCTAAGGTATAAGATAACACACTCTTATGTAAGCGGATGTGTTTGAGTTCAAATGATCTGACTCCCGTAAGGTTTGTGGAGTTTTAAAGTGAGAAAGTAAGAGAATATTAATCGTTGATTTGATTAAGTACATCTCATCCTATTAAATAGTTTGAGGATGAATAGTTCCTTACTTTCTCACTTAAGAGCCCCACTCACTTCAAAGGAGCCAAATCCAAGTTCAAACGTGTGTTCTATCCAAACTTTTCGTGAGTAGAATTGATTTTAGGTATGAGATACACACAATTTTTATATTTCTTAAACCTATTATTAAAATAAAATCAATTCTTCTAAGCTCATTTTTAAAATGTTGTTACCCAACATAAATAATTTTTTTAAAATCAAATTCTTTAATATCAATTACTTCATAATTAATTTAATCAAAATCTAAAACAAAAGCAAGTATCATACCTGAGAGAGCCACCATCTCTTGTGCAGAAAACCCATGTTGCCCGAACATCCTGATGAGATCAGAAGCATTGAAGGTTGGGGATGGCAGATTGACAGTATCCTGAATCTTGGACCTTGTTCCATCCTTCCTTCCTTTTGGTATGTCATACACGGGGCCCCCAGCCTGCTCATGTAATGATCGATGGATAACAATATCAACCCAACTTAATTACCATTTACTATAGTTTATGGCTGTCTAAGAGTGTCTGAAGTCTAAAACAAATTTTGAATGACCTTTTAATGAGATACGTGTGAGTAAATTATAGAGATACCAGAATCATGGAAGATATGCATGAATTTGCATATCTCAATCCAAACAATCACAATCAATCTAATTAATTAGGCTAGAGCCTTTTTAGGAGTTTTTGTTGATTCTGATATATTCTTTCTGTAAACATGACCTTTTGGAATGTATATATATTTGTACCTGATTCATCAATAAACGTGAATCATTATCTGCTTCCAAGTCTTGACAATCAAGAGCCACACCTCTAAATACTTAGACTAAGATCCATGGTAGAAGACACTAAGGCAGAAGGCAGAAGGAAAGGAAGAACAAAAAACCGACGATCGTGGGAAATATGTTGTTTCATCTTATGATCTTAATTCAAATGACAACCCTGGAAATATCATTACTCAAGTTCAGCTTCGAGTCGAGAACTATGAGGAATGGGCCCGAGCCATGCAGACCTCTCTACGTGTTAGATGGAAGTGGGGTTTTATCGATGGAACCATTGAACGACCAAAGAAAGGAGCAACTGAAATGGAGGACTGGTGGACAGTTCAATCCATGTTAGTGTCGTGGATCTTGAATACAATAGAGCCTAGCTTGCACCCTACAATCTCGTATATGGAGAGTGCAAAAGATCTGTGGGAAGACATCAAGGAGAGATTTTTGATCATCAACGGTCCGATAATACATTAATTGAAGTCTGAACTGGCTGATTGCAAGCAAGGAGGATTGACAGTGGTCACGTACTATGGAAAACTGAAAACACTATGGGATGAATTGGCTAATTATGAGCATATACTAGTTTGTGAATGTGGAGGATGTGCTTGTGATATAGCCTCTAAACTGGAGAAACGTGTTGGAACCAAAGTGGTTTTTGATTTAATAATCTCTAAGTTTTGATGTTAACAAAATGATTAAATTTGTTTGGTGAAGTGTTAGTTGAGATCTAACAAGTGAGTTCAGTTTATGCAGGAATATTCAAAATAATATAAGGTATACAATGCTTGGACTCGTACAAAGAATTACCCGTCCAAAGGTTATTTAAACTGTTTATAATTTAATTGATAAAGTAGACTGGTTTTCTAAAGTGGACGAGACTATAAATGAATACCTAAATAACTTGTTAGGTATAGCAAGTTCAAAGACTTGAAAATAAGCACGTTCATCTTGTCACGTCAGCAGACGGAAGTACTAAAACACAAAGTAACCTAGTAGACGAGCTCCATATCCCACGTCATTGGATGGAGCTTCTCATTAAGGACTTAGTAAGTCCAAAGACTTGTGTGGACGAGCGCTTCTGTCACTTGTGTGGACGAGCGCTTCTGTCACTTTAGTGGACGAGTGGACGAGCAGAATAAAATCTTGTATAGATGCGTTCTTAAAACTAAGTAGATGGCTATATATCTTTACTACCTTGAATATGATTTAATGCAATCTGGTCTACGATGAATTTATTTCAAATGATTGATATTTATTTCAAAGGAATATATGTTTTTTATTATTATTAACATCATAGTTCCTTTATGAGAAAGTTCATAGTTCTATCAAGGTAATACAAAAAGCAATATAGTACAATTGGAATTGCAAAACGATATGTACGATGACATCTTTATTGCTAAACAAAAGTTGGGTTATACACAAAGGAGGAAAGAAAGCTTTTAAGGTACAACTGCTCAGAACAGTGAGCCTCCATTTTGTGATTCTCTGGTAACCAAGGATACTTTTTAACTCGCCAAAAACAAGCTATCAGTCTCAACAGATATCATGCATTTAATGCTATCTTTAAACGTGATTATTCAAATTAACTGTTGAAGAATTACAAGAGAAGAAGAAGGTCACTATATAAGTAGAAGACCTCAGATACTGAAGAATAACTTTTTGCTAGCCTAACTTCTGCCAATACAATTCTTGAGAAGATAAACTCTTATTCTTTCATTCTTTCAAAAGCAAAAGTCTGTATTCATTTAGTTTGAATATTGTTGTAATATTCAACTGATCTTAAACTGTCATACTCTCACACTTAGTGAGTTAAGAAGATCAACTTTTAAACCTTTGTGATAGAGTTAGAGCCTGAAGAGGCTTGGTAAGAAAGGAATACTTGTAGCCTGAAGAGGTGTTGAATACTTGCTGTGTAATCTATTTGGAGAAATAGTGTAAAAATCCTTCAAGTCGAAGAGACTGGACGTAGCTCTTGGTTGGAAGAGAGTGAACCAGGATAAAATCTCTTGTGTGAATTTTCTATCCCTAAACTCTTCAGTTTTATTTGCTTATACTAACTGTGGGGGTTTTGATATTGCTTTTGTTGATCTTTTAAAAACGATTTATTGTGTGCTTAATCTTTTTATCTTCTGCTTGTGCAAAAGTTGTTCAAAAGGGTTTTTGTGAAAATAATTAACAAACACAATTCAACCCCCCTTCTTGTGTTTGCCTATGCCAACTTCAAAACGGAGAGAAGAAGAGAAGGTGCATCAGTTTCTTATGGGATTGGATGATGTTGTTTATGGAACTGTACGTTCCAACCTTCTCGCAAGTGATCCACTACCTTCTTTAAATAAGGTGTACTCAACTATGGTGTAGGAAGAACGTGTGAGAACAATCACCAGGGCTAAGGAAGAAAGAAGTGAAGTTGTGGGACTTGCAGCACAGATCAAAGGAAGAGGACGTGGGGATACCAGAGATAAGAACCAAATCTGTATCCACTGCAATAAAGAAGGACATAATGCGGGAAACTGCTTCCAGTTGATTTGATACCCTGACTGGTGGGACAAGCGAGGCAAATATGGTGGGAAAGGTAAGTCACAACCTCGTTTTGGTGCAGTACAAGGAAGAAGAGCAGGTATACGAGCCAATGCAGCACAAGTTGGTGTGAATGAAGGTGCTTCCACATCCATAACAGATGCGGACAAAGCTGGCCTTGCTGGATTAACTGCAGATCAATGGCAAAGGCTGATGGAAATGTTGAATAAGCCAGATTCTAATGAGAAGATGACAAGTAAATTCCAATCCGCCTCATGGATCATCGACATCGGGTCCTCGAATCATATGACAGGGAACTTAAAGGAAATGCGTGAAGTACGTGATATTGTAGCATGTCCGGTTGGGTTGCTAGATGAAGAACGGACAAATGCTACAAAGGAAGGAACTGTTCTGTTGGAAGGGGGATTGAAGCTTACAAATGTTCTTTATGTTCCTAAACTAAGTTGTAGCTTGATATATGTGTCATAATTGTTAGATGAGTGAAATTGTATTGTACAATTCACTGATAAACCGTGTGTTACGCAGGACCGTACTTCAAGAATGCTGATTGGAGCGGGTGAACGTAAAGATGGGCTCTATTATTTTCGTGGAGTTCGAGTGGTGAAGCCCTACAAAACAGAAGGAGTAAATCAAGTGGATTTATGGCACAGACGTTTGGGACATCCGTCCTTCAAGATCACACAGTCAATGCCTGATCTTAGTAAGAATAAGTGTGAAGAGTTGTCAAATAAAAATTGTGCTGTTTGTCTTAGAGCAAAACAGCCAAGAGACAAATTTTATACCAGTGAACACAAAGCTAATGGTATGTTTGAGTTAATTCATTGTGATTTATGGGGTCCATATAAAAATCCCTCTTCTGTGGCGCTTTTTATTTCATGACAATAGTAGATGATTATTCTCATTGTGTATGGATATACTTACTCGCTGATAAGAATGAGGCGCCTCATATGCTCATGATTTTTTTTATTTGATCAAAAGGCAGTTTGATAAACCCGTAAAAAAATTTCAAAGTGACAATGAGACTGAATTTATTTGCATTAAGAATTATTTTTTTGAACAAGGCATAATTTTTCAAACTTCATGTGTTGGAACACCACAACAAAATGGGAGAGTTGAACGAAAACATAGGAATATCCTTAATGTTGCACGGGCTCTTAAATTCCAAGGAAATCTTCCAATTGAATTTTGGGGCGAGTGTGTGCTGACAACAGGGTACTTAATTAATAGAACACCCTCTGTGATACTCAATGGGAAAACACCTTGTGAAATGTTACATGGGCAGCCTCCTCCACTCAAACACCTGAGAACGTTTAGATGTCTATGCTATGCCCATAATCAAGGAAGGAAAGGAGATAGGTTTGCTAGTAAAAGTAGGAAGTGTGTTTTAGTTGGGTATCCTTACGAGAAAAAGGGATGGAAATTATTTGACTTAGAAGCAAGGGAGTATTTTGTTTCTCGAGATGTGGTATTTGTTGAACATGAATATCCTTTCAATCAGTTGAATGGCAGGTTGCATGATGAAGCCACATCTTATAGGCATACAAGTGCTATCAACATCCCAGATTGTGTGGAAGATGATGTACAATCAAATGCTCCCATTGACCAAGATTCATTTGGTACTGATGACAGGGGGGTGTCGACAGTGGCATCAATGCACAAGCAGAGAGTCATTCTCAATTGGAAAGCTCACCAAGTGATGCACAAGTAGAATCCAATGTTGATCGTGATGAGGAACATATGGGACGAGGGTGTAGAACCAAGAAACCTTCATCTCGACTTCGTGATTATGTCACCAACACCATTCGAACATTGAGCCCATCTAGTTGTTCACTCTCACAATCTCCATCCTCAGGTATTCTCTATCCCATTGCACACTATATGAATTGTGATAATTTCTCTTTGGCACACCGTGTGTTCCTTGCAGCTCTTGAACAGGAACAGGAACCAGTGACCTATAGTGAAGTTGTAAAAGATCACAGGTGGTGCACGACCATGCAAAGTGAGGTCTGTGCCCTTGAAAATAATCAGACATGGACGATTGTGCCTCTGCCTCCTGGAAAGAAAGCCCTTGGGTGAAAATGGGTATACAAGATTAAACGAAAATTAGATGGCACGGTGGAGTGGTTCAAAGCACGGTTGGTCATTCTTGGAAACCATCAAGTGGAAGGGGTTGATTATACCGAGACCTTCGTACCTGTTGCAAAAATGGTAACAGTGCGCATAGTGCTCGGGGTAGCTACTGCTAGGAACTGGGAGTTACATTAAATGGACGTCCACAATGCTTTTTTACATGGGAACTTGAAGGAAGAAATTTTTATGAAGTTGCCACGTGGTTTTGATGTTTCGCAACCCAGGATGGTCTGTAGTCTTCAAAAATCCCTATACGGGCTCAAACAGGTGCCTAGATGTTGGTTTGCAAAGCTGTCTCATGCACTTAAACCTTATGGGTTCAGACAATCTTTATCTGACTACTCTTTGTTTGTATCACAGAAGCCAGGAGTTCATATTGTTGTTCTAGTATATGTGGACGACTTTATTGTGGCTGGAAATAACTCTGCAACTATTGGGCGGTTCAAGACTTACTTGCATGCATGTTTTCATATGAAAGATTTGGGTACACTCAAATACTTTCTTGGAGTGAGGTGGCACGATCTCCTACAGGCATATTTCTTTGCCAAAGAAAATATGCCTTAGACATTATTGGTGAAACTGGATTACTTGGGGCTAAACCAGCTCTCACACCCTTGGAGCAAAATCACAATTTGGCCCTTGCAGATGGATCTCTCCTTCCTCATCCCGAACAGTATCGATGTCTACTTGGGCGGTTGATCTATCTATGGTTTACCAGACCCGAGTTGTCCTATTGTGTTCATACATTATCTCAGTTCATGCAGTAACCCAAGCAAGAACATCGGGATGCTGCTTTACGTGTGGTTCGATATCTGAAAGGAAACCCAGGACAAGGAATTTTGCTGCCCAGAGACAATGACTTAACTCTATATGGGTGGTGCGATTCAGATTGGGCTAGTTGCCCTGTGACTAGGAGATCTCTCACGGGTTGGTTTATTCTTCTAGGAAACTCACCTATTTCTTCGAAAACCAAGAAGCAACACACTGTCTCTCGCCCCTCTGCTGAAGCTGAGTATCGCTCCATGGCTACTACAACTTGTGAACCGAAATGGTTAAAGAGCATATTGAGTTGTCTTAGCATTTGTCATCCACAACCTATGAGACTTTATTGTGATAGCCAAGCCGCTCTACACATTGCCAAAAATCATGTCTTTCATGAACGCACTAAGCATATCGAAGTGGACTGTCACTTTGTCCGCGATGAAATCCTTGCTGAACACATCAGACCCTCCTACGTCTCTACAAGTTGGGTATTCACAATCTTCATACACCAACTTGGAGGAGGAGGAGGAGGAGGAGGGAGGGAGGGGGGGGTACTGAGATACGTGTGAGTAAATTATAGAGATACCAGAATCATGGAAGATATGCATGAATTTGCATATCTCAATCACAATCAATCTAATTAATTAGGCTAGAGCCTTTTTAGGAGTTTTTGTTGATTCTGATATATTCTTTCTGTAAATATGACCTTTTGGCATATATATATATATATATATATATATATATATATATATATATTTGTACCTGATTGATCAATAAACGTGAATCATTATCTGCTTCCAAGTCTTGACACCTTTCTATTTTAAGTAAGAGAGTGTATTAGATCAGGTTGTGCTTTAGGTTTGACCTTTTTATCGACATACATGATCTTATTTAGTTTTGCTTTATAAAAAATAAAAGTAGATAATTTCTTTTATTGGTGGACCTATGAAACTAGGCATTTAGTTGTCCCACCCTTGGACTGACCCTCCTACAGTTAGTTCATATTACAATAAAAAAAATGGAAAATTAATTATACAATATAAGAATAGTGTATAAGTAGCTTCATCTTACAAAGAAAACCGCATCTCTAGCAGCCATAGCAAGAATGTCAGCGCATGAAACCACTCCGGGGCATTGTTGTTCAAGCTCTTCTTTGATCTCATCTATGACTTCATATCCTCTCAAGCTCAAATTTGCTGGTGAATCCTTTTCTGCTGTGTTTTCCTTAGTGGAGTCAATCAGAATTGACCCATCACATCCCTGATGGAAAAAAAAAACCCATAAATATCATATAATATATATATGCTGCAAATTACAAAACAGCTTATAATGTAGAAAATGGATGCAGCTAAGTGAGTTTGTCCTAGAAAGACAGGCATGGCATCTTCCAGTTACTTATTTATATAGCCAATTAAGAATTACAATAAAATGATGTATTTCAATTCATATTCCCATATGTTGACTTTTTAACCTGTATATATATGTACAGGAAGGATCAACATATACCAATATAAAAATTTATACTCTTACTTCACCTAATTATGTAGTAGAATTTTTATAATTATATATTTTTCATGTATTTTAATTCGTATACCATACCACTTATTCATTAACTTAAATATATTGTTTGGAATGATCGATCCTTTATATTGGTGTAAGACCTAATACATCACAATGGTACTATTTAATGGAAACATCTGATCGACTCAATCAAATTGTGTTATTTAAAAAGTTAATCGTATATTTACTTATAAATATATTTTTTTAAATAACACGGCATCATTTGAATAAGTGAAACAGAAAATTAAACATCATTTTAAGATTGGTGATGCTTTCACTCTTTTTTTTCTTCACTATGCTACTAGAGAGAGATCAGATAGAGAAAGAATGAACCTCTATGAAACAGTCATGGAAGTGCATTCTAACAAGAGCAGCTGCTAAGGTGGGATCATCCTCCAAAGCTATGTTGACTATGTTCTTAACAACAGGTTCAACAAAAGGGCAGCGCATCAAGTAGTAATTCATGTTCAACCCATCTGCTCCTATTCTGAAACCACTGATCACAACAACCTCGATGACAAAAAACACTGCCAGCAAATTAGCCATGACCATCTTCAAAGATAACTTGTACAGCATCCTGAGGAAACCACAGGTATGTATATATATGAGCAATACGTAGTGAGAGAATTGAACTTAGTTTTTGTAATGAGGCTCAAGACTAAAGAACTTTACATATATAGTAGAACAAAGCTGGCAATACTGCAGAGTAGAGAAGCTGCAATAGGTAATATATATATATATATATATATACGGTTGGTACTTGCTAATACAAGTTAGCCAACACGTTGCCCCAGCACTTTTAGAATAAAGTATTAATGTTAGTAAAATATTAATTAATATACTTAATAGAAAAAATATTATAGCTTATATTAATATATAAAGATGATACTTTATATATATAAATATATATAATATATATGTATGCAAATGATTGAAAACGAGTACGTACAAAATTTGGATAGGAATTTGGAAAGTTATATATTGAGATAGCAACAGAAATGATTTTTTGAGAACTGTTGTACGTGACAATAGTATATCTTGACATTAAATTTTGAAAGTATTCGAAAATTAAATTGCAGAGGCATAAAATGAAAATTCATATGTTTTTATATTTTTGGAATTAAATTTCAGACGTGAAAATTTTATAAGTCCGGAATTTAATTTTCGAAAGTGTAAAATTTTATACGTTGGAAATTTAATTTTCAAAAATGTAAAATGAAGTGGGACATGTGAATTTTTATAAGTATAATAAATTGTACCTCCAGAAACTAAATTCCGAAAGATCTAAGCACGGAGCCTTCTACCATACACCAGCATAAAAGCTGGTGCAACGGTGCACCAATTTGACAAAAAATTTAAGACCAGTAGATTTGCCACATTGGATTTCCTATACCTCCTTTTGTTTTATTAGTCAAAGCTTATTTTAATTGATGTATTTAAAGTGTATTATCTGTATTTGTTCATTATTTATACTTTACAAAAATAAAAAAGTAAAGTTCATCTTTCTGTACTAGGTATTCCTCTTACGGTGGTGGGTATGAATTTGATGTCTGCCATCATCACCACCGCGCCCCCTCCCTTCGCCGCCCCGTCCCGACCGTACCACAGCTGTCGCGTCTCACCGTACCACCACCACCTCCCCCCGTCGCCGCTGAACACACCCTCCCCTCCCTCAACCAGCTCGCCCCTACATCCAATCGCGAACCTTCTATGGTGGAGGCGGTGAATGGGTGAGAGAAGAATGGATTTGAGGGAGGATTTAGTAGCAAGGATGAGATGAGGCCACATATTAGAAGAAGAAGACATGGCACGAACCTCCACGTGTTGAAGAACATGAGCCATTTTCACTTTTTCAGACAAATAGATCCTTCATGGCGTTTTCCGAAACACAGATCTACAATTGGAAGAAGATTTGGACTCTGGCGCCGGCGCACTCTACCGCCGCGATCCGCGCTCCCAGCTCCTCTTCTGTCGCCTCTGAGATGACCCGTTCCACCACCACGTCGTGCCACCGTGCAGAACCGAGTCCGGCCACGGCAGCACCGCAACCGCCGCGCCGCGCCACCTTGCAGAAACACACGTCGCCATGCAGTCCCGCCCCGTGCCGTACTGCCGACTCGTACCACCTCTCATCTTCGAGACGAAGAGCGCTGCCATCGACGCCCAAAAACGAAACGACGATGGTGAATTGTTCAACCAAAACGAAGGACAAACATCCAACGCTGAACCTTATTTGGTTTTCCCGAAAAAAAGAAGAACAAATACGGGTGTCCAAATACGTAACTTCATTTAGCTAAAATACACCAACAATGATTCAGATACAGAGAAATACAAAAGAAATACAAGTATTATACATGATTGACCAAATATGCTGATATGTCAAATGAATACATCCTCTTGCTGGTGCAACTTACACGTACCTCTAACCACATATGAAACTTTATTTTATATATCTGAAAATTAAATTTTGGATATGTAAAATTTTACACGTTCGAAAATTAATTTCTAACATATAAGATGAAGTGTCACGTGTGTTTAGAGCTCAAGAAATTTAATTTTTGAAGGTATAATTTTTTTAGACTTGTATACACATTCATTTTATTTTATATTTTCAGAAATTAAATTTTGAACGTGTACAAATATTTATATTTGAAATTTAATTTTCGGAAGATTAAAAATATACGAATTTTTATTTTATTGCTCTGGAATTTCGAAAGACATACGAGTTGTCGTTGGAATTATCATACGTGGGTTGTTAGAATAACTTAAGTGAGACTGGTTTATCGTTTTCTCGTGGACCATTTTCTCGAATCCTCTACGGCTCTACCTAATCTTTTTATTTTATTTTTTTACGGCTCTACCTAATCAGTAATCACATTAGTCAATATAAATTAAATGCTACACCCAACACTAATAAACTATACTATTTGCATGTTGATTGCGTGTAAGTTGACACGTAAGTGATTTTTCACCGTTCAGTGACTATCAAATCTGCATAAGCCAAGAACCTAGCTAGAATTTTGCGAAAACAATGAAACTCAAATCCTTCTTATATATGAATGCATGTTGAAACACCTTGAGGTATTTAAGGTGGAAAAAAAGTGACATCGATAGTAGAAATGAGACGAGAACAAATCTTCTTCTTATCTGTACGAATCTAACTTAGTTCATGAATTTGTAATTTACTGTCACTTTAATCTCTCAATCAAAAAAAAATCCAGAATCTTCATTAAACCATCAACTTAATCCTTGAATTTATCATTCGTTTTTACTTTAATCTTTGAATTTAATGAAATTCAAAAAAATCATTGAAACATCATTTTATCCTTCACTAAAGTCCAAATGTTAACTCTTCCCATTAGACTTAATGGATTATATATCCTTATTGGAAAGTTAATGGATTATCCAAGAATTAATACTTTTCGAGATAGAAAAATCACTTCAAAGTAGATATAACATTTTTTAACAAAATCTTTTTGATACACACATAATGAGATATATAAATAAAATAAAAAGTCTTGTTAAGGAGTGCGATAAGGGCATTGATTTAGTAATCCACGAAAGGAAAATTTGTATTGAAAAACTAAGTGTAATATTTTTAAAAATGCTAGATACACTATTTTCTATATAAATTTTCCTTTCTTAATCCTTAAACAATGTCCTAAGCACACTCCTCATTAGCATTCTCATAAAAAAATTCTAATCACAGATATAATTAATTAAACTGATTTAGCATATGTGTTAGATTATTTAAATGCTATACTAAAATTAGTTTACCTAATTAATGGAATCAAAGCACTATCAATTCCATTAGCTCCTTCAATGATTGTGATTCCAAATAACATTCTACAGTCTACCTAGTCAAATCTTAGCTAGACTTCTGCCAGGTTATAATTTGGTGAATTAGAGAAAGAGGAAGTGTGACATTACAATTCACAAGTTTAATGGAGAAGCCTATAAAAGTATAAATTGAACTTCAAGAATTCAAATCCAAATGTTACGCTTTAAGTAGTTCCTTGAGTTGTCCTCTGACATTGCTAGAATTGGATCAAAAATGGTCAATGGAACTCAAAACGGAACTAAGTGGGGTGGTTGTGCAGCTAGCTGGCTGCCATTTATAGAGATGAGAGTACAAAATTTGAGTGTTATCTTTATTGTGAAGTGGGACAGAACTTCATAGAAAAAGGTGGCAAAAGCATATGAAGCATGAAATTTCAACACTCATGTTTTTGCAAGTGCTATGGACGCGTCTAAGTTACATGTTGGGGATGGCCTCTTACTCCATACGCACTTGTAAATCATTTTGCGGCAGACTGCTAGGCGGCAGCAATGGTAGGACATTGTTTAACCATATATATATATATATATATATATATATATATATATATATATAATAAATCATTATTTTATCTCTATTTTGTCAGGAGCCTTATCCTTGAGAGAGGGGCAACACAAAAGTAAAGCATAACTCAAGTTCAGGGTCGACCGAAGTGTAAGGCCAGAAAAATCTTTACTTTATTAGGTCCCTACCTCACCACATGCACTTAGGCTTCTAAGTAGTCCACAAACAAAAAAAAATGTTTGATGCCTAGCAAAAGTTTCACATATGAGTTTCCCTCTCATGATTTGCTCTATCTGAGACCTCACCTTACCTTAAGTCGGCCCTGCTCTAGCCCAATTCCAAAAACTCCTATTTTCACATTTTTCACAAAAACATGAAATGAGAAAATGAAAAACTACCGACTCATTTCTCAAGAGAAATAATTAAATAAATAAATAAATGATGAAACATAATTTAGTGTATTGATTTTAAATTTAAAGATTAATATTGAATAGAGATAGCAATCGGTAGAGTTTGGGGAGGCACCGATGGATCTTGAATAGAATTTTATTGGGGTGACAAAAAAAAATATTTAGAGGTCAATTAAAAACAGTTGTATTGCATAAGATAAATTGTATATTATGGCCGGTCCTAAGCCCATGCTACCAAAGCTAGGGCTTTAGGCCTAAAAAGAATATAGTCGTTTTGATAAGTTCAGATCCTCTATAGTATTGGACACTCAAGTAGGAGAGACATAGATTCAAGAAAAAGATTGATGGGTTAATTTTGTTTATTATTTAAAAAGTTTTAAAATTATTCAATTTTTTTGTAGCTATATCTTTCGTACTGGAGTGGATCTGAACTCTATTTTGATACAACTATTAATTAATTAATTAATTAAAAAATTAAAAAAATTAATATTACTAACTCAATTTTTTTATTAAATTCAAAAAGATTTCACCTCAAAATTTGTTTTAGATCTCAATAAATGTTAGGCGGACCCTAATTAATATTAACCTTGATTTGTTATAAATGTCACGTCAATTACAAAAGGACAAAAAGACACCATGAAACCCAAAATTACAGTTTGCTATATAATATATTAATGTATTAAAATTTTAAAATGTGATACCATAATTAATTAAACATAATGCTATATGAATTAACTAGAAATTAGAAGTGTTGCCCTTGTTTCTTTTAATGTCTTGAACTAGGGGAGAAGATGAAAAGAAAGGAAATTGTTGTTTTGTACTGGGTAAACTACAACAGAATTAATGTTATTATGACAACTGAAATGGACAATTCTATATGGACCGTATACATTTGGAGGATCGGTGGCATTTTTGTAAATTGCTAAAACTTTGCCACCATATAAATACGATTGTCCAATACAAGTTGTCAATTTGGGTTGTCAGAATAACACGGCTCTTTTAAAAATTTCAATGACTAAATATTTTCTTAAGAAACTGATTTTTTTTTTTTGGGCAGTTATACCTACCCATTTGAGAGAAGATACTTTCATGTTGGTAGGGTTCTATAGTATCCATTCTGATACTCGTATTTTAAAAACTTACCCGTACCCAAACGTATACTCATGTGTAAAAACTTTAATACTTGTGTTCTTACCCGCTAGTTACCTAAGTACTTATGTTCATACTCGTTATCCGCACTTTAATTAACTATCAAAAATCAATAAAAAAAAAAGAACATTAATTAAAAATACAAGATAAAATAGATAGATTGATCCTATACTTTTTTTTTACTTTTCACATCGGTCCTATAAGTTTTTTTTTTCAAATTGGTCCTACACGTTACATCGTCTCTGCATTAGTCCTTTCCGTCAATTTCAACTTAACGCCATCAGTTTTGATCTGACGTGACTATCATGTTAGTTTGACATGTGGCTTTTGATCTGACTCCGTAAGATCGAAATTGACGGAAAGAACTAATGTTAAAACAAAACTTATAGAACCGATATGAAAAAGAAAAAAAAAACTTATAGAACCGATCTATCTATTTTGCCAAAATACAAGTATAACTCAAATGAAAACTATTCAAAGATCCTCCAAACCTAATCATAAAACATCAAACAAAACTATTTAACTAAATTAAAATAATAAGATTATTAAATACAATCCATAATATTATGTTTGGACATTGAGCCCGATTATCAATTGCAAGTCACAAACCTAAAAGGCAAGGCAGTACCATCATTAGTGAACATGAACCAAAAGGTCCTACAGTACTGAGATACTTCAAAGCTCAAACATAGAATGCACCAGAGGAATAAGTAAGCAGACAATGGCAGCTAGATAACATAATTTTTTCCCCAACATTTTCCGTTAGTCAACTGAATTTGTACAATGAATGCCACATATGAGAACAATAAATAGAACCATAACATGTCATGGTTGGTCATATTAGAACTAATGAAGCATGACAAATATTAGAAAGATTCAACGGCGGCCATTGTTTTCAAAGAGAGGTTCTTGCTCCTTTTACGTGTATGAATTATTTCTACACTACAAAAATCACAATTATATGATTTTGTGGGTCCCGCTAATCAGATTATGTTCATAATTTCCAACTAAGTAGCACTTTGATTATATACACAAAACTTATATATACCCATCACTTTCAACTATCAATAGAAAAATATGGCATAGCACGCAAGGAATAACAAATCTAGACCGAAGTTTCACCATGCATACATACCAATAAGTGGAGAAAGGATGTGTTACAATCGATTAACCATGTTGGTGTTACTGTTAGTAGAGAAAGAGTGGAAGATGAAACTAAAATAAAAATTGAAATCACTTGCCATCGATTGACAAGTGCTCAGAGTATATCAGCAGTGACAGATTTTATTCAGAGCCCATTATATTATATAGCCTTACAAACCAATAACTAGTTTTAGATATCACAAGGGTCTACAGATTGTTCTTTTGTAATTAAATAGGCTCACCCAAGTTGTGCAGCCACACCATAGACTTTAACATAAAAGAACCACATTCTATGGAAACTAAAAGAAATTCAATATGGTTTTTCATAAATTTAACCAAAATTACTCTCACAAATACATGTCTAGGCAGAGCAAGATTAATGTGCCATCTTTATTGGATACAATCAAAGGGCTTTCTCAGATAGGAACCCCTTCATTCATCAGTAAATTGCAAATTCCTTATACTAAAAATGGCGAGAAAGGAAAGTAAAAGAATACACTTGATACAACAATTGCACAAAACACAGGTGATGGAGCAAGATGATTAATCCTCTCATGTTACAGTACAATCAGGATTTGCACAAATACAAGGATTGTTTCCAATGCTTTGTTTGAACAGCGACCTTCTAGGCTTGCTTGATACAGTTTGTCAATGGAAAACGAAGCAACTTATTAATACCTTCAATCAGTAAGACATGTTGATCTCTCCCGCTTCATATTCTGTTGATCAGAGCCTCAACAACTACAAAAATTTCCAGCAACTACAGGAATTATGCACATGCAATGAAAGAATAACGACCGCAATTTTCACTTCCTTTCACCGACACACCTGAACAACATAGGGAGAACGACAATGAAAGATGGTTAAAAGGATTGGATGATATGAAAAGCAAAAATTTCAAAACAGAATAACATACAACATACTGCCGTGACTAAAATTAAGTTAAAACCCCTTTACATGTTTTTCCCTATTAAAAATGAAAGCAAAGCATGCATGGGATAAATGATAACCCAATTTCTCAAACCCAACAAAGACTCGTAAAATCATCACCACCAATGCAACAAAACTAACAATCTTGATTCTGTTAGCTTAATCATCCCCATCCAGAATGATACACACTGCTTATCAATCATGCATTCAACGATAGATGCATCCTCATCCAAGATGAGGGAGAGGATAAAACACATTATACACCTTTTGACATGTCTTGTAATTATCATTTGTAATTAATCCTTTAAGTGTATTTATATACGAGTAAACACCCAATTTAGTCTCTGAAATTGTGAAGTAATATCAACTTGCTCCCTGAAATTATTGAAATTCCAAATTAATCCCTGAAATTGTAAAACGGTAATCAACTTAGTTCCTCCGTTGAAAATCGTATGGACTAAGTTGATTTTAAGTTAGCAGTGTCAAAGACTTAATTGATGTTAAGTGAGTAACACGAGGGACCAAATTGATATTAACTTATCATTCAAGGACGCTTTTGGAATTTCGATAATTTCAAGGATCAAGTTGATACTACTTCATATTTTCAGGGACCAAAATGGGTATTTACTCAATATAATACCATTGTGCTGTGTGTGATTCAACACAAGCAATTAGAGTCAAACACATTGAACACTGTGTGGATAAATGTGGATGGTGGAATGATAAGTGAGATATTCTAACATACACCACGAAAGAATTAGAGTCAAACACATTGAACAAGGTGCTGCTAGCTAGTCTGGTACCCTAATCAGCACATACTAAAAGCAGGCCAACTAAATCATTTCACCACTTCCAAGCTAACATTCAACAAATCAAATGGAAGCATAGCAAGTTGGAGAGATACTTATTAAGATATAATGTTTAACAAGGTTGTAGAGATAGATGCATAAGAAATACTCACAAAGAAGTAATTACTACTCAACAGTTGCATCACAATCTCACAAGTTCCCAGTCTTCTTTTGACATGTCATAAATTTCAACACAACCATCCTCAAACATGATCTGCAAAAGTAAATGCATTTCTATATGAGCACAATATTCTTCTAAACTATGGAAATCCATCCAAAGAATTTCTTACCGAGTGCTTTTGGGAATATTTATCAAACCGTTTAATAATCCCAAACCTGTAATATTATATGAAAAAAGAAAGAAAAAAAAAACTTGAAGTTGAAAGCATAGTGTATGGAGTGAACTTGCCATATAAACATATATATATATATATATATATATAAAATACATAAACTTCACAAAGATAGAGTATCACAATTCAAAAATAGACAATTCTAATATACCTCACATTTTCAAGGTGTTTTATCCTAATAACTTCACCAATGCAATTGCGTAAGCACTTTGATTGGTCAACAACATGAGAACTTCCTGGAAAGCCAAGCACAACAGAAAAAAAAGGGTTTTAAACTATAGGCGATAAAACTAAAAGAGGAAACGATAGCATATTTTCTTTCAGAAGAAAAAAATCAAATAGTAAATAATTAGCAAAATAAAGAGACATGCTTACCAATTTGCAAACCTCCGTTCTGATAAACCTTTCCAAACAAAAGTCCCACAATTAGCCAACAAGGCAGACCTTTATAATTTAATATACATGTGTGCATACCAAAATCAATAAAAGTGATTGAGCTAATTAATTGGGGATTGCTTGTTTGGAATGAAGATTAGATGGAATGAGAATGGGAAAGAAAATGAGATGATATAGTGTTTGGTAGCACCTTATGAATGGAAATCGTTAGAAAATCAGAGAAATATCTGATAATATCTTTTCATATCTTAGAATATTTTAGAGTATCCTAGATGATCTCTTAGGATTTATTTCTTAATATTATATTTTATGATTTGATTCTCTATTTGATCAAGATTAGGATTCTACTTTTAGTATAAATAGGACTATTAGGATTGTCTTCTGTAAGCAGATCATCACCACATCAAATCAATATCAGTCTTATTTGTTGTTAGTTTATTTCTCTCTTATCCTCTTTCCCTACCTAAAAACCTTCAAATTCAACGGAAATATTCATGTTCATTTCATCAA
Organism: Sophora flavescens; assembly: GCA_030762895.1. Lineage (NCBI taxonomy): Eukaryota > Viridiplantae > Streptophyta > Magnoliopsida > Fabales > Fabaceae > Sophora > Sophora flavescens. The sequence continues at coordinate 93,908,279 of CM061063.1, forward strand.
ATGGAGGGATTGTCATTCCCTCCAAAACAGGATTGTGTATTACTTTACCTTATATCTTTTTAAACCAGAAAGTATCCTACCCAATATCAGAAACCAAAAATCCAAACCAATCATGCTTTCTCCTTAAAGCTCCAGAGTAAAGACATTCCCTTATCCAACTCACACTACTTCAAGCGACAACATTAGCCATCACAACCACAGGGCGTTATTATCTCAACTCAAGTGTCTTTGCAGGACTATATTCATCATCATTCTTGAGCTCTCTTAAGGACAGTTGGACATGCATGACATCTATTCATCAGTCTGTGTTTTTATTTTTTCTCACCCTCATTGGGTTGATGTGACCATTTTCTGTATTTGCTAGAGATATAAAATCATTCATGGACTTTCACCTAATAACTCATACTTTAAGGAATTGATCTTTACAAAGGAATCAAAACCACTATATGACTAAATGGACAAGAGCTCGGTCGTTGCCGCCCCCATTCTTCATAATTAGGTTGAATTGCAGCACAAGGTAAAGTTAGGCATAGGCATTGTCCACGGTTCCATGCTACAATAGCCCATCAGAGTCTTGCACAAGAATTTGTGTTAGAGATATAAAATTATTTATGGGCCTTAAATTAATAGCTTAAGCTTTTAGGAGAATTGGCCTTTTACAATACTGATCAAATTTAAGCTTTCACCTAATAACTCAAGCTATTAGGAGTTGGTCTTTGCAAAGGAATCAAAACTCTCTATGAATAAGCGGTGTTCGATTATTGCTGCCCTCATTCTTCATAATTAGGTTGAGTTGCAGCACAAGGTAAAGTTAGGCCTATGCACTGTCCACCTTCAAGCCCAACACTCTTGCACGTGGATTTGTGTTAAGAGATATAAAATCATCCATGGGCCTAAAATTAATAGCTTTAGTTTTTAGGAGAATTGGTCTTTGAATTAACCAAATTTAAGCTCAAATGCCATTGGCAATGGGAAATGGAATATCATAGAAAATGTTTATGTTTCTACCTGTGCTTCATGCTTGAAGAGGCTTACATACATAGGATTCTATTCATTAAGTAAATGAAGTTTTATAAAGGAAGGATGCTAGGTCATATGAATGGACATACATTTCTAGAAATGATTGCCTTGCTCAAATTGCTGGTTGGAGAAGATAAGATGGTTATTGACAATTGTTCTGCTTAAATTGGAAATATTTTATCATTTGAATAGTTAAGGATATAACCAGGTTTAAAACCAAACTTAAAACAACCCAAAAAATGATAACAAAATGAAAAGGAAAAGGAATATGGAAAATTACGAAAATTGAATTCTTGGTAAAATTATTTCCAATTTAGGAATAACTAACCATTCAAGTACCTAAAATTCAATGAGTGGTTACTTATTAAACATTGTTAACATCTTTAACCATTTGAGTTTTAGTTGTATTTGTTCCAAAATTAGAAAAAGAAAAAGAAAATGTAGTATATTTAACTGTCAGTTACATTTTAAGTTTATGGCTGCATGATTTTAATTAAGGACCGCATCACATAATGTGGTTGCAACATCTCAATTGCAGCAGCTATCACAACTGCATTGGCCTGCAATGCAACCATGATTGCGATGCAACTGCAATTTAAAAGCTTCCTACATCTATTCTTACTGTAGTTCATTTTAATTATATGGGGTAAATATAATTATTTTTTTTTATAAAAAAAAAAAAAAAAAACTGAAGGCGAGGCTGGATTGTTAAATTGTTAATAGCTTTTTTTAACCTGATTCGAATCCTCTCTTACTGAACCCTACCAAACATAGGAATAGAATGAAAAGGTCATTCAATTCTTAACCATGCAAAGCATGACAAGTAAATTGTTAGTCATTCCTTTCCCATTCTCATACCTATTGGAATTATTCCAGCAAATCAAACAGACAGAATCGTCTTAGTACAAATAAATAACTGGGGTTAAGCCATATCAATGCAACTGGTCACAAAAATTAAGTGTCAGATACTAGTTTACAACAAAGCCAATATTAAAGAAATACATAAAGAAGCAAGAGGTAAGTAAATATACAGAGAAACGACGACAATCAGAACGTGTATTTAAAAAATAAATTACATATTCCATTGAACATTTAAGAATAAAAAGATGAACTAGTAATGAAAAATTACCAGTGTAAGCAAGCAACAAAACCGCTGAATTAAAAGCCATATATTCATCGGACTCAGGCAGCTATGCCATGAATTCTTCTATTTTCTTCTATTACTATAGCAGACCTTGGCAACCTAAAACCCCAAGAACCTCCCATTGGACTTTTTTTACTGTCCAATATTGAAATGGTCAAATTGTTGAAATCAAGCTTATAGCATTTACCTATTCCCTAATATTTGTCATACCTTATATTATACCTTTTTAGTTAGTTTATCTTGTAGCTGAGTATCACAGTGACAGTATTCTGTCACCAAATTAACATACAATGAACAAAGTTATAACAAAGGTATCTTCGATATACATTGTGCTTTAAGCGAAGTTGTAGAGTTTATACAAAATTTTAGAAAATACATGATACGGTTACAGTAGAATATAGTGAGTTAAGTTAGTATTCTTATAAAAATATTTTTTTAAAAAATTAAATTAAATAATTAAATAATATAATTACTTTTATAAACAAAATTAATATCAAAATGTTCCATAATATCGTTTCATCTTAAAAAAAATTACCTTACCCTAAGAGCGAAGAGGTTGTTTTTGCAACAAGAACTTGTGATCACCAGGTCACAAGGCAGCAACTTTCAGATAGGGGCAGAACCAAGAGTTACCAACATTATATACATTTAATATTTTATACTAAAATGATATTGTTGCTGTATATTTTCATTTAAACTATTGAAAAGATTTTCCTTAATGGGGGCCATGAGTGTAGGTCCGGCCCTGCTTACGATGGTGCCAAGGCTCAGCCGCTAAAAAATAAGTCTACCAGATTTATATGTTTTGTAGGTTTAAAATATATTTTAGCCTCTTAAAACAATTCAGAACCAAATTTCAGAATTTAGAAACCTATCATGAATGTTTCAGACATTTTGTTTATGTTTCTATTACCCTACATTTTTTAACAAAATAACCACTTTATACTCATGGTTGTTCTTCTGCGCATTTTGAATGCAAATAAAGCACCAAAATGGAACACGGTGCCTAATATGAAACCAATTAACAATTAACAATTCTCCCAATAATAAAATACGCATGCGGAACACAGACACACCCGAAAAAAAAGTGATGATATGTAGGGCGGAGCTACTTTGCTCCAAAAGTAGCTATCTCCGCCTTAAAATTTTAAAAAATGTCATTTAACTTATTATCTTGGGAAAAAAATGTTTTGTTTGTTCTCTTCAATAATAGTATTATTTCTTTTTGGCCACTCCTATAGAAATGATCTAACTCCACCCCTATGACACCGATACTATTAAAAAATTTGCATATCATTGCTTATTTGGTTGTATGAGTATAAAAAATTGTAGTGCTGCACCAACCAATTGATCACTCCCATAAGGATTTTACAAATCAAAGCAAATAAAGCAAAGTTAAGCTACCTCTGATTATTACAATTTACAAGTATTAGAATAATCTAAACTGAGATATTTACACTCTACAATAGTCTAATTTAATATTAAGTTTAAAAATCACAAAATTGTAGCAATTGAATATGGACATATATTTTAGAGAACAAAAGACTTCGGTTTCTCCTCCTATTTTCTTCACTATCTTCAGTAATCTCATTTTATGGTCATATAGTTAACTTGAGATCTTCAACATATTTACGATTGTCAATTATACTCGATAATTTAGCACATACATGAGGATATAGTGGTACATCCCTTGCCAAATACCAACAAAAATGATGCAAAAAAATTATAATCATAGAAAATGCAAAGTATCTGCATTTCTTAAACCCAAATCTAATGAACATACATATTAACCAATTCAAAAGCATTAGCTCACAGCAAAGGTTTGAGATAATAGAAAGAAGATGAAATTCAGTTTGGTTCGGTACTTTGATATAATTGATCAGTCATAGAGATATATATCTATTCTGAAGAGAATAACTATTTAAGAGAAGATGAAGCCACCTGATATGCAACTAATTTTAGTGCAGCATCTGAAGACATTTTAGGCTTGGTAGGTCGAACACCCAGCTTACGCCTACACCCAACAGCACCACAGTGGCAATCTTGATCTGCACCAAATTGAACAAACCTGCAATATAGTTAGAACAGACCATCACTGCCATAGAGTTATTATACAAGCATCACTCTGGAGAGTGGAGACACCAAAACTTCTGAGGTATAAATAAAAGTATAGAAGAGAAGTGATAGACTGATAGTCCAACCAATTGTAATCAAAGAAATGGGAAAGTGCTCATACTGGTAATCATAAGTCAAATGCTCGCCCTTTTGTATGTCACGAGTTGCAAATATGCCAATTCTCGTTTCACCATCAATTATCCTTAAGAAGGAAATAAGAAAAGGCACATGTTAGATAAAGTACCTAACTACTCTATTCGATGTTGGATAAAATACCTAATTACTACAAAACCACATGAATAAAACAATTAGTAGTCAACCATTTCTGCATCTCAGTATTGGGGCAGCAACTATGATTGATATATCTCGATTTGTTTCCCTTATATGTTGCATCAATCACCATATCGCGATTGATTTCGCATAAGTAAAAGTTTGTTTCCCCAAGATGTTTCATGTTCCAAAGCCTTTCTTCACATGTTTTGTCATCGATGACTGGGTAGAAAGACGTAACATCCATAAGTAGGTTTTAAAAGAATAAAAAATTAAAAAGGTTTATCATTTTATAGATGTAGATAGGATTGATTATCACTTTCTCCAACATATTCTATAACGAACTCCCCTAGCTTGATATTTTCATCAGCCACAATTCCAGAACCACATTTCTCGGTCTGCAAACAATACATTAAAACTCAGTAAGCTAAGTGAATATAATACGAGACAAATGCAAGTCATATATGAATTCAAATTTAATAACCTATCTAGAAAATAAGCACAGAGAAATGGAGGTAGTGAGGTGATAAAGTAATGGCAGAGATAAAGGGGAGGAAAATGAGGAAAGTGAATTAATAAAGGAATACGATTATCAATTTTTGAAATTTTGTATTTACCTTTATAACAATATAGTTTTTATTAATTTATTTTAAAAAATGAATACAATAAGCACCTTCTAAGAACATTTCAGGACAAACAGTGAAGAAGGCAGGTGCTTCCTGTAATAGTAAAGATTATACACAAATTTATGATGGAGATGCATGCAATTAGTAGACAAATTAGATGACAATGGCCGATACAGTGTACCAGCAAAACCGAGAATACATTATGCTAGATAAAGCTCACATGCCTCCAGAAACCTGACTTTGTAAGGAACGGAAAATACAGGAACAACTTTTGCAAACAAAGTTCATATATTTTTATATTTCATAGTGTTAGGAAGATGAGAAAAATTACTGAAAATAATAAATAGAGAAAATACTGCAAGAAAATTATATTATAATTATAGTGTAATAAACCCAATAAAAAATTCTGAGCCAAAGAGCTTATACCTGAACCAATTTCAATTTTTTCGCAGGACGATTCTGAAATGGTTTGTTCAGACAGGAGCTCCCACATTTACAGCCTGAAGAACAGCTAGACAGAAGCATCCTATAGGGACAGTCAACATAATGAATGAATTAACATGAATGTAAATTTATGTTGACATGCTTGCATCTGTACTTTGTAATTTACAATAAACAAAAATGGAAACTTTGTACGCTAGATAAACCAAACTAAGTCTACACTAGGTGCACCAGAAGAGTCTAGACTCTAGAAACAATAACTTATCATCTTGAGCATAGCTTTTCACCAAGGCTCCACCAGCATGATAGCCTAAGTGAATAACCCTTCAGCCAGCGTACAACATTTATACATAAAAAGTAATTATTTCAGCACTTCTGAAGATAAAATTTATAATGAGAAGGCATTGCCAGATTTAACCATTCAGAAACATAGCTTACAGAGGAGTAGGCATGTACAAGAAATAAGCATAAACACATGAAAAATGTCATAAAGCTCATACACGGTATACTTACCCACAGTGGCAATCTCTACCACATACACTAGAAGATTCAGGTGTAGGAGTACAGGAACAGAATATGCCATCATCATCAAACCGTCTCTTGAACTTCTTCTTTGTCAGATATATATCTTATATTCATAAGGACCAACAAAAGAAGATTGTCTAAAACTATAAGACAACCTAAAGAGAAAATAGACAGGTAAACAGATATACAAAAGTGTAAAAAGATAAAGTACTTCAGAACAAATAAGGAAATTAAGAAGTAGGAACAACTGAGGATTGCATATTAGCTGAGTCAATATACACCAAAGACACTCATAAAGCAAAGGCTATACATACTTAACTACATGAGAGATACGCTGTTATCTTGAACATTTCTGAACAACATTTATAAAGGATACTGCGTTTTATATAGGTATACTGCATTGGCTTTGACTTATTAATCCAATCTGGCAGTTCAAAGTCAACAGGCTCCCCAAGCTGCTTCAATAACTTGTTGAATACAGCTCCGATACGAGTCTGCTCGGAATTCTGTTAAACAGAAAAGGCATGGAACTCACTCAACAGCCCAAGCACAATTTGAAAAGAGAAAATCACATTGACTATGGCTTGACTGAAATTGTTATGCATGATAGAAAAAAGACTACTATAACATTATAACATATTCTCAAAAAAGAATTTATAGGAGACACACTACTATAACATTATAACATATTCTCAAAAAAGAATTTATATGAGACACTATCAAACCCAAAATACATTCTTTAATAAAAAAGGACATCTAAACTTAAGAAGACTAACCTAAAGAGATATAAACAGTAAGATGAAGGCAAAAGATGTAGGAGCCACTTTATAACTTCAGTTATATACAATTTGCACAAGAGAACTACGCTACAATTCTCGGGAAAAAAGACAACAATTCCCATGTGTCATAGAATAAGGAATTTTGTACCCCACTCCTAGTTCTTAAAGAGACAGAAAAGGGCTCACAAACTTCGATAGTGGGTAAAATTTAAATTCAAAAGAAAAGGAAAAGCATAAGAAATGTTGTACTCTTTTACCAATAGTCGATCTTACAAAGAAATATTTATACATGCAACAAGTAATAAATAAGTTATTTTAAACTACTAAGCACTTTGCTAGGGGGATAATACAGGCTAAATAAACTCTCCCTAAGAAATCCCAGTCCTGATATAAATACAAAACTAGATTTTAAAGAACTTAAGAGAAGGACTAAGCAAAGGTATTACAACACCAAACAACCTTTTTCATGACTGGCATGTAATCTGATAGAGTACTGATTATTCCTATAGCTTGGATCTCAGTTTTTCAATAGAAGCTCAAACCATAAATTGGTTATTGAAAATCAATACCACAGAATCCACATACAAGACTTACTTATTCCTTCAACAGCATACTTTGCCTACAACAAGAAGAGCAATTTGTCATCTTTTAAAGTATTAAAGGCATCAAAGTTATCTGTGTTTAGGTTCCAAAAACAATAAATCAAAATTAGCATCCTCAATCAGATATGTGCATAAACTTGCAGATGTTTGTGCAAAGACAGACAAAAACCAGAGATGCTGAACTGCAAAAAGATGGTTCAGTGCTTGTTCATTTGATTGTCAGACAAAGTCAGGAAAAAGAAATTGAAGAGGAAAATTAACCCAAAATGGACAGTTCAATAAAAAAAACCGATGCAAATGAAATTTAGAAAACATACATGGAATTAGAACCAGACAATCTACATATACAAAGACAGTCCTAGTACCACTTTTTTTATTTTTTAAATAATTGAGAGCCATTATGTTTACTTCATCTATAACGATATATAATCATTTCTTGGTGTCACTTAGATTCAAAATGACAGTAAATACTAAAACTACACCCAAGTGCCAACCTTCTCATCATACCACTTTTTTTCAAAGGACTTATAAACTGCTTAAAACCGCTCTTTTTCTGTAAATCAATTTTACAATTTCAAATTTCAAATGCATAAATAAGTTTCTTTATAGGAGAACTGTAAGTCTGTAATGTAAATCCCCAATGTGCAAGTCTCTGTGCAAGCCTCTGCCTTCAAATTGAAGATTTTCGTGTTAATTCTATTTACCCCATATTTATAATATAAATATAAATATAAAAATTAAAATTAGGGGGGAAACTGCGAACAAAATTTTTTGAAATCCAACAGCATCTTTTTCACTTCCTCATCTACTTTTCTCTTCACCCAAACAAGAAAAAATTCCTCACAGCAAAAAATAATAACAAAAAAAAATTCAAAGATTGAAACTTTTCATTTCCCCTTATTATCTTTCCCTAGAATGAGACACAACAGTGTGAGAAAACCAGTGAAAGAACTTTAAAAAAAAAACAAGAACAGACACAGTGTTGGAAAAAAAAAACTAAAAATAGAATTTTGGCGAAAACCCACGAAAGATTGTGATGAATGGTAGTGGATACAGTGAAGAAACGTTACAATCACAAAAGGGTTGGATTTGAATTAGCGATAATCCAAAAAGGAAATGTTGAAGCAGAACAAGTACAGAGAGGGGTAAAATGGGAATATGTTAAATCCACGAAGAGAGAAAGAGAAAGAACCTGAAGGAGCAAAGGAACAAAAGTGAGTGTGGAGAATGAAGATGGAATGAACATGAACGTCTGTATATAAGAAGATGAGTTGGATTTGGGAGGCTATGTTAACCAACTCAAAAACTGACGTGGTGGTTTTCCAGTGAAACCTCCTATTCAAACAAAACTGTAATTGGTTTTTTTTTTTTTAAAAAATATTATATATTAATATTATCTAAGTATAAATTGAATTGAATGGTACATTTTTTTTTTAAAAGAGAATTTTGGTTTGAGAAAAATAATGGATTTAATGGATATGCACTGACAGTATAAAAAAGTTTTACACAGTCATTCAATCATATCTCACCATATAGATATATGTGGAGATTTTTTATGAATTAGTATAACAAAGTATCATAATGGTGAAATATGATTGGACATCTGTGTAAACCCTTTTTTACAATGTTAGTGCGTAGTTATTAAACTCAAAATAAAATAGAAGGAAGTTTTTCATTTTTTTTTTGTTGGAAAAGAATTTAAAATGTCTTTTTCATTTTAAATTTCAAAAAAAAATATTTTTATATCTTTTCCACTATTACTTTATTTTTAAATAAATGTGAAATTTATTTTATGCCAACTAAAAAAATGACATACAATTTTAAAATAAAAATAATACACTCAAACTTTTTTTAATTATTTTTTATACCAAATATAAGTCTCATTTAATTTTCATAATTGCTGATGAAATTAATTTAATTTTTTAAATAAATTTTCATTTAATTTTTATACTCGACTTGATAAAAAAGACGTTTCTTTTGACTTGTGACTGTGAAAATATACTGAAAAAACCAATCAATATCAGTTTTTTAAGGAATAATATGCTATATACATGTTCTTGGGATTCATCTTTATAATCACCGGTGTAAAGATAGGAACGGTCATGCCTGCTTGTATGCATTTTTTATTTTTATCATTTTGTGCATTTTTCTTTGGGTTGCTATTTTATTGATTTGAGTAAGAAGTGTATGTTTGATTGGTTACTTTGAAGATTTTATATTAACGTGTATGTTTGATTGATTATTGATGGTTTTGATTGGTGATAGTTTACGTATCAATTGTTTTAGCTAGGGATGCCATCTAGATTTTTATTTGATAAAAAATATTAAAAAACTTTAATTGAGAAAAATCTTTGAAAATATGATCGAATTCGAGAGTCAATTACGACTTATGAGTAGCTTTAATAACTTAAGTTGGTTTTGTAAAAAAAAAAAAAACTTAAGTTGATTGTGCAAAATTTAATAGCTTTCAGAATACTTAATTTAGCCCCTTTGATATTTTAAAAAAAAACATAAATAAATAAATAAAAGGAACAAAGAGAATGTGATAAGAAAATTTAAAGGAAGGCTACCCAATTTTTATTATATTATATTATTTTACTAGAGATTCATGTAGACACAGTGTGAACACAACTGAAAAATAAGAGTGGAAGTAAGGAGAGATAAACTTGCAATGAAAGAAAAAAAAAAGGAAGGGAAGGGATATGTAGAAATACAGCAAAATAAAAGAAAGCAACATATGCTTATTCAAATTCATCTTTTATTTAGGGTGCGTTTGGGTAAACAACTTAATTAAGAGCTTATCACATAAGACATTATCGCATGAGAGCTTATGCCATAAGCGTTTAAAGAAAGAAAAAGAAAAAAAGGGGCATGAGAGGATTCGAATAGTAAAAAACAAGGAGAGGGTGTTTAGTCCATAAGCTCTTATGATAATTCTATAAGCTTTTTTCAGTGACTTATGAAAATAAGTCAAAAACTCCTTATGGGATGACATAAGTTATTTTTATAAGCTCTGCCAAACACACTACATAAGAGCTTATGTCATCATATAATAAGTCATAAGGAGCTTAAATAAGCTCTTCTAAACGTCAAGTGACATTAGGAGGGATCAGTTTATAATACTGTTAAGTTATTTTCACTTACATCCAAATGCATTGCATATCATAATTAAAGGCTTCATACATCGAGATCCACATCAAATATGGGACAATACTAATTAACGAAGGATTGGAATTTGCAGATATAGTGTGGATTTGGATTCTCTATCTTTTGGGTGGGATCTATCTTTCAGGTGGGAAAGATAGGATGACTTTTTTCTCACATACGTGGTATTTGACCCCAATAAAGTTTGATTTGCCCCATGGATTTACACCTCGCGAATTTGTTATCTGTCCCACAAATCACCACATCTAGGAGAGAAAAATCACTCTTCCTTTCACGTGCGAAAGATAGAGGATCTGAACCATATAGTATAATGGCTAATGGTCCCGCAAATCACCACATCTAGGAGAGAAAAATCACTCTTCCTTTTACACGTGAAAGATAGAGGATCTGAACCGTATACTATAATGGCTAATGGAAGATTATTTGTTTTGTTAAATACTTTCCGTCTCCTTCTCTGAACTTTCTGAGAATGCAATGTCAATGATAATTATATTATTCCTACTGCATTGTTATTTATAAATTTAATCTCATTTGTGTCACAAATTAAAATCGTTTTTTTATCTTTTTTTATACTTACAATTGTGCTGATCATTTTAAAATTATAATTAGATTATTAAATTCAAAGTGTTATGTTTAATATTCTATAAATAACAAATTATAAGATAATAGTATTCCATTTTCCCATTTGAGACAAAAGAAACAAGGCAACGAGGATGGAACTCTGGTATATTTATATAAATAAATCAAACTATTGATATGGCATTCTAAAATTGTCAGTAATAAGAGGTTGTTCCATTCTACATTACTCTCCAAGTACATGTACTTTACAGAATCAAATCCTCACATGTCACTATTGAAGGTTACGTAGTACTAGATTACTAGATTAAAGACTAAAGAGAATAATGTGTGGGCAAACCCCAAAGGGGGGTAAAGCAAAACAATACAAAAGAGGGGAGAAAGGAATCCTTTAACAGTCGAGCTTTTAATTAGATGGAAGATGAAAAATATAATCTCAAAACTTAAACAATTTTTTGTGAACTTTTGGTACCAATCGACAAGTAAGTGAAATTCTATTGGATGTTCTTGATATATTCTTATATTCTTCCGTTGCTATTGTTTCCACTGCTTCCTCTGAGCTAAAGTGTCTATCTGATTCTCTGTGGTTCAAAGCTTCAGTTTCATTTATAGCCTGAAAAGGATGGATTTTGAAGGATGAGAAATAATTAGACATGCAATGAATTGTTTTAGGCATAAAAGTTATTAGTAATCTGCAGACTTACCCCATCATAGCAATGTACTGCACAATCTTTTATACCATGCAAGTAATCTGGAACCACATACAGAATGTTACAAAAGAATCTGTAAGACTTAAAGAGGTTTAATGCTGATAAAGGGTTTTTTTTATAGCAGTTGCAAACATGAACCTGAGTATGCCTTATCCTTGAATATCAGTAAGGAGCGAGGCATCAATAAAACAGAGAATGGGTGGTGATCATCAAGCCATTTATCTTTCCCAACCTCAAAAGTTGCTCCATCTGAATCTTTATCAATAACACCTAGGGGTTCCAGTTTCATTCTGGCATGGGGAGTGAAGTCCATCACAACAGGAGATCCAAGTGAAAGAATGGCCACCACAGGATAATAGGCAGGCCCGTCCTGGTGTGGCTGTACAAAGAAAACGGTGTTGAAGATCAACGATGCACAACAATGCACTCTATACCTTGCTGGTGATTTTCATATAACAATAACAGATAAGATGGAGAATAAATAACCACTAATGAAATATTACATTGCAAAATTGCAACGGACAATTCACTGCTTTAAGGAAATAAATAGGAAATGCAAAGAAGCAGGACTTGAGGTTCAGGACACACCATTATGCCTTGGTTAGGTAGGTATTCATTGATGAGAACATGATTGATTGCTGATGGGAATAGCCCTGACTCTTCATATATTTTCTGTGTAAGATTTGTTAACCATGGAGGCACTGTAAGATAGATATATAAATGCTACATTAGCAGGCAACGATATTGGAAAATATAAGAAAGACTAAGATTGCTGGCAGCAGACTGATCCTATTCATTAAGTTTGATATGCTATTAATATAATTTCATCTCTATCCATGGTAGGTTACATATCAACAATATCAATGCTTTAACCATCTTCTATTCAAGTCACGATCGCAACTCAATACGTTTTGCCAACCAAAGCAGAAAGAGACAGACACAGACCCAACACTGTACATACAAAGGCAAAAACGGCATAATTCAAACCACATACAGAACAAAGATGGTGAAACAGATAACATATGAAACAACTGCAGTAAATCAATAAAATGTACTAGAACAACTCTACTATTTCAGGCGTGCAAAAAATTCTTATCATCTTGCAACTGGTAGAAAGAAACAAGTGAAAGTAATAATCTCATTATTACTTGGGTTACATCTTTGGTGGCTGTTTTGAGTGTATGGCTTGCTTTCAGTGTTCTGCTTTCGTTCATTTTTTCTGTGGCTTTTCATGAGTTCGGATTAGTTAACCTCTATGCTTGCTGGGTGATTCTTGGTAACTTTGGTATTTGGTTTGGTTCTGCTTGCTGTTTTGTTATATCTCTTTGGCCCTTCTGTTGGTGTTGCTTGGTTTCGGTTCTGCTGGTTGGTTCTCCTATGGAAGGATCTTTTCCTGTCCACTGCGGATGGTTGGTTCTACGCTTTCGTCGTCTTCTCATCTTCTGGTGGATATATGGTCTTCATTTCTTTCATATATTGGAATTTGGTTACATTAAATTATCTTGGTGGTGTTTGAACTATATGGCTTTGATCTCTTCATGCATTGTCGGTTGGCAGTTTCTATTGCTGGATTCTTTTGTGGTTCTGGTTCGGTTGGTGGTGGACTTAGTTAATTCTCAACCTTGTGTTACGTTTGCTTTTCTCCTTGTACACTCTTTCTGGTTGCTTAGGTTTTTAGTGGTTACCTTGGTTGATTAATTAGCTTTGTTCTTCCTGTTTTATTTCTTTGGATACTATGTATTTGGGTTGTGAGTACCCCCTAGTACTCATATATTATTGGGTCTCGCTAACGAGTGCCCTTAGGACACTGGTTAAGGAACCCAAAAATAGCAAGATTTCATTGAAAAATCAAGTGTTTATCTTCTCAAAACATTAAATACATCATTTTCCAATAAGATCTTTCTTTTCTTGATTCCTTAACCAATGACCTAAGGGGCACTCGTTAGCATTCTCCACATATGCTTATAAAAAAAAATCCCATTATTTCAATTAAAAAAGGCTTAAAATTATGGTTCAGTGATCACTGTATGAAACTATCAAAATGCAAATGGGCAAGAATAACTCCTACTCCTAGAACATATTTCTAAGTTGCAAACGGTAACATCATATGCATGCATGCAGATTGCGGATTTAGATCATAAAAGAAGTAAGGATTTTCCCACTTACAAGCTTGAGGTAGAAGGCCCTTCTCATGGACAACACCACCTGTCAACGAACATTGACAAGAAAAACAAATTGACATCAATAAGAAGGGACATGTTCATTTCACTTTCGCTAAATGTTATTAATTTGATTTGTTGTATGAGGGGAAAAGGAAAGAACTATTATTGACATGGGCATGTTGCCATGTTCAAATAACTTAAGAACATGACTTTGCTGAACCCACCCAAATAAACAAACAGGAATCAACTTGTAGTGTAGTTATATCATTATTAAAAGGCAAGTTCAGTTCCTCATCTCTTTTTTTTTTAATATATATACAAATCTTGCTCTACAGTTATAGTTTCTAAGTTTTCATACGTAATGACCTAATAAGTAATATTACTCATTCCATGATGACATGCTTCACATTTCTGTCAGTACCAACCTTCCAAAATTTTGATGAATCAGTTGTTGTCCAGAATCTCCAGATTACAGAGAACTGAGTGGTTGTACATTTATGTATATTTCTTTCTTTCTTTTTTTTTTGAACCCACCGTAATTAGGGCCTTTAGCTCCCTAATGGGTCATTTATGTATATATTCTACATATACAAGAAAAGAAACATAAAATTAAAAGAACAGCATACCCCAATTCTGTAGCCTTCTATTCTTCAATGACTTCCACTTCGATGTAGGGGCTCCATAAATCTAATAACCAGTAAAAATAATGCCAATTTAAAGATCCAAATAGTCTCACATTTAGGAAACATAAAGTAGAACAGCGAGAATCAGAACGAGTGTGCTACATTGTTCAGAAGAAGGTTTTGCTCAATATCCGTGATGAAATCAGGAATATATATCAGAGTTGGCAAAGTTCCAACTTTGTAATTACTTAATTTCTCTTCCCCTTCCATCACTCTGCAAAATCAGAGGTTCAATGTTAGTTGATATTACTGTATCAAAGCATCATAAAAAAAGAAAAAAAGAAAAGAACATATTGATTTTACAATGCCAACTTACCAACATAACCAAACAAACTAAATAAAGGAGAAAGGTAAAAATTTAAATCACATTTTGTGAACCATCCTCTCTTTTGCCATTCCCTAGATATAGGCAAGCAGTTTGTAAAAAACATCCTCAAGGTGACAAGCTCATCTCACCTGCTATGGTTTCGATCATGTATGTCACTCATGAAATTACTAGTTACTTTCACACATTGGAAATTTTTCAAATGGCAGGATTCATTATAATAAAATAAGGGGTAGGAAAGATAGGAAAGCAATCTTTCTCTCCCCCATCCCTCTCTAAGCAAGTGTCAAGCAAAAGAATCAGAGAAAGAAATACATCCTAGCATATGGGATCTCTCTCTCTCTCTCTCTCACACACACACACACTCTCTCTCTCAGCAAGGCCCTTCTCTGAAGCATGCCAAGCAAAAGATTCACAGAAAGAAACACATCTTAGCATATGGGAAAGAGAACATGAAAGATGTAAGAGACACATAATAATGGTACTATATCTGAAACAGTATTCAAAGTAATGATTTTTTTTTTCTCCAAATTTCCGCCAGGACCAACAGCCGAATGCTTTTAAGACATCTTTATCAACTAAGAAATTTTGGGTCTTTTGGCAAGTGATCCACTTTAAGAAGAACAATAGGAATCATGGGTAGGCTGAGAATGACGACAACAACAACAACCAAGGAATCACTATACTGTTGCCGCTATACAGCATCGCATGGCTATGAGATCAATCAAGGTAACTGAGAAATAGAATACTAACATCTAATATCTAATAATCTAATAATAAAATATAAAGAAATGAAACGAACACCATATTGGTGTTTCCAGAAATGTTCAAGTACCAACCTTATATTATAAATAAGGGAATATTGGGTCTAATAATTTCTGGTGTTGGAAGAGACAGGAGCTAAAAACCGCAGGGGTGCCGGAGGTGTGGTGGCAGCGGCGGAGAGAGACGGCAGGGATGCGACGTTGGTTCGAGAATAGGAGTTGGAAGGTGGCCGAGTGAGGAGTCAACAACGTGACAAAGATAACCAAACAATGTGTGAAATCTTTCTTAATTATCACATTTTAAATTGAATGAGAGAAGATTTGATCAAATAAATACTGATGAATAAAATATACAAATGATTATAAAATATAGAAAAGTTTTATTTTGCAGTTCAAAAAAAAGTTTTATTTTAAAAAATGATGTATTTAATAGATTAAAATTTAAATATTGATCAATATGTGCATAAACAGTAATTAGTTTTTCGTTACTATACATTGAGATATACTGGGTTTAAAAAAAAATATTGATGAATAAAATGACGTAATCAAAATCTATTCTATATCTTTATTTTTATCTATATCTATATCTATATCATATCATAGAAATATACAATTAGAAGGCATCATTTGGGAAAGTTTTTTCACTCCTCTCCTCTCATTCTTTCTTCTTTTGTTTCAGATACAGTTCGGAGACTCCTCTCGCTGTCAGCATCGCTCGAACTCCTCGTCGTGGCTACTTGCCATGGCTCCTTGCCATGGCTCCTCTCACACCCACAAAGAAGAGAACTTGAAGAGAGAGAAAGACAAAGCATTAAAACGATTCTGTCTTTGGAGATGATGAACATCACTGTAAGGGTGAGCTTCAAGGTGCATGCGAAGGTAATCAAGGTGGCCACCGTCTCCGTCTCGATTTTCTTTTTATCTTTCTCCCTCCTCTATGAGGTACCTCTCTATTTCCTCTCTCTGTTTCCTCTCAGTTTTCTTTTTATCGTTGAGAAAGGGGGTTCATTTTAGATTTTATTACTTGGATTAATCAAAGATTTTTCTTACTGGGGTTTAAAATTGCAAAAATTTGATGTGCATTTTTTAATTCTTTTTTGCATATTTCAAGTGTTCAAGTTGCGCTTGAATCTCTAGGTTGCTCTTTGAAGTTTGTTGTGGTAGTAGAACCTGCAAAAGAAAAAGGGGAGAAACATGCTTGTAGGGTTCTCTTTAAGATGATACTCATGATCTCAAAGTTTCCTTTAGATTCATTTTAGGTGTCAGAAAAGAAAGCAAAAGATTTGCTTGTGATTTTAAATTTTTTGATTAGTAGTTATTATTTTAGAAAAATTGGCTTCCTTAAATTATTCTTTATACGTGGTACTGTGATGCTTTAATGAATTTGAATATCATGACAATAGTTTTATATTTTATACATTGTAGGTGGATATAGAGCAGACGGCAAGAGCATTGCATGACGATATGCATATTAATTTGTTCTTTAATTTGGTTCCCCGGTTTTGTGTTGTTGATGGGTTATGTGTCACAGCTTTTCAGCTTGGTCGTTGGTTTTTATATGATCTGACCAAGAGTATTGGTTAGGTTATTAGTAATTTATGTATTTATGTATTTATCTGTTGATCCTTCAAAAGTTTTAATTTAAAAGACCATTAATATTAATATAGAATTGAAGATGGTGAAGTCTTTGTATCATCAGTTGGCATGTTTACAGGAAAGCTAAGATTGTTTTTTAATTTTTAATTTTTTAAAATTTTGCTGCAAGGAGAGACACAGCTGTGAAGAGGAAGATATAGTGTTTGACAAATAAAGGTTGCTGAAAGTTGAAATGGATGATATGATGAACAAGTGCCAAGGTTGAAAGCTAAGAAGGAATTTTCAAAGATAATACAAGCATATCACCGTAACAGGTATCTCAGAACTGATTTTGTTGAATTTCATGGTTTCAGAGTAAGAGAAGAAGAGAAGGTTTAGAGAAATTGAGAAAAAGTGTATATTGATTAGAATGGTAAAAAGTTAAAAGTATACAATGAGTAACCTTGGATTATATAGCCAACTAATCCAAGTAAACTAACTAACCATTAAAAACTAATTCTAACTAACTCTAACCAATTATAACTATCTTAACAGCCCCCCGCAAGCTGGAAGGTGTACATAACACTTCCAGCTTGGAATGATCAATACAAATTCATATCCAAAAAAAAATACAATGAAAATGCCAAGAACATATTGGCAAATACAAAAGGAACGCAGGCCAACAAAACCAACCAATGCTTAACCACCATAAAAGGCAGAAGCTCCAAGTGCTTAACCACCATACAAGGCAGAAGCTGAAATCATCAAAGCCAACAAGGGCAAAAGCTTAACCATTAAGCAGAAGCCACTACTCAAGGCTTAACCACTTAACAGAAGCAAGAACATCATCAATGCTTAACCACCATCATGGGCAGAAGCTTACATCAAAGCCAATAGGCTAAACAGAAACCAAAATTATTGAACAATCTTCTTCAACAATCACTGACTGAACTGAAAATCAGTGAAGCAAGAAACAGGAATATGTCTTCAAAGAGGACATAGTACAAACATCTTGTGAGCATCCAAATCAAGCTCAACCAGCAACAACTACCAAACTCCAAATAATTGCCAAATTTGCAGTTGCATCTTCAAATGATCCAAAAAGAATCGAACCATCGAATTTGAATCACCAATCAAGCTTGACACATGGCGGCTCTTTCTCCATCTTTAAAATCAAAGAACCCTAGAATTGCACGGAAAGAATCGTAAGAGACCTTCAACAACTGGGGTAACTGGACTCAGTTATCACTTATCACGAATCATTCGTATGACATCAGACTTCATCTTATGCCATGACCTTGAAATCGTTCTTGTAGGCACCAACCATAGCGGAGCCAGAGCGACGGTGGCAGTGGAAACGTCGTGTACAGATAGAGGAGTCGACGATCGAAATGGTGGAGAAGAAGATGCGAAGAAAGAGATCTTGAAGGAAACCAGATCAAAACAAGATCTGAAACTGAATCGCCAATTTCCGGCACCGATCTCTATAAGAAGCACCACAACAAAGACGTATTGGAAGCTTCTTGTTTGTTTGCCATCACCATATACAATCAACGATTGTTTGTAGATATGGAAACACCAGATAATGAGCAACAAAACAGATCTGAAAAACGATAACAGATCTGGAAAGATCACGCCAAGAGCGAGCAATATGTGATTCACGAACAATGTTGAATATATCGAATAGATCAGCGCAGGGAAAGATGCAAAAATCAGATCACCATCAAGAGCCACTGTCGCAAGATCGGCACAGCCAGAGAAACGGGACCAAGAAACAGATCGGCGCCAAAAACGCCATTTCTGGCCATAACGATTTTCGCCAACAACGGAGCCAGAACAACAAATCTGAAACGAATAGGGTTCCCTACAGTGGGAATGAGATTTGAGAAGTGGAAAAATGAAAAGAAAACCAATTTACAGTACAAGATCCGAAGCTAGAATTAATGTGAGAGTAAAGAAAATAAGAGAAAACTCAGGAAATGTTGATCTGAGATTGAAAGCAAGAAATTATATAAAAAAAAAAGATAAGGTAAAGACGTGTTTTGGGTTTTCTCAGGAAAGTGTAAAAGGAAAAGAAAATAAACTAAAGAAAATAAAAGAAAATGCAGCAGAAGAAGTGTTCAAGGTGGATGGAAGGACTCTGATACCATGTTGAATTTCATGGTTTCAGAGTAAGAGAAGAAGAGAAAGTTTAGAGAAATTGAGAAAAAGTGTATATTGATTAGAATGGTAAAAAGTTAAAAGTATACAATGAGTAACCTTGGCTTATATAGCCAACTAATCCAAGTAAACTAACTAACCATTAAAAACTAATTCTAACTAACTCTAACCAATTATAACTATCTTAACAGATTTTGTCCACTTTCTTCATTATTCTAGGTGCACAACATGCTGAGGCACCAAAAGAGTATTAGTTAGGGCCTAGGTACGGGGTGCATGTGTGATGATTGAACATTACTAAGGCAAGGCAAACATAAAACAGATTTAGCATACTCTAAATTAAATAGAACAATAATACTTATAGAATGCACTGAAACTAGAGTTTAGAGTGATATTTTCACATATACATACATAAATACATTCGATCATGGATATTTCACAACATATGTGACATTCATTAAATACAAAAGAAGGATTAGATGAATGTTTTCATGTCTAAGATAATGTTGAAAATTTGGAATGCATCACGAAAATTACAAGTCAGAATAGAAACTCAAAAGTAAAAGCAGGACATGACCCAGTGTATGAATGTGTTGCTTTTTAATTTGAAGTGGATTTAGCTGAGTATCATATTATGCAACCTTATTAAAGAAACTAAATTTAGTTAGGTAATGAATGAAATGTAAAACAAGGAGTGTGATGATAAACATAACAGAGAAAAGAATAAAATAAGGAGTGTGATGAAGGGATGATAGAAGTAACTTTAAATAAGGAGATGTATCTGTTGGGTTGATTCGATTTGTCTTTCATCGTTTCCATTTGGGTTGATTTGATTTGTCTTTCATTGTTTCCATTTGGGTGGTATCTGTTGGGTCTGATTATTTTATGTTGATTGTTTTTGTTCCATTTATTGATACCTTGCACAAAGATTGATGGATATCCAATCTAATTGATCCGTCTTTCTCATCTTTTATAATCTGTTAATAAGGGGAAAAGTTAATAAAGCGGTAAAGTCAGAGAACTAACCGACAATAAACACTTTCATAACTAACTAAGGCTAACTAACTAATTCTTGAGCAGAATCAACAGATTTTACATATGATAATAACAGTCTATTGTGACTTTTTACGTGTTTTTTTTGTTAATAATATTATGTTTCTCCGAGCCACAGATCAAAGACCCCTTTGGAATCAAAGGTTTGAGAAGAACACCTGCTTGCAGTACTTGGACCCAAAGCAAATTTGTTTGTTTTGGAGTGGTTTGTCTTTCTCTATTTGTTTGTTTCAATAGGATGGCAACTTCGGGGACTTTAGGGGTAGACTATTGGTTTAGGACTTTTAGGACAAAGATGTACCCAAACAAGGTAATTTTATTTACTATATTGACAATTATTACACATACTTTCCTATACTATTTTTAATTTCTTATTCAGTGCCATTTTTATTGTTATTTTTGTTAATATCTCATTATTATATGATTTTATTGATTAAAAAATGACCATTATATTGTATATTTAATTTAATATCATATGTAATTTCATGATGCATATGCTATTTGCGGTGTGTTTAATAAGAGTGCAATGATTGCCCCAAAACATAAATGAGAGTGATAGTGTCGATATCGAAGACAAGACATGAAAATCAGATTACAAGTGATCAATCATGAAGCATTGAATTATAATCTGAAGGAAGAAGGAAATTTTAAGAGAGCACAATTTGTTTGATTTCATGGGATACAAGCTCATCCCAGAACATAAATGGGATTGTTACTGTCAATGTCGAAGACAAGGGATAATGAGATATGAATATCTTATCAACACTAGTGCAAAAAAGGGATTCTACATCGGAGTTTACACATCGGTTTCTTATAAACCGATGTGTAAAATGAGGCGGTGGCATTTTTGAAATTAAAATCAAAGTATTACACATCGGTTTAGACAATAACCGATGTGTAAAACATTTCCACATCGGTTATTTCTAACCGATGTTTAAAATTAAAATAAAAAAAATTTAAAGTCAGAATTTTTAACATTAAACATCGGTTCTATATGAACCGATGTGTAAAATAGTGATTAACCACATCGGTTTCTAGTTAACCGATGTATAAAATTATAAAAAAAAAATTAGAAATTAAAATTTTACTTTTACACATCGGTTTTAGTAACCGATGTATAAAATTTTTAAAAAAATTCAGAAGTTAAAAGTTTAATTTTTACACATCGGTTTTGTCATAACCGATGTGTATAATATGGTTAACCACATCGATTTTTCTAATAACCGATGTGTAATGTTCCTAATTTTTCTCATTCCCTCATTCTTCAGTTTACGAACCCTAAAACACAAAACATAAAACACTTCACTTGCTCTCTGCCTCTGTTCTCACATTCATCTTCTGCCCTAACCCTTTCTCTCTTGAACATCACCACTACCGAGTTCTTTTCTCCTCTTCATCACTCTCACTCTGCCCTAACCCTTTCTCTCTTGAACACCATCGCGCGCGAGCCCCTCTCTCCACCACCATCGCGAGGTATGATTGTTGTGACGCCGGCAAGTGTACCGGGTCGTCGCAAGTAATAAAAGAAACACGGTAAGTAATTACCGAGGTCGAACTCAGGGATTGGGCTACCAATTCGACTAATCCGCCGGAAATCCGATGCGTTTGGTCAAGTAACAGAGAAGTGTTTGAGAGAGATTGATATCGCAATTCAAGTAACAAATCGATTAAAGCTAAGGTGATTAAATTCAGAAATTGAAATATCCAAGGTCTCAAATCCACATACCCAATCATGTATAGTACCCAAGTGATGATGTATTCCTCCCTAGGTTCAATTATAATGTCAACCGGGACCCCCAATTTCTCCTATATCCACTGTCGTGCTCAATAGGACGTATTCGACGATTGGATTAATTACTTGTTCGGTCTCATAATCCTAATCTCGAATTCTGTTAATTCTTGTTCCCTAAATGGTTGCACTAATCTCCTAATTCCACGGTCGTGCTCATTATTCGATTAGTGATTCCAATTCAAGTTCTAAAACGTGAATCGCCGTTTGGCCTTAACACGTTTAACTAGTTAATCACGCAATACATATGATCAACGCATTCAAATCAGAATTGGAAAACATACATAAGAGAAGGGGAGAAAAACATACATCACAAGAACACTATACCGCCATGGGCGGCTTCATTGATCCCTCGGACGAGGGGATTAGTTCCTCATGCCCGTGACGACGCACAAACAATCGGCAATAATCTCCATAATAATAAACTAAAAGAAGAAAAGAAAAGAGAAGGGAGACGCAGCTCCAGAAACAAGGATTCGCACTACTGTTCTAAACAAGTGGATAACAACTTCATAAATCTGAAACAACCCTTAAATAAGGATTCTGTTTCTCGCCCGCTCGCGGGGCGAGCTTATCCTCGCGATGCGAATTTTAGTTTGGCGCGCATTCAAATCTTGGATCTCGCGGGGCGATCGTCTATTCGCGAGGCGAATTGCAGTTTTGGCTCCATCCTGAGTTTGAATGATCGCGTGGCGAATTGTGATTGGCGAGGCGAGTCTCCAAACCCTAATCTGTCACAGCCGTGATATTCATCACGGCTAGGCCGTGATGGTCTCTGTCTTCCAGGGTCTTCAGGATCTCGCGAGGCGAGACACCTCTCGCGGGGCGAGACTTCAATTCTAGGCTGTGACCTTCATCACGGCTAGACCGTGATTGTCTCTGACTTCCAGGTCTTCATGTTTCGCGGGGCGAGAATATTTTAGCGGGGCGAGCCAGAAGTGATGACTTTTGCTGCTTTGTTGACCTTCAGGCTCGCGGGGCGAGCATCCACTCGCGAGGCGAGTGTCTCCAGACTTGCAATTTCCACTGCTTTTTGACTTTCCTTGACTCCCGGAGCTTCACCTATTGACCTGAAAACACCAAAAGCAACCAAAAGCATAATTCTATCCAAAATAAGCTAAAAACTACACAAAAGACGCAAAACGAGTCAAAGTCCAACTTAGGAACAAAACAAGGCAAATTTGGGCGAAAACGAGATTGAACTCGAATAATTTGCACAAAAACCACGGTCCATCTAGTTATAAAACTAGATAAGCCGAAGGCTTATCAAAACACCCCAAACTTAAACCTTGCTTGTCCCCAAGCAAGCTTAAAACTCAAAAAGGACTCAAGAATTGGCAAGCCTAAAGGAATCAATCGATTTCGCACAAATTTCATGCAATCAAAACAGTTTTTCTCCAATGATCTCCCCCCCTATATTAACGTAATCCCCACATTCATTTACTTTAAACCATTGAGAACTTCATCATTCATGCAATCATTAATCTAAGCTGAGGATCAGAGTCACACACAAAAGGAAGATCACCAATTTCAAACAATTGCCTTCCTCACAAGGGTATGTAAAATTTCACTCATTCGCTCAAATTCGTCAAGGCTATCAACTTTTCACTCAATTTCACATATCAAGAGTACTTACCATAAATTTGATTTTCATCTCAAAAGTAGTTCCCACGTAAACATGTATGCAACATCAGAAGGTCTTTTAAAGGTTGAAATGGGGCCTGGCTCAGGGTAGGATATACAAAGGATGGAGGCTAAGTCCCTAGGATCAATGAGAGCATGAAACTAGTATCACACCAATTGAATTCACTCTCATATTATTCTCTTCCTTGCATTTGGTGGCTACACACCTCTTCCTTTTTATATTTATTTTTCTTTGCCCTTTTTGGCACATATTCAATGCTTTTCATCACCCCCCCCTTTTTTTTCTTTTTTTTTTTTTCAATCCTTCGGCCCTTACCTCCGTTTTTCTTTTTCTCAACTATGATTCATGAACATGTAGCCACCCCAAACTTAGTTCCACAACAACACTTACAAAGCTAAAATTCCATACTCTCCTAAATCCTAGGATAGGGGAAAATCATGGTTTTTCCGAGTTAATGGCTTGTAATGTAAGGTCATCAAGAACAATAGGCTTCAAGGCTCAATGTGGCTAACTAGGGATCATTCATCAAGGTTGGTTCAATTTATGGTCAAGTAGTTAATTCAAAGAAAATTGCCTAAATCATTTGATGCAACACATAATCATGCAAACCATAAAGAGATTCAAGCAAATTCGGGAAAGTGCAACTTAACAGTGATTCACACATTCAAAAACAGAGTTGGAGGCTCAAATCCTCACCTGGACATTTTGCAAATTGTTTGACCGAGATACAATTCCTAGTGTGTGCACCCCCTCACCCCAAACTTATCATAAATCAAGTAATCACAATAAAATTCTCAAAGTTCAGTTTTCAATTTTTAAGTGGGGATCAACTTTTCTAATTTCAGAACCTAGGGGGAAATCATCAATGGTCAAAATAATTTATGCAATCAATCTATGCTCAATTTAATCAAAATCCAACAAGCTTGCCGACAAGACATTCATACAACAACTCTTGATCTTCTCAAATTATTCAAGAGTGACACACAAAAACAAACACACAAACAAAAAATAAAAACAAAAACAAAAATGAGGAGAGAAGAGGATACTCCCTGATCAAGTTTCCATGGTTGCCTCCTCATCCAATTGGTCTCACGGCCTCCCTTCTGTTGCATAGCATCCTGGAAGAACTCCTGTAAATAAAAACCTTAATTGCATATTCGCGAGGCGAGATATCACTCGCGAGGCGAATCTGGAAAAACTGTTTCCACACTTTCCAGAATAGCGAGGCGAGTAGTATCTCGCGAGGTGAATCTGGAATTCCAACAGATGATATTCCCAGAATAGCGAGGCAAAAGTAGACCTCGCGACGCGAGACAGAAAAGTGAGCAAGCCTCTAAGATTCAGGGCTTCTGTCTCGCGCGGCCACTATGGATTCGCGTGGCGAATCAAGCCTTTTTTTTTTCTTCGCGACAATGACAGAAACTAAAGATAAAAGATACTAGCTTGGGTTGCCTCCCAAGTAGCGCTTGTTTAACGTCCCGAGCCTGACTCAAGTCACCCCAGAGGGTTACTCCGGAGGAAGAAACTGCTTGCCATGCCCTGCCTCAATCCGTTTCCTGTAGGCTCTTGCCCTTTCATATGCTCACAAGCTGTTCCCGGACAGCTCATTTAAGTCCAGCATCCTTCTATAATCAGCACGAACTCTCCACTCCGTGATGGTCCTTTTTGGGATCAACTCGTTGTCTTTATTGACCACCACGGTCGTGCCACCTTTCGATTCCGGTGCCTTACCATTCTTTTTCATGCCTTTGTTGTCGAGCTCTTCCTTTGTACATTCATCCCTTGGGGAACTCGGTAAGGCTTCCATGTCTTTCAACCACTCGAGATAGACCTCATCCCCCAAAGGGTCTTTTTCCTCACTATCCCCATCATGGGATTTTACCGACACTTTTGCAAGTGAAGAACCATGGGCTTCTCTAGTTGCTCTTGCCTTGACAGTTGGATCCACCATATCTACACGATACACTTCCGTCCTCTCTGCGGGGTGCTTCATTGTTTCAAAGAGATTGAAGACTACCTCTTCATCTTGCACCCTTAAGGTGAGTTTCCCTTGTCGCACATCTATCAAGGCACCCCCAGTGGCCAAGAACGGCCTACCCAATATGAGAGGGATCTCGGCGTCTTCATCCATATCAAGCACTACAAAGTCCGCCAGAAATATAAGCTTGTCCACCTTTACTAACAAGTCTTCGGCCACCCCATAAGGATATTTTATAGAGCGGTCGGCTAATTGGAGCGACATCCGCGTATCCTTGACTTCTTGGATCCCCAACCTCTTCATCATATAGAGGGGCATCAAGTTGATGCTTGCCCCTAGATCACACAATGCCTTCCCTACAGTCATCTCCCCAATGGTACATGGTATCGAAAAGGAACCGGGATCCTTCAACTTTGGAGGGAGTTTTCTTTGAAGGATAGCACTACACTCCTCGGTCAAAGCAACCGTTTCCTCATCCATTATTCTCCGCTTCTTGGTGAGAAGATCCTTCATAAACCGGGCATATGATGGCATCTGTTCCAAGGCTTCCGCAAATGGGATGTTAATCTGAAGTTTTCGGAAGACATCAAGGAACTTATTGAATTGCTTATCCTGTTGAGGCTTCTTCAATCTTTCACGATACGGTACCTTCATGTAGGGCGGGAGGTCTTGGGGTTCAACCCACTTATTCTTTCGGAACTCTTCATCTACAAGTTTCAGCCTTCCCCCTTGCTCCGGTTCCTTGTCACTTGCCAACTTCTCTTTTTCAGATTGCTCTTCTTCAACATGTGGTTGTTCCGGGGCCTTGTCATCCTGAGAACTAGTTGCACCCCTGTTAGGTTCCAACACCCTTACGCTTCTAGTAGATATGACGTTGCATTGTCCCTTGGGGTTGTTCTCGGTATTACCTGGGAAAGTGCCTGGGAGACGCTCATTTAGTTGCTTTGCGAGTTGGGCCATCTGTGTCTCTAGATTGTGAATTGCCGCCCCTGTATGCGTTGTCCACTTGTCAATGGCAGTATTTGTGTCGATTGACAATTTCTCCATTGCTGCATTCATCTTCTCAAAAGTTGTGCCTGTAAAGGTTGACAACTTCTCAAAAGCCAGCTCCCACGGTTGTCTTCCACCATCTGTTATTTGCAACTGATTAGGCCCTGGAAGAGCCTGCTGGGTATTGCACTGCTGGATTCCAATGTTTGGCCTCAGACCCTGTGGAGGTTGTTGCCAATTCTGTTGAGGATGTTGCTGCCCGGATAGACCACCACTAGCATTACTCCAAGTGAAACCCGGATGGTCTCTCCTCATATACCCCCTATTCTGATTCTGACTGTAGTCATTTTGTCTGTTTCTCTGATAATTGTTCTGGGGTACAGTGTCATAGAAGTTGTGGCATGAGTCCACATGTTCCTGAGAGAAATTTAGCGGGCAAATCTGAGTGTCATGATCTCCATTACAATTTGCACAACCCGGAGGCATCCCCTCGTGTATCGCATTAACTTTCTTGTTCCCAGACAAAGCTTCAATCTGCATCTTCAACAATCTGTTTTGCTCAAGAATGGCCTCCATTGCCCCAGAACTGATTCCATTTGAGGTTTCCCTTCCACGGTTGTAATCATTATATGACATTTTCTCCAATAATGCCCATCCATCCTCAGCTGATAAGTAGGAAAAAGAGCCGCCAGCTGCGGCATCACAATTCATTTGATAGCGTCCCCTCAACCCATTAAAGAAATGTTGAACTTTAGAGACCGGGTCAAAGAACGCTGAGGGACATCTTCTCAATAATCCATTGTACCTCTCCCATGCTTCATTATACGTTTCGTCCTCTGTCTGCCTGAAAGATGTAACGGTTATTCTTGCTTGTGCCACTTTCTGAGGAGGAAAATATTTGGTTAGGAACTTTTGTGCCATTTGCTCCCAAGTTCTGATGCTGTTCCTATCCAAGCTGTCCCTAAGAGAGAGAGGGAAAAGCCGCAAGCGAAACTCATCTTGTGAGACTCCTCTTGTCTTCTGTAAGTCACAAGCTTCAAGGAAGCGAGTGATGTGTCTATGAGGGTCCTGTTTGCCACTCCCATCAAACTGATTCTCACGGATCTGGAATGTGACACATGCTTCCACTCTGAAAGAGTCTGTATTCAGGTTTCCCCTCACGATAGAAGAGTCACAATCCCCCAAGCTGGGTAGATCGTACTCGAAGAGAGGCTTGTAACGAGGAGGAGGAGGAGGATTTTCTTCGGCCATTATCTCTATTTTAATTGCTTCCAGCCTCTTCCTTTCTCTGGCCTTTTTTCTTAATTGCCTCTCGGTCCTGGTGATCTCTGAATCGAATAGCAAGTCCTCTTGTGAAAAGGTACCTCGCATACAAAAACACGGCAAGACCAAGTGGAATCAAAGAAGTAGAGAGAAATAATAAAGAAATAACATAAAAATAAAAAGAAAAATAAACTTAACCAATCAATCAAATTTCCTAAAAATTAGGAAAACTGGCTGTGCCAATCCCCGGCAACGGCGCCAAAAACTTGTTGTGACGCCGACAAGTGTACCGGGTCGTCGCAAGTAATAAAAGAAACACGGTAAGTAATTACTGAGGTCGAACTCAGGGATTGGGCTACCAATTCGACTAATCCGCAGGAAATCCGATGCGTTTGGTCAAGTGACAGAGAAGTGGTTGAGAGAGATTGATATCACAATTCAAGTAACAAATCGATTAAAGCTAAGGTGATTAAATTCAGAAATTGAAATATCCAAGGTCTCAAATCCACCTACCCAATCATGTATAGTACCCAAGTGATGATGTATTCCTCCCTAGGTTCAATTATAATGTCAACCGGGACCCCCAATTTCTCCTATATCCACTGTCGTGCTCAATAGGACGTATTCGACGATTGGATTAATTACTTGTTCGGTCTCATAATCCTAATCTCGAATTCTGTTAATTCTTGTTCCCTAAATGGTTGCACTAATCTCCTAATTCCACAGTTGTGCTCATTATTCGATTAGTGATTCCAATTCAAGTTCTAAAACGTGAATCGCCGTTTGGCCTTAACACGTTTAACTAGTTAATCACGCAATACATATGATCAACGCATTCAAATCAGAATTGGAAAACATACATAAGAGAAGGGGAGAAAAACATACATCACAAGAACACTATACCGCCATGGGCGGCTTCATTGATCCCTCGGACGAGGGGATTAGTTCCTCATGCCCGTGACGACGCACAAACAATCGGCAATAATCTCCATAATAATAAACTAAAAGAAGAAAAGAAAAGAGAAGGGAGACGCAGCTCCAGAAACAAGGATTCGCACTACTGTTCTAAACAAGTGGATAACAACTTCATAAATCTGAAACAACCCTTAAATAAGGATTCTGTTTCTCGCCCGCTCGCGGGGCGAGCTTATCCTCGCGACGCGAATTTTAGTTTGGCGCGCATTCAAATCTTGGATCTCGCGGGGCGATCGTCTATTCGCGAGGCGAATTGCAGTTTTGGCTCCATCCTGAGTTTGAATGATCGCGTGGCGAATTGTGATTGGCGAGGCGAGTCTCCAAACCCTAATCTGTCACAGCCGTGATATTCATCACGGCTAGGCCGTGATGGTCTCTATCTTCCAGGGTCTTCAGGATCTCGCGAGGCGAGACACCTCTCACGGGGCGAGACTTCAATTCTAGGCTGTGACCTTCATCACGGCTAGGCCGTGATTGTCTCTGACTTCCAGGTCTTCATGTTTCGCGGGGCGAGAATATTTTAGCGGGGCGAGCCAGAAGTGATGACTTTTGCTGCTTTGTTGACCTTCAGGCTCGCGGGGCGAGCATCCACTCGCGAGGCGAGTGTCTCCAGACTTGCAATTTCCATTGCTTTTTGACTTTCCTTGACTCCCGGAGCTTCACCTATTGACCTGAAAACACCAAAAGCAACCAAAAGCATAATTCTATCCAAAATAAGCTAAAAACTACACAAACGACGCAAAACGAGTCAAAGTCCAACTTAGGAACAAAACAAGGCAAATTTGGGCGAAAACGAGATTGAACTCGAATAATTTGCACAAAAATCACGGTCCATCTAGTTATAAAACTAGATAAGCCGAAGGCTTATCAATGATCCTCTCCTCTCTCTCTCAACTTTACTCTCTATGGTTTGAATATTGCCCTAACTCTCTCTGTCCCTCTCATTCTCAGCCACCTCTTCGAACTGCGGCCACTAGTGGAGAGAGCCAACACCGAGCACGCGCACCAGCACTGAGCCACCCTCTTCCTCCTCTCTGCGAACACAGGTAAAGTCTTAACCCATTTTTGTTTCACCGAGACCACCATTTTTGGTAGTTACTATTTTAAGTGTTTGCATATTCATAAGTTTGACTCTAAGATGAGTGTTTTTGAGTTCTGAACTTTGTTTGTGATTGTTTGAGTGCTGAACTGTGTTTCCATTTTTTTATTACTTAAAAGATATAATCTTTTGTCCAATTAAACTTGCAGATATTCAACAATCCAACTCCATTATCTGATTCTGACATCAACAACATAAAGAGCCGTTGGGCAACTTTCTTTCTTGAAGTGTACCAACCATAGTTTGTATATATGTAGTTAGTTTAAAAACTTATCATGTACTAGCTATTACTTTTGACTGATTATATGTATTTTGATATGAAATCTATAATATATCATGTAGCTTTTTGGTTTCTAATTATTTTTATTGTCTCTGAATGTAATTGAACGTATATAAATATATATATGTATTGTTCGTAATAAATTCAATATATGTTAGTTGTGTTGAGAATATTTACAGTATGTTATTCTGGTATATATTGATCTGCATTACTGAAACAGGGGGAAGGAATGATAGAAATGTAAATAATAGGGAAAAGAATGAGACTTTACACATCGGTTTTATTAAAACCGATGTGGAAATTTCACTTTACACATCGGTTTTAATGAAAACCGATGTGTAAAGTGAAATTTCACAATAGGATACGAATTGACAAATTAATTTTCCACATCGGTTAAGAGTTAACCGCTGTATAAAATATTATACACATCGGTTATAAAACCGATGTGTAAAGTGCCAATAAACCACATCAGTCGTTTCAACATCAGTTTTAAAACCGATGTGTAAAGCCAAAAATAACCGATGTGGAATCCCCTTTCTGCACTAGTGCAAGAGTTACAAATCCCTATATCAAAACTCATTTTGATATTCTTTAGTACATCATGTACTGATATTAGTTTACTTTTCTATAATAAATTCATTTCCTTAAGAAAAATGGTTACACCAATATTTCTTTAACTTATACCAAAATCGTTTATAGCTACATTACAATACATGAAGAAAAATAGTACATTATGTTGTTATTATTACCAGATGGGGTGTTTGTTTAACTTGAGAGCATGGAAGAATTCCAAGACACGCCTTATGTAACCTTGCCATGAATCCCAAATGCAGGTATGAATCAAACTATTAGTTAAGAGTTGGACACCTTCTATGTCTAAACCTTTCTCATTTAATCACTTTTAATTTTAGTTTTAGTTTCTCACTTTCTATGAACTTCATCTCTGTCTCTTTCCATGTTTCTCAACAGCTACTTAAAATAGAAGTTAGTTTTCTTGATTTCTTGGATTTCATCCTTCCTTAGTAATCGTTTCGTAGAAATAAATGGAATTACATGCCACAACATTTTTGGCAGTCTGCACTTTTCTCTTTATGGACTTTCATGCACTTGCACTGTTTGTTGCTTCATCTACCTTCCATTTCTTCCAACCTTCTATTTATAGTTTGAGATGTTGATTTCAGTTTTTTCCTCAACAATGATAGATCAAAAAGGATGTCAACATGGGTACCGGGCAAACATCCTTGCCTATGGATCCCTTCTTCAATTTATGGATAGGCAGGAATGCAGTCAAAGCTTAAAGGCCTTGAATCCCAAATGCAGGTACGAATAAATAAAGGAGAACAATTTAAAGAATGTAACAAAATTTAAAATAATTTTGGATCTGCACCACATCTTATCACGCAAAACAGGCAATCAAAAGAATGTGTGTGCTTTTAATTAAGTGAATTACATTTGAGTGGTTCTGTTTTTGACATGTGCACTTGGTACCCATTTGTATCAAAGTTTCATAGAATTTGTCATGGATAATATAGGAGGTGGTGCATTTTGAGGAAAAATGCATTTAAAGAACTGGGAATGGTATTTTGAATGATTTTGCAATTTCTGAGAAAAACTTCCTTTCAGTAGTTCTAAAAATTTTAGAGTTCATAAACAATTTTGCAGTCTTCCTGTCAACTAGGTGCTCAGTAAACGCCTAGAAACTTTCAATGGAGACAACATTGCATTCAAGGTACTATGGCAACAAAGTAAGCATTATTATTTTATATTCAGAAACTTATTACAAGTCACAACTAGGTAATCTTACTTTATGCATTGTGAATGTTGGAGGATACGTGGTTGGGTACAAAGGGCTCACTCAACCATTTATGGAGCTGGGCTCATGGTTCCAAGCTACAAACCACATGGTTTCAAGCTAATACTTGGAGATCATACTTTGGAGAAGCTTCAGTAGAACTCCAGGTAGTGATTCTTAAATATTTCATTTACCATTCATTAATCATATTTACCTACAGTAATCTAATAGTAATATTGCCAGGGGAATGTAAGTTCTGTTGTATCTTCTGTTATACAACAATTGTGTTTTAAGTTTAAGGGATTTCATTTGCACATTAAATAAGTAGTTATTCACTTCTTTCAAAATTTAGGGGTTATTTTAATTGCTACATCAACCAAAGTTTGATAGGTGTTTTTTTAAATTATATATGTTTGAAAGTTATACTTGCATATCTCAAATAGGGAAGAGTTGATTATCAATATCTAGAGGGAATTTACGTATTCGGAGGAACGTATAGTTTTCAGCAATACTTGAATAAAATCCTAGGTATTTGGCAATAGGAAAGCTTAGATAATAATTGGTTTCTATGCAAAATGTGTTGTTGTTTTTTTTCTTCTGAATGTTTTATATGTGATTTATGGTTTACAAATAATACGCATCAGTGTTTTGCATTTTTTTGTGTGCATGTTTTGTCACTTCTATCAATATTAAATGTGGGATTGAGAAAATAAATTTGTGGTTAGCAATTCTTTAGTTTTAAATTTATCCTCATATAAAATAACACTCCATAAACATGTATACTGCTATTAACTGAGGTTATATTTCAAGTGCCAAATCCTCTTTTTGAGCAGCAGGAAAACAATTCCAGCAAGTAGAGCAACAATTAAGACTAGAAGGTGAGTCAGAAATGTGAACCAGTATTTCAGGCCTAATGTGACAGCAGTTGCAACAACCATACCCCAAGTGTTAAATATCGATTGTATGAATTCCCTTTGTAGACAAATTGGAAACCAGTGAGGGATGGCTATATCTTGAGGCTATTTTTTACTGTACAACAATCTTAATGGAATTCTGGAGTCAATTCCGATTATATTTTATATTGATTCTTCCACCAATTTAATAGTATAGCAAGCAGTGATTTTGGTTGATCTTTTCTGTAATTTTTTATGCCCTTATATTAGATTACCCTAGCAGACAAATAGAAAACCATATATAAGCCTGATGCTGGGGGTATGTTTACTCTGAACCTGTCTGTAATGGAGTCGAAATTCCAAAGCATGTAACATTGTAACTTCTATTTCTTTGACATCTCATTTGCCTTTGATTTTGATACCAATTAATATGTTTTTTTTTTTTCCATTTCTTTTATGAAAAGTTTGTTACAACTCTTATTTAATGGGAATGAGTATATAATTCCTACATGAAAAGATGTTTGAAATCTCATTTATGCTAATTATAAGCATTAAAATTATGGTGCGAGCCAGGCTAATTATAAATATCTACTGCTAGCGTATTGGCAGTGATGTTTAACTTGCATACTTCTCTCAGGTAGATGATTCCATATGTAGAAATAAAGAAATTAGGGGAAAGACAAGCTACTTTTAAAGATAAAGAAGTAAAGCTTCTTTAATTTATCGCTCTTGCTAACAAGTGTTCAAAATACATTGATTAAACATTCTAATTTTTTTGACAAAGATTATGCATTCTAATAAAAGCAATTTTTTATTGGTTCTTAGGAGAAAATTTCTTACACTAACGATGAATAGAAATTAATAGGGGGTATTTTGATCCTTCAAAAATTTTAGATGCATTTTTGTTTCTAAAGTTATTCAACTCGTGATATTGTTCATTACAAAATTTAATTTCACATTTTGTCCTATAAATTGTAAAATTAATAAAAATTAGTCCTTACTATGTTGTCTGGTAATGAATAAAAGGAATGCTTTTGCAAGAATGTAAAAATTAGACAACCAAATATGTAATTCATTACTTTATAATTTAAAATACATTAATATTTTTAAGTTTTCTTACATTATAAACCAATGAGAGTCGAGACACAAATAAAATGGCATAATTTTTTACTAATCGACAAATTATACAACTAAACACTTAATCCATTTTTTAGTACAACAAAACATATAATTCAAACAAAGGGATAAAATGTCAAAATATAATTTTTAAGTAACCAGATACACATTTTAGAAAAAAATGCAAGTTTTTTTAAAATTTCTAAATCTACTCGAGTCACTTGACTCAATTTAATTATATAACAACAATAATAATATAAGTATAGTTACTTAAATAGAAGTATCAAAAAACAAATTATATTATATAATAGAGTCTTTAATAATAATATTTAATAAACAACAATCCATTTTTATACATAATTAATTACACATTTAACTTAAATAGAAGTATCAAAAAACAATTATATTATATAAATCATCAAAAAAAAATATCAATCTGTTAAACTGATTTAATAAATATAAATTCAATTTCTTTATGAGGTGTGTTTTGCAGGTGTCTTTTCATTTAGTTCTTAAATTAACCTCACGTACCAAAAAATGTTAAATTCTGACATGATAAAAATAAAAGTCATGTACCAAACTATAAATCAAATAGGAAAATACTACATTAGTCCATTTTGGTATATGTACTACCTCATATCATCCAATCATGTCATATAAGTATTACATATACAAAAACATTATATTTTTCGAAGAAATTCTGGCATGTGCGTTGCACGGGTTCAAAACTAGTTATATACAGTTTTAAGTTATTGTTGAAGTAGGGTTTTACACATGTCAACCTCTCATCGGTTAGATTCCATTACATACTTCACCTGATAATTTGTCATTTATGGAAAATCTGTCAAAAACTCACGTGTTTGATGGGGGTTCTGATGGCTGGGTTCAAATTTCAAATTGAGAGTCGAAGCCTATTTCCTTATTTCAAATTTCAAATATGATTCTTTTTCTTCTTCCACTCCCCCTACCAGATTTCACATCTCTCTCTCTTTTCTGATCTTCTTTCTCCCCTCTGCTCACATTCTTCTTTCTTTTGTTTCAGGACTTCATCAATCATTGCTCCAACTTACATCATTCCTCCAACTCAAGGTTCGTTCCTCCTTCTTCTTTTTTTCTCTCTTTTGTTTTTTCTTTAATTTTTTTTTGCTGCAATGCTCATTTTCAACTATCCCTTTTACAAAAAATTGTTAATCTATATCTATATCTATATTACATACAGTTTTAAGTTACTGTTGAAGTAGGTTTTTACATGTGTCAAGCTCTCCTCGATTAGCTTCCATTATGCACTTCACTTGATAATTTGGCATTTCTGGAAAATCTTTCAAAAACTCACGTGTTTGATGGGGTCTGATGGCTGGGTTCAAATTTCAAATTGAGATTTCATGGTTTGAAACCCATTATTCAAATTTCAAATTTGATTCTTCTTCTTCTTCCTCTCCCCTGTGCCAGATTTCACATCTTTTTTTTTTTTTTTTTTCTGATTTTCTTTCACCCCTCTCCTCACATTCTTCTTTCTTTTGTTTCAGGACTTCATCAATCATTGCTCCAACTTACATCATTCCTCCAACTCAAGGTTCGTTCCTCTCTTTTTTTTTTCTCTCTTTTGTTTTTTTCTTTAATTTTTTTTTGCTGCAATGCTTATTTTCATCTATCCCTTTTGCAAAAAATTGTTAATTTAGCATCAACTAATGATTCATTTAGCACCCACCCAGCAACATCTTCCTTCTGTAGATTAACAAAATAAACTAATCTCAAGAGCTGCAGATTTTGTGAAGCACTGAAGCTTCTCACGGGAGCTTTTGTTCTCACCCTCCCTCTCCACTTTCACATTTCCTTCTCCTTTGTACTGTACATATTTTTGGTCTTTGAAACTGATTTTTTTATTTTTTTGTGAAAAGGGGTGGATGGTGAAAAGGGGTGGTGGCTTCTCCTTCATTATAGACGAGACCCTCAAACTGAGGCTGGGCCTTTTGGAATGGTATGATAACAACAGCAGGGAACTCCCTTGGAGGTTCAACTTCAACCATCAACAACAACAACAACAACAACAACACAACACCCTTTCCCTTGAAGATGATGATGAAGAAGAAGTTCTTCAAAGCAGAGCTTATGGGGTGTGGGTCTCAGAAGTAATGTTGCAACAAACACAGGTTCAAACTGTTATTCCCCATTACAACAGCTGGATTCACAAATGGCCCACCATTCACTCTATCTTCCAATTTTTTGTTTCAAAAAAATGTTTTTTTATTTTCGTTGTTGTCTTCTATAATGTTGAGGGGCATTTGAGAATTGAGATGTTGTGTTGTTAAATAGTTATGAAATTGTGAACTTCAATGCAAATAATTGAAAGGAGGAACAAAACAAGTATTTTCTGAATTGCTTGTGTTACTTTCACACAGCATAGAGGTATTCTATTTATACACTAGAAGAATTAAATACAACTGATAATTGCAAGACAAATAAATGAGGCACCTATTTCCTATAGACATTTCCTAATTTCATGACTAGAGAATACATGAACCTCGTTAATTTACAATGGCTATTTCCTAAACTATTAATGACAGTCGATGAACCTTTGGACGGTGGATTCCAACATTAATGACAGGCCATGAACCTTTGGACGGTGGATAATCTTTGGACGGTGGATTATCTTTGGACGGTGGATTCCAACACTCCCCCTCAAGCTGGGGAATGGTTATCAATCATTCCCAGCTTGCAAGTAAGTTGGTTGAATCAATCCATTGGCAAATCCTTTGTTAACAAATCTGCTAGCTGCTGCTCAGAGGGAATGTAGGTTGCTGTTATCAATCCACTATCCAATTTTTTCTTGATGAAGTGTCGATCTATCTCAATGTGTTTTGTCCTATCATGCTGAACAGGATTATGAGCAATACTGATAGCCGATTTATTATCACAAAACAATTTCATAGGACCTTCACACTTTATCTTCAAGTCATCGAGCACAATTTTCATCCACAACAGTTCACAGATTCCTCATGCCATAGCTCTAAATTCTGCCTCTGCGCTTGATCGAGCCACTACATTTTGTTTCTTACTTCTCCAAGTAACAAGGTTCCCACATAGGAACATGCAATAGCCTGATGTGGGTCTTCTATCACTTACTGAACCTGCATAGTCTGCATCTGTATAAGCCTCCATAGTCAAGTTTCCACCTTTTTTGAACAAGAGTCCTCTTCCTGGAGTAGCGTTGAGATACTTCAGTATACGTTCTACAGCCTATAAGTGTCTCTCCCTCGGATCATGCATGAACTGACTCACAACACTGACCGCATATGCTAGATCTGGTCTAGTGCGTGCCAAGTAAATCAACTTCACCACAAGTCTTTGGTATTGGATTTTGTCAACCTTGGCACTCTCCTCTTTAGTGCTCATCCTGTGATTTTGCTCGATGGGAACACCTGTAGGTTTACATCCAAGTTTCCCTGTTTCCTTCAAAAGATCAAACACATACTTCCTTTGAGAGATGAAAATGCCTTATTTTGAGTAGGCCACTTCAATCCCCAAGAAATACTTCAGTTTCCCAAGGTCCTTCATCTCAAATTCTGCAAATAATTTTTCCTTAAGCAGTTGTCTCTCAACTAGGTCATCTCCTATAATAATTATATCATCAACATAAACAAGAAGTACAGTCAGTTTTCCTCCTTGTGAATGTTTAAAGAAAAGTGTATGATCTCCTTGGCTTTGCTTGTAACCCAGTGTTAGAGACAGTTCAGTTTAGTTAATTGTTAGTTATGCTCATTCTGTTAGTTATCAGTTTAGCACAGCAGTGCAATTTGTTATTCAGTTGTAACTAACTCATTTGTTAGTTTGGCCATAACTGCCTCAGTCTCTGCTATATATACATAGCAGTAGCTTTTCTGTAAAGTAACTCAGATTTACCAATAATGAAAATAAGCTTCTTCTATTCTTTCTTTCAATATTCTTTCTTTCAATGTTCTTGAACTTCTAATATGGTATCAAAGAGCTTATAGATCCTGAAGCTATGGCTTCCGTCAATCCCTTTGCAAACCCTAGTGCACCCCATTTTACTCCCTCGCATCCAATTTCATTAAAACTTGATGATAGCAACTTTCGACAATGGAAACAACAGTTTGAAGGAGTGATTCGTGGCCACAAACTTCAGAAATTCGTCACTGATCCTCGAATTCCTCCAAGGTTCCTCACTGATACTGATCAAGAAAATGATGAAGAAAACCCTGCGTACAGTGATTGGGAACAGCAAGATGCGCTGATCTCCACTTGGCTCCTAGCCTCGATTTCTGATTCTCTTCTTCCTCGCGTGGTTAATTGTGGCCATTCTTGGCAAATCTGGGACGAAGTTCATAAACATTTTCACACACTCTTGAGTACGAAAGCTAGGAAGCTCCGTTCTGAGTTGCGAAACCTATCTAAAGGTAATTGTTCTGTCTCGGAGTTCGTTCTTTATGTTCGCTCTCTCTCTGACTCGCTTCTCTCAATCGGAGACCCCATTCCGCATCGCAATCTTTTGGAAGTTGCCCTTGATGCGCTTCCTGAGGATTATGACCCCATCGTAGCCGCGATCAACAGTAAGACAGAATTTGTTTCTCTTGATGAATTGGAATCGATTCTCCTAGCTCATGAAGCTCGCCTTGAAAAGAACAAAAAGAATGTCCTTCCTGACTCAATCTCAATCAATCTCACTCAATCCTCCACTCAAAGTTCGAATAATGGCAATTTCGGTGGTACCTTTCATTCTGGGAACCCCTCTGGTAACAGTTCCTTTCAAGATTCTCAATTTCCAGAAAATTTTTCTCATGTTACTGGAGGAGAGTCTGGTAGCAGAGGCGAAGTCTATCGCGGAAATCGTGGTGGCGGTCGCTATGGTGGTGGCAGGACCAGAGGTCGTGGTGGTGGACGATCTGGTGGTCGCTCCAATATTTAATGCCAAATTTGCAAAAAGTATGGGCATGATGCTAGTATTTGCTATTATCGGCATTCTAACAGTGACCAATTTTATCAAGGACCTTCACAGCATCAAAACTGGAATCCGTTTGTGTACCAGAGACCTCCCTTTCTAATAACTCAACAATTGCCCAGGCCTCATTACTTTGCTCAATCCTCTGTTGCACCACCTAGGCCACAACAGCCACAGGCTTATCTCACAGGCACTGAGTCTCGGTTTGGCAGCTCCTGGTACCCTGATTCTGGAGCAACTCATCATGTCACTCCTGATCCTTCCAATATAACTGAGACCGCTTCTCTGGCACACCCTGATCAGGTCTTCTTGGGCAATGGCCAAGGTTTGTCTATTAACAAAGTTGGTTCTATGGATTTTAGCACTCCAAACTATCCCTACACCAAATTCACCTTACACAATCTTCTTCTTGTTCCTTCAATTACTAAAAATCTAATTAGTGTTAGTCAATTTGCTCGAGATAACCATGTCTATTTTGAATTTCACCCCTCCTTTTGTCTTGTCAAATCACAGGGCTCTTCTGAAATTCTGCTTCATGGCAGTGTTGGTCCAGATGGCCTTTACAAGTTTGATCACATCTCTCCTTCAGTCATGTCTTCCTCTCCTAGCTGCATTTCTGTTACCACTCATATGCATAATGTACCTGCTTGTAATTCACTTTCTACTTTCAATGTAAATTCCACTCCTAATGTACATGTACCACCAATTACTATGAATAAAAATACTTCTGTTTCTGATATGACTCATTACTCCTACAAATTGTGGCACTCCCGCTTAGGTCATCCACACCATGATGCACTTAGAGAAGCGCTTAAATCTTCCAATATTCCTGTTCCACATAAAAATCCAATGGAATTTTGTGCTGCATGTTGCTTGGGCAAGGCACATCGTCTCCCAGCACCTTCTTCTAACACCATTTATAATTTTCCCTTTGAACTTGTTGTTTGTGATTTGTGGGGACCTGCCCCAACTCAATCCTCTACTGGATGCTCTTACTTTCTAACCTGTGTGGATGCCTTTAGTCGTTTTACTTGGATCTTTCCTTTAAAACGAAAGTCTGATACCCTTTCTCAATTTATTCAATTCAAAGCTATGGTTGAGTTACAATTTAACACAAAAATCAAAACTGTTCAAAGTGATTGGGGTGGGGAATTTCGTCCTCTGTTCAAGTATCTATCTGCCTTTGGCATTGTCCATAGGCTTGCTTGTCCTCACACCCATCATCAAAATGGTCTTGTAGAACGGAAACACAGGCATGTAGTTGAGACTGGCCTCACACTCTTGGCTCATGCATCCATACCCTTCCAATTTTGGGATCATGCTTTTCTAATAGCCACTTACTTGATCAACGGAATGCCTTCACTGTTCTCAACTATAAGTCTCCTTACTCCATTTTATTACACCAGAACCTAATCTTCAGTTCCTCAAGACCTTTGGTTGTGCATGCTATCCTTTCATACGCCCTTATCAGAAAGATAAGCTCTCCTATCACTCAAAAGAGTGTGTTTTTCTCGGGATATTCCTCCTCTCACAAAGGCTATAAATGCCTCGATCCCCGATGGCAAACCGATTATTTCCAAAGATGTTGTGTTTAATGAAATTCGTTTTCCATACTCGGATTTGTTTCCTTAGACATTGCTCAGCCTGCATCTCGATCTCCAACCCTTCCAATTTCTTCCATACCACCTACTTTGTCTCCAACAACACCCTCTGTGGCTCCCACTTCCTCTCCCGATCCTCATGTCAAGACTTCTCCTCTTGCATGTACTCCAAAGCACATCTTAGTCCCCCGCCATCCCAGAAATCTAAGTCCTGCAACCTCCTTTGCCCAACCTGCCCAGTCATCTCGGACTCAGCTCGGTCCCCCTAGTTCTTCCAGTTCTTTGGGTCGATCCTCTTCTCCTCCTCGGAAACTTGTCCGAGCCCTCACCAAATGAGTCCTCTCATCCTCCATCTCTCCCTCAAAACACACATCCTATGCA
Organism: Sophora flavescens; assembly: GCA_030762895.1. Taxonomy (NCBI): domain Eukaryota; kingdom Viridiplantae; phylum Streptophyta; class Magnoliopsida; order Fabales; family Fabaceae; genus Sophora; species Sophora flavescens. Next base: position 93,949,733 of record CM061063.1, read on the forward strand.
AACAAGGTCCAAATCAGGTATTGTTATGCCTAGACTACAGACCTACCCTTCTTTTAACTTCCACAGTAACCAACCTCTGTTAAACAGGCCTTAGCTGCTCCCCCATTGGGCTGCGACCATGAAAACTGAATATGATGCCTTACTCAACAACCACACTTGGACTTTGGTTCCCTCTCCACCACACGTAACTCCTATTGGTTGCAAATGGGTGTTCCCGGTCAAAGAGAACCACGATGGCGGTGTTAATAAGTACAAGGCCCGACTTGTTGCCAAGGGTTTTCATCAAAAAGCCGGCACCGACTTTACGTAAACCTTTTCCCCTGTTGTTAAACCAATCACTATTAGGACTGTGTCTTGACCATTGCAGTATCTTGTAGCCTGGCCTATACGACAGTTAGATGTGAACAATGCCTTTTTAAATGGCTCCCTACATGAGGAAGTCTATATGCAACAACCCCTGGGTTTGAGGTGGCAGACAAAACACTAGTCTGCAGATTACACAAGGCCCTATATGGCCTCAAACGAGGCACCCAGTGGCCTGGTTTGAAAGGTCGAAAACTCGCTTCTTCTACTCAAAGGCTTTGTGGCAAGCAAATGTGATCCTTCACTCTTTTTCCTGCACACCGCCACCTCTCGCATTCTAATTTTGGTATATGTTGATGACATACTTGTCACAGGAAACTCTCCTTCTCACATTCGGAGACTCATTGAAGCCCCGAATTCAGAATTTGCCCTGAAACAACTAGGTAACTTGGACTATTTTCTCGGGAATAGAGGTCACTCATCTACCCAATGGTGCTCTACTTCTTTCTCAAACAAAGTACATTCGTGATTTTCTTTGTCCAAAGCTAAGATGGAGTCCGCAAAGAGCATCAATACGCCTATGGTTGCTAATCAAAATGTCTAAACTAGGGGTGACTATGTCCCCGATCCTTCTTTGTTTCGATCGGTTGTTGGAGCCTTGCAATATGCAACACTTACAAGGCCGTAAATATCCTACTCGGTGAATAAAGTTTGTCAATTCTTATCTCGGCCATTGGAGGAGCATTGGAAAGTCTGTTAAACGCATTTTAAGGTACCTAAAGGGTACCTTGCATCATGGACTTCTCATTCGACTGCCGCCACTCATGCCCCCTTAACCCTAACCGGGTTCGTGATGCTGATTGGGCATCCGATCCAGATGATAGGCGATCCACTTCGGTGCCTGTGTGTACCTTGGTCCTAATCTTATTTCTTGGTGGTCTAAGAAACAGACTCTTGTTGCTAGGTCCAAGTCTTTGGCCGAGTATAGAAGTATGGCAGCCTTGAGTGCGTAAATCCTTTGGATACAATCTCTCCTTTCGTAATCGAAGATTAAAATTCACACTCCTAGAATCCTATGTGATAATCTAAGCCATTGTATCATTGGCTCACAATCTCGTTCTCGCATTCCGAACCAAACATATGGAGCTAGACATTTTCTTTGTTCGAGAGAAAGTGTTAAACCACGACTTAAGTGTCACTCATGTTCCCGCTCAAGATTAGTGGGCTGATTTGCTCACCAAACCTCTCTCATCCTCAAGATTCTCGCATACTAAGAGATAAACTCGAGTGTTTGATAAGCACTCCTTTGGAAAACCTCCCCGAACTTATATGGGGGAATGTTAGAGACAGTTCGAGTTTAGTTAATTGTTAGTTATGCTTATTCTCGTTAGTTATCGTTTAGCACAAGAAATGCAATTTGTTATTCAGATTGTAACTAACTCATTTGTTAGTTTGGCCATAATCGCCTCGGTCCGCTATATATACATAGCAAGAGCTTTTCGTAAAGTAACTTCATTTACCAATAATGAAAATAAGCTTCTTCTATTCTTTCTTTCAATATTCTTTCTTTCAATGTTCTTGAACTTCTAATACCCAGCAACACCAAAGCTTTTGTAAATCTTCCAAACCATGCTCGGGGAGACTGTTTTAGCCCATATAAAGCCTTCCTCAATCTGCAAACTTCGTTTGTTCCACTTGTGGGACTAAACCCTGGGGGAATCTCCATGTACACCTCCTCCTCTAAGTCTCCATGCAAGAAAGCATTTTTGACATCAAACTGGTGTAGTTCCCATCCAGAGTGGGCAGCAAGAGAGAGTAAAATACTAACAGTGTTCATCTTTGCCACTGGAGCAAATGTCTCCTCATAATCAATGCCATAGGTCTGAGTGTATCCCTTTGCCACTAGTCTTGCTGTATACCTGTCTAGGGTACCATCTGACCATCTACTCCCCATTGGTTTCTTTTCCTTTGGTTTCTCAGCAATTTCCCATGTTCCATTTCTTTCTAGAGCTTGCATCTCCTCATTCATGGCTTGAACCCAGTTCTTGTCCTTCAATGCTTCTTGTACTGTTCTAGGGATTCTGATAGAGTCAATGGTTGCAATAAAGATTTGGTGCTGCAAAGAAAGGTTTGTGGTGGAAACAAATTTGGAAATAGGGTACTTAGCACAAGATCTTTTTCCTTTTCTTAAAGCAATAGGTAAGTCATCATCAATGTTAGGATCACAATTATCCAAAGGAATAGGTTCAGAATGAATGAAAGGAATAGATTCAACATGAATGGGACTAGTGTTTTCAATACTTACCATGAGTTCAGATATTTGGGGTTGCGGCTGGACCAGGGAGGGGTGTTTCTTCCTTTGATAGACCAGTTTTGGCGAGCTTGCTCTAGTCTGAGGAGCTAATTCCTGTGTATCTGAGAGCATATCAGAAGATTGGAGCAAGGGAATGCTGCCTTTTGAAAAAATCCCAGCTTCCAAATCAGAAGTATTATTCCCCCCCTGAAGCTGAGAGGAATTGAAGAATGATTGATTTTCTTGGAAGGTGACATCCATGGAGACATACACTCGACGAGAGGAAGGGTGATAACATTTGTATCCTTTCTTGTCAGGGGCATAACCAATGAACAAGCATTTAATAGCATGAGGGTCAAGTTTACCCCGATGCTGACGATGGACATGAACAAAAGCAACACAATCAAAAACACGAGATTCAAGACTTTGCATAATAGGAACAGATGGAAAAAATGTTTTCATGACATGAACAGGACTCAAACCACCAAGGATTCTAGAGGGTATTCTATTTATTAGATAAGCAGTAGTTAAAACAGCTTCCCCCCAATATGAATTTGGAACAGACATCTGAAACAATAAAGCTCTAGTAATTTCAAGCAAGTGTCGATTTTTCCTTTCAGCAATCCCGTTTTGTTGAGGGTATCAACACAAGTAAGTGAAATAGACAACTATAAACACGAGAAGGGGGGTTGAATTGTGTTTATCAGAATTTAAGCAAAGTTGAAATCTTTTTGCAAACAGAAAGCTAGCTTTGGACGAGTGGAAGAATGCAGGATGGACGGGTGACTTTTGCAAACACACCACTTGATAGACGCAAGAAAACTAAGGCAATTAAAGAGTTTATGAAAGAGAGATTGACACAGTGATTTATCCTGGTTCACTCTTTAAAGCAAAGAGTTACGTCCAGTCCTTGGCAGCACCAAGATTTATCCACTATAACTGATCAGGTTACAGACTCAAGTATTATTTGCACACCTAGCCTCTTCAGGCTCAAAGACAAGTATTATTTGCACACCTAGCTTCTTCAGGCTCAAGACAAGTATTGTTTGCTCACCTAGCCTCTTCAGGCTCACTCAGGTTTGTTTGAGAGATTGGGTTTGTAATAAATACAACTTCTCACAAGCAGATCTTTCACTAACACTCAGAGAGTGGTTTAAATGTGAAGCTTAGGAAAGTCTGCGTAATAACTTCAAATGATTGAAGAATACAGAATGAAAGAATGAAAGAATTAATGACAGAGTAATGGCTTCTTTAATGCAATGTGTATTCTTTTTCTTCATCTTCAATGACTTCTGTATTTATAGTCTTCAAGCATTTAGGATCCGTTAGAGACATTCCCTCAGATGTTGGCTCAAGCAGAACTTCATTAAATGCAATAGAGTCGTTCTGAGCACCCATTAATGCAATATAGTCGTTCTGGGCAGCCATTAATGCAATAGGAACGTTGGTTGTACTCTAACAAGGAAGATCATGTCTTTATGCATCGAGATACAGCCATATCAGAGTTGAGCAGAGAGCTTTTTGTACTTTGCTGAGTACACTCTCCTTTTTGTGTAAGGAACAGAGGTTCTAGGGAATAAAGCATGTTGGAAGCATTCTTTTAACTGGTCCTTGGTTCTGATTATCCAAGGTTGCTTGAGAGAGTAGTCTTCTGACTTTTCTTGATAATCGTGAAACTGAGTAGGAGAGAAGACTTCAAGTCTCTTTCTGGTTCTTGAAATACGATTCTGATAATCCTTAGAGAATTCGCGTTCAAAAGATAAGTGCTTCCATCTTGAAAATAATCGCGTCTATCTAGCCATTTAAGATTTTTCATTCGGGCTAGTAGACGAGCTCCATATTAAGGACTTAGCAAGTCCAAAGACTAGTGGACGAACGCTTCTGTCACCTTAGTGGACGAACACTTTTGTTACTCTAGTGGACGAGAGCCTCTGTTACTCTAGTAGACGAGAGTCTCTGTTACTCTGGTGAACGAGAGTCTCTGTTACCCTAGTGGACGAGCTCCATATGCCACATCATTGGACGGATACTCCTTTAACTGGTTGGACGTAACCTAGTAGACGAGCTCCATTTGCCACGTCATTGGACGGATACATTCTGACCTTAATGGACGAGCTATTCTGATACTTTTATGGACGCGTTGTTCTAATACTTTAATGGACGCGCTATTATGATACCTCAATGGACGAGCTCCATCTGATTCCTTAATGGACGAGCTCCATTTGATTCCTTAATGGACGAACTCCAAGTGATTCCTTAATGGATGAGCTCCAAGTGATTCCTTAATGGGCGAGCTCCAAGTGCCACGTCATGGACGAGCCTTTCTGATACCTTAAGCAGACGCGGTTTTGATACCTTTAGTAGACGCGGCCTTCTGATACTTTTAGTAGACGCGGCCTTCTGATACTTTTAGTAGACGCGGCTTTCATCACTTGCATTTTGGACGTGCGCTGCAATCACTACAGTGTTGGACGCCCCGCTTGTTTACACTTTGTTAGACGTCTGTTTGTTTCACTTTGTTGGACGTCTGTTTGTCATATTTAATCTGCACACTCAATAGACAGGTTGACAACCAATATGAAGGTTAATTAAATCATTAACCAATGTTTAGTTCTCATCAAAACTTAGGGAAATGCACATCAGACATTTTAGAGACTTAACAGTAAGTTCACGAACAATGCCATGTTGTTTAAGAAAGGTGGAGAAATTTTGATTCGCATACTCTCTACCATTATCAGACCTCAGACGTTTAATTGTTTTATCAAATTGAGTTTTAATCATATGATAAAACTGGATAAACAAATGGTACACATCTGATTTATTTTTCATTAGAAAAATCCAAGTAGCACGAGTGCAATCATCAATAAATGACACAAACCATTTTGCACCAGAAATATTAGGAACAGAAGCTGGACCCCAAACATCAGTATGAATAAGAGAAAAAGGTTCATCACTTTTCTTAGCACTTGAAGGAAAACTTACCCGATGATGTTTGGAAAATTCACAAACAGCACATTGAAAGGACTCAACCGATTCATTCAAAAACAAAGAAGGAAACATGGACTTAAGTAGAGTGAATGGGGGATGTCCAAGACGATTATGTTGGAGCCAAATTTGGGAGGAACAAGACTTGGATTGATGACAGGAATGTTGCAACTTCACACCAGATCCACCTGAAGTTTCCATCTCAAGGTAGTACAACCCTCCCCGTTCCTTGGCAACTCCAATAGTCTTCCCCGTAGTATTGTCCTGGAATACACAATGAGAAGGGAAAAATGTTACAGCGTAATTAAGGTCTTTGGTAAGTTTATGTATAGAAAGAAGGTTAGATGACAGTTTAGGAACATGAAGCACATTTTGAAAATTTAGAAAAGGACTAAGTTTAACGTGACCAAATCCTGCAACTGATGTATGAGAGCCATCGCCTACTGATTATGTGATGACTACCCATGGGGATTTGATAGGATGAAAAATGAGAAGAACAAAAGGTCATGTGATCGGTGGCACTAGAATCAATAATCCAAAAATCCTCGGGGACAGTACCAGAAGCATGAGAAAATAAAGAACATAGATTCTTACCATTTACACCATTTGAAGAAGTGTGAGACTGCTTACTAGAGTAATGGGTGATAGCTGAGATGTTGGTAACCTCAGTGTTAGACATGATGGTTAGGCGTGATAACAACCAAGAGTGCAATGAAGGTGTAAAAAACACAAGCTGCAATGAAGGCAACAACAAAGAAGAGGGTTTGTGGTGAAGATGACTTTGGGTACTGTACCTAAGAAAGATAAAGCACAATGGTGCTGAACATGTAATGAAGGCACAAGACAAAACAGGTCCTGCAATGAAGGCAAGGCACCTAAGGTCACTCAGCAATGAAGGCCGAGGCAGCGGAAAAGCAAAGGCAGAGACTCCCAGGGTCGGGATTCTGATACCAAATTGAAAGAAGGAACAAAACAAGTATTTTATGAATTGCTTGTATTACTTTCACACAGCATAGAGGTATTCTATTTATACACTAGAAGAATTAAATACAACTGATAATTACAAGACAAATAAATGAGGCACATATTTCCTATAGACATTTCCTAATTTCATGACTAGAGAATACATGAACCTCATTAATTTACAATAGCTATTTCCTAAACTATTAATGGCAGTCTATGAACCTTTGGACGGTGGATTCCAACATTAATGTCAGTCCATGAACCTTTGGACGGTGGAGGTGGATAATCTTTGGACGGTGGATTCCAACACAAATGTTCTATTAATTTGTTTCAAGTTCAAGTCTTCATTTATTTATTTATTTTTGTCATGAAAATTTACAAAATATTATACTTGGATGCTATGATGTAAGCAAGTTGTGAACTTTAAGTGTTGATGAATGATGATTATGCAACTGTTTCATGCTCCATTTGTTAATTCGTGAGGTTTGATAATTAGTTCTTAACAAATATGATGAGATAACTTGGGAGCAAAATATGTAGGTAGTATCTTTGCTTCAATGGTTGTTGCACTGTTAAACGACTTCTAAAATCTATCTTCTCATACAATGGCTTGAACTAAGGGGAAATAGGACTTGAGTCACTTGACTTAATGGATCACTGCAATAGTGCGATTGTTCAAGAAAGGTTCATGGAGGCTCCTGAAGGCAAAGTGGGCTAAACCGCATTGCATAATTTTCCAGGAAATATAGATATATGAACCTATGTACCATTGATTTGCTTTTATATGCGTTTGACTATGGATGCGTTTGACAATTATAATGAACGATTATAGCTGCAAAGATATTCTTGACATATTTTCTTGTGGTGATCTTGATTTTGGAATTCTATGGATCCTTTGACTTACTCTAGAGTGCATTTGCATTCTTTTTGGGTTACCTCGGACTTTCATTAGTTTAACTTTGGTTATGTTTGTTTCTTTGGTTATGTTTGTTTCGCTGGATACTTACAGATCTCAGCTGAGAAACACAACCAATCAACTTAAATATTACAGTCAAACCTTCATATTCTTGCTCCAACAGGTAACTCCTCTCTCTCTCTCTACCTTCAATCTGCAATCTCATCATCATGTATTTTTTTCATTTGTAATTTTAATTTTAGAGGGAAAAAAGAAGACCAAGATTAATTTATAGTCAGTGGTTTGATCCCCTCGAAGTTCATGGTTGTTTGAACCCCTCATAGTTCTTTGTATGCATGTTATGACAAGATTACATGGGGAATACACTATCTTTTTTATTACTGTGATAAATGATTGGAATGTTTCATTAGTTTTTTTTTTACTGAATGACTGGTTTGTATCAGTTAGGTACTCAAGAAATTCTTCATACTATATTTCAGCCAAATATATGCTGCTATATTGTACTGATGATTTGAGATTGGTTTTCTTTTTCTTTTTCTAAACCCCTTTTTAGGCCTTGTCCAAATGGAAGATATTATGAAATCTCCAATAAAAAACAAAGAAAAAACTCCATTGTAGTAACCTTTGCTTTGACAATCCTCATATAGGTTTAGTGAGTCGCATCACAGTCTTACCAAACAAGTGATTTAAAGAGCCTTTCAGAATAAAGTGTGGAGATTGGAGCAGTATTGTATTCTACAAATAAACATATACTAGGACTATACACTCAAACTCAATCTTTGAATTGCACTTACTTCACTTGATTTGTTGGTGTTCATTGTAGCTTCCTCTAGCTTTCATTATAAATCTGAAGTTCCTAAAACAATGCAATCTTTTGTTTTTGCATATGCAGGGAGACAAGTTGGGGATCACTTTTTACTTCTAATACTTTTCAATTTGACCAGGCAGTAGTAATTGGACCACACTGTCCTTTTCTGAATATGCTTTTTCTTTAATTCTTACATTCAAGTAATTAATGCACATCTTGATTTTGTTAGTGTTGATGCAATTCATGAAACCTATGTTAAATGAGGGACTTATTCTAAAATTATGTTTACATTTTAGTAGCTATAACTGCATTATTTTTTCTTCCCAGCTGGTCACTTTAACTATTAAGGATGGTATTGATATTATATGATTGATGTAATATCGAGTTACTTGGTTGAGATATGAAATAGATTGTTTGTGGGCTATTGGTTGATGATTGGCAGAGCTATATACTTAAATTGCTCATGGTGGTCTTGATAATGTACAGGTAAGCCTCAGGGTTCTTATGGTGTACTCAAATTTGGCCAAGGCTTTTGCAAATCCTCATAAAGCAAAGTTAATGAGCAGCTTCGACATCGTATAAGCATGAAAGCTTCCATTATTTCCAACTAGAACCCATGCAAGACCTGACATACCCTGGAATATTTCGTGTTATGATGTATATATTTTAAATAATTTTTTTCTTTTGTAACTTCTTAGTCTCTCACACAATTATTGTTTTTTCTCAATGTATGATGCTTGAAAATGCTTGACATTTGAGTCAATTTTTAAGTTAATTGTTTATTTGGTAACTATCGTGCATATGAATTTTTTTAAAATCCAAGAAGTACATACTTACCTACACACCTTCTGTAATGCATTATTTTTAATATCTTTACATCATGCTCAAATTAAAAATTTATTCCATCATAGTATCATTAAACTTAAACCCACATTAGGGAACATGAAGCTACCCGTATTATACTTACAAGAGTGGTGCATCAGTGGCCAATCTAGGTGTATATGGAGAGTAAAAGTACATATACATTGATAGTGGTAGTGAATAGGAGTTTAGACAAGATTAAATAGAATCTCAAAATAAAACCATACTAGCCAATTACAAGTGCAACATAACATTGGTTATTCGATTTGTGTCACTAGATTTGCTATTTGTTTTGTATTGGTTTTGAGTTCTGTGACTTTGTTTTAAAGGAGATTTATCATCAATAGAGGTTGTGTAATGGGGTTCCAATCAAGGTTTTTAAAACCGAACCGATCACTGAATCGGGAAAGGCACTGGTTCGAGGTTTAATAGTCCAACCATAGTTGAACCAGTATTAACTAAATAATATATTTAAATTTTGAGGTGAAAGAGACTTACAGAAATTGAAATCCGAATGAATGCTCAAGTAGTATTTGAACTAAGCCCTTGTGAGCATTTTTTAGCAGAGCAAAGGAGGCTGGTTCAGAGGCAACAAGGCAATCGATAGCTAGACAATAAGTCCCACATCACGAGCTCGATGAAGCAGTTGGAAATGAAAGGCTATAAAAATGACTTCAAGCACTGCATGTACGGTGAATGGGTCATTTTATTGAACCGACACAAACCACCAGTCTTCCAGTTTTGATCGATTTTACCGGTTGTGCCGGTTTGGCAGGTTCCAAGTCGGTTCTTTTGCAGTCCGGTTTTAAGGGCAATCCAGACCGGACACTTAGCCGGTTCATTTTACTGGTTGAATTTGTCGGCCCGGTTTCGGCCCGGTTTTACACTCAAATATATTTTTTTAAAATAGTATACCTGCAAAGAATAATAGGAGAAACAAATTAAATAGATTTTCAAGAAATAAGAAGTAAAATAATGTTAAATAAATATATTTTTTAAGAGAAGAAAAATAATGTTATGAATGATAAATATATTTTCTAAAACTGATTTACAACGGAAAGAGAAAAATTAAAGTAAATGGATTTTCTAGAGAAAAAAATGAAAAAAAACAATTTTCTAAAAAATGGTTAACTTGCATGTAAAAAGATGGAAAATAAATCAATTGATTTTTAAGAGAAAAGAACAAAAATATTGTGATAGATAAATATATTTTCTAAAAGTGGTCAACTTACACCGGAAAAGAGGAAAAATAATCAAATAGATTTCTAAGGGAGGAGGAAAAAAATAATACGATTGATAAATATATTTTCTAATGATAAAGATGGTTAATTTGCACGGAGCAAAGAAAATAAATAAATAAATCAAATAGATTTTTAAGAGAACAGAAGTAAAATAATTTGATAGATAATTTTTTTTTAAATATGGTTAAAAAATAATATAGATTTTCAAAAGAGAAGATTTATAAATCAAATAGAATACAAAAAAAACCTTATAATTAAACTTATAAGAAGATTTATTTTTTATATTTTACATAACAATATTTTTAAATATTTCTACCTCAAAAATATAAAATTACAGTTTCCTATATTGAATACATACCACCTGACATAATTAAATCATATATTATTAAAAAAGTTTGACTCTTATTAAAAACACATATCTCTTATACTTCTCATAATTATATATAATAAAATAATAATAAAATAACATACTATATATTAGATAATAACATAAATAATAACATAATATATAACACACAAAAAAAGTTTACATAAAACCTAACTCGTGCATTGCACATGTATATAAACTAAGATCAATGATAGGTGAACATCTAGATCTGACATGTAGGTGGATACCTTGGTTAATCATGTGTAAATTTTTGGTTAATTCAGGTCATTGCATGATTAATAGGTTATATGAAGCTTATTTTTCATAATCATATAAATATTTGATTATTTTCCATAATCATGTAAATATTTGATTAATCACATGCAAATATCTAGTTAATTCAATTTTTTATATAATTAATGAATTATCATAAATTAATCAAATATTTATACATAATTAACCATATAATAAATCGAATTAATCAAATATTTATACCGATTATTCAAGATATCAACTTTAGATTTGCAGTTTTCGTTGCTCCTATACTAATGTGTGGTATGAACTGTTGAGTGACAAGGAGGTTGGAGAGCCAAACAATGGCACACAAAATGATTTGGAAATGGAAAGCAAGCTACATGCTTCCTCTTACATTTACCACAATCCGTAGAAGTTCACATTCAAACCATCTTCCATTTTGCCACTCACCTCTCAAGACTCATCCAATCTTACTTCCTTCAATTAACAACAGCCACACCCACTTCTCGTGTTCCAATTACGGCACAATCTCCGATGGTAGTGTAAAAGAGTATCTTGAATTGACGGACGAGGAGCTGATGCGGCAGTGCGACATGGAAACGTTGAAGTCGTCGGGACCAGGTGGCCAACACCGCAACAAGCGCGAATCCGCTGTTCGCCTCAAGCACCTGCCCACCGGCATCATCGCTCAGGTTAGGACTTATCTCCTCTCTCTCTCTCTCTTCCTCAAAATTCCCATTTTGTTTGTTGGCTTGGGTTCATCTGATTATATGCTTGTCGTTGTAGGCTGCTGAGGATCGCTCTCAGCATATGAATCGCGCTTCCGCCTTAAAACGTCTTCGTTCTCTTATTGCTCTCAAAGGTATTCATTATTCTTCACTACTTCTTTTTCTTCCCTAATTTCGTCCTTTGTTTATAACCACATTGTGATGGAAAGCATGACAGAAAATTGAGAGAGAGGAGTGATAAGTATGGGTGGAAAGGAGCTATCCTATGTTAGGGTTTGCCTAAATAGTCTATACTTGGTTTGTAATGTGCTATCGATCTTAAGTTTTTTTATTTAAATGTTTTTTAGCTATTTCTTTGACCACATACTCTCGAGCCGGAGCCGGGGTGGTGGTTAGTTAAAAGCACTTCCCCAAAGTGGTGGTTAGCTAACCAAACTAGTAAGTGTGTGTTTGGATAACCATTTGATAAAAGTGATTTTGAATGAAATTGATTTTTTAAAATTGATTTGGTTAGAATTGAGTTTGAAGGGATGTGACTTATGTTTGGATGTTTTTATTTTGAAAGCAAGATTGATGTAAAATTTGGTGTAAATTTTTCAATTCAACGTAAAAGTTACCTTTTGTAGCTTCTAGTCAGAATCACTTCTAAAGGCAGTGTGTCACTAGCCAAACACCTTATTTTTACTGAAATCACGTTTGATAGATGGCAGAATCAATTCTGGAGGTTTCTAACGTGATTTTGGATGCAAGTGATTCTGTAGAATTGATTTTGATTAATAGTGAGTTGAGTGTGAAACATGTGGGTCATGAGACAGAAATTGAGTTGGAGCCATAGACGTATGTTTGAAGGAGGGCAAATGCAGGACCAAACACATACAAAGTGTGTCTAGCGATTCCCTATTTACTGTGGTTTCTATGTTTGCCAATGAGTTTGTAGCTCATTAGTCTATTTAGTCTTAATAAGTATGTCTTTACTGATAAGTGAAGAGGTACTTTGCTACTTTCCCCTTTTCTGTACTGAATCTTGTATTGGATTGTATACTGTAATGGGTTAAAGGAAGAGTTTTTTACTCTATACATGTGCAGAAAATACTTACACCGAGACAGATTGTCCATTTGTCCATTTACTTATAATAAGGAATTCTTTTCTTGAGTCAGTCAGGAAAACAGTGGATCTCGATGCTTATTCACCACCTCGAGAGCTTCTTCAGATACTCCCTCCCAAGTCAACCATTAGAGGGTCAGATTGTGGTCCACAAATTGGACCCAATAACCCAAAATTTGCGTTGGTATGTTCATATGTGCAGCAAGCAGCATGTTCTTCTCATGATAATAATTCCACATGATCCGAAACCCAATTGCAGCTTAACTACATATACTTATGCTCCTTTCCAACAGGGAATGCAAGCTCTATTGGATCTCATTTTTGCAGTCGAGGGATCCGTCTCAGAAGCTGCAAAATATCTTGGGTACTTTATATGCTTCAAGTCTTTTTATTTCTTTTTTTCTTCTTGTCTGTGTTACTGAGCATATGAAGTCTCATTAGTTACTATGACATTCAAGATTTTAATTTTATGATTTAGAAGGTCTCTTATGGTTGAAAAATATGTTTGACCTACATCTACATGAATAATTGACTTTACCTGCTGGTGAATGCCCACAAATTTGATATAGATTTGATTATTGATATGAAAGTTGATAAAGGAAATACATGGTAGTTTCACCTTTCACTCTTCCCATTTTAACGTGAAGCAATTGCCCCTTAATGCTAATATAATGTGATATAATTTACTCTTAGATATTTAAATGATTATTTTAATCACATGCTTTACCTGTTACATTTACTTGAACAGTTCTATAATTGTTTTGGTGTTTATTAATTAAATATATTGCAGGTTAAGTACTGGAGCACTGTCTCGAGTAATCCTATCAGATGATTCACTTAGAATGGAAGTAAATGGTCTGCGGGCATCAAAGGTATACCTCCTGATGGACTCTCTGGAATAGTAGCAGAAGTTTATCTCATGACTTCATTTTTATATAATGAATGAAGTAAATGATAACATAAAAAATTGCAATTTATAGGTAGGACTTGTTTTTATCATGTTATTATATATTAAAAGTTATATATGCATAATAAACTGTTTCTAACATGAGATGTTTAAGTTTAAACAATTCTAACATCCTTCCTATGTTTTAACCAAGTTAGAGGAATATGGATAGTTGCACTCTCGAGGCAGAAATTCTCTAAATACATGTCGCGTAGTATTTAAGCTGATTACCATGGAGTTGTTTACTTTCTTATGGAACAATCCATTTGGGATTCTTGGTAAACACCGGCCGTGCCCTTCTACCTTGCAGCAGTTTCTTGTTATTCATTTTTGAAGTTTTTGACTGAAACTAGGAGGCTATGATTTTTATGGTTGTGATTATTGATACAGTTATATGGTGTATTTACTGTTTTCATTTACATTCATTCAAGATGCCACTTTAATTCAATAATAACTTGTATTGGAGAGTATTTACTGAGTGATTGATTGTTTTTGGATGCAGAAGAAACTAGTTTTAGGCTTTTAGCTAGATATAGCTGCAATTGTAATTTTTGAAATCCTTGAAAATCTTATCATTAGCCTGAGAGAGGCTTATGAAACATTAAGGTAGACACTCTGTGTTAGGGTCTAGCCTAATAGAGAGGTGAAGCAGAGAGAAAATGTGAATCTCATTGTATTGATTATGGTGAAATGAATTGCTTGATGAGTTTATTACATCAGTGAGTATTTATACTCTGACTAGTCTTGATAACTGTTGTAACTAACGCAGCTGTGTACAACTGTCATAAAACTGACTCTAACTAATTCTGTACAGCTTTGTATACTTATACAATTATACTCGTATATACATTTATATACTCTGATAGCCCCCCTACAAGGTCAAGGTGGTTGTGGTGCTGCAACTACCTTGAGCTTGGTGCGAGATTCTGCAAACCGAGAAGAGGACAAAGGTTTAGTGAGCGGATCTGCTAGCTGTGATGAGGCAGGAACATGTTGCACTAAGAGAGATTTGGAGACCACCTTTTCCCTGACAAAATGAATGTCTAACTCCATATACTTTGTTCTAGCATGGAGAATAGGATTATGAGATAGTAGCACTGCACTTAAGTTGTCACAGAGGAGTTCAGGTGTATCGAAGGGCACTTGTAGTTCAGTTAATAAGGATTGCAGTCATAGCAGTTCGGATGTGGTGTGAGCCATACTTCTATACTCAGCTTCGGTACTAGACCGAGCTACAAGAGGCTGTTTCTTGGAACTCCAAGAGACCAGATTTGGCCCAACAAAGATACAAGAGCCCGAGGTGGATCTGCGGTTGTCAGGGACACTGGCTCAATCAGAATCACTATAAGCTCGCAAAGACGGTTTGCAATCAGGTGGTGCTGGTTGTAAGAGCAAGCCATAGTGTGCTGAACCTTCGAGATATCTCAAGATACATTTTACTACTCTCCAATGAGAGCCAAGGGGAGAGGCCATAAATTGGCACACCTTATTTACTGAGTAGGACAGTTCTGGACGAGTTAAGGTCACATACTGCAAAGCACCAACTAATGAACGAAACAGAGAAGGATCAGCCAATGTATACATGCCATCCTTACTCGGTTTACAATCATGAACCATAGGTGTGGAAATGCCACTCTGATCAAGCATATTAGCTTTGTGCAACAAGTCCCTAATGTACTTAGACTGTGTAAGCCAGAGTTATCAATCCCGGATAGCGGCGTGGAGCGGCTGACCCTGAAAACGCTATTGCGGGATAGCATGTAGCGGAGCGGCCGCTATTTTAGGCCAATGGTGAGACTTGAGAAGGAAAGAGGGAGGAAAGGCAGAGGGGAAAGAGGAATGAAAGTGAGAGGGAGAAGAGAAGTGGGAGGAAAGGCTCTTGTAACAGAAGAAGAAAAAGAATTCACGTAAGGGAGAAGAGAGTGAGAGGAAGGGTGAGTTAAAGAAATAAGGGTAGAAGAGACATTTTAGTGGGTATAAGTGAGGGTAAACAAGTCATTTTAACAAATAAAGAGGGCAAAACAATGAATTTGTGAGTTAAACAAGTCATTTGACCTAATGGGCCAGGCCCAAAAGTGTCATATTAAGAGAATTTCTACTCCTGAAGTAAGGTCTCACGTGAGACATAATACTGGGCCTCAGCAAGTGCTTAAAAATGAGATAATGGGCCAACTTAATGAAGAAAAGATGTGGGCCTTAGAGGAACCAAAACTTAAACCAAAACCCTAGATCTGAAATTGTAGTCGCAGAAGAGGGAAGCAGTGAGAGAGAAGAAGATCTGTCGTGGGAGAGGAAGACCCACCTGTGGAACAGCGGCGCCGACGGTGGGTTCTGGCCGGAATAGGCTCGCCGGAGGGTTCTGGCGGTCCATGAAGCAAAAGCGGCTCTGGAGCGTCGCTACTCCCCGCATTCTCGTGTTTTTCCGCCGCTTGAGCGGCCGCTACAGAAAAACGCTCCGCTCCGCTCCACCGCTTGTGTAGCGGCCGCTGGTCGCTCCGCCCCGCACCACCGCGAACGCGCGCTATTGACTACCCTGGTGTAAGCAACATAGAGTCATTTTGTAAGTATTTAACTTCGATTCCGAGAAAGCAGTCAAGCCTACCAAGGTGCTTCAGGGCAAAAGTAGCATTCAATTTAGCTATTAAATCAGCAATTAAATTGGAGGAGGATCTAGTGAAGGGAATATCATCTACATAGACTAAAGCATGTAAGGTAACACCAAGTTTGCTGTAATATAAAAAGTGAAGGATCACACCTATTAGCTCGAAATCCAAACTGTAACAGGGCTTGAGTTAACCTCTCATACCCATGCTCGTGGGGCCTGTTTAAGGCCGTAGAAAGCTCTATGAAGTCTGCAAACCAGTGACTTATCTGTGGATTCAAAACCTGGTGGCTGCATCATATATCAGAGTATATAAATGTATATACGAGTATAATTGTATAAGTATACAAAGCTGTACATAATTAGTTAGAGTCGGTTTTATGACAGTTGTACACAGCTGTGTTAGTTACAACAGTTATCAAGACTAGTCAGAGTATAAATACTCACTGATGTAATATACTCATCAAGCAATTCATTTCACCATAATCAATACGATGAGATTCACATTTTCTCTCTGCTTCACTTCTCTATTATGGTATCAATAGCTTCATCTTCCTGGGCCAGAGCTTCGAAACCTTATTCAAGGTTCATCAATGGTGTTTTCATCCCCTAGTTCTTTGTCCAATCTCAGCAACAACAACACGAGGTCATCAAACATGAATCCGATGTTCTCCTCTGCACCGAATCTCTCTATCAAGTTAGATGATAAGAATTTCTTACTTTGGAGTCAACAAGTTGAAGGAGTCATTGCTTCTCACAAGTTGCATCGCTTTGTGGTAAATCCCCTAATTCCTATGAAATATGCTTCTGAAACTGATCGAGAATTAGAAATTTTTATTGATGCTTATGACAAATGGATAGTGCAAGATCAATTACTGTTTACATGGCTATTATCTACATTGTCTGATTCAGTGTTACCTAGGGTTATTGGTTGTAAACATTCTTACCAAGTTTGGGATAAAATCCACAAACACTTCTATGCACATTTGAAAGCTAAAGTTAGGCAACTTCGACCTGAACTTAAGAGTACAAAGAAAGCAAATAGGTCAATTTTTGAATATGCTACTTTTGCCCTGAAGCACCTTGGCAGGCCTGACTACTTTCTTGGAATCGAAGTTAAATACTTACAAAATGGCTCTATGTTGCTTACATGGTCTAAGTACATTAGGGACTTGCTGCACAAAGCTAATATGCTTGACTGCAGTGGCATTTCCATACCTATGGTTCATGATTGTAAAATGAGTAAGTATGGTACAGATACGTTGGCTGATCCTTCTCTGTTTCGTTCAGTAGTTGGTGCTTTGCAATATGTGACCTTAACTCGTCTAGAACTGTCCTACTCAGTAAATAAGGTGTGCCAATTTATGGCATCTCCCCTTGACTCTCATTGGAGAACAGTAAAACGTATCTAGAGATATCTCAAAGGTTCAACACACTATGGCTTGCTCTTACAACCAGCACCACCTGATTGCAAATTGTCTTTGCGAGCTTATAGTGATTTTGATTGGGCCAGTGACCACGACGACCACAGATCCACCTCAGGCTCTTGTATCTTTGTTGGGCCAAATCTGGTCTCTTGCAGTTCCAAGAAACAGGCTCTTGTACTCGGTCTAGTACCGAAGCTGAGTATAGAAGTATGGCTCATATCACATCCGAACTGCTATGGCTGCAGTCCTTATTAACTGAACTACAAGTGTCCTTCCATAACCCTGAACTCCTCTGTGACAACTTAAGTGCAGTGCTACTATCTCATAATCCTATTCTCCATGCTAGAACAAAGCATATGGAGTTAGACATTCATTTTGTCAGGGAAAAGGTGGTCTTCAAATCTCTCTTAGTGCAGCATGTTCCTACCTCATCACAGCTAGCGGATCCGCTCACTAAACCCAATTAGGAATAAAGAGAAATGTAATAGTTAGTTAGTTAAGGCAGTTAGTTAGTTAGTTAGTTAGAGGGTTCGGCTAAATAAATAGGGGAAGAGAGTAAGGGAAGGGGGATTGAGAATTGTTAAATAGGGGAAGAGAGCAAGGGAAGGGGGATTGAGAATTGTTAGTTTGTAAGAACTGGGCAAAGGCTTAGTTGTGAAGGGGAAACCCTTGGAGTAGATTATTTCTGTTCATGGGTTCTTAACACTTTGCTTAAAGGTATTGTTTACTCTATAGCATTAAATATGGGTAGATGTGTAATAAGTAATAACTAGTAGTATCCAATAATGAGGTTCTGATTTCTTTGATATGTGTCAGATGCTGAATATTCTTCTTCATATCCCCTATTTAACCTTTGGTCTCAACATAGTCTACTCTTTATGGCTTTCTTGGAAAGACTGTAGAATATTCTTTCATTTGGTTGGAGGCAGGGTTCATTGTAGGAAACTACTCTCTTATTGTTATAGACTTGTAGTTGTGTGCTCTAGTAAGTAACCTCATCCACCAAACAAGATTATTAAAAAAAATAAAAAATAAATAAATACATTTCTCTTGCGTTCAGTGGCTGAAAAGGAATGGCTGCTTCCACATTTATTGCTACCTATTTCATCATATCTTTCTATTTGCTACACTGTAGAAGACTCAAGTTGTGATGGAGATCATACCTTTAATATTTGATATATTCTAGTTATCCTATTTTTTAACCTTGTATCTCACGGGATGCTGGGATATTTCTTGCATTTGGAAATGCAAGACATCTTCTTTTGTTCACAATATATATATATATATAGGGAGTGTATATATATATATAGGGAGTGTATCATGTGAGAACTCATTCTTATTATGAGAAATAAGAACTACTAATAAGGGCCGTTAGATCGCAATTAAAATAAATGAAGGGATCAGATTATATTAATCATTAAAAGGTCACGTGACTGCAACAATAAAGCCCCTCCTTGTTGCTGGGTATATCTCCTTTATGATAACGTATCCTCCAACAAACCTCTTGCCAACCTCTGTACAAAATAATCAGTATACCCAAGCTCATGATAAGCATAAAAGTGCCCCACCTGCGACAATATCAAGACCAGAATAGAAGAATGGAAAAATACTTGCCAATATCAATTTGAAAACTTCCTGATAGTGTTGCCATGAAAGAATTCACAGCACAGCGCTAACGTAATGCCATAAGGAACTTCCTGATAGAATATCAATTTGTGACCCTCCTGATAGTAGTCATTTATATATGAAACAATCCCATTATGAAATAAGCTAATGTCATTTATATGCACATTAGGTGTAGTGGAGTCATAGAAGTTATCAATTCTAAGAACAATTGATAATTTAGAGAGGCGACTCCATAATAGAGATTCTAGTAGGTAAAGATTTTAAGACCAGTATAATCAGAATTCAGAAAATTCTATTCAAACATGCAAATGTGATAACAAGAGTTTAAAGTTAAAATGAAATTGATAGAAATGAGAGCAAAGGTATGAGCAAATTAAAGGCAATCAAATTGGAGATATGAACTAAGAGTGTAGAATACAAAGAAGTGCAACACAACCAAGCAGCCTCTGACATTTGAGAACCAGTAGTATACTGGGTATTGAAAACCAGCACAACAAGTTTATATGCATCTGTGGCATTTTGTCAAACATCTTATATGCATATTTTTTTGAATTCAATGCTATCTTTGCATTCACTAATGAAGGTCCACTATCGGTAACAAGGAATCACATGGAAAATTTCTACAAGATAAACTAGACAATTCAACTAGAAGTAATCTGCATAACTGCCATGGGTTTAAGTCACAGGCTCGACTTGGGATGAAGGTGCGGCTCGGGACGACGACGTGGCTCGCGGATCTCGTATGCAATGTGGTGGCTGAGGCGTTCAGCGAAGGGTCTCCAGTAGCGGCGGAGCACGGCAGGGGACGACGGCTAAAGCGAGAGAAGGCGGTGTGGGACTAATGATTTCGTGAAGCACTGTGACTATTATTGACGAGCCAGAGGTGCTGCACGGTGGTGACGGGGTGGAGGGGAGGGAGAAGGGAAGGGCGATGGTGGTGGGGGGGAAAGGCATGGCAGAAACGTGGAGGAAAGGGAGGTTATTTCTCTCACGTGACTTTCTTAATCAATGATCCCTTCATTCAAATTGATTGCAATCTAACGGTCCTTATTAGTAGTTCTCATTTCTCACAATAGGTAGTAATTCTCACTTGATACGCTCCATATATATATATATATATATATATATATATATCCTGTGTTATGTATGCTTCCTTATTCTATAATGTTAGTCGTTAAGCTACACTAGATAGGAGTCTTTCTGTAATGCTTCCTTTTTCCATAATATATTATATTTTGTTCTCAGCTTCAAGATCTATATTTATTTGTTTTATCTATCAAATAGTAACTAGATTCTGTTTTTTGGAGCATGAACAGGGTATGAAGCCTCTCAAGTAGAATCTTGCAAATTTTCGGATTAGGTACCCACAGGGCAGGGTGACATTGCCAGGCCTAATTTTCGAATTGTAGAGAAGAGAACTCATTCTCTGAAGTTGTTGGTTTATAGAAGAACTCATTCTCCAGTACTCGATTTGTAAAGTTGTATAAAGCTATATGGTATGATGAAGGAACATCGAGATGGCAAGTGGCAACCTAAAATACAAGATGCAGTTCCCTTTAGATTTTGTAAACAAAGACGGCTACATTTATCAATTCATTGAATTTCTGGCCTTGTTTATGCAGAACATCAAGTTGGCAACATGAAATACATGATACAGATCTTTGTAGATTTTCTAAAACAGAGATTGTATTTATCATTTTCTTGAGTTTTTTGGCAGGATATATGCTGTACTGCCTTTTAGTTGTTTCTACAAAAGATTATCTCCAAATTGTTCTTGTAATTCATGATTCGAATCATACTTCTTTAGACACTCAATGGTATCCCCTCATAGTCACAGTAGAATATACAACAATTCATTGGATATGAAATATACATGTAATCATATTCCCTGGATTGATGTCCTCTCCATACTCTTGATGTTTCTACAACACCTGCATGTAATCACAGGAGATTAGCACTTTTCACGGTCTTCCTCTATCACCACCATCTTCCTTTACCCAAACAAAGTTACCACAATTTATCTGTAAAAATGCAACTTTTTTAAGGCATTTGATCTTTGGGAAGTGATAGGAGAAAATAAACACATACCATGCTTACCTTGAAATCTAACTATTGCCTAAATCAAGCAAATTTAGCGAGAAGACTGGGTGTGTTTGATTCAAAGGAGGGGAGGGACGGGGAGGGAATTTTAATTAGATATTATGTTTGGTTGAGAGGAGGGGGAGGGAGGGGAAAGAACACTTTCATGTTTGGTTAAGGAGGAGAGGGATTTTAAAACAAATTTACTTTTAAACCTTATAATTATTTATTTTAAAATGGATAAGTGAGGGTATTTTAACCAATATATATGAAATGTTTTAAAATCTCTCCCCTCCCCTCTCCTTCAAATCCCCCATTATCGGAGGGGAGCCAAAACTCAGGGATTTTGCTCCCGTCCCCTCCATTCCCGTCGGATGCCAAGGCACTTCAAAATGTTGTGTCTGATTCCATCTTCAACGAAATCACGAGTAAACTACCAATGAGCATTGGGACATGTTGGAGGAGGAATATCAAGGCACTGACAGGAGTGGGAAAATGCAATTCCTGATCCTGAAAAGGGACTTTGAAGTCCTAACCATGCAAGAATATGAAACAATTCCAAGTACTTTGATCGAATTGATGAGTAAATGAAATCATATCACTCGGAGCAGATTTTCTTGACAACAGAGTGGTAGAAAAGGTGCTTCTGACACTTGCAAACACTTCAATAAAAAAAATCTTCATTGGAAGAGTCCAAAGATCTTACCAAAATATCACTTCCTAAACTGATAAGTTCTCTTCAAATCAAATCAAATATTAACAAATCCTATCAAATTTGACGGAATTTTTAAATCAAATGGAATGAAGTCCATGAATTTTTTTTATAAAAATAATTTCTTATTTTTTTTAAGATTTCAAACACAATATTTGATTTACAAATCGAACCATTTCATATTTTTGGACAATCCAAACAAGGTCTGAGTTGTTTCACTTGATTCATGACACTACACCAACAAGGCAACAATCGATACTCTGATAGATCCAACCCATGCTAATGGGACCTCTTTTTTTTTTTTTTAATAACATGATCTATAATAAATATCAGAAGTTCAATATGTGGTTTTACATCAAGCCTTTGTTTGGTAGAAGAGAATATAAAAAGAGAGAAAAGGAGGAGAAAACATAGTTTTCTCTGGTTTGGTGAGACCCACCTAAAAAACATTTCTCTCCATAGGTGACAAGAAAATTGAAGATGAAGAGAGTTATTGTGTGAAATTACATGTGTAACCTTGTTTTTGATTAGAAGTTTTTTAATTTGAGGGCATTCTCATACTTTCAAAAACAATCAACACTTCTTTCTTCTATGTTTATTTCATTTTTCTCTTATACCAAACAATATATCAAATCTAGTTAAATTCTTACATCTTTCTCTCTTCTCAAACTCTTTCTCACCTCTTTCTCTCTTCTCGTTTTCTCTTCACTACCAAACACACCCTTAAATGAAATCTCAAAATATATACTGAGTTTTGGCACATGAATAACCCAACCTTCTCCAAAGGAATACTGTTGCTCTGCTGTGGCGACCAGAAAAAGAACACCACCATTGAAATAAAAGTTCCAAATCAATTTTCACAATAATACAATATCGTATCATCTTGCTTACCAGATCCATATCTATGAAGCTTAGGATACACTGGTATAACACACTGCCAACCTTCTCCAAAAGGACATTCTTGCTCTGCTATGGCAACCTGAAAACAAAGAACACCATTGAAGTACCAGTTCCAAAACTATGTTCTCAGATTATCTTCCTCAGTAAATCCATTTGTATGAAGCTTAGGAAAAATTGCTACAACACAATGGCACAGATATAACACTGTCAAGCAAGTGTCAACCCATGTTTCGAAATCACATGGTGAAACTTAGGACACTGTTAATGCTGGTAGTATATACTTCACAGATAAGGTTTTGTGCTGAATGTTTCTGAAATGATGTCTTTTTTATATATCATTCTGGTGTGAGGCTATTGGCCCTCTCAATTGCCTATTCACAATCCTCATCAACCAATGATAATTTTGTAAAATAAAAAACTAAAATTATGATTGGTGGGAGTGTAGATAGCCAATGTGAAGTGCAAATAGCATTACCCCATTATGATTAGAGGGATATCTTGAAATAGAAATTCCATTGATAAATTTATTCCTTGTGGAATAAATACATTATGAACATTTTAAACATATCTGTTGATGTTGCAGGTGTAAACTATGGAACTCCAAGGGAGATTGGGGAGCTCAGCATGCAAAATAAAACATTGAATATAATTGTTTGGGAGAAGAGAGAACTGTAGGTGCTTTGAAACATACCTACATATGTATGGACAGTTGGACACCAAACATACAATTATGGTTCAACCAGAATATTGCGAGCTAGAAAACAAGGCCTTCATGTTGTTGGCATCAAATTGGGTTGATGTCTTGATGTCTCGGCAAAACGTGCAGGCTTCTCTGAACTCTTGGACGCTTCACCATTTAGAATACCATCATTGTCGTGATCCAGATTGGAACTTCTTAAACAAACATCATTCTAAGCTTGCCCTTGTTCTTTCTACTCAATTACTTTCAACCATCTGGTTTTGAACAGCTTTGGGCACTTGGTCCGGTGGGCCTAGTTTTTAAAACTGTATATGAATCCACATTAAATAATGAAAACAGAGATTAAATTCACAAAAACTTCAGTTCTTCAGCCAGTCTTGAAGTGCATTATCTCCATTATTAGCCGAGAAGAAGGAGATAAGCAATTTTGTAGTGGTAGCATCTAATGGAAAGCCTTTGTCTTTCATTCTTTGAAGGTATTTGCTTGACCTTGGAATATCGCCATTTCGCAGCAACCCTTGGACAAAAACATTATAAGAGCATTTATTAGGTGCACAGCCATTCCCTTCCATTTTCATAAGTAACTCTTCAGCATCATCCAGCAGTCCTTTTTTACACAGACCTCTTATCATTATGTTATAAGTATATGCATCAATTTTCAAACCTTTAGCTGGCAGACAAGAAAGAAGTCTCTGTGCATCATTCAGTTTTCCAGCTTTGAACATTCCATCAAGCATAATATTATAAACCACAATATCGAGATCCAGATTAATCTTCTCCATTTCTCTAAACAATGATATTGCCTCAGAATGAAAATGGCAATTGAATAGGCCATCCAATATAATGGCACAAGTCTGGAGATTGGGAACTTGGCCAAATTTGTTCATTGTAAAAAACAATTCTTTTGCAGCCAGTGGTTTACCCACTTTGCAAAACCCACCTATGAGAGTGGTCCAAGTGATAACATCTGGATGCAATCCTTTATCAACCATTTCACCCAAGAGATAGATAGCCTTATTCATGTCTTCAATTTTACACCATCCATGGATTAACGAATTATAAGTTACAATGGTTGGCAAGCAATTCCTTTGAACCATCAGATCAAATATTTTCATGGCCTCCTTCATTTGATTTCGTAAACAATACCCATCAAGCAACGAGTTATAGGTAACAACATTAGGCTCCTCCCCCATTCGAACCATGAAACTCAATATGCTTTTAGCCCTCGAAATCATCCCTTCTTTGCAAAAAGCATCCACTAATATAGTAAAAGTTTGCACATCCGGCATGATTCCCTTATGCATCATCTCATTCAGTAAAGAAGCAGCATCTTTCCATCTACCAAAATTACAAAGACCTTGAATTAAGCAATTGTAAGTGACAACAGTAGGTTGAATACCTTTACCAGTCATTTCTGAGAACAATCTCAAAGCCTCGGATACCAACCTATCCTTGCAAAGACCATCCATAATTGTGTTGTAAACTACAACATTCGCTTCACAATTTCTTTCATCCATCTTCTTTAGACACTCAATAGCAGCAGATGTGTCTCCAATCTTACAAAATCCATTAATTAATGCTCCAACGGTGCGAATGTTGGATCGATATCCCATGTTTTCTATGTGATCAGCTAACCACATTGCTTGAGCCACATTGCCTTCAACACAAAGGCCATTAATGATGGTGTTAAGAGTCACCATGGTGGGTTCCAAACCAATTTTGAACATAATCCCAAAAACAGAAAACCCAAAACCTGTGTGCTCCAAACGGCAGAGACAATTGATAACAATGTTGAGAGTACAGACATCAGGTTTGACACCTAAAGAATACAATTGTTTGATCAAAGAAATGGTGGTTGTGTAATGCTTCATCCTCATAATGAAACCGAACAATAAGTTGAAGTCCTTAACAGATGGAAAAGGGTTTATCGTAACCATTTTGTGAAAGAAATTGAAGGCGGAATCAACGTTGTTGAGATTCCTAATAGAATTCAAAAGCTGAGTTCTGCTAGAACTAACATGGGCGCAATAAGTAGAAGAAGGGGAAGAAAAGCGCAACGAAGGGTAAATAAGGGAATTAGAAAAAGTATAAAAGTGTTGGAGGTTTATGGAACCTGTTCTTCGAAAACGCAACATTTGTGTCTGTTATTTTTGGTTCCAAAGAAAGTTCCTCGTCTCGTACGAGGAGAGAGGGAGTGAGAGGTGAGGGTTGGAAGCGTTAGGAACTGAGTTTGAGAGATGAGTTCGGCAATGACTACTTTTCCACAGAACCAGACTCAGTTGGGCTCCCTGGGCCAGTTACGGGACAGCTCAGAATTCCTAACCCAGTTGGCTATTCGGCCCAATGTTCTATGGCCTGATGATTAGGGTTTTTTTTAAAAATTTTGTGTTTATTGTCTTAACTTCGGACAAAAAAGAAAAAAAACATTATTGTTTGAACATTTTGGTAGTTTGAGCTGGGATAATCTATCTAAATCATATTACTCAAAACGATAGTGTTTCTTTCTTTCTCATTTTTTTTTAAGATTGTTTAAAGGATTTAATTATAATACATAAGATTTTTTATATTTTAACCCATCATGTATTGACACATCATTAAAAAATGGGCGAGTTACTTAACTAATCATGTTGTCTATTGGATCAAAATGTGAGTTAGTTGCTTGATTGTTACGTAGCATGGTGGAGACCAGAATCCTCTTAACAAGATATAAGTAACCCAAAGTGGATTGCCTAAGTGTTGCCCATCTGAGATGCTCTAATAAGGGTGAATGGGGATGTCAATGAGTCACGGCCATCCTTGAGATTTTGGGTGCCCTGCATTTAATTGAGAAATTGATGGCTTTTTTTATAAGCCGTGTTATATATATATATATATATATATATATATATATATATATATATATATATATATATATATATATATATATATATATATAGTGCAACTCAAGTGAGAGGAGTGTCTTATTATGAGAGTGGGAGGAACAAATCTTGGCAGGTTTAGAAGTTAGTTGGTGGTCGAGTGGTCACTTAAAAAAGTCACATGACTTTGTGTTCTAATATTGACCATTCATGTGTGATCCAAAGGTCCAGATTTACTCATCTCATCTCTCATAATAACATACTTCTCTCACTTGAGTTTCCCCATATATATATATATACCATTCGTTGTTTTAATACAATCTCAAGTGAAACAAAATATTACCGAAGAAAAAGAAAATATTACAGTAGCAAATGAATTACAAGGGCTAAAGAAAGAAATTGATGCCCTATTAATCTCTGAATATTGTCCTCCTTGCATTTTTTGCTGTAAAATCATTAATAATTTGTTTATAGTCAAAGTTCTTTAAAAAATCATTTTCAATAGAAATCAAAGCAAGACTATTTAATCTATCTTGTGACATATAGTAGATCGCAATAAGATTTTAACAAGTTTAATTTAGAAAAACTTCTTTCAGCGGATGCAACAGTAATAGGGATGGTTAATACTATTCTATAAGCTATGCAATCATTAGGAAAGCAATTAAATGTCTTCAAAGAACTCGATATCATAAAGCTTGATTTTGATTCAACTTTCAAAACCTCTCTAATGACTTTTAGTCCTTCAAATAGAATTTCACCATCAATATCATAAGAATCAACATATTATACATTAATACATATATATTAAGTAAAAAAAAAATTGGTGCCCCCGTAAAGAATGGGGCCTTGTACGGTCACACCATCAAATCATGCTCAGGACCACCACTACAATGGGTATTGGACCCAACGGATACCTACCAAAATTTCTCACATGGATAGGATAATTACCTGCTTAATGGATATGGATATGGGGCAGATAATTACCCACAAAACTTAAGGGGTATTGGTGCGGGTACTTTAGCACCCAACCTGCCTATACTTACACACTTAGGTTAAATAAATTACATAATTTTGTTCTCCTTTCGTTTATGGTTTGCCTTTCGGATTTATCAAAAGAGTTATATTTTTTTTAATTTTGCTCGCTTTTACGTACCTAATTATATATGAAAAATTCATGTGGAGTGACTCATTCAAAAGAATCTGAAAGCAGCTTTTCTCATGTTATCTCTATTACTCATACATAATTTGAAAGTATACCTAATGAACACAAGGGTACTTTTAATCAATATTTTTATTTATTAATTTTTCATAGTCAATTAAAATGTAGATAATGAGTGTGGTATGGATATTTAGATACTTAGCGGATAAGGATACGGATTAAAGTTACTACTCATGCGAGTAGGGTTCGAATACGGATTTTTTTTAGACACTGGATGAAGATGGGTACTGGAATACACTATCCAAACTCCATCCATTGTCATCCCTAGAGGTGCATACATTCTTATTTTCTACTTTTATACTTTTCTTGATTTTAGACTTTAGAGGAATCTAATTCGAGTATGGAAAACTATTCTAAACGTGTTAATCAAAATTAATTAAATTAGAAGGATTTTTTTTATAGAATTAGAAGGATTTTTTTTGGTTTCCCGGGGTTTCCTCCACGCGCAACTGCGTAGACTAGTCCCTCGAGATACTGGACGACATTTAAGGGTTGATGAGACACCCTAATGTCTCATTAAATAAAAACCTAAATTAATTAAAACATAATCGTGATAATAACATTAAATATATATACAGAAAATCATAAACAAATAAACTCTAAATATAAATGACAGAATATAAATTTCACACCAAACACATATATAAATACAAACATATTGTGCTGAGAAACTGAAAAGGGTACCCGTCAGTAGGGTCCCATAATATACATACTAGTACAAACTGACAAAAGCAACGGAATATAAAACGTCTCAAAAGAAGCATTGGCCACTGA
Source organism: Sophora flavescens (assembly GCA_030762895.1). NCBI lineage: Eukaryota > Viridiplantae > Streptophyta > Magnoliopsida > Fabales > Fabaceae > Sophora > Sophora flavescens. The sequence goes on from CM061063.1 coordinate 93,978,401, forward strand.
TTCTATACTCAATTACTCGGGTCCACTGCTCGTCCTCTATCGATCATCTGGCCCATAAGGGGTTACATCTAGCTCCTCAGTAACTGGCTCCTTCGCAGCGTCTTTTCATAACGATCACATAAAATAAAACATACACAAAGAAATAGGGAGATAAGAAACTATTCTATCATCATAAATGGGAAAAGGTTACATAACATATATACAGTAATAGCGCACATACATGCATCACCAAATAAACGCAGTTAAATCTAACAATCATCCTCGAAATAGATTATGTTCATCTACCATTTGGGCTCATGCAACCGGTCCTGTATGCTAACGTGGCCATCACCTAATCCTGTCACACATCCCTCGTCTGATTAGGGATATTAGTCAGTCGTCCACAAGGACTAAGAAAGTATCACAGTAGTCTTCCTCGTACCTCGTCGTTCGTAGGGCACTCACCTGTGACTAATTACGAGAGTATCACGGTAGTCTTCCTCGAACCTCGTCGTCCGCAAGGCACTCACCCGTGACTCAGCCTGACCTCGTGTGTTCCACTCACACGATTGTGATCAACACCACACATCTATACGAGTCTGCCAACTTGTATCGGTTCATAACCTAGTGCCTTAACCTTGCATCACCATCGCAAATAAATCTCTCGAGTCACATCGTATCATCAATCTCATCATTAATAAAATATTATTTAATTAGGTTAGGTACTACTAAGTCTCTTGCAATACACTCCCCAACATGCATCTCTCAAATACAACGTATATTATTACCTAGATGCCAACTACGCATACAAAAATAATCATAGCATGTTATCACCCAACTCATGTTATCACATATTAAAATAATACTGAAATATTAAATAATCATAATTAATCAAATAACACATATAAGCATATTATCACACCAAGCATGTTATTATGAATAAAATAATAATAAAATATTTAAATAAATATAATTAATAATAAAATATTTACATAAACATAATTAACCAAAATAAGCATATTAATGCAAACAGCACACAGCAAACAGCTTAAAAGCAGTAAAATCATACAACCTCAAATATCATAAAATTAACCTATTGACGATAAATCTACAATCTCTATATCATCATTGGTACCACCAAGTAGTCGCTAATGTGATATTGACACTGTCAATTATTCGCGCACTAGTAGGGTTTAGGTCGCCCTACACCATTATTGTAAAATATGCTACTTAGTCATTTCCGACGATAGGAGGCTTCTTTCTCCCACCTGAAGTGTCGTAGGCTAGCTTTAGAGCAACGAAACGGACCCACTCCAATACCCCTCAAATCTGCCACGTGAGGTTCTCCTACCTCTGGGGCTCCAAAAATTCACCTTAGCATAATCAAGAAAAGAAAGATAGGATGATGTCGCGAGGATCACAACGGTATAACCGGTTTCTCGATAGGACGAACGGATTGATCGGAAACTCCTCTGGAATTTTCTCTCTCCCTGACTTCCTCTCCTCTCTCTCCCTCTATAATTTTCTGCCTCTGTAAGCTTCTATAAGCTTCTCCACGAAATGACTCTTTTAAAATCTTTTTTTTATACTGGGCGCTCAGTGCTCAGCAATCAGCACTCAGCACTGGTGGGGCTGCACCACCATCCTCCACGAGTCACAGTGTGACACGTGTCCACCACTCAAGTGTTCAGCGCCCAGGACCCAGCGCTCAGCGCCCCATGCTGTCCAACAATCATGGTTCATACGTTTCATCGCATTCTGAGCTCGTTTGATGTCCAATTGATCTGAAATTTGAAACATAGACTCCTATATAGCTAAGGAATAAGATCAAGTCCTCAAACATACCTAATCTCTTCCTCAAACCTAAATTTCCTATTTCCACTTTTAAGCGTTCTAAACCGTATAAATAAAACCCTAGAACACATTCTCATTCAATTCAACGCCGGTTAATCTCGTACTTTCCATGCAAGTTTCCCAATACTTAAACATGCATATTAGACCTTAAATCAAGGTCTTAAACCTAGTCATAAAACATATAAACAATGCCTTAAAACAAAGATGTTACAGTTGTTTAAGGGGTCCAAGCTCGTTACCACTTGGACCAATCACATGTAGATGAATTAAAAGGATTGGATTTTTTTGTTGTTGTGAACCCAGGTATCCTCTAGCCGGGAGCCAGATATTAATCCCTCAAGGTACTGAGATCCATTTAAGGGGTTGACCTCTCACAACAGATGTTATTCCATGCACATGAGCCAAGGATTGGATATTGTTGATGTTGACCATCTTTTTTTTAAAAAAAATAAATTCTAACGGTGACTGCGATTCTGTTCATTAATACATCACATATTTAAATATAAGGTCGCGTTCTTCGTGGAGAATAAAGTATTCCTCCCTCGCGAAGCATCGATCAATATATTTTATAATTTATTTTTACTATTAAAAATGATGTTATATGCTCTTTGTGGAGCTCACGCGTAGTTTTTTTTCCCTCCTCATCCTTATCCGTAGGGTTTTGTTAACATGGTGATTGAATTTGATGATATATATACTCCTCGCGACGAAGCTCCTGCGATTTTTTTTTGTTACAAAGCTCTGGGATTATTAAGAATAAGCATTTGGTAAAATAAAAAAAAGTATTATATTAATTAATTTATATGTTGCTATATTTATAAAAATAATTCAATTTCTTTTGTATAATTTAACAAATTTAAATAGGTCTAGATAATTTAAAAAGCTTAAGCAAACATAAAAAACATACATTGACAAAGTTTAATATTGATATGTTATCAATATAAAATATTTTATGCCATCAACCGATAATATATTATCATATTATTAACTTTGAATATAATCTATATTTTTATGAATACTTTGAATATAATCATTGTAAGAATAAATATTTTTAATAATATGATATTATATAATTAAATCTTAGTTTGCCATATAAAAAAGTATTTTTATACTAAAAATGCATTGCCAACCCTGTTAGAACAAACATACAACGCACTTATGCAGCGAAAACGGTGCGTTTTGGATATACTTGCTAACTTGCATTTCTAGAATGCCTTCAAATAAAAACAAAACTTATTTTAGTTTAAAAAATCGTTAATTGCTAAAGACTAAAATTAAAAAGGAAAGGTGCTGGACTGATGAGTATAAATATTATGATGGTGGCCAGCGTTAATAGTCTATTTATTATGTTTCCGATGGTGCCAGCGTCAACGAAAATAGCGGTTCTGTGAAAATTGATATAAACATACATATTTATCTTATTTGAACATAAAATTTAAATACCATATATAATATCGTATATTTTTATTTTTATCTTTCACTTACTTTTATCGTCTTTGTACGTGTGCATTTCAAAATTACCATAAAAACAAAAAAGATACCATATGGTTTTCCCAATATGTGTTGAACAAATATTTCTTATCATAAAAGTCCATTCAAAAAATAAATTAAAAACAGAAATGTTTTTCTAACATCCACATTTCACAACTATACGGGACAACCCTAGTTGAACAGTATTTTTTTTTAAATTCGTTTTTTAAAAATATTTAGTTTTTTTAGCACTAACATTTTTTTGTTAAGTAGGTGAAAATATTTGGTTAATTCAGTTCATTATATGGTTAATAGGTCATCCTGAAGCTTACAATAATTTTCCACACAAATTAACCATATAATGAACTGAATTAATCATATACTTGCACATGATTAACCAAATATTTACATGGTTGTGAAAAATGATTGTAAGCTTCATGATGATCCATTAACCAGATATTGAACTAAATTAACCAGATATTTGCACGAGATTAACCTAATATTTACATGGTTGTGAAAAATGATTGTATGATTCAGGATGACTCATTAACTATATAATGAATTGAATTAACCAGATATTTACAATGGATTAACCAAATATTTGTACGTAATTAAAAAAATATTAGTATTAAAAAAAGCTAAATTTTTTTATTTAAAAAAAAAAACGCTACAATAACACTACAGTATTGTTGTCGCGTATGTTGTCATACTCAATTGTCACAATAACACAACTCAATTGCAAACGGGAGACAGAGACATGTTAAGAAAGCTGGGACCTTCCGGCATGTTTGGTTTGTATTTTCATTTCTTGTTTTTATTTTCTAAAATATGTATTGATTTTAGTATTTGTCACATCATTTTCTTTTTCAAATTTTGAAAACACATCCAACATTTCTAGAAATTTTGTAAATGTCAAATAGTTGTTTTCATTGTTTTCGGAAATGCATTCTTCCTAACTATTATTCCATCATCTCTTTGTCACAATTGTTTATTGTAAGAGCATTCCATCCTCTTGTTAGCAATTTAAAAATCAATAAAAATTTTAAAAAATGAAAATAGAAAATAAAATACAAACCAAATAGATCCTATCAAGGGGAATTTCTAGAAAAATGAAGAAAATAAGATGAGAACAAGGCTAAATTTGTTTTTATCACGTGATGCTTAGATAGATGTTTGCCATATAGAATTAAAAAAACAAATAATAATATTCAAATGATAATGCTTAAATAATAATAAAAAATAAATAAATGATAGATAAATATAATTCAAATGTAAAAAGTGATCTAATGAAAAAAAGTGACCAAATAAACAATCTCTTTCTAAAAAAAGCATAGAACACCTACCAATTCACATCTATTTTTTTTTTTATATATGTTTGATTTAATGAACTTTTTGATCTTGTAAAGTAGGGGTGTTTTGAAATCAGTCACTATAAACATTTTTGTTGGATTTTGGTCACTATATTTTGAAAGTTTTTGGTTTTGGTCCCCACCGTTAGGTTTTGCTATTAACTGGCTGATGGTGAACAACGTCAGCAGTGCCATCTGGTCTGACAGTGCTGACATGTCAGTCACGACAGCTGGCACATAATTTTTTTAAAAAAATTTTAAAAAATTATTTTATTCTAATTTTTATTTAAAAAATAAAAAGCATATAAAAAATAAAACAAAAAAAATTAAAAATAGTTTTTGTTTTAAAAACCCTAAATCTTCTCCCTTCATCTTCTTCACTCGATCCCCCCCCCCCCACCCTTTCTTCTCTTCTCCCTTCGTCATCTACCCTCGGTGAAGTAAGGACCATTTTTCAAACCGCAACTTTCTCCAATGTGAATTTCAACTTCATCAGACTTCACTCAAAACAAACATTGGACCTGAATAAGGATGGGTAGTTAAACGAGGAGAGCTTCGGTCTGCAAAAATCGATGTTGAAGCAAGTCTCTGAGGGGTGATTCTGATTCATCAGAGGAGCGGGTTTGGTTTGAACCGGCACGATGCTGTCATTTCCGATGTTGTTGTGGAAGGAGTTATTATTCGAGTAATCGAAATCTAGAAAAGGATCCATGTCAGAGAAGAACATCTCCCTAGACTTCATATCCGGGGCATCCATGAGCTTGGACCCGAAATTCGGGTTGGGAATGACCCACGGCAAAAAACTTGTTGAGACCATGGCAAGTGTACCAGATCATTGCAAGTAATAAAAACGGCGAGAACCATATATTGTCCACAGGGATTAGTTACCAAGTACCAATTCACAAGTTAAACAACTATCTAGACTAAAATTTGGTATGAAGTGAGCTCAAACTAAATAAAAATAAAACAAAAGAGCAATAAAATATTTTTGGAATTTTGGTTGAGACTAAAATAAAAATAAAAACGTTAGGGATTTGATTTCATCCAATTATGAATCCGGATTCCTCATAGACAAGGAATTCTATGAATTACCGAAACTCTAATTATCCTAATCTCAATTGATTTGTTGAAGGACAAATTCCTTTAATTAATTGAATCATAATTCTTTAGTGAATCAATTCTATCAAACATTACTAATTATCCTAATTCCTTAGGCCTAATTAAGGAGGCATATGATAAAAGCTCTATGGAATTTGTGAAATGCCCACATTAATCCAGCTATTTATTTCTAGATTAACCCAATTAACAATGATGATTACAAGATTCAAAGTCTAAAAAACACTATTCAGGCATATTATTGAACCCTCAAAATATAAGAATGGTAATTAAGCATTTAAACGTAATTAAGCACAGAAAACATGAAAGGAATTTAGCTACATATGCTAAATCCTAAAACAAAATAAAATAGAGATAGAGATACCATAAAAATGAAGATGATCCTTCTGAAATGTCCAGCTGCTCGGGTCTTTCGCCACTATCCAGAGTTGCACCCCTCCTTTATTCACGCTGCGGCACTTCCCTATTATTTGCTGTCTTTTATTTTTGCTGGTGTGCCCCCTGCGTTACTGTCCTTCAATTCCCATTTATTCCAAAAACGTTCTGTACGTTACTATTATTACTATACGCTGCTCTGTATGCGTTACTATCCAGCGCTGTGACTCTTTTTCTTCTCAATCAATTCCAATTCGCGGGCCTCTGGATCTCTTTTTATTCCAAAATGCCAATTGATCTTCTAATTGCCCAAAAAGATGACTTGTTTTACATGGACTCTTCATGCTGGTCTAATTCCAATTTAAAGTTGGAATTCAAAATGCTCAACCTATTTCACGTGTCCTCTACTGTAGCAAATCAATCATCTTTTATGTGAATTGGATTTTTTTATGGGCCGATGTCATTTATTATTTCTTACACATGTAAATAAATAAAAACAAAATTAGATTGACTCTAAAAAACATGAAATTAAACTAAAATATGTCAAACTTTATTAAACACTCTGCTAAATTTAGAGACAAAACTCAATCGATTAGCATAATTGGAAGTAAAAATCCATTCAGTAAACACACAAAAATTAAATCACATGATCTAATGGATTATCAGTCGTCCTGGTTGAACCCATTGGAGCCAATCCCGTCGTCAGTGGTGGGGACCACGAAGCCAAAGGCAGCAGAGGAGGCCTTCACGATGGACTCAGCGGAGTCGAAGAATGGCTCCACGGGGACACGCTTTCATGATGGTCTCCCAAGGTTTGAGATCGGCACAGATTTGATGCACGATTGGTGTTGTGGGTTCGTCGCTGGCACAGATCTGTGTTCCTGAGGCAGAAAAATCTCTGCATACGATGACGGAGGACCAAACGGCGGCGGTGTTCTCCTCTCACCGGTAGGGGACGACTGACGAATAAGAGAAGGGAAGACGATGGGGGGTCGAGGCCAGGGGACGAAGGGAGAAACGTTGGTGGAAGCCATGGATGAGTGTGTGAGCAAGGTTTGATTTCAGAATAAAGAATGAAGAAAAATGTTTTTCAATTTTTTTAAGGTTTAAATTTTTATTTGTTATTTATTTTTTAAATAAAAAAAGAATATATCAAATTAAAAAAAATGAATTAAATTTTTTTAAAAAAATTATGTGGCATCTGACGTGGCTGACAGGTGTACACTGTCAGTCCAGGTGACAGTGTTGACGTGGTGCACCGTCAGCAGGTTCGAAGGGTTTTTAAAACACATTTTCACCTATAAGATAATAACACCACATTTTCTCCTATTCGGTCCGGTTTTTAAAACATTGGATAAAAGTTAATTAAATCAGAAGGGTTTTTTTAATATAGAGTTAGAAGGATTGGAATGGATATTGTTGATGTTGACTATCTTTTTTTTTAAAATAAAATAAAAATAAATTCTTTTTTTTATAAGAAATAAAAATAAATTCCAACGGTGACTGCGATTCTTTTCATTAATACATCACATATTAAACATAAGGTCACGTTCCTCATGGAGAATAAAATATTCCTCCCTCGCAAAGCATCCATCAATATATTTTATAATTTATTTATTTACTATTAAAAATGATGTTATATGCTCTTCGTGGAGCTCATGCGTAGTTTTTTTTTCCTCCTCATCCTTATCCGTAGGGTTTTGTTACATGGTGATTGATGATATATATACTCCTTGACTCCTTGTGAAGGAGCTCCTGGGATTTTTTTTAACCAATAATAATGGCAAGCCCCTGGGATTATTAAGAATAAGCATTTGGTAAAATAAAAAGTATTATTTTAATTAATTTATAGTTTAATCAATTTTTTTTGTATAATCTAACAAATTTAAATAGGTCTAGATAATTTAAAAAGCTTGAGCAAACATAAAAAGCATACGTTAACAAAGTTCAATATGTTGGTAAAAAAAAAGTTTAATATTGATATATTATATATCATGTTAGCCAAAAAAAATTGATATATTATCAATATAAAATATTTTATGCCATCAACCGATAATATATATTATCATATTATTAACTTTGAATATAATCATTGTTAAGAATCAAATATTTTTAATAATATGATATTATATAATTAAATCTCAGTCTACCATATAAAAAATACTTATACTAAAAATGCATTGCTAACTCTGTTAGAACTTAGAACAAACATACAACGCACTTATGCAGGGAAAGCAGTGCGTTTTATAGGATATATACTTGCATTTCTATTTTCTAGAATGCCTTCAAATAAAAACAAAACTTATTTTATTTTAAAAAATCGTTAATTGCTAGAGACTAAAATTACAAAGGAAAGGTACTGGACTGATGAGCATAAATATTATGATGGTGCCGGCGTCACGTCGTCAACGAAAATAGGGGTTCTCTTTTCAAAAAAAACAAAAAACAAAAATAGGGGTCTCGTGAAAATAGAAACAAACATAAATGTCCATTCAAAAAATAAATTGGAAACGAGAGACATAGACAAGTTTTTTTTTTTTTTTTGGTAAAGAGACATACAAGTTAAGGAGGCTGCGACCTTACTAATCAAAGGGAATTGATAGAAAAATAAAGAAAATAAGATGAGAACAAAGTTAAATTTGGTTTTATCACGTGATGCTTAGATAAAAGTTTGCCATATAGAATAAAAAAACTAATAATAATATTCTCACACCAATTTTTTATATTTATTTTAGAATTATTGATCAAATTACATTTTTTAAATAATAATAATAATAAATAAATGATAGATAAATAGAATTTAAATGTAAATTGTGATGTAACCAAAAAAGTGACCAAATAAACAATTTCCTTTTAAAAAATGTTCACCTACCAATTGATCCCCTCTATTTTTTTCAAGGTTTAAGAAACCCAATCTCGTGGACCACGAGGAGCTCATGACTATTTTATCAAAAACTTCATAAATAATTTATTATTTTATAATTTGTTTGCTGTTCACCGTGTTGTTGTGATCCAAATTGAATACGGGTGTTTGACAAATGTGATTTTGAATGAAATTGATTTTAGAAAATTAATTTTAATATAATTGATTTTGAAGTGAAGTGATTTATATTTGGTTGTTTTTGTTTTGAAAGTAAGTTTGATATAAATCTTAGTATAAGTTTTCGGTTGGTAGATAAAATCGTCCCTGCGTTGAACCGGTACAAAAATCGCAAAACCAGTGAAACCGACCAAAAAGGATCAAGGGGTGGTTTGGTCCGGTTCGATTCAACCACGATTTAATCATTAAACCTTGAACCAGTACTTTCACCGATTCAATAACAGATCCAATTTTAAAAACCTTGATTTTTTTATATTATATGTTTCATTTCATTTGCACTATTCCTCGTGCATCATCACTTGGTAATTGGACCAGCTCTATATATAAAGTAGCTACTAGAGCCACAAATTAAGGTAAGCCACCAAATCACATCAACAACATCCTTGGCTTTAACTATTGACTAAACCATGAAGCCTGCACTTCTTACCCTCACCTTCTTCTTCTTTGCCTTCACAACCAAACTTCAATTAGCTTTCTCACAAGATGTAGAACAAGTGGTGGATATCAGTGGTAACCCCATTTTTCCAGGTGGCCAATACTATATTGTGCCTGCTATTTTTGGCCCACCAGGCGGTGGAGTAAAACTTGGCAAAACTGGAGGTTCAACTTGCCCAGTTACTGTCCTGCAAGATTACTTTGAGGTCAACAATGGCTTGCCAGTAAAATTCAGCATTCCAGGGATAAGCCCCGGTATCATCTTTACAGGTACTGCGTATTACCATAGTTAGAGCATAATAATTAGAGTGTGTTAGTTAGATTAGTTTGATGAGTTAACAAGTAAATTGGGCTCTGTTTGCAAAAGAGTTTTGAAATTTGATGAAGCAAGTTTTGTAAACTTCGTTTTTTTTTTTTGGTTTAAAACGAGTTTATAGTATAAGTCACAATATTAACTTATTTTACACACTTTATCTTATATCAATTTCTCTTATTTCTCTCCTTTTCTATCATGTTCTTCAACAGGTACACAACTAGACATTGAGTTTTTAGAGAAACCTAACTGTGCTGAATCATCTAAGTGGGTGATATTTGTTGATAATGAAATCCAAAAGGCATGTGTTGGTATTGGTGGCCCTGAGGACCATCCGGGCAAGCAAATAGTGAGTGGCAAGTTTCACATTGAGAAATACAATCAGAACTACAAGCTTGTGTTCTGTGTCTCAGGGTCTCCCACTTGTTTGGATATTGGAAGGTATGATAATAATGAAACTGGAAGGCGTTTGAATCTGACTGAGCATGAGCCTTTTGAAATCGTGTTCATAGATGCTGCTGTTGACTCTGGAATTAGGTCCGTAGTTTGAATTGAATATGAAATGAAATCTCAAGGCTAGATACTGTTGAGTAAAGAGATGTAATTTTAGTTTTTCTTTTTGAGTTGCATTCTCTTTTTGACAAAATCTCAAAGTATTGAATAAGTGGAAATAATGGCTATCCTTGTGATGTGTTCTCTTTTTGAAGCTGCTTCTTGGTGTTCACATGTATTCCCTTTCTTTTGATCTCTCTATCTCTAAATATTTGTAGGTAACTAATGTTGGTCTTTAATTAGACAAAAACCACTTCTCCCATGACTACTGATAGAATGACCAGATGGTATATATACCATGGTTTAATTTGGGTTGACTACTTATGAAATGATTTTAATTAATCTTAAGTAAAAATGGTTTCTAGTAAACTAAGCAATTGTTGATGGAATTGAACTTAATCTCAAGTAACTCTGTCAGCTCATTTAATTTTCGACCCTGTTCAAATTATCGGTGTAACACCCCGATTTTCGCTGCTTCGTGATATCGGTAATAAATATATAAATATATATTTTTATCCGAGACTTAGAAAATGATTTTGGATAAACCAAGGTCATTTCCTTGTTATACTTATTTTTATAAGGCTACGGGGAAGTTTTTGGTTGAAAACTCAGACGGAATCATCTGCATTTTTCAGTATTTTCACCGACAAGAAAAGTTTCATTGCTCAGAAGACCTAATTTTGAGTCGTGAACGAGATGAAAAATGTTTTTATCGTATTTACTACGATACTGGAAGTTTTGAAAATTTTGGTAAAAAAATTAAAATATTATATTTGTTGCGGGCGTATAAGTCGAGATATCTCTAGGAAAAGCTTGCGCCAGATGAATCGAGGAGTCGGCAACGTAGAGATGTTGGATTGACCGACTTGCCGAGTATTTATGACGAGCTTATCTGAGTCATAATGGCCATAATGACACATTTATGACAAAGTGAAATTTTCCTATGAAATGAACGGCTCCCAATTCTTCTTCATCAAGTATTGGTTTCTTCTTCATCAAGTATTGATTTCTTCTTCATTAAGTTGGTTTCTTCTTCATTTAAATAGGTTGTCTTCTTTCTTAAGCCATTTTTCCATTTTCATGTTCTTTTGCTCCAAAAAGTTCATAATTCGTCAGATTTTGATTGGCAATTCTGACCAGTTTATATTTTGAATCTCGAAAAACTTTAAACATGAAAGTTGTTCATCTTTCTCTCTTCTTTCCAACGACATAAAGATCATCCAAAACGGACAAGTATGTTGAGATATCCACCCAAAATACTAAAACTGTTCTAAAACCTAACTATGTTCATCTCTCCCTTAAGTTTCTCAAGAACACCATGAGAAATTTGTGAAGAACATCATCCAAATCATCATTTTCTTTGATCATCAAGAGGTAGTCTCTCTTAATATTGCTATTCTAAGCTTTTCTCTTCACAAGATTCTTGAGTTTATGCCTTTGATCAACATGTTCTTCATTTGTTTAAAGTTCTTGAAGCTAGATTCAAAAATTCATAACTAATTCTAGAAAAATCATTTTGACATGAAACCAATTGCTATGATCTTATAATCATCTCTATTTTCATAATCTAGAAGCATAAGATCATGATAAATTTCTTTCCTTGATTTCTGGTCATGGCCGAACCTAGGTCAAAGTTGTGTTCTTAGGTTTTGCTTCAATTTCATGCTTTGATTCATGATTATAACTTGATAGTTCTTATATTCAAGTATATAGAAGATCAAAAATCAAACTTTAACCTATTGATCTCATCAAAACCGAAACCCTAGGTATGAGCACTTGTTGGTTTTATGATTCAAAAGTTGTTTGTAACACTTGAATCTAACTCTAGGTTTTGTATGTTGAATTAAATCCAAGAGTTTAGAAATTTTAGAGATTTCTAACTCCAAACTCAGCCCTTGGCCGAAACCCTAGTTCTTGGAACTAGATGGGTTTAGTTCATGATTCTTAGTTCATAATCATGGTTAAAGTGATTAATCATGCTTAAGTAACTTATGGATCATTAATCCCTAAGTTAATCAAATTTTAAGTTTCCTAACCTAGAAAATTGGGTGAAGCCGAACCCTACCCCTATTGATTTAAGTGTGTTGTTGTTTAATTTTGATTTATTTTGGTTGCAATTCGTTATGAAGGAATCGATCGAGTTGGTTTGACCTAAAGCCGACGGAGGAAACCGGATCAAATCGGGAGATTATTTGAAACCCTTAGTTCGAGTCTTCAGCAGGTAAGGGGAGCTTACCTGAGGGATTTTTCTCTATAACTATTTGTGTGTAGTGTGATTTATATGATTTATATGTGGTTGTGGTTATTTGTTTTCGTTGTTTACGTTGTGTTGTTTATCTGTGTATCGGTGTTTGATCTGCTTTTAATTTATTTAATTATCTGCAGTTGTATAGTATATTGCTATGATGCATGATCTGTCTGGTGGTTTGTTGTTGAATGTTGCTTGTGAGTGTTGTTTGAGAAGCCTGACTGTGGTCAGTGCACAACCGATTAATCAGATAAAAGCTTTAATAAGCTGTGTAAATTATATTCCAGGTTTTATGGGAAACGTTGGAATATAATAGTGGTGGAAAATATTATTTTGGAAAAATAATGAGTTTTGATAAATGTTATTATTTTTGATGATTTGTTAGTGTAAAAGTAACTTGAGTCACAATGAGAGCGAAATTGTGAAAATGTTTAAGTACTGCTAATTTTTATGTAAGAAAGTTTGCAATATTATTCAAAGTTACTTTATAAAATTAATTGTTGAAAAGAAGTTAATGATGATTTTAGAAAGTTGTTTCAGTGGAAAAAGTTAAGTTTTGGCTTAAGAAGCTTTAAAGTGATAATCGATGAATGATTTGGAAAAGTGTGATGACAGATTTGGAAAAAACGTAGAAGACAAGTATTTTGAAACAGTAGTAAATATTTTAAGGAAGTTAAAAACCTCAAGTGACTCACCTTTGTGAAAGTTTGATTATTTAAAGATTTTATTAATGAATTTCCAATTTTGAAAAAAAGAATTTATGAAAGCAAAACTGATTTAGTGTTAAAAGTGATATGGAACTTAATAACCGAGACGTCGGGGTATTAAGGTTCGTTGTGTTGTAGACTGGGTATCTACGTAAAGAAGTTAAAACGTTTTAAGATGTTTTCTATTACCACGAACCTAAGACTGATTGCAACGGTCTAAGGGCTTCGTGATTGAGCACTCGGACTTTGAGGTCCTGTGTTGTTAATAAAAGTTGTAAAGATGTTGAAAACGATGATGCTTTTGAGAGCATTCGATTGTTGAAAACAATGATGCTTTTGAGAGCATTCGATGTTGAAAACGATGAAAACGATGATGCTTTTGAGAGCATTCGATGTTGAAAACGATGATGCTTTTGAGAGCATTCGATGTTGAAAACGATGATAAGTTGAAAGCTTTTGAGATCTTTGATGTTTAAAAATGATGATAAGTTGAAAGCTTTTGAGAGCTTTGATGTTTAAAAACGATGATGGGTCGAAAGCTTTTGAGAGCTTTGACAAATAAAGATATAGCACAAAGAAAAGTGTTGAGAACAAAAGGTTTTTATTGCATGCATTTGGCAGACGTGCCATGATCAAACGAGTGATTACCATGCGGCGTCATGGTAGATCATAAAGATGTTCTTATTGTGCCTGGTGGACAATGAGGCCCCATCTACGTTGTGACACCTGTGCCACGATGTTGGACAGTGTGTGATGGGTTTTTGACTGCGTGTCTGTGACTGCGTGTCTGTGGCTGCGTGCTTGTAACTATCGAGTCTGATCAACTCATTACGATGTTGGAGATATCTCATGAGATTAGGTATGAATGTTAGATGATGTTTTGAAGTGTTCATGCATGGTTTTTCAACGCTGATGTTTGGGGTGTGAAACCCATTGATAAACGATGTGATATAATATGAATAAGTAGGTTGTTATATATATGTATATGTGTATATGCCTTCTTTTGTGTTGCGCATTTAGTTATGGTGATAAATCCGTATATTGGTGTCTCACCCTTACAACACATCTCAGAGACGTACGAGGGGTATGATCCCTACAAGAAGAGGAAGGCTGTCTAGTTGGAAGCGTGCTGTGCTGCTTCAGTTGGCGGTAGTGTCTATTAGTTATGACCAGCTTAGGTCCTATTATGTTTTAAAGATAAAACTGATGTTGATTTAGGTATGAAAAATACATAAGGCAGTATAGTTGTAAGATTTATATACTTTGTGTTATACTTTGTGTATCTAAATGTAATTTGATTATGTTGTTGTTGTTGTGGTTGTGAAGATTAAAAGAAAAAAATAATTTATCACCATATTTTGAAAATATGAACGTTGAGAAAACATTATTTTCCGAAAGTAACCAGCAAATAAAGTTTTATTTCCGCAAACGGGTAACCATGTGATGACCCGAGTTTAGGGTGTCACAATTGGGGTGTTCGTGGATTGGATTGGATCGTTTTTGAGCTAAAAAGTCATATGACCCAATGATTAAAACAGTGTACAGTTTGGATTAGATTGGTTTGCTTCCTTAAAAAAATCCGATCCAATCCAATCCAATCAAATGCGGTTTGGATTGGATTGGATAATTCGGTTTTTGTCATACTTTATTTTTTTTTCTTATGTCAAGTGTCATTTCCACTTATTTAATAGTGGTCAAAAGATAATTTTCATTTAAGAGAGCTAGCTTAGGGTGCCCATTACCTATTTTAACATCTCTGTACCAGTGGAACAATAGAACCTTTATGAAAGTCAGCAACTATGTGTTCCTTATTAAATCATTATTTGATTTGATGAAGAGTGAGGAAAATTTTAGAGAATTCTTGACAAAATATCGGGAGTTTGAGAAAAAAAAATTATTGATATTTTTTAACACGTTTTTTTATGTTAAATATTATTTTATGTTAATTTTTTATATCTACTATCACTTATCCAATTTTTTCCTTGAATCAGCTACAAATAAATTGTAACTAATTATTTTTCAAATTACTTAATTGATTTTCTATTTTTCATGTTTACTCAATCAAGTATATATATGTTATACATCAAAACTTTTAGCAAAATATAATTTCAAGGCATTAACATTTATTCTAAATAATTTCATATATGTCATTCCAGCACAAATGTTAAAGAGAATGAGGGTCATAAAAGTATGAAAAACGATGTTTAAGTATGAGTAACACTATAATTTCAAAAATATAGTATATGTCTATTGTAGATCGGTTTGGATTGGATGTCACTAGGAAATCCAAAATCCGACCCAGTCCAATAAAAATGTGATTTTTTCGATTTTCGATTTTTTTTTATTTTTGATCTTTTTGATTTTTAATTTTTTAATTCGATTTTTACGATTTGAATCGGTTGATGCCCAATCAAATTGATCGGAGTTCGTTACTGATAAGCATTATCAAAGGCATCACACAGCAAATATAATAAAGTAACGCTGTTCCCCTCGTGGACCACGAGGAGCTCATTAATATATTTTATTAAAAACTTCATAAATAATTTATTATTTTATAATTTGTTTGCTGTTCACCATGTTGTTGTGATCCAAATTCGAATGTGTGTTTGGACGGGTGTTTGACATTATAAGAAAATAGTTGATTAGCTATGACAAATTTAATAGTTAATTCATAATTAATCTCTGGCAAATAAATTTAGCAACATATTTGTTACAAAAAAGCTACATAATTGATGGTAGCATAATTTGAGTGGAAAATTAGATAGGAAAAGTTTTCTAGCTAATTCATAGCTAATCTTAACTAAGTTCTAGCTACTTTGTAACTAATCCCTAGTACTTACATTGTTTCAAATTTGTTTTTCTCTAGCTAAAATAGCTACAATATTGTTAGCGATTTTGTGACCAATTTAGTGACTGATGTTAGTTAGCTAAATTTTTTTTTTTTAAAAAAACTCACTAAATTGATCCCAAACACCCGTTCTATAGACCAATTTAGTGACTGATGTTAGTTAGACTTGACAATTGGGCGGGTTTTCGCTTCCTCGTCCTCCCTCCCAACTCTTTATACTTTTCAAAAAAATTTTATCGTTTATGAAAATGTGATAAATTTTTTACTACAAGTCTTTTTAAAAAAAATTCAAAGAACTATAACTTGAAACAATAAGAAAAATTAAGAATAACTACCTACTAAATAAAGAATCAAAAGTGTATCAAAATGTCATCTCCAACGAAGCCACCAATATGGACATGAAAATAAGAATAGGATATAACCCATAATACGACTATATGAAACCAATTTACTGATGCAATTAGTTGGGAAAAATAGTTTTGCATATCACCAAAAAAAATAAAAAATAGTTCTGCATCCTTAATTAAGAATGAACCAATATTCATCAGCACAGAGTTTATTACCAAACAACACCTTCTCCTTATAATGTCCAGCTATTTATAACCACATCCCCTAATCTGTTTATGCCTTTCCTTTTCTTACCAAAATCAGCACACCCATACTAATAACACCAACCTTGCACACTTGATGTCAAGGTAACACTTGAGAGCATGGAACAACAAGATAGCAAAATATTCTCCATCATTTTTAAAGAATACAAAGAGCTGCTAAAATGAAGCAGTACCCAAGAAATGAAGAAAAACAAAAAGAATAGAGACCAACTTTCAACAAAGTCATTTTCATCTTAAGAAATAGGTACACTGTCACTAGCTATGCAACAAAAAATAAAACAATCAGGATATGTTAAACCTATGCTATCAGGCATCCATGCTAGACATGTCCAAAAGGCAAACACATTTTAGAAGCTTTGTGAAGCCCTCTCTGGATTCATCATTGTAATTTGGAAGCACTTGCTAATAATTGCAAGCTGAAAGCCTCATTTACACATTTAGCATCACCGTTCACCCTAGAAGCTATCCTCTCTATCTCTATGATTTGTATTTATGCTAAATCCTCAAAAAAAGGAAGCTTGCCTAGTTCCTACCCTTTTCCAAATTCTTTTAAAAAGTAAATGGTACAATAATATCCTTGCCTGTAATCACTATATCGCTTAAGTTCTGTCCATAAATCAAGCTGCAATATCTTATGCTCGGAACATCAATTCTTCGACCATAAGAAGGGGGGATCCACTACACTCCATTTTTCATAACCCTGAAATGAAATAAAATAAAAACACATGTAAAATCTTAAAGGGTGACCAAAATTGGTGCTTTAGTAAACATTGTTCATTGGAAGTTTCCTTATGTAGGATGCAGAAAAATCATATAATACACACTTTTAAGCTGTAGAGGACTGACATAAAGGAATCAAAGAATTGAGTCTAGCAACTCCTACACACTTGAAGTTATCAACACACAAAACAAGCACAATAGGTTGCCAAGAGATTGTCATGGCGATAAATGAACTGCCAATAAGAATCATAAGTTAAATGCTATAAAGATCCTAAACAAATTAGCTAGAGTACATCAAAATACAACTTGAAATTCTCTTCTTTACGCTATGTAGTCCTTCGAATAACAAGCCAAGGTAAAAACAGAATTTTTTGGCAAAGTTCATAACTTCCTATAATAATTAGTTAATGAAGCACCATTCTATGCTATGTACCTTGCAGATTTCCATCGGTTGCCAACGTTGTTTGATTTTCCCATTTGCGCCAATTATAGATCTACAAACATAACAAAGAGAAAGAAAGGAGAAATTAACACTTCTCCCAAGATGCATAAAACACTTTGATAACTAGTGTTAATAAGTAAGACTTTCGCCAAGCTGCATAAAGCACTGTTGCAGCACCAGACTTGCAAATTCCAACCTGTAACCAAGCCTTAGTTTAGTAAGAAAAGTAGGGATGCCACTAGAACCATGTTTTTCACCATAAAAAACAAGAATGAAATACTCAATACGTATAAAACACTTTGCTAACTAGTGTTAATAAGTAAGACTGTCGCCAAGCTGCATAAAGCACTGTTGCAGCACCAGACTTGCAAATTCCAACCTGTAACCAAGCCTTAGTTTAGTAAGAAAAGTAGTCATGCCACTAGAACCATGTTTTTCACCATAAAAAACAAGAATGAAATACTCAATACATATAGGACAGGTGCATCCAAAAACTAAAGCATATCATTTGGTAAAACTTGGAAGATCATGTTCTTATCAAATGCTATAAGGTTGAAAAGAGAAATTAATAATTTATAAATCAATATTCACTTTAATGCTAACATTCTTCAATCTTGACAGCAAACTTGCACCATAACAAAGTCACCTTACACTAAATGATATGCACACAACTACTAACCAGCATGAAACCATAAAATTAAGCAATGCCATAGCAGTATTCAATTTTTTTCATTCGATTAAGAGTTTTATCAAACAGGTTATATACATTTTTTTACAGCCCCATAAGCCCAAGAGTATTAAGCATCATTGGTAACAATTCAAGAACGACAAGCATCAAAGCTCAAAATTAAGATGCCAAAGAGGTTTAGGTTTTCCATTCTTCAACAAAACCCATAAAGCTCAATTTAAATCACTAAACTGCAATTCTACAAGCACCAACCACTTCTTTTTCGCAATTGTTCATAAAATCGCAACAACAACCATACCTAGAATATTGTTCCCCGAAGGAGATGGTTACACCCTCCAAATTTTCACCTTGTGATTTATCCACCTTGGGCTCTGGCCATGACCCGAACCTTTCGACCCTACGTGGGGATTAGCACTATTGAATTGGTAGAGGCCATTCGATCAAAAACAAAACAAAAGCTTCAATTTGAATATGAATTCACCAGTGAAAACGAGAAATTTGAGAGAAATACGAAGAAGAGCGTTGAATTTTGAAGAGAAGAGTGAGTAGAGGTAGGAGTTGTGAGAGAGAGAACTGAGAGCGAGGGTGAGAAAAGAAAGAGTTTATAAATTAGTTTTAAGTAAAGAAAATATAATATGGTAGTTTTTTTTTTGAGAGAAGATAATACAGTAGTTAGTAGCTAATATGTAATTAATTAACTTCAAACTAACTGCTAATTTTATTTCTAAGTAAAGTTAGTAGGAAAAGACAAAATCTTGTAGTGACCTCAATTTCTACTGTAAAGAAAAGGACAAATTGCAAAGCAAAGACGAGGACCACAACCAAAGGACTATAATAACCCCACCATCCAATGAACCAAATCTTGCTGAAGCTCCATAGAAGAAAACGAAAAGCGACAAATTACCACCCAGGGAAGAAACCAATAGAGCCTTAGTTGCACTAGCAGCCCAAACAAAGATTTCAGCACATACCAAAAGATAGTCTTACAAATTAATTCAAACACATTTCACACTTAAAATATAAGCTTAAGGGGAAAACATTGAATCATGTTGTTCTAGAAGATTGTACTAAACTCTAATACTTTCTCTTTTCCAATTGATATCTAGATATAGTGAACTAAAAATTAACATAAGCTTCACTAAGTTCCAGAACTGGACACAGACAAAAAAGTAAAAACTAACATAAATTCATGGAACCTCTTATCATAAATTATACTATTTGAAAACCATTGGAAAAGAGGTAATAAAGATATGAAATTTCTTTATATAGTATAATGTGGTAGAATATAGATACCGGTATAGCCAATATAGTGTGGTAAAATGCTTTGATTATTATCCTAGAGAACTATTCCAGGTAGTAACAAGTCAAGAACACAGCTTGGAGAAACTATACCTTGAAATTGATTTGATTAATTTACCAATTATATATACCTCCAAGATATGGCTTTCAGAAAATGAGGCTTCTCCAAGATGCCCAACCTGTAAAAACATCGAAGATACATTGATAGCATTCTTATATAGGGAATATTCTAATGTGATCTAGGAATAATAGTTTGAAGGGTTATGATTAGATATAAAATTAATTAACATATAAATTTAGTCAAACCAAGTGTAAACTGAAATGAAAAATATATTACAACCAAAATATATTGTAAGACAAGGCATGTTGAACATGCTTGAAACAAATTGCAAGACCTTGAGGCATTGCGCCTTTACCTGGAAAACAAGGAGCTTATTCAAATCAACAACATATCTCTGTGCAACCATCTTGCCCCTGAATATGAAAACATGAAACCAAAAAAAGAAGTGTTAAAAGGAAGTAAGCTTAATAGTAATATATGTTTGTCATTGCTTATTTACATAAGTAAGATGTAATATACATGATAGACATTAAAAGCCATTATATTTAACTATCATTGAAAGAACCGTCATATATTTGAAGAATTAGAATCCATGATGTTCAGTCGAAATGTTTTTCTTTTGCATTCCGTTTGTTTAATTTATTATTTATCAAGTGAAGTTTCATTTATAATATTACCTGCTTTGTATAGATTATTCGATAATGTTGTTCATTTAGACATATGATATGTTCTGTTTCCACTTCCCACCATAATAATATTAATAGTTACTTCTTATTTTATTAAACACTGTTATCTAGCAACATTGACTCAGACATTATATCAAACACATTGAAGATGAAAATTACCAAAAGATATCCAATAGATTTCCAGCAACAAAACCATGTGAGAATTAACAAAAGATGGAAATACAAAAATCAATAAGCAAAAATCCATAGTTAATAGTGCTTGATAACTTTGAAGAGCAGAAAATCAAAATGACTGAAACAAAAACTATTTGATTCTCGTAAAATCAAAATTCAAAGAGTACCTAGCTAGCGAATTTGAGATTTCTATGCCTCACATCAGAAATCAACATTGCGACAGTAATGGTTCTCAGAACGATCAGCGAATGAAAAAAGGAATGAGCAAAGAATAATTGAGAATTGGAGCATTACCGTTTCAGAGAAGAAGCAAAAAGTTGAATCTGCATTTGTTTCCTAGAAGCGAAAATCCGAAGCTCGAATACGTGAAAACCAATTACTCGGTGAAGCTTTTTGGAATTCACCTTCAAATCTCAGATCCAGAGAAAGCGTGGAGAGAGAGAGTTTGGTTCATGCCATTGTGGCCCAAGAGAGAAATGTTAAAATGTTATATTTGGCCCATAAAGAAAACAAACTTGAGCTGGCCCATAAAGAAAACAAACTTGAGTTTACCGAAAAAAGGAAAAAAAAAGATTGATTGAGAGAGAGAGTTTTAAGCAATAGTTAATACGGTAGTTTTACGTGAGATAAGAAATATGACAGTTAAAATGCAGTTAATTAATTTCAAATTAGCTACTAATTTTATTGGTAGGTAAAATTAGTAGCAAAAACAAAAAATTCTTGTAGTGTGACAAACGTGATTTTGAATGGAATTGATTTTAATATAATTGATTTTGAAGTGAAGTGATTTATATTTGGATGTTTTTGTTTTGAAAGTAAGTTTGATATAAATCTTAGTATAAATTTTCAACTCAAAATCAGAAGCTACAATTAGCTGCTTCTCTAAGAATAAATTCTGGAAGGTAGAATTGTTTCTCCAACAAAGAGCCAAACATCTCAAATTTGGTCAAACGTGGGTTTGACCACCATCAAACTCACTTTTGATGGTTCTCACCACGGAACCAAACATATGCAGTAAATGCATATTTTTTTAAATAATTATCATCTCACAGCTTTTTTATATATTTTTTTTTATATTTGATTAATAATGTAGTATATATAAATTGGTAATTAATAACATATATTGCATAGTTAGTAGATTATTAAAGAGGTACATTAGTTAATGGTTAACCTGTTAATCATTAAAGGTTAAATTAATCTGAAGGTCCCCGAATTATTTGGAAATTAACCTTAAGCACTTAGAAAATTGTAATTGTGATCCTTACACTTTTTAGTTAGGATTTTTTTCTACGTGATCCATCCATTCGACTTCGTGGGTTTTTGAACTTTTTGAAAAAATTCAAATTAGTCCCACACTTTTAAGGAAAATTCAAACATGTCCCTGTACATTTAATTTGGAACCCTAACTGAAAAGTGTGTGAGGGAGTTTTATACTGTGACCAAATTACAAACTTGTAAATATATTTTATTATTTCAAGAAATCAAAGATACAAAGTTAAGATTTAGTTGCTATAAAGTGAGTGACTCAAAACTTTTAATCAATTGAAATCTTTATAGATTTATTAAACCAACAGTGATACATTCTTATTTTCTAGCTAAATCCTACCAATTTATATATAGAGTTGGACAAACATCATAAGTTCTCAAAAAATACGATCCAATATCATTGACCAAGCTTCTCTAAAAAAAAATTTATCATTGACCAAGCTTAATAGAATGTGTGTTTGGATGGACGTTTGATAAAAGTGATTTTGAATGTAATTGATTTTGTAAATTTGATTTGGTTAGAATTGAGTTTGAAGTGAATTGATTAGTTTGGATATTTTTATTTTGAAAGCAAGCTTGATGTAAAACTTAATCCTTCTCGAGATAGAATATTAATTAGATGCGCATGATACGATAGATGACATGATTGATTTATCCTATGCTGCTGGCTCGTTAAACAATAGTTTAAGGTGTCATAGACTTATCCTATTATGTCTCTCATATCGTAAACCACCAAACAAATCCTTAAGATGTCATAAAAAGATATAAAAGAGGTGTTTTTCGATTCTTCTAAAATCTGAAGACCAGCAACCCCACTTGCTGTGTGAGAACTTTCGAATAAAAATTGAAAACGCCTTGACCGTCAATGTGGTTTTCATAAACAAAAAGCTAAATTTATTCCGTGCGAGTTTGAAACAATATTAATTTTCTATCTTCTCCTTACTCTAGGAAGAGTGAGAGTTGATATTATATGTCATGTTATAATATTTTGAAAGAATATATATTTTTTAGAACAATTTTGAAAGAATATGTTAAATCTCAAAAAAAACATTTGCATTATCATTATCCTATGCCAAAATAATTCTTAAGAATAAAATTCTTTTTCATGCAAATTATAAATTGTATTTATAATTTTTTATCGTATCTACCTTTAATTTATTTATCAATTTTATATATCATTTTTTCGAACGTATCCTAGGCCTACCATGTCTCCTCAACCAAGCATGAAGTCTGCTGCATTCTCCAGGGAACCACTCCACCCAACAAATTTCTCAACAAAAGGAGAGAAAAAAATCTTTACATGCAAGTCTAATTTAGTGCCTGTTCGCTTTGCAGCAAACCGTAGTTTGGCACTCAAACCCCAGTTGCTAAAGTAATTGAAGTGTTTGGTTATAAAATTCATTCCAAAATAATTGATTCCTAGGTGGGTATGATTGATTTTAGTGGAAGCAATAATTTCTATATGTTCCGTTTAGAATAATTGATTTTAGATGTAGGACACACAAAATTGTACATATTTACATCTTAAAAAATATTTTACTTTATCACAAACAAAATCAATTCTTCGAAACCCCATTTTAAAATATTATTAACAAACACAAATCAATTTTTTTAACTTTGAATTTTTGCAAAATCAATTCTACCAAAATCAATTCTATCAAAATCTAAAACAAAGGAACCTACAAATGAGAAAGTGTTTATTAAATAAATAAGAAAACATTAACTAATGTACTTTAAACATCCGTTAAAGAATAAAAAGAAGTTTCATTGGCTGTATTTCAAAATCAGGACAACGATATCTTTAATTTTCCAATAAAAAATTGCTTTTACTAGAATTCGTAATCAATGTCCTAATGATAGCGGTTAGTAAGATCCTATTAGTATATATAGTACAATACTTGTATTCCATATGTATTTCAGTTAGACTTACCGTATTTCAGTTAAGCTCACTGTTAGAGTTAGTTAGAGACTAACTAACTACACTTTGTATCTCTGACCCTATATATACGGGTCCCTTGTAATGAAGCAATTCAGAAATGAAATTCACTAAATTCTTTCAATGCAAACTCTCTCTTTCTCTCTAGTTCTTGTTTCGTTTATGGTATCACAGAGCTTTTTCCTTGGGCCTGGAGGTTCTTGCGATTCCACCTAGGGTTTCTTCATCTTCGTCTTTCTTGAGCTTGGTTCTCCAAATCAATGGTGTCTGGTTCATCTTCTTCTGCTGTTATGTCGTTCGCACCACCTCTATCCATAAAGCTCGATGACAAGAATTTCTTGCTATGGAATATGCAGGTTGAAGGTGTGATTATCTCTCATAAACTTCATTAATTTGTGATTAATCCTTCAATTCCTCTAAAATATGCCACCGAAAGTGATCGATTACAAGATAATGTGTCTGCTGAATATGATAAATGGCTAGTACAAGACCAAATCTTGTTCACATGACTTCTTTCTACTTCTTCTGATTCGTTTTTACATCGTGTTCTTGTTTGTAAACATTCGTTCCAAGTTTGGGATTGCATTCATAAGCATTTTCAAGCTCACCTTCTAGCAAAAGTGCGGCAATTTAGGTCAGAATTGAAAAGCATCAAGAAATCAAATCGTTAAATTTATGAGTACTTTCTTCGAGTAAAAGCTATTGCTGATGCTTTAGCAGCCATTGGAGATCCTATCTCAGAGCAGGATCAGATTGATGAAGTGTTGGATGGTCTACCGGAGGAGTATAAGTCCTTTGTCATGATGATTTATAGTAGACCTGATTCCCCTTCTATTTCGGACAGTAAAGTTCTATTGTTAGTTCATGAAGCTCAATTAGATAAGTTCAGGCAAGAACTTGCTGTTTCGAATGTGTCTTCTGCGACACCCTACTCTAGGGTCATCCCATTAATACCCAATTATAAAGTATAATTATATAACACTGGTTACTTTCGGAAAATATAATTTAATGTGACTAACCTTATATAAAAATAGTGCTTAATTTTTTTTTTCTCTACATACAACATACAACTCTTATAAACATAAACCACATATATGTACATCCATATATATATATACATATGCTTCATCGTTTACATATACAACTCCTATACTAGGAGATATCAAAAAGCCTTTAGAAGCATAGACCATTCTCCATCAAACTAAACAAAGAAGATAAAAGATATATACAGATCAACAGCAACTGGTTCAAAACCATCTCAAAACTAAGGGCTCTAAGAAGCCAAAATAAAACTATCAAGACTCACTACCCCGGAAACTATACCTAAGCTGGTCAAGCTAATGAAACCCATTGGGAAGACCATAAGGATCAATCCCACCTACAGCTGACGAGTCTGATGATGCCTCCGCTTCCATTGCTTCATCTGGAGAATCTCCATCATCCACTATAGGAGGTTGAAACTCCGGATCATCCTCTAGGTATTCCTCTGGATCTTCTTCACCTTCTACTAGCTCTCCTTCAACTGGAGGTTCTCCATTTCCTAATATCTGAAGAGGTTGAGGTTGAGGTAAAGGATCCATCATTCCATGCTCCTCCAGATATTGAAGATACAGCCAAACCGGTGGTAACGATATCTCGATTGTTTCTACTACATGCGTCCTCTGATTAGGTCCTTCTTCTATCGTGCCAATAACTTCAGTACTAGGGCCATGGTAGGTGGCGCTAAGTGCCTCAATATTTATATCCCAGGCACCACCATACTGTGCCCGATCAAAAGTGAGTGTACGAACCCTCGATCGCACTGGTGGTACGTCTGGATTCATCTGAATATGTTGTAAGAGTGAGAAACCAATACTTGGATCTTACTCAATAACCACACTCTAGCCATCAAATACCACATCAACATTTATCACATACAATTAATTATAAACTAACAGTTTATTAGTGGGTTCAACACCCCAAACATCATCCATAAAATTATGCATGACACTTCTATTCATCATCTAATTTTCGTCCTAATCTCATGAGATATCCCAACATCATATGAGTTGATTAGACTCCAAAGCCACACTGGCTAACTTGGCCAACTGCCAACAGGTCCGCGACCTCTTCCCATCTTGAAAACAACAAAGGCATACACAGCCAGGCACTCACAAGGCCAACACATTGCTAATGTCCACAATCAGTGGCTCCACCATTAGCAAGTAAGATGGGGATCCCAAAGTCCTCCAAGGCACAATGAGATATGCATATCGTAATTACCTTAGCCGCCGGTAATTAATGCATTTAACCACAAATCTCAGGCACGTCTGCCACATGCATGCAAAACACTTTTGTTTTGTTCTTTTCTTTGTGCTCAATCTTTCTCCTGTCGAAGCTCAAAATGGCTTACGACTCACATAGTTTTAAAACACTTTTTAAAACTTTCATTACAACACAGGACCTTACTGTCCGAGTGCTCAATCATGACACCTCTCGACCGGTGCACCATTACTAGGTTCGTGCTTCTAGAAAACATCTTCAATGTTTTATCACAGTATACCTCATGTATACCTCATGTATACAACATAGGCACTCCAAGTCCAAATGACTGAGTCCATCACAATCACAGAACATTAGTACCCCGACGTCTCGGTTACTAAGTCCAACTGTATTTTCAACATTGTTAAATCAACTTTCGATTTTGAGAAATTCTTTTCTAATGGTAGAAATTCATTATAAAAATTCTTTAACAAATTAAACTTAGTTTTCACAAACCAATGAGTCACTTGAGGTTTAACTTTCTCAAAATAGGCACTGCCGTTTCAAAAATACTTGCCGTCTAGATTTTCCAGATTTGCCGTCAAATTTTGTTTTTAAGATTTTTAAGCCAAAAACTTAACTTTTTCCACTTAACTAATTTCTAAAATCACACTTAACTTGTTTTCATCAATTAATTTAATAAAAGAATATTCTGTAATATTCTGGGTTTTCTTAAGTAAAATTTAACAGTACTAAAATATTTTTACCGTGTCGTACTCATTGTGACTCATAATTCACTTTTCCAAAATCAACTTATTAAAATAATAATATTTTTCAACACTCTTTATTCTTCTCCAAAAGAAATTCTCTTTGATATCATATACCAATAACTTGCCACTAAAACCTTGAATATAATTCGATACAGTTTCTTAAAGCTTTTATCCGACTTTCTTAATTGTGCACTGACCACTGTCAGGCTTCTCACACATCAAACAACAATTATATCACATATATTTCCCAGGCAGATCATGCATCACAGTTCATAATATAATTGCAAATAGACAATTAACGCAAAATAAACCACACAGATATCAATAAAGCAACAATAAACAACATAAATAAACACTAACAAACAATTAATTACAAACAACAATTGGATAGCATATAGCCATTGAATAGAATCCTTCTCAGTACTCCCCCTTTACCTCTTGAAGACTCCTTGTTCAACTTACAAACTCCTTCAGAATTTCCCGTTACCTTGTAAACTTGTACTCAACTAACCTTCAATTATTATAACCAAAGAGTTACAATTCAAGAAACTAAAACATTCTAAACCCTAATACATAGTCACGGCCTCTAGGGTTTTTGAATAACTAAAACTTCTAATCATGATTAAGTTATGGATTAATGATCCTTAATTAACCTAAATCTTAGATTATCAACTAACAACTAAGTTTCAAACTCAAAACTTCCTAACTCTTTTATACATAGATTCGGCTTCAATAGGTTCATGAAGCTAGGGTTCTTAGGTTAACAAATCATCTTGGATTTATAAAGCATACTTACTAAACACTTGATTTCTAAGATCATTTATGAAAATCATGAACAAAACTCAACAAAACTCACCCACTTAGGGTTCGGCCATCATGAACATTTTTGAGTAAAATAGTCATTTTAAGAAACTAACATGGATTAGAGTGTGTAGTCATACATGCCATATAGAATACATGATCATACATGAAAACACATGAACAAAACTCTACCAACCCTAAGGTGATAGATTCGGCCAAAGCTAGTTTTTCAAGAAAGAGATTTTTGATTACTTCATGCTCTTGGATTTAGATAGTAGACATGATATCTAGAAGATAGAAAGTAGTTTCATCATCATTAGATTTTCCTAGAATTTATTATGATTTTTCAAAGTTCTAGGGTTTGAAACTTGAAAATGATGAACCACCATGATATAAGTCTTGAATCAAGAAACTATCTAAAGAACATAGACATGATTTAAAACAAAGATTAGGATTTACCTCTTGAGAATCAATGATGAAGAAAATCCAAGAACTTGCTTTGAAACTAAGAACTAAGAACTTAGAACTTTAGAGTTTATAGAAGACAAATAACCAAAGAACTAAATGAAAAGTGAGAGGAGGGTATTTATAGTGTGAGTGGTGACATTTCAAGAAGAATCTAGATGAAGATGAGTTGTCATGTTAAAAGGATCAAAGTGCAATTAAGTTCCAAGGACCAAATTGCAAAGATTCCAATAGTTGAAGGACTAGTTTGCAAATAGACAATAGAATGTCATGATGATGAGTTTAATCACATTAAATGCCATCTTATCTTTGACTTGCTTGGCTGATTTTTATGAGTGCAAGACAAGTTAAGAAAGTAAGATAATTCAATGTATTAAGAAGAATCAAGAAACTTGTAGACAAATCTAGGATAAGTAGAAACCTATAGAAAATTCTAGAACCAACTTGACAATTCCAACTAAAATGGGCAGCCACAATTCACATGGGCTTACGTATGGGCTTGAAACATTTGGGCTTGATTTCATTTTCTTATTGGTTGTGGGACCCACTTTGAAGATTTAGGCCTTTAAACATAAGATAAGAAAACTTAAATGGGCTTTATGGACTCAACTATGAACTAAAAAGATTTGGGCTTATAAACCACGACCATTTAGGATTAGAAACAAGGATTCTAGCCCAATCCACTTGAAAAAACGAAAAAAACTAATTTAGGGACAAAATGGTAATTTACAGAAAGTTCAGGGACTTAACCGTAAATTTCGAAATTTTCTATTTAATCCTGAAAAACCTTCTAAACTTAAAAATATGATTCATCCCCTTGAATCATCTCAAAATCCTAAGATAAATCCTCTTACTACTCTTAGAAACTCTAATTTCTCTTCCGTCGTCTACCCGATTACGTTTTCCGTCCGTAATACGTAAATTATATTATTTTTTTCTGAAAGACTTCTAAAAATACAAGGTTTTAGAAATTAAAATACTAAACTTAAGTCTCTCGTTCACGAATTAAAATTAGGTCTCTTGAGCAGCATTATTATACTGTCAATGGAATTCGCAGACCGGGTTTCGCCTGAATTTCCAACCTAAATTTTAATCGTAGTTTCCTACGGTCAAGTAGGATTAAATACTATCCTCTGTTCACTTAGAATAACTTTATAAAACTCTAATAAACTTATAAACATATTTATATGTATTTACTGTTATTTAAAACAGTAAAATACAGGGTGTTACATCTTCTAACATTGCTCAAGCCTCAAATGGTCAAGCCTCAAACTTCAATGACAATGCTCTATCTCAGAGCAATTTCCAGCCTTGTGGTGGCCGTGGCAGAGGTGGTCGCAGTAGAGGCCGTGGAAGAGGCAGAAATGGTGGAGGCCCTGGCAATCGTCCAACATGTCAATTATCACTAGTGGAAAATATACATTAGATGATAAAGGTTTACGTCAGTTAACCAAAAACTAGACGTTAAAAAGGGGGCGGTGACAGTTTTGTAAATATTAAACTTCATTAATTCACTGTTAACGTCAGTTGTTTTAAGGACTGACGTTAAAAGTGAGGCGGTGGCAGTTTTGTAAATATTAAATCACTATTTGCGTCAGTTGTTTAATGAACGGACGTTAATTAACACTTTTAACGTCAGTTGTTTATAAAACTGACGTTAGAAGTGTGATTTTTACTTCAGTTAAATAAATAACTGACGTAAATAATCAACTCATTCCTATCTTTCTTTCGTTGTCATCTCCCTGTTGTCACTCTTAACGCAGATCATCACTCCATATATAGTGCAGTTTATTTCTAATCATTTTTTTAAAAAAGTTTATTTTTAATCTTAATTAATTAGCTTGAATTAGTAAACAAATTCTTGTGCAAATTAAAATAAATAAACACTTAACATAAAACAAGTTATATATGTATAATCAAATCGTATCTCATTGAAGCGATTCATAAGTTACAATTACATGATTAAAAGATAAAATTTTTTCGCAAGATAGCACTAAAATATAAAAAAGTTTCTGCTTCAACATCATTTTCTTCTCAGTCCTGTCCTCAAAAACTCCAATATTGAATGCATCTCCTCCCTTACTTGAAGTCCTCGATGCTCCATCTGAATCCACAGTCAATTTGGAGGCAAAGCAGAGTGAAGGGTGCACTCGATCTGTTTCAGCAATATTCTTGGAACAGCCACTTGGTTCCAAAGCTGAGGTTTTGGAACTATAGCTGCTGATTCTCCAGAAGGATGATGGTGTGTGCAATTCACATAATGTGATTTACACACCCTTATCACCCATGTAATGTGATTTACTCAAACTCAGAAGTTGTTTGACCATTAAGACAGAGACCTTTAAGTCTAGGTATAGGAAGAAAGAGTGATGAAGTTAATCTGCATGGCAGAGCCATATTGTGAAGCAGAAAAATCAAAGGAAAGAAGGAAGCTATTTATAGGAGTAGGGGATGAAGTTACTAGGTGTCGTAAGTTGCTAAAAAATTAAATGGATCATTAAGAGCATTAGGTTCCAAGGCGCATTGGGAGTTGGCAATCATATATTATAAACGTGGAGAAAAGAAAACGCCCGAAGGAATAGGAAGAAATAGACCTTTAAGTCTAGCTAGGTATAAACTTAGTGCTCATAAAAGGAATGAATGCTTTAATTTTGCAGAAACTTATACACTTTTAACGTCAGTTTTTGAATAAAACTGACGTTAAAAGTGTTTTTAAAATAAAAAAATATTTATTTTTAACGTCAATTGTTTATACAATTGACGTTAAAGTTTGATTTTTACTTCAGTTAAATAAATAGCTGACGTAAATAATCCTACTCTTAACACAGGTCTCAAGAACCATTTTGTGAAGGAATAGAAATATAGAGGAAAAGAAGAGGCAGTATTACAGATGATACAGAATAATGGTACTTTATATAGAGAATGATTTTTGACAACACTTTTAACGTCAGTTGAATTCAACAACTGAGGTTAAAAGTATTTTTAAAAAAAATATTAATATTTAACGTCAGTTGTTTAATACAACTGACGTTAAACAATTACTTTTAATGTCAGTTGTTTAATAAAACTGACGTTAAATGTTGTTTTATTTTTTGCTTTTTGATTATAACGTTTACACCCGCGCGCCTTCTGAACTTCGCTCTGTACGTACGTCTCTTTTCTATTTTCATCACGCTCAACCCTAGATCACTCTCAACCCTCACTCTCGCTCTCACCCAACACAGAACCCTAATCGCGAGCTCATCTCCACCGCAACCACCGTGAGGGCTTCTTCGCCACCACCGTGAGGTATACTATTAATTCTAACTCCGTCTTTCCATTCATTCTTTGCAATAACTTGACATCTCTCTTTCCCCTTCCCGCGCACTAACTCTCCTTGTCCCTCTGCTCTCAGTAACCACATCGAACGTTGGCCACCACTCGAGCGATTCCTCCCAACCACCACGCGAGCACATATTTCTGGTGAGTATTTAGGGCACATTTTTGTATTTTTGGTTTTGAGTGTATGTTGAAACTGTAGTCTCAGTAGTTGAAACTTGAAACCGTGAGTTTGAGTTGTTTGGAATGTACGTCTCTATTTTTGGTTTTGAGTGCATGTTGCTCTGCTGGTTGATCTGTCACGGCCGTGATGCTCATCACGGCTAGGCCGTGATCAGTTCTGCCTGTGATGGCATGGTCTGGTTCAGTTGGCACGTTACGGCCGTGACCAGTGCTTGGCAATCTTCAAAAACTATAGTTTTCAATCTCCCGTATTGTCCTTATATTGGATATATGTTTTGTATATCTACAGGACCTATCTAGTTATGGATCGTAGTTGGATGGTTTGTAAGCGCACTAGTGCTGAGTATTTGAAGGGGGTGGGAGAATTTATAGAATTTGCTCAAAGGAATGTTCCTAATAGTAATGGAATGTTCCGTTGTCCTTGTGTCAAGTGTTTGAATACGAGGAAATGTACGGTGAAGGATATACGTACTCATTTGATTTGTGAAGGGATTTGCTTGAGTTATACAAGATGGATATGGCATGGTGATGTGTTGTTGAGTAGTACGGCGAGTGTCTCCCAAAGTGAGGACGTTGACGTAGATATGGAGGATGATAGAGTAGAGGACATGATCCGTGATATTGGACAAGAATCTTTTCATCGAGCTCATGTGTATGATAGGTTGTGCGGTGATGCGGATAAGCCTTTATATCCAGGGTGTACTACTCATACACGGTTGTCGGCGGTGCTAAAATTGGTTTGTGTGAAGGCGAGCAATGGTTGGAGCGATAAAAGCTTCACGGAATTGCTTGAAGTGTTGAAAGACTTGCTTCCGGAGGACAACACATTGCCTGACCGTAACTATGAGGCCAAGAAGGTATTGTGTCCTATGGGTATGGAGTATAAGAAGATACACGCATGCCCCAATGATTGCATATTGTACACCGGTGTTCATGAAGACAAACACGATTGCCCCAAATGGGTTATCACGATACAAAGTGAAGGGTGGTGATGATGATGATGATGTTGATGATGTGAGAAAAAAGGGTCCTCCTGCGAAGGTGTTGTGGTATCTTCCAATAATTCCAAGGTTCAAGCGATTGTTTGCCAATGCAAAATATGCGAAGAATATTAGATGGCATAATGATGAGAGGAAACGTGATGGAAAGGTTCGTCATCCTGCTGATTCTATTCAATGGAAGAATATCGATACTATGTTTCCGGATTTCGCCGATGAGCCAAGAAACCTAAGGCTTGGACTTGCTACGGATGGAATGAATCCTTATGGTAACATGAGTAGTATTCATAGTTCATGGCCTGTTCTGTTGGTGATTTACAACATTCCCCCTTGGTTGTGCATGAAGCGCAAATACATGATGTTGTCTATGATGATTTCGGGCCCAAAGCAACTGGGAAATGACTTAGATGTTTATCTAGGTCCCTTGATTGAAGACTTGAAAACGCTGTGGGTGGAAGGTGTTGATGTAGTTGATGGGTATTCTCACGAGACTTTCAAGCTTCGTGCCATGTTATTTTGCACCATCAACGACTTTCCAGCAACCGGTAACTTGTCCGGGTACAGTGTCAAGGGGCATAAAGCATGCCCTATATGTGAAGAAGGCACGTGCTACACTCAGTTGCATCATGGAAAGAAGACGGTTTACCTTGGGCATCGGAGATTTCTTAGACGTGATCACCCATATCGTAAGATGAAAAAAGCTTTTAATGGATGCCATGAGACAGAAGAAGCGCCGGCGGCCTTAATTGAAGAGCAGGTTTATCAGAGGGTAAAGGACATCGATGTTATATTCGGCAAGTCCAAAAAGAAAGGTAAAGCTACTGAGAAAAACATATGGAAGAAGAGGTCGATATTCTTTGATCTTCCATACTGGCGCAAGCTTGATGTCAGACACTGCATTGATGTGATGCATGTGGAGAAAAATGTGTGTGATAGTGTGATCGGGACGCTTCTCAACATTCAGGGCAAGACAAAGGATGGTGTGAATGCTCGTCTCGACCTCGTTGCTATGGGTATACGAGAGCAGTTAGCTCCAGTTGTTGAGGATGGTAAGCGGACTTATTTGCCGCCAGAATGTCATACTTTGTCAAAAAAAAAGAGACAAAGTTTCTGCGGGTGTCTTCAGGGCATCAAAGTTCCACATGGTTACTCTTCAAATATGAAGAGGCTTGTCTCTAGTGATCTTAAATTGGTTGGCTTGAAGTCTCATGATTGTCACATCTTGATGCAACAACTTCTGCCCGTTGCTATTCGTGGTATTGCTACAAAAAATGTGAGACATGCCATTACTCGGTTGTGCTCATTCTTCAATTCTATATGTAGCAAAGTCGTTGACCCCCGTATGTTGGATGACTTGGAAGTTGAGGCTGCTACAATCTTGTGCCAATTGGAGATGTATTTTCCTCCTTCCTTTTTCGACATAATGGTTCACTTAATTGTTCATTTGGTGAGGGAGATTAGATTATGTGGGCCGGTTTTCCTGAGATGGATGTACCCAGTTGAGCGCTACATGAAGATCTTGAAAGGGTACGTGAAGAATCCTCATCGTCCGGAAGCATCTATTGTTCAAAGGTATGTTGCAGAAGAAGCTATTGGGTTTTGTTCGGACTACCTTCATAACACGGATCCTATAGGGGTTCCTAAGCCTCGGCATAATGAGATCAGATGTCAAGGTAAGGGTACACATGGCTTAAGAATTAATAGGAAGGATCGGGAGGAAGTGCTTCAAGCACATTTGTATGTATTGAACAACATCGAATGTGTTCAGCCTTTCTTATTTGAACATAAAAGAAAAGTCAATCAAGTATACCCTCGAATGAGCGAAAGGTGGTTGTTGAACAAGCATAACAAGACTTTCTTACCATGGTTAAAGGAAGAAATGCTTAAGGATGGTAGTACTGCTTCTGGTGACGTAAAATGGCTAGCACGTGGGCCTAACTTCAACGTCATATGTTGGAGCGGATACGACATAAATAACTTTTCCTTTTATACAAAGGAACAATATAACAATAGTACCATGCAAAATAGTGGGGTTATGATCGTGGCCGAAGCAATGCACTTCTCTAGTGCAAAGGACACAAAACCCGTTACAGCACCGAGACCTTACTTTGGATATATTGAAGATATTTGGGTGCTCGATTACACTAAGCTTACGGTGCCGGTATTTAAATGTAAGTGAGTTGATAGTAACGGTGGTGTACAAACCGACGAATTGGGGTTCACATTGGTAGACCTCAACAAGTTAGGTCATATAAATGAGCCTTTCATAATGGCTTCCCAAGTAAAACAAGTGTTCTACATCACTGATCCTTCTAACAAAAGGTTGTCCGTGGTTCTCCAAGGAAAAAGCATGTATAATGGTAGTGATGAAAATGAAGATTCAAATCTTGATATTCCCGAGACTCCTTCTTTTTCAACAAACATGCCTACTATAATCGAGGAGACACAGGTGGACGATGTACATGCCACTCGTGATGATCATCACGAAGGGATATTGATATAGGTAGTTTAAACTTAGTATACATTTATTTTTATTTCTATTTATGTATTTATTTTGAGTTATAACCTATGTTAATAAATATATATTGTTTCTGAATACATATATATGGATCATTTTTCCATTTTTCCTTTGCAATTCTGTAATGTGTGTGATATTACGTATTCTTGGGATATTTCTTGAATGCAAGGATGGTGAGGGAGTGATATTTTAAAACTGAATTTAAAAAAAAAAACTATTAACGTCAGTTTTATCATACAACTGACGTTAATAGTATTTTATAAAATATACAGTACACTATTAACGTCAGTTGTTTATTACAACTGACGTTAAAATTAATACCTTTAACGTCAGTTCTTGATAACAATTGACGTTAGTTTTAACAAAATTCACGTCAGTTTTGTTAAAGAACTGACGTTAATTTTGTCAAATTAACGTCAGTTGTGTTAAAGAACCGACGTTAATAGTGTTATATTTAACGTCAGTTCTCAACTGACGTTAAAAGTTTAACTTTTAATGTCAGCTGTATTTACGTCAGTCAGTATTCTGACGTAAAAAATCAATTTTAACTGACGTAAAAAGCACTTATTGCACTAGTGTATGTCGAAAATATGGGCATGATGCCTATAACTACTGGCATCGGTTTGAAGAAGATTTTGTGCCTTCCCAGCCTTTACAGCAAAATCGGAATCAATTCACAGCTCCTCAATCAAACCAGTACAATGCAAATCAACCACCTCGAGTCAGGCCACCTCCCACAAATAATTCTCAGCCTAGTGCCTATATGGCAACTCAAACACAACCACAACACTCTGCTGTAACTCAAGAACTAGCTGCACCAAACCAGTTTGACTCTAAGATGTGGTATCCTGACTCAGGAGCATCACACCATCTCACACCTGATCAGTACAATTTGGCTCATAGCACTGCATACACTGAAAATGACCAAGTCCACATGGGCAATGGTCAAGGTCTTGACATACACTCTATTGGTTCTAATACTCTTTCACCCCCCTTCAATTCTTCAATTACTCTTTCTTTACACAATTTACTGCTTGTGCCTTCTATCACTAAGAACTTACTTTCAGTTTCAAAGTTTACAAAAGATAATCATGTGTTTTTCGAGTTTCACCCTACAACTTGCTTTGTAAAATCACAGGCCTCTAAACAAGTCTTACTAGAAGGGTCTCTTGGTGATGATGGCTTGTATTGCTTCAAGCATCTCCAACTACTCGAGTCTTCTCTTGGTTCAGGTTCCAAACACTTTGGTTCCAAATATTTTGCTCATTGCTTTGTAAATACAAGCAATATAGCTGTACCATCTACTGATAATTGTGGTTCAGATACTGCATCTACTTTGTCTACTTGGCATAGATGCTTAGGTTATGCACACACTCAAGCTATAAAAACTGTGCTTGCTCTTTCTAATATACCTTGATCAAATAAAATTAATGTTGAATTCTGTGTTGCCTGTTGTAAAGGAAAATCACATAGACTGTATGTACCTCCCTCTCTAACCTGTCACAACACCCCTTTTGAACTTGTGCATACTGATTTGTGGGGCCCTGCACCCTTCACATCTCAAGGAGGCTATAACTATTACATTAGCTTTGTAGATGCATGCACCAAGTTTACTAGGATCTATTTTTTAACTCAAAAATCTGGTGCATTGCAAGCTTTTCAACTGTTTCATAAACTCATTCAAACTCAGTTTTCAACAACTATTAAAGCCGTGCAATCGGATTGGGGTGGAGAATACATGCCTTTCACAAATTATCTGTCCTTTTTAGGCATTGTTCATAGGCTCACTTGTCCACATACCTCACACCAAAATGACACTGTAGAGAGGAGACACAGACAAATAGTAGAAATGGGATTGACTTTGCTATCCCATGCTGCCATTCCCTTGCAATTTTGGGACCACAACTTCACAACTTCAGTGTATCTTATAACAGGTTACCCTCCTCCTCTCTCCCTAATTTCTCCTCTCCCTACTTTGCCCTGTACAAAACCATTCCTAACTACAGGTCTATCAGGACATTTGGCTGCTCATGTTTTCCCTTTATCAGACCATACAACCAACATAAGTTTCAATTTAGGTCAACTGAGTGTGTCTATCTAGGTCCCTCCCCCCAACACAAGGGACATAAATGCCTTGCTTCTGATGGTAGAGTCTTCATTTCCAAGGATGTCTTGTTCAATGAAATCTCCTTTCCTTACTGTCATTTATTCAATCAAGTCTCTGTAACTCCATCTACTTCACATACATCATCATTTCCTTCTTCTATTCCTCTCATTTCTTCCATTCCTGTTCCTATCAACCCTGTCCCACATTCCCCAACAGTCAACCCTACCAACTCCAATACCCTGCCCACCTCTCCCACAAACAGTTCCACTAGTTTTCATACCTCTGAACCTGCACCAACATCCCCAGTCACCAACACGATCCTCCAGTTACTGCCACCAATACTGAACATGCTTCAGCTTCCTCTTTGCCTGCCAATCTTCCCACCACCTCTTCTCATAATTCCCTCAACATTCACCCTATGGCAACAAGAGGCAAAACTGGTCATCTCAAACCTAAGACATTCCTAGCACATGTTGAGCCCTCTTCTGTCAAACAAGCCCTTGCTCAACCTCATTGGCTGGAAGCTATGTGTGCTGAATTTAATGCACTGATCAAGAATCAAACCTGGAATTTGGTGCCATTGCCACCACATCGCAAACCAAGTGGATGCAAGTGGGTATTTAGAACCAAGGAGAACCCTGATGGTAGTATAAACAAGTTCAAAGCTCGCTTAGTAGCCAAAGGCTTCCATCAACAAGCTGGGTTCGATTTCAGTGAGACTTTTTCTCCAGTAGTAAAGCCGGTAACCATCTGGATAATCGTTACTCTTGCTCTCACTTTCAAGTGGGAAATTTAGCAGATAATTCTTGAATGGCATTCTCCATGAAGGGGTTTACGTGGTCCAACCTCCCAGTTTTGAAGCAGCAGATAAGTCCTTGGTTTGTAAGCTTAATAAAGCTCTTTATGTGCTAAAACAGGTCCTAGAGCCTGGTATGAGAGGCTCACAGGTGCTCTTTTAGACTTTGGATTTTCAGCAAGTAGATGCGATCCCTCACTGTTCACATACACTCGGCAACACACTTGCATTTATGCTCTAATTCAGGATCTTATTCGCAAACTGAATCACAAGTTTTCACTCAAACAAATGGGCAAACCAGATTATTTTTTGGGCATTGAAGTGAAGAATTTAGTAAATGGAACTATGCTACTCACACAAACAAAGTACATCAGAGACCTCTTGCACAGGGCCAATATGACTGAGTCCAAAGGTATTTCCTCACCCATGGTCACAAACTGTAAACTAAGCAAGCATGGCACTGATAGCTTGCTTGATGCACATCTGTATCGATCGATTGTTGGAGCTCTCCAGTATGTGACCCTCACTCGGCCAGAGATATCCTTTTGTGTAAACAAGGTTTGCCAATTTATGGCTCACCCTCTTGACTCCCATTGGCATGCAGTGAAGAGAATATTGAGGTACCTAGAAGGAACATCACACCTTGGACTTCTTCTGCAGCCATCTAATCCTGATCACACTTTCTCACTTAGAGCATATTGTGACTCGGATTGGGCCAGCGATCCCGATGATAGGAGGTCAACCTCTGGCTCGTGCATTTTTTTGGCCCAAATATCATATCCTGGAGCTCCAAGAAACAATCCTTGGTTGCTAGATCCAGTGCCGAAGCAGAATATAGGAGTATGGCATATACAACTGCTGAGATTCTCTGGATACAATCCCTTCTTCAGAAACTGCGCATTCCTTTCATGACTCCTATACTTCTATGCGATAACATGAGTGTTGTTCTACTATCTGATAATCCCGTTTTGCATGCCAGAACAAAACGTATGGATTTAAACATCCATTTTGTAAGAGAAAGAGTTGTCTGAAGTCTCTGGTTGTCCAGCACATTCCTGGCACTGCTCAGCTAGCTGATTCATTCACAAAACCCTTGCCTTCCATGCGGTTTGAAGATCTTAGAACCAAACTCAAGGTGTTTGCGCCTCCTCAACCCCCTTGACTTTGCGGGGGGCTATTAGTATATATAGTACAATACTTGTATTCCATATATATTTCAGTTAAGCTCGTTGTTAGAGTTAGTTAGAGACTAACTAACTACACTTTGTATCTCTGACCCTATATATACGGGTCCCATGTAATGAATCAATTCCGAAATGAAATTCACCAAATTCATTCAATGCAAACTCTCTCTTTCTCTATAGTTCTTGTTTCGTTTAGATCCAAATAAATATCGCAATTTTAATGGAAAGTCGAGATAATGAGTAACTTTTTTTAAGTTACTTTATCGATCTCTCATTTTAATAAAACTTTAAGTTATAGTCACTAAGGTTCCGTCGGTAAAATTTAGCGGAAAGAGGATGAGCTTATAGCGGACAACGAATGAGATAGCTGATAGTGGATAGTGGATAAACTAGCTGATTGGATTTGAAGTGTTCAGTAAAACTAGTGATTGAACTAGCTGATAAATATAAAATGACATAAAAGGACATGCTT
This sequence comes from Sophora flavescens, assembly GCA_030762895.1. Lineage (NCBI taxonomy): Eukaryota > Viridiplantae > Streptophyta > Magnoliopsida > Fabales > Fabaceae > Sophora > Sophora flavescens. The sequence continues at coordinate 94,018,483 of CM061063.1, forward strand.
ATATACTTTTTTATATAAATTCTATTTATGTATATATGTATATATATTATTTTAAAATAATTATCATTTCTAATGATTTGATTTATTTTAAATTATTTATCATTTAAAAAATTAAATATTAACTTTTAATTATTGATTAGAAAATATTAGATTAGTCTTTTCTATTTTATTTAGTATGACGAATTTAATTAAAATAGTAGGGATAAAATGGGAGAAAAAGTGCTAAGTTATAAGTTGAGACGGGGCCAAAATTGGATGATTGAGAGGGCCAATTGTAAAAATTAAAGTTCATCCAACAAATATATATGTTTCAAATTTCATACAAAATATTCTTAATAATTCCAAAATGTGAATTACATTAGTAATCTATCAAATCACGGAATACCTCTCCTGCATTCCACAAAAATCATCAATATATAATTAAATATACACCAAACTTTTCATTAATTTTATTTTCAATGTATACTATCAGACAGTCAGTAAAAAATTTATCTTTCATCTTGTTACGAAGTGTTGTTTTGATTATATTCAATATTCATAGCTGAAAATTGTTTTGTAGTAGCTATAGAAACCTGGAAGTAGGGGTGTCCATGGGTCTGGGTAGACCCACGAACCCGATCAACCCGACCCGGCCCAACCCTGACTTTATGGGTTGGTTTAGGTGATTGGATTGGGTTGGGTAAAAAAAAGAAGACCCATGCAGTACAGGTTGGGTAGTGGGTTTCAGAATTGCAAACCCACTCGACCCAACAACCCAGTCAAAACATAGAAAGTTAAAAAACCTAGTTTATTATTTTTTTATCTTGGTCAAACTATTCTTCTCACGCTACACGACTCTTTTTCCCTCACTCACGACCCTTCTCTTCTCTCATGCACGACTCACTTAGTTTCACTCACGCAACCACCACTCACTTAATGGATGATTTTTTACTTAGTTTTGTGTTGACGACTTTTACTTTCTCATTATAATACTTTAGACTTTTAATTGATGGTTGTTGATGATTTTAGACTTTTAGATTTTTAGTTGATGGGTTAGAGTTTAGACTTTCTGGTTCATTTACTTTTATGATAACAAGATCTTCTTTTTAGTCGTAGATAATTGATAGTTTGGACTTTTAGATCATATTATCATTACTTGTTGATGTAAGTTACAGTTTTAAACAGGTTTATTTGTGATTTTCGGTACTTTTTCATGATTTTTGTCCTGACTAACCCACAAACCCGAACCAACCCGGCCCAAAGGTCAAAATATGTGTGTTTCTTGCCAAACCCAACGACCCACCCAACCCAACACAACCCCTGAGTGGTTGGGTCGGGTTACATTTTTTTTTTTGAAAACCCAATGCAACCTACTCACTTTTAACTGGGTTGAGTCATAAAACCCACTAAACCCAACCCAAACCGACCCATGGACACCCCTACCTGGAAGTGCGAGAATAAATGTTACCATTCAATACACAAGAGGTTAGACCTCTACTGTTATATTTTTTACCAATCAATGACGTAGAACTAATAATTTTAGACTACTAATGATTTGATAATTTCAAAAAATTTAAGGCCCCCAAGTCCTCCTAACAATAACCATAGCTCCGTCCCTGACTATAAGTTGTAAGCTCAAACACTACTTCAATTAGCATATGGATGAAACATTATAAACTAGTGAAAAAAAATGTTATAAGCTATAAGGTATCCGCTATATGTGAGCGAATTAGCCTTGCCAAACAGACTCTAAATTAAATTAAAGGAAATAATAATCAATGCCTTAAGGGTACTGATTAAGGATCTAAAAATTGAAATTTTTAATTAGGACTTGGTGTAATATTTAATATTTTAAAAAGTGTTAAACTTATTTTTTTAAATAATTTTACCCCTTAGTTAGTGTCATAAGGGTACTCATTAACACGACTCTTAAATTAAAACCAACTTTGATATAAGAGTAAAATTTAATACCTGCTCAAATGATACTATTACTTGCACTTTAGTGGACGATAGCCTCTGTGACTTTAGTGGAAGAGAGCCTCTGTTACTTTAGTAGACGAGAGCCTCTGTTACTTTAGTAGACGAGCTCCTTATGCCACATCATTGGACGAGCCATTCTGATTCCTTAATGGACAAGCTCCAGCTGCCACGTCATTGGTCGATCGCTTCTGATACCTTAATGGACGAGATCCAGATGCCACGTTATTGGATGAGCCATTCTGATACTTTAATGGACGAGCTATTCTGATACCTTTATGGACGAGCTCCATCTGCCACGTCATTGGACGGACCATTCTGATATCTTAAGTAGACGAGCGCCTCTGCCACTTTAGAGACACTGGCTTTCATCACTTTAGTGGACGCAAGTTTCTATCTCACTAGTGCAATAAGTGCTTTTTACGAGAATGTTTTACGTCAGTTGGCTATATGTTTGACGTTAAAAATGAGGTGGTGTCAGTTTTGTAAATATTAAATCACTATTTACGTCAGTTGTTTAATGAACTGACGTTAAAAGAATTATTAACACTTTTAACGTTAGTTGTTTATACAACTGACGTTACAAGTGTTATTTTTACTTCAGTTAAATAAATAACTGATGTAAATAATCTTATATTCCTCTGAAACTCATCCCTATCTTTCTTTCGTTGTCATCTCCCAGCTGTTGTCACTATTAACGCAGATCACTCCATATATAGTGCAGTTTATTTCTAATCTTTTTTTTAAACAAGTTTATTTTTAATCTTAATTAGCTTGAATTAGTAAACAAATTCTTGTGCAAATTAAAATAAATAAACACTTAACATAAAACAAGTTATATGTATAATCAAATCGTATCTCATTGAAGCGATTCATAAGTTACAATTACATGATTAAAAGGTAAAAAATTTCTGCAACATAGCCCTAAAATATAAAAAAAGTTTCTGTTTCAACGTCATTTTCTTCTCAGTCCTGTCCTCAGAAACTCCAATGGATGCATCCCCTCCCTCACTTGAATTCCTTGATGCTCCATCTGAATCCACAATCACTTGCTGCCAAAGCGGAGTGAAAGGGATGACGGGGATGAAATAAAGTGAGGGAATCGCATAATGTGATTCACTCAACCTTACCATCCATGTAATGTGATTTACTCAACCTCAGAAGTTTTTTGACCATTAAGATAGAAACCTTTAAGTCTAGGTATAGGAAGAAATAACAAAAGTCTCAAATATGATAGAGCCATATTGTGAAGGAATAGAAAACGCACGAAATATGGAGGAAAAGAAGAGGGTGTATTACAGACTGAAACAGAAGAATGGTACTTTATATAGAGAAGAGATACTACCTGATTTTCTTCAAAACCGATCTATAAATTTAATGCTCATTAAGAGGATTAAGTTACAAGGTGCATGGGTAAGTAGCACAGTAGTCAAAGGAATGAATGTTTTTGCAGAAACTTATACACTTTTAACGTCAGTTGTCTGCAACAACTGACGTTAAAAGTGTTTTTAAAATAAAAAAATATTTATTTTTAACGTTAGTTGTTTAATACAACTGACGTTAAATAAATGTCTTTTAACGTCAATTTTTACAAACAACTGACGTAAAATGTTTTTTTAAAGATGGTTTTTGATTATAACATTTACACCCGCTCGTCTTTTTCACTTCGCTCTGTACGTCTCTGGTCTTCTCTTTTCATCACGCTCACTCTCACTCTCACTCTACCCTAATCGCGAGCTCCTCTCCACCGCAACCACCGCGAGGGCTTCTTCACCACCACCGTGAGGTACACTCTTAACCCTAACTCTGTCTTTCCCGCTCATTCTTTGCAATAACTTGACATCTCTCTTTCCCCTTCCCGCGCACTAACTCTCCTTGTCCCTCTGCTCTCAGTAACCACATCGAACGTTGGCCACCACCCGAGCTCCCCTCCCCACCACCACGCGAGCACCTATTTCTGGTGAGTCTTTAGGGCACATTTTTTTATTTTTGGTTTTGAGTGTATGTTGAAACTGTAGTCTCTGTAGTTGAAACTTGAAACTGTGAGTTTGAGTTGTTTGGAATGTCTCTATTTCTGGTCGTGGGTTTTGTGTTTTCTCTTGTTTTTCTTCTGCTATCATGACCTATTTCAAAATGGGAAGAAATTTAGAGTTGCTTGTAGCAAGTGACATCAACAATATATTTCTCATTGGAATTCTGTTTTGTTAATTTATCTTCATCTGCTTATTTCTTTTCTGTCTTAAGAAACCTGAAAATGGTGTAAATTTGAAATAATTTTTAAACGCCTTGCTTGTATATATCATGCTCTCTTGATTGATTCATATGGCTGAGTGGTTATAGTACTAGATATAGCAATAGTCCTAATATGTGTTGTTGCCTGCTTGATGAGAAGAATGATGTGAGATTACTGTGGAAATTTTGTTTTAGGCAGTTAGTCAAATAAGATATACATGGTTGACGGGATTTTAAAAACTAGTTTTCAATTAGGATTTCAAAAACTAGTTTTCAATCTCCCGTATTGTCCTTATATTGGATATATGTTTTTTTAATCTACAGAACCTATCTAGTTATGGATTGTAGTTGGATGGTTTGTAAGCGCACTAGTGCTGAGTATTTGAAGGGGGTGGGAGAATTTATAGAATTTGCTCAAAGGAATGTTCCTAATAGTAATGGAATGTTCTGTTGTCCTTGTGTCAAGTGTTTGAATACGATGAAATGTACGGTGAAGGATATACGTACTCATTTGATTTTTGAATGGATTTGCTTGACTTATACAAGATGGATATGGCATGGTGATGTGTTGTTGAGTGGTACGGCAAGTGTCTCCCAAAGTGAGGATGTTGACGTAGATATGGAGGATGATCGAGTAGAGGACATGATCCGTGATATTGGACAAGAATCTTTTCATCGAGATCATGTGTATGATAGGTTGTGCGTTGATGCGGATAAGCCTTTATATCCTTGGTGTACTACTCATACATGGTTACCGACGATGCTAAAATTGGTTTGTGTGAAGGCGAGAAATGGTTGGGCCGATAAAAGCTTCACGGAATTGCTTGAAGTGTTGAAAGACTTGCTTCTGGAGGACAACACATTGCCTGACCGTAACTATGAGGCCAATAAGGTATTGTGTCCAATGGGTATGGAGTATAAGAAGATACACGCATGCCCCAATGATTGCATATTGTACACCGGTGTTCATGAAGACAATCACGATTGCCCCAAATATGGGTTATCACGATACAAAGTGAAGGGTGGTGATGATGATGATGATGATCTTGATGATGTGAGAAAAAAGGGTCCTCCTGCGAAGGTGTTGTGATATATTCCAATAATTCCAAGGTTCAAGCGATTGTTTGCCAATGCGAAAGATGCGAAGAATCTTAGATGGCATAATGATGAGAGCAAACGTGATGGAAAGGTTCGTTATCCTGATGATTCTATGCAATGGAAGAATATTGATACTATGTTTCCGGATTTCTCCGATGAGCCAAGAAACCTAAGGCTTGGACTTGCTAAGGATGGAATGAATCCTTATGGTAACGTGAGTAGTATTCACCAAGAAGGTATTGTGTCCGATGGGTATGGATTATAATAAGATACACACATGCCCCAATGATTGCATATTGTACACCGGTGTTCATGAAGACAATCACGATTGCCCCAAATGTGGGTTATCACCATACAAAGTAAAGGGTGGTGATGATGATGATGATCTTGATGATGTGAGAAAAAAGGGTCCTCCTGCGAAGGTGTTGTGGTATCTTCCAATAATTCCAAGGTTCAAGCGATTGTTTGCCAATGCGAAAGATGCGAAGAATCTTAGATGGCACAATGATGAGAGGAAACGTGATGCAAAGGTTCATCATCCTGCTGATTCTATGCAATGGAAGAATATTGATACTATGTTTCCGGATTTCGCCGATGAGCCAAGAAACCTAAGGCTTGGACTTGCTACGGATGGAATGAATCCTTATGGTAACATGAGTAGTATTCATAGTTCATGGCCTGTTCTGTTGATAATTTACAACTTCCCCCCTTGGTTGTGCGTGAAGCGCAAATACATGATATTGTCTATGATGATTTCGGGCCCAAAGCAGCCGGGAAATGACTTAGATGTTTATCTAAGTCCCTTGATTGAAGACTTGAAAACCCTGTGGGTGGAAGGTGTTGATGTAGTTGATGGGTATTCTCATGAGACTTTCAAGCTTCGTGCCATGTTATTTTGCACCATCAACGACTTTACAGCATACGGTAACTTGTCCGGGTATAGTGTCAAGGGGCATAAAGCATGCCCTATATGTGAAGAAGGCACATGCTACACTCGGTTGCATCATGGAAAGAAGATGGTTTACCTTGGGCATCGGAGATTTCTTAGACGTGATCACCCATATCGTAAGATGAAAAAAGCTTTTAATGGATGCCAAGAGACAGAAGAAGCTCCGGCGGCCTTAATTGAAGAGCAGGTTTATCAGAGGGTAAAGGGCATCAATGTTATATTCGGCAAGTCCAAAAAGAAAGGTAAAGCTGCTGAGAAAAACATATGGAAGAAGAGGTCGATATTCTTTGATCTTCCATATTGGCGCAAGCTTGATGTCAGACACTGCATTGATGTGATGCATGTGGAGAAAAATATGTGTGATAGTATGATCGGGACGCTTCTCAACATTCAGGGCAAGACAAAGGATGGTGTGAATGCTCGTCTTGACCTCGTTGCTATGGGTATACGAGAGCAGTTAGTTCCAGTTGTTGAGGATGGTAAGCGGACTTATTTGCCGCCAGCATGTCATACTTTGTCAAAAAAAGAGAGACACAGTTTCTGCGTGTGTCTTCAGGGCATCAAAGTTCCACATGGTTACTCTTCAAATATGAAGAGGCTTGTCTCTAGTGATCTTAAATTGGTTGGCTTAAAGTCTCATGATTGTCTCATCTTGATGCAACAACTTCTGCGCGTTGCTATTCGTGGTATTGCTCCAAAAAATGTGAGACATGCCATTACTCGGTTGTGCTCATTCTTCAATTCTATATGTAGCAAAGTCGTTGACCCCCGTATGTTGGATGACTTGGAAGTTGAGGCTGCTACAATCTTGTGCCAATTGGAAAATACACATTTCCCAGGGATGACCCACGGATTCAGATCCCTCCGTTTTCAGCTGGTCGGAAACGTTTCCCACGGGTATGCCCTGGGAAATACCCCGCGGTCACACCCTTGGGAAATTTCCCACGGACTACTCCCTGGGAAAAGTTTCCCACGGAAAAATCCCTGGGAAACGTTTCCCACGGAATTTTCCTTGGGAAACATTTCCCAAGGTTTTAACCTTGGGAAACCTATGTATTTTTTTTAATTAAAAAACCTAGGTACTGCAGCCGCTGGCAGTGGCTCTGCACGGTGGCCGGAGATGACGCTGGACCAGGAGGAGGATGACGGACCGAAGGAGGTTGGGGCGGCACCGTTCGCGTACAGGGACTGAAACTTTATTTTGAGACTGGTCAAAGAGAACTAAATTACCCTCAGATATTGTTAACAAGGCAGAATTCTTATCAGAAACTGGGTTATCTCTATTTGCTACCCAAACATATGTCCTTTCAGAAACCTTTTTGTATCACATGCCTATGTAGTAGTTAGAGGAATTACCTGGTTTGGTGAGATGGTGGTCAAAGTTGCAAGGGAGGTGTAGGTGTGAAGAGAGAAGAAGCAGATGATGATGAGAAGATAAAGGCAGAACCATGGTTTGTGCATGTTGTCCATGGCTCCACACTGCAACTTCTGAAGTAACTCAGAGAGTGAAGGAAGGCGGGGGTTTCTAATTCCATATTTCCCACGGCCACAGCCCTGGGAAACGGCGCCTCAACATATTTCCCAGGGCCACAGCCCTGGGAAACGGCGCCTCATGTAACATATTTCCCACGGCCATAGCCCTGGGAAACGGCGCCTCAACATATTTCCCACGGCCACAGCCCTGGGAAACGACACCTCAACATATTTCCCACGGCCACAGCCCTGGGAAACGGCGCCTCATATGTAACATATTTCCCATGGCCACAGCCCTGGGAAACGGCGCCTCAACATATTTCCCACGGCCACAGCCCTGGGAAACGGCGCCTCATGTAACATATTTCCCACGGCCATAGCCCTGGGAAACAGCTAAATCAGATACCCGCGGCCCAATCCGTGGGAAAACAAGCGGGAGCAGTTGGCGCCTCTGTTACCCAAGGCCCAACCCTTAGGAACCATTGAGAGAATTTTCCCAAGGCTTTAACCGTGGGAAACGTCAAAATTTCCTAGGGATTTTTTACCCTGGGTAATATGCCTTGGGAAATAGCTTAAATTCTTGTAGTGTATTGTTCAAAGGTATGTTGCAGAAGAAGCTATTGAGTTTTGTTCTGACTACCTTCATAACACGGATCCTATAGGGGTTCCTAAGCCTCGCCATGATGAGATAAGATGTCAAGGTAAGGGTACACATGGCTTAAGAATTAATAGTAAGGGTCGGGAGGAAGTGCTTCAAGCACATTTGTATGTATTGAACAACATCGATTCTGTTCAACCTTTCTTATTTGAACATAAAAGAAAAGTAAATCAAGAAAACCCTCGAATGAGTGAAAGGTGGTTGTTGAACAAGCATAACAAGACTTTCTTACCATGGTTCAAGGAAGAAATGCTTAAGGATGGTAGTACTGCTTCTGATGACGTAAGATGGCTAGCACGTGGGCCTAGCTTCAACGTCATATGTTGGAGCGGATACGACATCAATAACTTTTCCTTTTATATAAAGGAACAAGATAACAAGAGTACCATGCAAAATAGTGGGGTTATGATCATTTCCGAAGCAATGCACTTCTCTAGTGCAAAGGACACAAAATCCGTTGAAGCACCGACACCTTACTTTGGATATATTGAAGATATTTGGGTGCTCAATTACACTAAGCTTACGGTGCCGGATTTTAAATGTAAGTGGGTTGATAGTAACGGTGGTGTACAAACCGACGAATTGGGGTTTACATTGGTAGACCTCAACAAGTTAGGTCATATAAATGAGCCTTTCATAATGGCTTCCCAAGCAAAACAAGTGTTCTACATCACTGATCATTCTAACAAAAGGTTGTCCGTGGTTCTCCAAGGAAAAAGCATGTATAATGGTAGTGATGAAAATCAAGATTCAAATCTTGATATTCCTGAGACTCCTTCTTTTTCAACAAACATGCCTACTATAATCGAGGAGACACATGTGGACGATGTACATGCCACTCGTGATGATCATCACGAAGGGATATTGATATAGGTAGTTTAAACTTAGTATACATTTATTTTTATTTATACTTATGTATTTATTTTTAGTTATAACCTATTTTAATAAATATGTATTGTTTCTGAACAGGCATACATATGGATTAGTCGGATGGCCCACATGCACGGGAGGACACTGTGGGGCCTACGCAAGACCTGATCGCGCCTATGCCTGATTCTAGTGTAAGTTTACATGTTATATACTATCTTCAGTCCTTCTTTTTAATGTAAGTTTATAATGTTACAACCCTCTATTTTATCATTTTTTTTGTCCATACAAACATCAGCGTCTCAGAGGAAATGGGGTAGAGGAGCCACGACTTTGAAGAAATTAGAGAAGGCCAGGCAAAGCGGACAGAAGCTTGCGGTGTGCTTTGATGCTAATCTAAAGCCCCAGGGACCCGGTGCTAAAGAATTTTAAAAGTGGGTGTTTCTACAAGCGAAGCAGCACGTTAGCATCAACTACAACCATTGGAATGACGTTCCACAGAACGTTAAGGATCAGATTTGGGAGGCTATCACGGTATTTTACCTTTACATTCTTTTGATTTACATTATTAGATAATTATCCGAGTTATAATCCATCCAGTTGTTATGTATTTAATGTGTAGGTAGCTTGGACTGTGCCAAATGACGAGGATCATCGTACGAAATGTATGAAAATGGCATCAAAGGTTGGAATGGGTTCAAGCACGATCTTACCAGGTACTATGTATCTGGGAAGAAACGGCTTGATAAGATGTTCTTGGATTATCCCTGGATTGATAAGGATACTTGGGATATGTTTGCTAGGAGTCGACAGGATGAAGAATTTCAGGTTGGCTGATTAAGTTAATTTTGTATGCTTCTTATAGATCATTTAACTGTATTTAATTATGTGTTATTGTTTGAATAGGCTAAGGCAGAGAAGGGTAAGCAGAATTAGGCGAAGAACGTCCACCGCCACACCATGTCTCAGGGTGGGTACGAGACTCGGATAGAGGAGATGATGGCGGATAGGCTGAGGGTGAAGCAGGAAGAGCATGCTGTTAGGATAGAAAGAGGAGAGGCGCCTGAGGGCACACCATTAAGTCCTCCGTCGGACATCGACCACGAGGATGTCTGGTTAGCCGGCCGCATGATAAAGACAGGATCTTTTAAAGTTGATGCCACTCGCGAAGTGGCAGATAAGATTGTAAGTAAATAATTAACTTCATTTCAATTGATATTTGTATAGATATTTTTAACACTTTTCACTTGCATGTTTTTTCATTTCTTCATTGTAGATGGATCTTAAAGCACAATGCTCCCAGGGCTCATTCGTCCCTTCTGGACGGCGGGACGTCTTGATGACTGCTCTAGGCAAGAAAGACCATCCTGGTCAGGTTATCGGTGTTCCTGGAAACGTGACCATCAGAGAATATTGTGGCAAGTCTGCTTCACGAAAGCGGGTCGTCGATGAGGGATCAATTTTGGAATCCATGACTCAGCAGCTCATCTCCAACCCTGCTATTACAACGCATCTGATGAAAAACTTGCTATCCATCCCAGAATTCAAGCAGGCGCTTGCTAGAGAGCTTTCCTCCGTCGGTTCATCCCAGGACACCGCAGGACATGCCAACCCTTCACATGTGAGCACAAAAGAGAGTTATAGTAGGGCACATGTGGAGGACGATGAGTTGGCAGCTAGGGAGCGGGAGTTGGACGTCCAACACCGTGAGCTTGAGTTGGAAATGCAAAGGCGTGAGCTTGAGTTGGACTTCAAACGCCGTGAGCTCGAAATGGTAACAAAGGTATGTATTCATTATTAATGTCCAAATTAGACAAATAATTACTTGTGTTTTTTTAAATTATCAACAACTTATCTATTTTATTTTTCCTAAATTGAAGGCCAAGTCGACGTCGGTGTCGCTGTCACCTGTCACTCGTTTGGTCTCACTTGGTGAGGATTATGCCTTTCAGATTTTTGAATGTCCACTGGCGCACGATGGATGGGCGGCACGCCCAAATCAACAGAGGATATTTTCCTTCTGTGATGAAGATCTCGGGCACACCTGTAGAGATAACGTGTGGATGGCCAGCACGGTTTTGAGTCTCCGGTGCACGTAAGTTAATTTTAATTTTATAACTTATTTATTTTTGGTATTTTTCCATTGAATAATTTATTTTAATTTCAATATATATTATGTGATTAACATCCACACCTTTTCATATCTTAGGTATCTCCATCGTCTTCAGCTTGATAAGGGCGTTGCATCAGTTTACGGCTTCTTAGATCCGTCAATCCTTATGCCTCAATTCTTTGCTGGCGATGCATTTAGTAAATACATTGGAACTTGATGGGAGACAATCGGAAAGAATTATATCTGGCTCCCTACTGTATGAATAACCATTGGCAGTTGTTCGTACTTCACCCGTCTAGGCATACTGTCATATTCTTCTGCTCTCTCCACCAAAACCCGCCACAGGAGGTGGTGGAAGCTGTAGATAAGTAAGTAACTAATCTTCAATTTAATTTAAGTTTTAATATCAGTTGTTTTTAGTTTATTACACACATGATATATGAATTTGTTAATTGACATGATTATTTGTTTAAGATAGCGCGCTGAAGGCGAGTAGCATAAGTTGCCCCAACGGGAGAAGTAGGACTTCTAAGGCTAAAGGAAATCCTGAATGGATCATCCTCAAGGTTTGGTAGTTTATTTATCAAATAATTAATATTATAATTACTAATTTATATGTATATTTAACTGACATTGAAATTAATTTTGTTTGCAGTCTCGATTTCAACCCGACGGGTGGTCGTGCGGCTATTATGTGATGTTTCATATGCTGAACATAGTCTCCGCATCTATTACGGATGGATGGAAGAAGGTAATATTTAAACAACTTGTTAAATTATATATTATAGTTTTGGTGATGATTTTCGTTAATGTTATTGTTATTATTTGAACGTGTGTAGGCATTTAATAACCAATTGCCTCTTCAAAAAGATGAGTTTAGAGACTTGAGGATGCGCTTGGCAAAATTCTTCTTCAAGTATGCGGCTGAAAAAGGAATTGACAAGATACCTCCGCAATACTTAGATGAATAGTATTTTTGTTAGACTTTAGAAACTAATTAATAACATTTATATATATATATATATATATATATATATATATATATATATATACTTAGATTGGTAGTTTTGATTTTAGACATTAGAGACTAAAATTTATATATATATATACTTGTAGATAGTTATGTTTTTCCTATACATGGGTTTTGGTTTTAAGTCCCCCCATTGTTCCTTTGTATATTTCTTTTCTTTTTGTCAATATTGAAATTTAAGGATAGTGTTTGCAATTCTGTAATGTGTGTGATATGATCTGTGTTACTGGGATATTTACTGAATGCAGGGATAGCTGAGGGGAGTGATATTTTAAAACTGAATTTAAAAAAAAATCTATTAACGTCAGTTCTATCAAACAACTGACGTTAATAGTATTTTATAAAATATACAATACACTATTAACGTCAGATGTATTAGGAAACTGACGTTAAAAATAAAACCTGTAACGTCAACTCTTTAACAGAACTGACGTTAGTTTGAACAACATTAACGTCGGTTGTGTTAAAGAAATGACGTTAATAGTTTTATATTTAACGTTGGTTGTTTAAACAACTGAAGTTAAAATATTAACTATTAACGTCAGCTGTATTTACGTCAGACAATATTATGACGTATAAAATCAATTTTAACTGACGCAAAAAGCACTTATTGCACTAGTGTCTCTTGCGTTTTGGACGTGTGCTTCAATCACTACAGTGCTAGACGTTTGTTTCAATCACTTGTGTGGTGGACGTGAGCTTCTATCACTACACTGTTGGACGTGAGCTTCTATTACTTAGCTTCTATCACTACACTGTTGGACGTGAGCTTCTATTACTTGTGTTGGACGTATGATTCCCTTATTTAATCTGCACACTCGATATACAGGTTAGCAACCAATATGAAGGTTAATTCAATCATTAACCAATGTTTAGTTCTCATCAAAACTTAGAGAAATGCACATAAGACATTTTAGAGACTTAACAATCCTCACCTTGGCTTATCAATTCCCTTGGAATTGCGGTGCCTCCCTTCCATTCCTTACCTTCTCCATTTTTGTATTTCTTCTTCTTCATATTTTGGCTGGTCACTCAAGGATAGATCCGAAAATTTACATGTTCCTTTTTAGGATCATATCACGGGTCGACGAGGGTGGGTTGATATGTTTTGGATCCAAAGAAATTGGTACATAAATTGCAAGAGGAGGTAAGAATCAGAGGAACAAAAGCCATGAAAATCCGAACTTTCAACAAAATCAGAAGAATAAAAGCCATAAAAATCTAAACTTTTACAACAGAATCATAAGAAAACACATAAAAATTAAAACTTTCAAGAGAATCCGTAAAAAACACACATAAAAATCCAAACTTTTAAAACAGAATCAGAAGAAAACACATAAAAATCGAAACTTTACAACATATAAACATCAAACTTCGTTGAAAACAGCAGCACCATCTCCTTGAACAGATCTAGGCGTCGTCCTCACTACCTTGTCGTCGTCATCTGTGGTGGTGCGTCCTGCTGAGCAGATATGGTGGTGTGATGGTGGGTTCTATTAGGGTTTTCTTATTGGTGTAACATCCCAGTTTTCACATATGTGTTTATTTATTTTATTGAAGTAATTAATTATCTGGATGTTTATTTTTGTTTATTTTTATGTTGTTTAGTTTGAGTAATTTTATTTACTCATTTAAATTATTTTATTCGACGCGTTAGCAATATGTTATTGCAGTGTATAAACACTTGCTTGACAATAATAATACGCTCTCTATTATTATTTGTTTAGAAAAGTGTTTTGAATAATATGATTCAAAGAAATTTATTTTCAGATGTTACTCTAATTAATTTTAGATTTGAAAATAAATTAGTTTAGTGTTAACTGGAGATTAATTTTGGATCACTAATTTTCTTGGTTGACCAGTTCAATCATCAATCTTTACTCTATTTTGAATTTTGAAAGTATATATTTGTCACTCATTGTTTTTAGATCTATTGGTTAATATTATTTCCTTTTTCTAAAAACAATTTCAACCACACATTTTACCTACTAGCTAAAAGAAAAAAAACGTTATGAAAACACTTTGTTTTCTCCCCGGTCAGCACCCTTCCACGACACCCTCCTTTTACCTCCCCTTCTTTCACATTCTTTTTTCTCCCTTCTTCAACATAACACTCATCTCACATCTCTCCAAGTTGCAGAAATACATTTCTCTCCTCCTTCTTCCTCGTGTTGTTCGCGCAGAAGCTGTCCAGACCAGCGTCCAAAGCTGCCTCACCGGAGTAGCCGTCGCCACCTGTTAATAGAAGAATTTCAAATTCTTTACAGAAATGGTTCCGACAGGATGACAGAAGAATTGAAGGAAGAATTGTCAGATAACCACTATGAAGAGTCGAATTTAGCATAATTGACAGATTAGAAAATTGACAAGAGTTGGTATGTCAGACAGATAAAGCCGTCAAGAAAGAAAAATGAGAGATACATTCGTCAAGAGTAAAATTCCCGACGAATACATTTAGCTGACTGACGGAGAAGTCGAAATAGTGACAGAAAGGTAAAACCCAGCTTTTGACAAAGTTGGTAATAAGAATTGTCAAACGAACAAAGTATAGAAATGGCTAAGTCTTCAAGGCTGACAGCATCAGCAAGATAAGCCGTCAAACAACCAAACCATGGACAACAAGCAATATTGGCATAAAGCAATTCAAAGGAATGAGCAGTTAGAGAAGTTTGCTTGTCAAATAGTTTGAATCTGAACATAGCAAAACTGCCATACAGGTGGAAATTTTAAAGATAGGAAGTTTTCTTTAGGCAGTTATTTTATATGTTTATAAATACTGTTAATCCCGATGTAATGGAGGAGGTTACTTGATGCAATATCCTACATATCTCGATCACACAGCAGATTACAGGATTATACTCAAGTATTCCCTCCACCCTTTTTCATTTCCAGTTCAATTTACAATACAGTACTGGTTATTTAATTTCCCTTTACATGTTCTTCTTTAACTTCAGCATTCCTTTCACGTTCTTTGTCTAAGTTCTTTTATACGTTCTTCATTTCTTCCCATTTATCTTTCACGACTTTTACTTGTCTTCTTTTAATTTTCTGCATTTTAAACGCATTCTTTTACTTGTTAACCATTTTAAATCCTGAAATTCATTGATTTCCTTTAAATTTCCTGTTGTTTATTGCTTTCCTTTTAATTTCATGTTCTTCATTTACTTTCTTCTAATTTTCCTGCAACTTACATGTTTTCCTTCAAATCCATGAATTTTTATAAATTCAAGTAGGAAGTCGCTCTTATTTAAGGAAGCAACTTTTCCTGTTAAATTAAAACATCATATAAATATTCCTTCAAGTCCTTGCCAGTATTCACCAGATTTGACTGATTTGTCAAATTCGTACTTGGCAGACACGCATACACATCCTTTGCGAGATTACCGCATAACTCGTCCGTCCCTACACTCGTCTGATCTTAAATTATTTGTGACAAAAGGATTTTGGACACCTACCAAAAACCAGCGTCAACAAATTGGCACGCCCAGTGGGACGAGTTTAGAGTAACTCGTACAGTGTCACAAATTTGACATACAAATTTATTTGTATGCGTTTACTGAGCGGAAAGGTGGTTCAAACATCATCTATTTCCCATAACTCTGTAAATATGAGTAGTGCAAGTGATGCAGGCGTAGTAGACACTAACGCCGCTGTGTCAACAATGGATGCTATTACACCAGTTGACAATATTCCTGCAAACGGGGCTAATGATACTAATGCAGAGGTAAATGGCACTAGTGGTCTAGGTGCAAGAAGAGGCATTTCTTACGCCCAAGTAGTCAATAGATTTGACGAAGTTGGTCAAGGAACACTCCCGTCACCAACTTCCCCAGTTTTACAACAAGTAAATACATTAACTACTGGATTGTCGTCACGAAGTGTTGTGAATTCAAACCCAAGAGGGACTACACAGCCTCTCTCACAACCTTTGTATGGAATGCCTTATGGTTCTACAACCGTCAATCCAAATACCCCATTTGCATACTGTAACACAACGATTTTCGCTGCTTTGTAATATCGGTAATAAATATATAAATATATATATATATATATATATATATTTTTATCCGAGACTTAGAAAATGATTTTGGATAAACCAAGGTCATTTCCTTGTTATACTTATTTTTATAAGGTTACGGGGAAGTTTTTGGTTGAAAATTTAGACGGAAGCTGGTCTACCGTTTTGTGTTTTCACTGACAGTAAAGTTTACTGCTCAGAAGACCTAATTTTGAGTCGTGAACAAGATGAAAAATGTTTTTATCGTATTTACTATGATACTGAAAGTTTTGGAAATTTTGGTAAAAAAATTAAAATATTATGTTTGTTGCGGGCTTATACGACGAGATGTCTCTAGGCAGAGCCTGAGTCAGATGAATCGGGAAGTCGGCAAAGTAGCAAAGACATTGGATTGACCAACTTGACAAGCATTTATGACGAGTTTATCCTATCATAAATGGCAATAAATGGCACATTTATGGCAACATTTAATTTTGTTATGAAATGACCAAAATACCCTTGTCTTTTTATGACAATTTCTACAAAATGCCATTTGAAAAATTGACCCAAAACTCTTGCCCAACCCCCACGGCACCAACACCTTCTTCCTTAAGCTTTGAATTCTTCTTCACCAAGTATTCATTTCTTCTTCACCAAGTATTCATTTCTTCTTCACCAAGTTTTGAATTCTTCTTCACCAAGTTTTGATTTCTTCTTCATTAAGTTTTGATTTCTTCTTCCTTAAGTTTGGATTCTTCTTCCTTTAAATAAGTTGTCTTCTTCCTTAAGCCATTTTTCCATTTTCATGTTCTTTGCTCCAAAAAGTTCATAACTCGTCCGATTTTGCATAGCAATTCTTATCAGTTTCTATTATGAATCTCGGAACACTTTCAACATGAAAGTTGTTCATCTTTCTCTCTTCTTTCCAACGACATAAAGATCATCCAAAACGGATAAGTATGTTGAGAGATACACCCAAAATACGAAAACTGTTCTAAACCCTTACTATGTTCATCTTCTCCCTTAAGTTTCTCAAGAACACCATAAGAAACCTTGAAGAACATCATCCAAATCATCATTTTCTTTGATCATCAAGAGGTAGTCTCTCTTAATCTTGCTATTCTAAGCTTTTCTCTTAATAAGATTCTTGAGTTTATGCCTTTGATCAACATGTTCTTCATTTGTTTAAAGTTCTTGAAGCTAGATTCAAAAATTCATAACTAATTCTAGAAAAATCCTTTTGACATGAAACCAATTGCTATGATCTTATAATCATCTCTATTTTCATCATCTAGAAGCACAAGATCATGAGAAATTTCTTTCCTTGATTTTTTTGTTATGGCCGAACCTAGGTTAACTTTGAGTTTTTAGGATTTGTTTCATTTTCATGACTTGATTCATGATTCAATCCTTTTGTATCTTGCTAGTTCTTGTATTCAAGTATATAGAAGATCAAGAAAATCAAACTTTAACCTATTAATCTCATCAAAACCGAAACCCTAGATTTGTGAACTCAAGGGTTTTGTGATTCAAAAGTTGTTTGTAACACTTGAATCAAACTCTAAGTTTTGTATATTGACTAAATCCCAAAAGTTGATGAAATTTTAAAACTTCTAACCTATGGATCTTGAGGAAACCGAACCCTAGTTCTTAGAACTAGATGAGGTTAATTCATGTTCTTGGTTCATAATCATGGTTTTAGTGATTAATCATACTTAAGTAACTTATGGATAATTAATCCTTAAGCTAATCAAATTTTCAACTTTCTAACCTAGATAATTGGTTGAAAGCCGAAACCCTAACCATAAAGGTTAGAGGATTTTGTTTCAAATTTTAGTCTTGTAATAAGTAATCTATGTTAGTTAAGACTCTAGTAATTAGGATCCAAAAGATGACATTAAGAAGATAACCCTAAACCTATTTTCTAAGTCTTGGCCGAACCTAGCCCTAAAGTGTCATAGATGGTTGTGAGTTGATTAATTTTAGTTATGATTGTTTGAATGAAGGTGGTTGTGTTAATTCGTGGCGGGACAACGAGGATCGCTGTGTACGTGTTTCCGGTACAAACTCAGGTGGGGGAAAGAATCATTCTACCGTCGGAATCGATAAGTAGCATATTATATAATAATTGTGTAGGGCGACCTAAACCCTACTAGTAGTTGAGTAACTGACAAGACCAAAATCACATTGGAAACCTTTTCTGTAAAACCAATGGTGATTCAGGGATTGTAGGTTTATCGACATTAAGGTTGATTTTATGATGTTGAGGATGTGTGGCTTTAATACTTATTTGATGTTGATTGTGATATGTTGGTTGTGATAATTTGCTATATGTGATATTTTATGATATTTGAATATTTTGTTGATATGGTGTTGTTATGCATGATCTGCCTGGTTTGATAAATTGCTTAGTTGATTTTAAGGAAAGATATATATTGCTCGGAGGTATTTTGTTTGGGTGAGAGTTTTGAATATGAATTAGACGTGCCTCGCTATTATGTTATAAAAGTGATGTGATATAGAATGTAAGTGGAGGTTGTGAGGAAAAGCTTGAGGTACTAGGTTGTTATTGATAAAAGTCAGTGAGAATCATGTGTTGCATTGTTGTTCATAACCGTGTATTTGAGATACACGAGGTCCGAAGTTCTTGTAGACCGTTCCAAATTAGAATTTAAGTTGTGCAACTATAGTGTCATTGCTTTGCATGAGCACACTTGATAGAGTTGAGAGAGAGAGAGAATCAGGGTGTGCACCGACGGTACTGTGCAGCTATAGTGTCATTGCTTTGCATGAGCATTCCTACCATGGATGAGAATGTGCACCGGCGTGGGGAACGTGTCACTTGGACGACTGACTGGCATTCCTAACGAGGGATGTGTGACATGAGTAGTAGTGGCCACATCAGCATAAAGGTCTAGTTGCATGAGTTGAAGGGTAGAGGATGATGTTATAAAATAAGGATGATTGTAAATTGTGAGTGATGCATGTCAGTGACCGTTATTGTATTATATGTTATGAATCTTTTCCACTTATGATGATAGAACTGTTTCTTATCTCCCTATGTCTGTATTTTTGGTGTATGTCTATTTTGTTACGTTAGAAGACCATATGGACGACTATGTTACGGAGGAGATGGATGGAACCCCATACGAGACGGAGATTGTTGAAGAGTTGAACGACGTTCCATATGAAGTTGACGCTGAAAAACAACCTACTGATACTAATAATGTGGCGTAGTTAGTTTAAGGCCAGTGAGTCACATAAGATGTTTTGTTTCAGTTAGTTATAAGCAGGTTGTGTAAAAATAAAGGATACTCATGTGTGTATTTATGTAAATAATTTGGTGTGTTTTATATCTGCATAAGTTATATAATTATTAATTAAGTTTTAATTTTTACGTATTTTCAAAGTTAAGCGCGCGATTAAGTAAATAAATAATTAAGGATTTAATGTAATAATACAATGGGGCACAACGGGGTGTCTCATTTGGTGGTATCAGAGCAGTTCGATTCTAATCGGACTGTGAGGTCTAGGAAGTTGTTACTGGCCATGTCTAGTTGATTCCACATCGGATTTCAGCTATGCTTAGAAGATGGGTAGTGTGTCCGAATCCGATGCGTTAAGTAACATTAGTGTGGCATATGGTATTTATATACTGGTTTATGTGGTATTATATGTCATACTGATAAGAGCAAATGATTTCTTTACAGAATCATGGCTCGTGGAAAAGGACGTCTGATTGACAGAAGAATGCGTAACTCCCGAAAGAATTGTGGGAGCTAACAATGTGGAAAATAATCATACGGAAGTGGAGGAGAGTCATCCGAGACTCAAGATACCATGAAAACCATAGTTCTTGCTCTGTTGTTACAAACACAACAGAATCGTTGAGATCTTTTGAGATGAACAAAGAACAGCAGGAACAACAGAACCAAAGGAGAGCTGCAGCAACTGAAGATGCCGGAATGGCTACTTTCCTGAAAGGGAAGCCACCCCAATTCCGAGGAGATTATGATCCAGAGAAGGCAGAATGGTGGATACAAGAGATCGAGAAGATATTCGATACCATGCGCTGCAGAGAGGATAGGAAGGTGACGTATGCTGCCTTCATGCTAACTGGAGGAGCAGAGTCTTGGTGGAGAGGCAAACGAAGATTGCTGGAGGCCGAAGACAGAGTTATCAACTGGCAGCTGTTCAGTGACTGCTTCTTTGAGAAGTATTTTCCGCGTCTAGTTCGGCGCGAGAAAGAAAGGGAATTCATGAGTCTCAAACAGGGCAACATGACTGTTGGTGATTATGCATCACGATTCGAGGCTCTGATTAAATATTCCGAATTTTATAAGAGATTCCCAGATGAAGATTGGCAATGTAGAAGGTTCGAGGAAGGACTCCGACATGAACTCCAGAGGGCTATAGTATCTCTTGATATCCAGAGTTTTCCAGAGTTAGTGGAACGATGAAGTGCGATCGAAAGTCTAGATCTGAGACTGGCTAATGAGCAGAAACAATTAAGAAGTGGGGGTCCTACTCGACCGGGTTTTCGAGGAGGAGAGGAGGTAGTAACTCTCAGTGGAGACAGAGACCGTATGCCCGACCAATGCAGACACCAACACCAGCACCAGTGGTTAGAGCTGGTCAACAGCAGCAAGGATTATCTTGTTTCAGATGTGGCGGACCGCATTATCTTAGAGACTGCATGGAGCGACCTAGTTGTTTTCACTGTGGAAAAAAAGGTCATATGGCCCGAGATTGCAGACAGCAGGCTAAGCGACCGCCGATAGCTGCAGGAAGAGGAAATGGAGGCAATAGGGGTGGAGCTGGGAGAGGAGTCATATCAGCAGGGCAACAGGGAGCAAGACCTCAGGCCACTGGAAGAGTGTTTACCGTGAAGGGAGCTGAATCCTCTCAATCTGCTGATCTTATACAAGGTATGTGTTTGATAGCTGGTAGACTCTCGTACGTGTTATTTGACTCAGGCGCTACACATTCATTTATTTCGTATGAGTGTGTGGATCAATTAAAATTAATTGTTTCTCAATTACCTTATACCCTTACCATATCTACTCCAACTAGTAATCCTTTGACTACTAGGTCTATTTGTTTACAGTGTCCTATAGTGGTTGAGAATAGAACATTTATTGTAGACCTTGTCTGTTTGCCTATGCAACAGATAGATGTTATTCTTGGCATGGATTGGCTTTCGGCTAACCATGTAATACTAGACTGTTCTAGTAAGACCTTATCATTTCTTGAGTCTTCTAGTATAGTCTCTGCCAATGAAGGAGTATCCATGAGGGGTGACGATTCTCGGCGATGACGTGATCTTTGTTCGCGGTGGAAACTATTGAGACCCCTAGTATAGATTCTATGCCTATCGTGAGAGAGTTTCCTGAAGTTTTCCCTCCCGACGTTCCAGGTTTACCACCAGAACGAGAAGTGGAATTCACCATAGATCTTGTACCAGGGACAGGACCTATATCTATGGCGCCTTATCGAATGTCACCTATAGAATTGGCGGAGTTGAAGAAACAGTTGGATGATATGTTGGGAAAGGAGTTCATAAGGCCGAGTGTTTCACCATGGGGAGCTCCAGTGTTGTTTGTTAAGAAGAAAGATGGAAGTGCTAGGTTGTGCACAGATTATAGACAGTTAAACAAGGTAACAATTAGGAATAAGTATCCATTGCCTAGGATAGATGATCTGATGGATCAATTGAAAGGAGCCGCAGTATTTTCCAAGATTGATTTGAGATCTGGATACCATCATATTAGAGTAAAGAAGGAAGATTTACTAAAAACGGCTTTTAGAACAAGGTATGGACATTACGAGTATTTAGTTATGCCGTTCGGTGTGACTAATGCGCCAGCAGTGTTCATGGATTATATGAACATGATATTTAGACCGTACCTTGATAAGTTTGTTGTTGTATTCATCGACGACATCCTTATCTATTCTCGTACATGGGAAGATCATGAGAAACATTTAAGGATAGTGCTGCAAGTTTTGAAGGATAGGCAGCTTTATGCTAAACTTTCCAAGTGTGAGTTTTGGATGGAAGAAGTCCAATTTCTAGGACATGTGATCACCAAACGGGGTCAATGATAATTACCCATTCTCGACAAGAACAAATGAGATACGTCGGTTAAATAGAGCCTTGGGTGTTGTAACCCCAGGCGAAAACCAAAATACTGGTAGAAATCTCAATGCAAATGTCAACAGGATTAATCAACCACAAGTTGAACAACCACAACTTGACGGATTTGAACAAGATGATGAGCGGCAACAGCCCCATCGTCAGATTCCTTTGAGACATGGAAATGTACATATTCTACGATCGGAGGAAGACGAGGATTTGATCATAAACCAGGGTGCTGTTGGAGCATTCCGTCAGAATGTTCTAAATCAAAACGTCAACCAAGTTGTCGAGCAAGCATTAAATAGGTCTGGTTTTAACATAGGTTATGCCAACCAACCATTTTTTGCATCGGCATTTCCTGATTGGGTCCAACAGGCAGAAATGCCTCGAGGATATAAAATACCCAAGTTGTCAAAATTCTCAGGAGAAAGTGGAGAGTCGACAGTCGAGCATATTGCCCGATATACCATCGAGTTGGGAGATTTGGCTTTAGGGAAGGAATTAAAAATGAAGTTCTTCCCTAGTTCGTTAACTAAGAATGCTTTTTCTTGGTTTTCAACATTAAGGCCTAATTCTATCCACTCCTGGAATCAGTTGGAAAGAAGTTTTCATGACCAATTCTTTAGGGGCGACTTGAAAATAGGGTTGATAGATTTATTTGGAATTAAAAGAATAACTAACGAATCTGTTGATGACTACCTGACTCTATTCCGTCAAATGAGGAGTCGGTGTTTCACCCCTATTCCAGAGGCAGAAATAGTGAAAATTGCTGCCGGAGGTCTAGATTACCATATCAGAAAGAAACTGGTCAACCAACATTTGATAGATCTTGCCCAGTTAGGGGACAAGGTTCGACAGATTGAACAATTAAGAGCTGAAAAGATTCTTAAGCAAAAGAGATTCCTTAAGAGGGAAAGGGTTAATTTTGTCGGATGCAATGAATCCGACGAAGAGAGTAATGATTCTGAAGAGTATGAGGTAGATTATGTCGAACTAAAAAATGGTCCACCTTATATATGTCAAGCTTTGAAGCCCGCAAGGGCCAAAGAAAGAATCCCTTTCATTAATAAGAAAGTATACACATTTGACGTGACCAAGGCCGATCAAATATTTGACATATTACTTAAAGATAAGCAATTAAAATTGTCAGATGATCATAGGCTCTTGAAAGCCCATGAAATTAAAGATCGGAAATATTGTAAATATCATAATACTTTTGGTCATGTGACAAATGACTGTATGCATTTCAGGGATATCATTCATAAAGGTTTGACAGACGGAAGGTTGAAGTTTTCAGACAAGAGACCGGAAATGAAGATTGATACAGAACCTTTTGGTCCTGAAGAAAACAAGGCAGATCACCAGGTCACTATGGGAGTAGGCATGGTCAACATCACCGGACAGAATTTCCAAATGGACTTGTCAGATCCATTTGATGTGTATCCGAAGCCAGGAGAACCACTAGTTGACTACATGACACGCAAAAAATCTGAGGGCATAATTAAAGTTTGCCCAAGATGTGAAGCGTTTTACGATGAAGTAGCCGCCAAGAAAGCCAGGGGGCAAAAACCACCATCACATCGTCCACAAGGCAGAATTGAGCCTCGTGATGGTGGTAACCAGGGCGGGTTTTCACACTCAAATAGCCATGCTGGGTCCAACAGTGTACAGAGGAGTGCTGCATCTGTTGTAAATAGACAGGCAAATAGCCGTCAGCAACACATGCACCAGTCAAGATCCAGACAAAGACAAAGATCGGAGGTTGGCTTGAAGAGCCAATCAGAGGATCAGCAGTAAGACAGGCAAATAGCCGTCAGCAACACATGCACCAGTCAAGATCTGGACAGCACAGCACTGGCGATTGGTTAGAAGAACCAGTCAGAAGATCAACAGTAGGTAACTCTGTCAGTGGCAAATTTAATCCTGTCAAGACCATGATACCCCCGTCCAACGTAATGGTGGATCAATGGGTGAGGAATTCGGCCATGGCACAGTACCCAGAATTGCAAAAACAAACATGGACTAGGAGGAGCAAGTTCAATAATCGTGGACCACCCTTTTGGAATGAAAATTACTGAAAGGGCCAATTGGCTCAAAATGCTCAGATGACAGGGCCTGGTATTTCAGGGCCCTCGACTCAGTTGGCTATCTCCAAGAGCCAAAAGAGGAGGCTGCAGAGACTCCGACAGGCTCAGAAAAAGAAGCTTGCCAGACAAGGAGGCGTCATTATAAAAGAGATGCCTTCCCATGATGCTGGTTGCTTGGTTGCTACAACTGACAATAAAGTTAATAAGAGAGGAGATACCAAGATGAAGAGCGTAATAGTGAATCACCCCATGGAAGCTGATGTGAAGAGACCCAGTAATCAAACCAAGCAAAGTAAACCTGCATCCCAGGTTTTCATGGAAAAGAAGACTTCAGGCCAAACATCTTCACTAGTGAAACCCAGAGGCAAATGGCCTGTCCGATTGACGGAAGTGGAGAAGGTTGCAGGGCTGGAGAAGAAGGTTGAGGCCAGAATAGAAGAACAACAACTGAGTACGTTCAAGCCTGAATGCGATTTAACCAAAGAGGAATTATCATTCGATGCTGTCATTGAAGCATTGAATGATCTGAATGATGACATGAACGTAAGTGGAGCCATGGACACGGACGGCCAAAATGAGGATTGGGCCGACATCATAGAAGCACTAGAAAATTGTGGCGCAGGAATTGCTCGACCTTTGTCGGATAGGTCAAGGTCAGATGACGAGAGTGATTTAAAAAGAAATCACGGCAGAACAGTCGGAGGTGCATTCTTGGATGAGGACCCAGACAATGAGGTTATACTGGAGCCTGGAATGAGAATGAAGATAGGTTTGATTTCTTTCATCCCAGGAGAATACGAGGGATATTTTGAGTTTAATCTCTCTGATGACGACGAGGATGTCGTCAACAATGCAGGAGACCCAAATGATCACTGGATGTGTGTTCAAGAGAATTTAGTTACTGTATTCGACAACGTGGCTCAGTTGGAGAAACCTACCGACGAACAGAAAAATCATTTAAGGCCTTTACATGTGAAGGCCATAATCGATGGAAGACCTACCAATAGGGTCTTAATTGACGGAGGAGCTGCTGTAAACTTGATGCCTAGAGCGATCTTTAAAAAATTAGGAAAGGATCAGTCAGATCTAATCCTAACTGATATGGTTGTCACTGACTTCAGTGGCAAAACTTCTCCGTCGGATGGTGTCACTTTATTAAACATACAAATTGGCACTGTCGAAAGAATGACATTGTTCGTAATAATTCCAGTCAAGTCGAGCTACAACATTTTGCTTGGCAGGGATTGGATCCACGTTGTGGGGGCAGTTCCATCAACAGTACATCAAAAGGTGATTTTATGGAATGAACAAGATCAAGTGGAGATTGTGGAGGCAGACGACAGTGCTTGCTATGCTCAGCAATCACATATTGACTTCCGGGTGTATTCTCCAAATGTGAAGCCTATAACTGCCACTGAAGGGGTTATCAACAAGGACACGTTGGAAGCAAGCCTTCTCAGCCAGTTTGGAGTTACAATACAGGGCGAGGCCGATAAGACTCGGCCAGAATCCGACAATGAGCCTTGAAACCCACTTGAGAAGATTGTCGGCCTATCTGGCCGACAGAGAGGTACACACTGTACAGGGTGTGTTGACAGATTGTATAATTGACGACGGACCTTTAGGTTTTGAAAAAGGAGCCGAAGTCAAACAAAAGGTGGAAGTAGAGGATCCTCTGGAAGAAATAAATTTGGGGACGGAAGAAAAGAAAAGGCCCATTTTCGTCAGTGCTTTTCTGCCAGAGGATTACAAACAAAAACTTGTCGGATTAATAGCAGAATACAAAGATTGCTTTGCATGGGATTACGATGAAATGCCTGGTTTAAGCAGGGATCTTGTTGAACATCGCCTACCACTTAGGGAGGATTGCAAGCCCGTTAAACAAGCAAGTAGACGGTTTGCTCCATAAGTGGTACATAAAATCAAGGAGGAAGTACAAAGACTGCTTAAAGCAAATTTCATTCGAACAACCAGGTATGTCGATTGGCTTTCTAACGTAGTCCCTGTCATTAAAAAGAATGGCAAAATGAGGGTATGCATAGATTTCAGGAATTTAAATATGGCTACCCCCAAAGATGAATATCCGATGCCTATAGCCGACATGCTTGTCGACTCAGCATCAGGAAATGAAATTTTAAGTTGTATGGATGGCCATGCAGGGTATAATCAGATCTTTATAGCCGAAGAAGATGTATCAAAGACTGCCTTCAAATGTCCAGGAGCAATTGGGACATATGAATGGATTGTCATGCCTTTCGGTTTAAAGAATGCAGGGGCCACCTATTAACGAGCAATGAATACAATTTTCCATGATGTTATTGGAAAATTTGTAGAAGTATATATTGATGATATGGTCGTTAAATCCAAAACCAAAGATGACCATTTGGAGCATCTGAAGCAAGGATTTGAGAGAATGAGAAAGCATAATCTCAAAATGAACCCAGAGAAATGTAGTTTCGGAGTGTCGGCTGCCAAATTCCTAGGATTCCTGGTCCACAAAAAAGGAATTGAGGTAGACAAGAATAAAGTCAAAGCAGTCATGGAAGCCTCGGCGCCGACAAATAAGAAGGAACTACAATCCTTCTTAGGGAAGATTAACTTTCTAAGAAGATTCATATCAAATCTGTCAGGAAGGACAAGAGTATTCACACCACTGGTCAAGTTTAAATCAGAGCAAAGCTTCGTATGGGAACCTTGTCACCAAGAGGATTTCGACCAGATCAAGAAATATCTAGTCAATCCACCGGTCATGATGCCTGCAGTACCTCGTCGACCGCTGAAGTGGTACATATCGGCATCTGAGGACACTATAGGATGTTTATTAGCCCAGGATGATGATGACAATGTTGAAAGGGTTGTGTATTATCTAAGTAGAGTCCTAAATGATGCTGAAAAGAGATATAGTGCAATAGAAAAGTTATGTTTAGCATTATATTTCTCTTGTACGAAACTTAAATATTATATGATGTCATGTCATGTATTAGTTGTTTCCAAAACTGATGTGATAAAATATATGTTGTCCAAAACAATCCTCAATGGACGTATTGGTAAATGGACCATTGCTTTATCAGAATATTCTTTACAATACATGCCAGCTAAATCTGTTAAAGGACAGGCAGTGGCTGACTTTTTGGTAGAACATCCAGGACTGGATGTACCGGAAATAAACGTTGTCGGTTTACAACCTTGGAAACTATATTTTGACGGATCAAGGCATCAAGGAGGTAGTGGAATAGGGATTTTTATCGTGACTCCACAAGGGACTCCTACTAAGTTCATGTTCGAACTTAAGTATCCATGTTCCAACAATGAAGCTGAATACGAAGCTTTGATTGTCGGATTGGAAATTTTGACAGAAATAAAAGCACAAAATGTGCATATTTTTGGGGATTCTCAATTAGTCATCAAACAACTTACTCAAGAATACAAGTGTGTCAGCTACAAATTGACAAAATACTGTATCATAGCTAGTAAGTTGATGAAAAAATTTGACGATGTAATTGTTGAATATATTCCCAGAAATTTAAATCAAGAGGCTAATGAGTTGGCACATATTGCCTCCGGATATAAAATATCTCAAAAGACTTTGTCAACACTAATGGAAATTAGGGAACTGTTGTATCCATTAGAAGAAAGAGATATTTTAGTTAATGATGTAATTCTATCTAATGACTGGAGGTTGCCAATAATTGAATATTTGGAGAATCCAAGTCCGAATGTAGATAGAAAAACAAAGTATAAAGCATTGAATTATACGATCCAAGGAGGACTGTTTTACAGAAAATCTGTTGACGGTACTCTACACAAATGCCTGAGTGAGCAAGATGCTTATTTGGCTCTATCAGAAGTCCATGAGGGTATATGTGGAGCCTATCAGGCAGGTGATAAAATGAAGTGGGTTCTACGAAGAAGTTTGTATTATTGGCCAACTATGGTTAAAGATTGTATTTTATTTGCCAAGTCTTGCAAACAATGCCAGAAACATGGCCATATACAAAACGTGCCGACTGGCGAGTTATATTCTATTGTCAAGCCTTGGCCATTTAGAGGATGGGCTCTAGATTTAATTGGCCAGATACATCCTGCTTCGTCAAAAGGGCATCAATTTATTTTGGTTGGAGTTGACTATTTTACCAAATGGGTAGAGGCAATTTGCCTCAAAACAGTCACCCAACAAGACGTAATTGACTTCATTGAAAATCACATCATCTGTCGGTTTGGCATACCCCAGTCTCTGACAACAGATCAAGGGTCGGTATTTGTCAGAAAGAAAGTTGTGGAATATGCTAGTTCTAGGCATATAAAAATGCTTACATCTACACCATATTATGCACAAGCAAATGGCCAAGTTGAGGCCATAAATAAGATCATTATTAATCTTATTAAAAAGCATGTGGGCCGACAACCTAAGAGTTGGCATAATACCCTTGATCAAATATTATGGGCATATAGAAATTCACCCAGATAGTCGACAGGAACTTCGCCATATCGTCTGACTTATGGGCATGATCCTGTACTACCTGTCGAAATCAATCTCCAATCCACTCGCATTCAAAGGCAAAATGACCTACCTACTGACCAGTATTGGAATGCAATGTTCAACGAATTGAATGAGTTAAGTGATGAAAGATTGATTGCGTTGGAAAATTTGACTCGGAAAAAAGAAAGAATTGCAAGATTTTATAATAGCCGAGTAAAATTCAAAGCGTTTAAAGTAGATGATCTAGTGTGGAAAGTCATATTATCCATGGATAAGAGTTGTCGAGAATATGGAAAATGGTCACCTAAATGGGAAGGGCCATTTAGAATTGATAAAATATTTTCTGGAAATGCCTATGCGCTTGTCAATATTAATACTGGCTCGGTAATCAAGTCAATTAATGGCAAGTACTTGAAAGAATATAAACCGACAATGTTGGAAGTAAGAATTGACGAGTGAAGGAAATAAGTATATTCACTAAATTGACGATACAATGAAATATTGTCATTTGATAGTAGAAATCAACTTGTCAATTAAAGCTAATCTAATCTTAGAATACAAGGCAGTGTGTCAATAACACTTTATTTTCCTTCAACAATGCGAAGTGATAACTCAATTTGTTGAGACTTCATTCCCCATGTGATGAGATTTCAGTTGCCTCATTTTTTGAGGATGTATCAAGAAGGGGATGAGCACGAGCAGATCTCACCATCATTTCCCTTAGAAGGTGGTTGTTGCTATGGCGTGGTGAAGATAACACCAAATAAAAAATCACTACCTTCCAGGATGAAGATGATGGAACTAGAACGAGATGCACTCGTTCTGTGTCAGGATCAGCTTTTCCCCAGATGTGCAATAAGGTCAGCTATGGACGTTACATTGGTTACTGACCTTCACTACATGTTTTACATTGGTTACTGACTTTCACGGAGGATATGACCATTAAGACAAAAACCTTGGTTTGAAACTTTAAGATGAAGAAGGTCAGATTCTCGTGAAGGAAGAAAGAAGAATAGGCGGAGGCCTTTTGTAAAGGAAAGCATGTTATATCAAAAGGTTCAACTATGAAATCGGGGATTTATAGATCTCGTTATTTAGCTGATTTCAAAAAGACATTTATTGCGGTTCGTTTTACCAAAGTCTTGAAACTTATCAAGACATTTATGATGATTTGATAAAGCATGAATTTACGAAGTTGGTTGGAAACATGCAGTCAAATCAAATAATAAATAAACGTGCAAGAAAAGAAACATTTATTTTTAATCAGTGACTGTCAATGACCAGGTTAAAAGTTGGCAAGGGCAAGAGTTACAATTCAGTCTTGGCTTAAATAGAAGATAATTGATCCCATGCAAGGGAAAGATTAGTTTTGTCGGCATTAGCAGCTTCATAATTAGGCTGCAATGCACGGAGTTTGCTGACTACACTTTCAGCTTTCTGACCAAGTCGGACAGATTCATTGTCAATAGCTTTGACTTTATCCTTGCTCTTTTCCAACGCTTTGTCAAACTTGGCACATTTTTGATCCGTCAATTCAACCTCGGCCAACAGTTTCTTCCGATACTCCAGTAAGTTCTCTTTAGTTCGAGTCCCGATGGAGATAAGATCAAGTTCCTTTTGTTTAGAGGATTCAAGATCTTGAAATCGAACTAAGAGATCATCCTTGGTTTTTTCTTCCTCTTCGTAAGAAGGAATGACAGAAGTTATCCTTTCTAATTTACTGGAGAGCCGTTCCCAAAATGTCTGAATAGAGATAAAAAGTGTACGACTCGATAAAGGAAGATTAGAATGAAGAGGAGTAATTTCTTTGATAAGTCGAGACAGTTCTTTTTGAACCCTAACATCAGACAAAAGTTCATCAAAAGATTTGGCCAGAAGAGCTTGAAGATCATGCATGAGGGTGATGACTTGAGAATCACTGGAGTCATGTTAAGTCGATGAAGAGGTGGCAGAAAAGGATGACTCTTTCCGGCTTACTTCTGACAACATATTAATCCACGTGTTAAAGTGTAGGGCCGGTTTGGGGTCAGGAGACTTCATAGTAGGAGGTCTGATAGCAGGTGGAGAAGGAATAACAGGAGTTGTTTCAGCCAGTAGGGCCTCCATGTCAATATCTTCATCCGGAATTTCAATCATGACAGCAGTTCCTACTGGCTTATCAGCTATTGGAATTGGAGTGATTGAAGTTAGATGATGAGTGCTAGGATGCATTCCCGGATGATATTCGAGAACCTGGAGATCACCTGTCAAACTCCTAGTACCGACAAGAATACCTCCTGAATTTCTGTCAACATGCAGCTCTGAATCAGATACATTCACTGGATCGACAGTTGTGAGAATCTCCTGGATAGTCATCAAATCATCAAATTGAGGAGATTTTTCCTGATAAATAAATAAATAAATAAGATACAAGTGTATAGAAGGAAATGACAAGGTCAGTGAAAGTACCAGATTAGAATCTGAAGA
Organism: Sophora flavescens; assembly: GCA_030762895.1. Classification (NCBI taxonomy): domain Eukaryota; kingdom Viridiplantae; phylum Streptophyta; class Magnoliopsida; order Fabales; family Fabaceae; genus Sophora; species Sophora flavescens. The sequence goes on from CM061063.1 coordinate 94,050,025, forward strand.
CATCAAGTCGACCTCAACACTTGCCTCCTTGGTAACCAGAATAGTCTCGACAGGTTTGTTTTTCTGTAGGAAATAGAAGGCATATGAGTAAAAGGATGTAACTTGACAGATTAGATTAGACTGTTACCTTGGATTGATTGGAGGGCGAAGTGTTGGAGGAACTAGTCATAACATCCTGGATTTTAGAGCCAGTGGAGACTTTGGCGGCATCAGATGCTGTCACAATTGAAAGACCCTTGACAGATTTTGATTTCTTGGAGAGGGGGTCATAAGGAGCCGTTTTCTCTTTTCTTTTTCTGGATCCTTTTGACTGAGGATCAGAAACAGAAGCTTTGGCTGGCCGTGAACACTTCTTGACAGTTTTTGCCACCAAAGGGATTACGGGTTCATCTTCATCATCATCTTCAGGAGCTTCTCCCGACATTACATCAGACTTAGATTTACCAGGGAGAGGTTTGTCAAGAGGAATAGCTGTCAATAATGACGTAAATAAGTTGATTGTCAGCCGAAAGGAAAAGAAAAATAGGTTATTTGATAAATGAATACCTGAAATACAATTTAGAATTCTTGAATGGAATCCAAAGTCGTCATCAGATTGAAGAAACCGACGAGCGAAGGTAACTGGATTTGGTTTTTCAAAAGGGTCAACGTAAGAACTCACGCTGTCCAAGAAGAAAAAGTTACCTCCTTTCGACGGTTTTCCTGGGTGTGAATCAGCTAAACCAAAAGGGGCACAAGGAATAGGCACTGGCTTAGGAAAAGGGGCCTTTAAGCTGTCTAAGTATTCCCTGGTCATATTGGGAATACTCCTATACATGGCAAGCCTTTCAGATTCCTTATTATCATGCTTCCTTTTGGCTTCAACTAAAACACTATTGACATGACGAACCATATCAAATGGTCTCAAGGGATTCCACTTGATTTTATAAAATTTTTCATAGGCTTGAATTTCTTTTTGAAGTTCGCCTCGAGTTTTGGTTGCCGGATCCTGTTCCTGCAAAGGAGAATCATCATTGTTACCCACGGTGTCCTCAATACAACTCAAGCAAGTCTTTAAACTTAGACAGTGGTTGGAGTAGTATTCATCCCACCAGTCAAGAAAGCTTTGAGTAACTCCATGGAAGGCAGAGAATGAAATAGGTTGTAAGAAAGTCCCACGAACCTTGTCTGCATCATTGATGTCGACAATATGCTCATATGTTGGGGCTTTGGCACCAATAAAATTCTCGTCAGGATTTGACGAATAAGGAGCAGGGATAGCTTGGCAAAAGCCGAGATGACAAGCAACGGTGTTGGGCAAATGGAGGTAGACCCTATGAGTTTTGAAACTAGGACCATCAACAAAAAGAATTTTCTGGCAAAGAAATTTGGTCCAAATGGATTTATTGGATTTAGAGATGGCAGTGCTTAGTCTCGTAAACCATTCTGGACCGTATTTCCGGTCGGAAAAAGGAGAAAAGTTGATCTTTGAAGATGTATATGAAAGCGAATGAAAAATTTTGAAGTAAAACTTGAAGTTCGCAGTTTCATCTCTTGACAAAGACTCGGCAGACACATAACAGAGATAGGAGCCATAAGTGTCGATTGTCAAATCTGCGGGATCTTTATATGAAAATTGACGCTCCAAGACAGCATTTAACCATAGTTGGAGAAGCCAAAGGGGCCCTCCTATATTGGTTTTCTTTTTAGACTTGACAGTGTCAACTAGCATGCTCATGCTGTCATAAAGATTGGCTAAGACACATTGTCCTAATGCTACTCTTTTACCAGATGACAAAAGATTGGCTAAAGGAACATATGAAGCGATTAAAGAAGCATATTTACTACAAAAGACATAAGCACATAGCCAAAGAAACAAAAAGGCTACGTGCTCAGTATCCGTCACAGGATCATGAGCTTCTCCTCTAAAATCTGCTATGTATTTGGAAAAAGAACACTTTGGCACATAGACATCAATTTGATTTTCAATTTCAACCTCAGAATGTATAGTGGGGCCATCTGGACGAAGGCCAATAATAGCCGACATGTCAAACAAAGTCGGACCCATCATTCCATAAGGAAAGTGAAAATTATTTGTTGTTCTATTCCAAAAGAAAACTGATGCTCCTATTAAAGAAAAGTCTACCAGTTTAACATGACGAGAAAGTTGAATGAATTCAAAGATTCCAGCTTCCTCCCATACACTGCGTTTTTCAGCCTGAACTCGGTCAAGCCAACTAATGTAAGCACCGAACCGAGTGGCAGGGGGCATTCTGAAAATCCTATTGCTCTTCTTGAAGATATGAATGGGAATAGGAGTAAAAGAGGATAAAATAGCTTCATTTGAGCTAGCAGAAGGAAAGGAACCACGTAAATCCTCAGAAATTTCATTTTTGGCTACAAAAGGACCCAAAAATGCAGCAGGAGGACTTAAAGCAACAGAAGGATCAAGAATAGGGTAAATTACCTTGGATTCTTGCCATAACTCAGATTCCTCCAAAAGTGGGTCTTGAACCACCACCCTAGGAGGGACGACTGTAGCATGAGGTACGGAGGTCGGCACCCTGGAAGATGTGGCCATAGAAAATTGAATGAAGGAAAAAGAAAGGATTTTTAAGAAAGGGTTTTACGAAGGAAGAAGAAAAGATTTTTCTCTAGAAAAGAGTTTACTAGGGAAGAAGGAAAGATAAAAAGAAGAAAGTCAATACTGATGTGATTGCAATTTAAAGGAAAATGAAAGACTCCGGTTCGAATTCCAAGAAACCTGCGGCGTTATGATTATCCATATTAAGTAGGGATGAAATTAAAACAAGGTTTAATTAACGGATAAGAACCCAAAATTAAGATGATTGTTGGCGATTTGAAAATTCAAATTTTGCTATTCTTTCGGGCAAAGCCGTTGAAAAGCAAAATTTGGGGGGCATCTGTTAATAGAAGAATTTCAAATTCTTGACAGAAATGGTTCCGACAGGATGACAGAAGAATTGAAGGAAGAATTGTCAGATAACCACTATGAAGAGTCGAATTCAGCAGAATTGACAGATTAGAAAATTGACAAGAGTTGGTATGTCAGACAGATAAAGCCGTCAAGAAAGAAAAATGAGAGATACATTCGTCAAGAATAAAATTCCCGACGAATACATTTAGCTGACTGACGGAGAAGTCGAAATAGTGACAGAAAGATAAAACCCAGCTTTTGACAAAGTTGGTAATAAGAATTGTCAAACGAACAAAGTATAGAAATGGCTAAGTCTTCAAGGCTGACAGCATCAGCAAGATAAGCCGTCAAACAACCAAACCGTGGACAACAAGCAATATTGGCATAAAGCAATTCAAAGGAATGAGCAGTTAGAGAAGTTTGCTTGTCAAATAGTTTGAATCTGAACATAGCAAAACTGCCATACAGGTGGCAATTTTAAAGATAGGAAGTTTTCTTTAAGCAGTTATTTTATATGTTTATAAATACTGTTAATCCTGATGTAATGGAGGAGGTTACTTGATGCAATATCCTACATATCTTGATCACACAGGAGATTAAAGGATTATACTTAAGTATTCCCTCCACCCTTTTTCATTTCCAGTTCAATTTACAATACAGTACTGGTTATTTAATTTCCCTTTACATGTTCTTCTTTAACTTCAGCATTCCTTTCACGTTCTTTGTCTAAGTTCTTTTATACGTTCTTCATTTCTTCCCATTTATCTTTCACGTCTTTTACTTGCCTTCTTTTAATTTTCTGCATTTTAAACGCATTCTTTTACTTGTTAACCATTTTAAATCCTGAAATTCATTGCTTTCCTTTAAATTTCCTGTTGTTTATTGCTTTCATTTAATTTCATGTTCTTTATTTACTTTCTTCTAATTTTCCTGCAACTTACATGTTTTCCTTCAAATCCATGAATTTTTATAAATTCAAGTAGGAAGTCGCTCTTATATAAGGAAGCAACTTTTCCTGTTAAATTAAAACATCATATAAATATTCTTTCAAGTCCTTGCCAGTATTCACCAGATTTGACTGATTTGTCAAATTCGTACTTGGCAGACACGCATACACATCCTTTGCGAGATCACCGCATAACTCGTCCGTCCCTACACTCATCTAATCTTAAATTATTTGTGACAAAAAGATTTTGGACACCTACCAAAAACCAGCGTCAACACCACCATGACATCTTCTACCTTTGGTAAGTGAAACCTCATCTATCTTGCTCAGATTCAGAAAAACCCCAAATTGATTTAGAAACCCTAATCCTAGCTTTTGATTTCTATTTTGGGATTTTGAAATTGAACATTGTTTTATGCAATTGTGACTATAAATTAGTGCTTCCCTAAATTAATTTAATTGTTCTTTGATTATAATGAGTTTTCCCCAAATTATGTTATGACCCCTTAAAGCCCCAAATGGTGGGATACTCTTAACAAAGATAAGCAACCCAAAGTGGATTGCTTAAGTGTTGCCCAACAAAGATGCTCTAATAAAGGTGAATATGAATGACAATGGGTATTGAACCCAATGGATACCTGCTAAAATTACCCATGATGTGATAACCTACAAAACATAATAGGTATACCCATGTTGCCTATACTCACACACTTTTTATATATATATATATATATATGAAAAACTTTTTTATGTGAGAGTGAGAGGGATTGATTAAAGCCTTCAGATTAAAATCAAAGGCTGAGATTAAAAACGCAATTAAAACATATCACATGCTCTAAACTTTCATACGCCTGGTTCGTCTTTCTCGTTTTTCTTCTTTTTAGTCACTTCAAGACCCAAACTGATTCTAGCGGTGGAATCAATTAACAATTGAATGCTTCTTAAAAGCATTTACCCAGATGGAGACAATAATATAGTAGATATAGGAACAAAATAAAATAATAAATTAAAATTAAACAATTGATTAAAATTCCATTACGTGGCACCTATTAAAAGAAAGGAAAGGGTTAAGATCTGAGAATGGCGACCCTCAGATTCAAAAAACCCAGCAACCACCCAAAGCCTAAAAAACTCCCTTTAAAACTTTATTTATTATTTAATTTTACAATATTCCTTTTCTCTGCTGCCTTTTATCAAACATATCATGATAAAACTTAAAAATTCTAAAAAACGAAAAAAGAAGAAAAATGCAATTTCAATTCATAGCAAAGATTGGGTCTTGATGGTAAAGAGAATAAGAGATGGCTAGGCGGGTGCAAAATTTTGTGGTGGCTGAAAGGAAATTAGAAATAGGAAAAAGAAACATGGACTGATGGAGAGAACGAGAGATGTACAGAACGTGAGTTGAGAGCACGTGATTTGTTTTAATTGCATTTTTAATCCCGGCTAAAGGCTTGAATCAATCCCTCTCATTCTCACATAAAAAAAATCATTCTCACATATAGGGGGCAGTTGCCCCTACGAAGTTTTTTTTTTACATTAAATCTTGAATAAATTTTTTTGTTATCCCTACTAAAAAAATTATATTGCCCTCAATGTTTTACAATCCTACTCAACGAGTCAGAATATACGATCTTGTCTTTAATAGTCAGAATTTTTGGGTACGTCCCTACGTGTGTGTGTGTGTGTGTGTATATATATATATATATATATATATATATATATATATATAAATATTAATTTAAAAAATAAATTGTAACTTAGGTTAAATAAATTACATATTTTTGTTCTCCTTTCTTTTATGGTTTACCTTTTGGATTTATCAAAAGTGTTACATTTTTTTTAATTTTGCTTGCTTTTATGTACCTAATTATATATGGAAAATCCATGTGGGGTGACTCATTCAAAGGAATCTGAAAGCAGCATTTCTCATACATTAAATAATTTGAAAGTATACCTAGTGATCATAAGGGTACTTTTAATCAATGTTTTTTATTTATTAATTTTTCATAATTAATTAAAATGTAGGTAATAAGTGTGATGTGATATGGATACTTAACCTAACGGATAAGGATACGAGTATTAAAGTTGTTACCCATACAAGTAAACGTAGGTATGGAGATAGATACTGTACTACACTATCCAGACCTACCCACTATCATCCCTAGAGGTGGATACATTGTTCCTTTCTACTTTTCCACTTTTATTGAGTTTAGACTTTAGAGGAATCTAATTCGAGTTTGGAAAACTGTTCTAAACGTGTTAATCAAAGCAGTGTTGTGAAAATCGAATCGGACCGGCCGGTTCAATCGGTTGAACCGGAATTCGGATGTGTCTACGGTTTGGTTTGGTACAGGAAACCGCTGGTCCTGAAAAACCGGGAAAGAACCGAAAAAACCGTTTGAACCGGGTTAAAACCAGAGGAACCGGTGAACCGGATCCGGTTATGAAGAACCGGCCGGTTGCTGGAAACCCCAAAAACGAACCACCATCCAGCCTCCGCCGTCGTCCAGCCTCACGAACCACCGCAACTCGATCAGGCCGTCGTCGTCCGGCTCACAAATCCAGCGTCGTGACCTCACGTACTGGTCCTGGTCCACCGCTCCAGTTTTGTGTGTCGCGCATAGATGAAAAGAAAGCTTGAAATATTTCTTTGCGCGGCGCATAGAACATTATAACTGATAGAAGTGTGGGGAATATGAAAGCATCGAGGTTGTAGGGTTTTTTCTCTTTTTATTGGGTTTGGACTTATTAAAAATTTCAATACTTGGGCTGAACAATAAATCAAACAATATGAAGTATAACTTTATCTCTCGGGCCAAAAATAAGTTGAAGATGTGTGGGACCTTTAGCTTAACTATATGCTTTTGATTAAGTGATTTTTATCTTAATGAAATTGAGTTAATAGATTTTTTTATATAATTTTTTTATACACATATATTTTTATACTTATAAATATTTTTTATAGTTTTTTTATTTATTTATTAGTCACCCGGTTCAACCAACGGTTGAATTGGTTGAACCAATCGAATTATGACCCGAAGCTCTTGCCGGTTCGATATCCGGTCCGGTTTTTAAAACACTGAATCAAAGTTAATTAAATTAGAAGGTTTTTTTTAATATAAAGTTAGAAGGATTGGAATGGATATTGTTGATGTTGACTATCTTTTTTTTAAAAAATAAAATAAAAATAAAATCTTTTTTTTATATAAGAAATAAAAATAAATTATAACCGTGACTGCGATTCTTTTCATTAATACATCACATATTAAACATAAGGTCGCGTTCCTCATGGAGAATAAAATATTCCTCCCTCGCGAAGCATCCATCAATATATTTTATAATTTATTTATTTTCTATTAAAAATGATGTTATATGCTCTTCGTGGAGCTCATGCGTAGTTTTTTTTCCCCTCCTCATCCTTATCCGTAGGGTTTAGTTACATGGTGATTGATGATATATATACTCCTTGACTCCTTGTGAAGGAGCTCCTGGGATTTTTTTTTAAACCAATAATAATGGCAAGCCCCTGGGATTATTAAGAATAAGCATTTGGAAAATTAAAAAGTATTATTTTAATTAATTTATAGGTTAATCATTTTTTTTGTATAATCTAACAAATTTAAATAGGTCTAGATAATTTAAAAAGCTTGAGCAAACATAAAAAGCATACATTAACAAAGTTCAATATGTTGGTAAAAAAAAGTTTAATATTGATATATTATATATCATGTTAGCAAAAAAACAATTATTGATATATTATCAATATAACATATTTTATGCCATCAACCGACAGTATATATTATCATAGTATTAACTTTGAATATAATCATTGTTAAGAATCAAATATTTTTAATAATATGATATTATATAATTAAATCTCAGTCTACCATATAAAAAATACTTATACTAAAAAGAGAAATGCTAAACGAACACACATTTTAGACACTTACACCGTATATCACTGTAGCAAAATACTATTTCAATAATGAATAGAATTTTAACAATAAAACAAAGCATTAACGAGCTAAGAAAATACTTAAAAGTACCTGAAAAATTAGAACAAAATAATCATGTAATCCACCAACAAGAATTGGTTAGAAAAAGAATAAAAAGATTAAAACAAGAATTAGAAAATACATAGCATAATGGGACTATCCGAAGAAGTAGAATCAGGATTTAAAGAATTAGAAAAACTCATAAAAGAAATAAATAGAAATATTATTCAACTAATTGAAAATACGGATAAAATTGCAAATTACACATACAATAAATTACAAAAAGGACAAAATGAAATAAAAAATATTAAAGAAACATTAAATAATATTAGCAAAGGAAAAGAAATAGATGAAAATGAAGACATTATTAAAATAAAAATTATTCTAGAACAACTAGAAAACCTTTTAAAATACGAAGAAAATAATAGATGTATAACAAAAATATGATTAGAAGAAATTCTGAAAACAAAGGATTTAAATAAAATAATAATTAAAAAGGAATTAGATCAAGAACCATAAAAAATGCCCAAACCTGTATCCGCATGGAGAGGATAAAAGACGAATATAGTGGAAAAAGTCCTAAAAGAAAATGGGAAGAATATAAATATACACCCGAAGGAGCTTGAGATAAATATGAGGAAGAAACCATGTATAATAAAGGATATGTAAGAAAAAATATTAATAAATGGACAAAAATTCAAGAAGAATTTAAACCTCGATACAATAATACAGGAAATATACTTGACCTTGATTGTATACAAATAAAGAAGAAGTCTTACTAAAATGGACTAATAAGATAATATTAATGATCTTAATTGATGAAAGATTTAAACAGTTAAATTTTACAGAAACATATTACTAATCTGGAAATGTACAAAAGTTTTTATTAGGAATTAAGGATGAAGAATGGATTAATTTTGGAAGAATGGTAGATAATAGCGCAGACTATGTTAAATTAATAATGACATTAATACACCAAGAGTTCTTAGGATACAATCTGATGGAACAGAGAGACAAGACAAATAAAACTCTAATTGAAAATGCAAAATCACATCTTAATAGAATGCATATTTGTGATATGTGCCAAATTGAAAGTTTTATCTGCGAATATCAAAAATACTATTATCAACTAGACGAAGATACTAAAGAAATATATAAATATATCTTTATAGATAAACTACCATATCCACTTAATTCAAAGATTAATAGATTATGGGAATTAAGACCAGAAGAAACTGCAAATACTTTAGGAGGAGTTATTAAACTCTTATACCAAGAATTAAGAGAACAATGTTTGAATAGAGAAACAATTAGACAACTGAATAGAGGAAGTAATGTCATTTGTTGTGACATTCCGGAAATAGAAAAACCAGGAAAATATGGTTGTGATAAAACAATAAGAAGAAAAAGAAAATATTATAAGAAATCAAACTTACGAAAAACTTATCATAGAAAAAAGAATTATTATAAAAATAATAAAAAGAAATATTTTAGGAGAAAGAAAACAACGCCAAGAAAATACTGCCCGAAGGGGAAAAAGAAATGTGTATGTTGGATATGTAATGTTGAAGGACATTATGCCAATGAATGCCCTCAAAAAAGGGAAAAAGATTTTAAAGAAAGATCAAAATTAATAAAACAAGTTTTCCAAATATATGAACTAGAACCCTTAGAGGAAGAGCTAAGTGATTCAGAAATAAGTATATATGAATATACGGAAGATGAATTATCTTCAGAAGAAAGAGAATCCGAATAATACATATATAAAAATATTAATAGAAAAAGGTAATAGGGAAACAAAAGCCTATATAGATACTGGAGCAAGTTTTTGCCTTGCAACAGATGCCCTTATTAATAATTGGGAAAAACTAGAAAAGCCATTAAAAATACAAATTGCAGATGGATCAATACATCCTCTGTATTAGATAGCTAAAAGAATTACTTTGGTAATACTGGAAAAAATATTTATAATACCTACGATATATAAACAAGAAACAGGAATAAATATAATTATTGGAAACAATTTCTTGCGTTTATATGGACCTTTTTGCCAACATCTGAAATATATTACTCTGAAAACACCATATATTTATCAGAAGCAAAAACGAGAAATTATCAAAATACCAATTATTCACTATTCTGCATGTACTTATTCATCAAAGTTTCAACAGCTGAAACGTGGTGAGATTATTAGCTTGATTTGCACAAAAATTCGTCATGCACTAATAAATTTAGAACCAAATAGAATAATTCTGGCTCATATAGAAGAACTTTTGGATAAGGTTTGTAGTGAAAACCCTTTAGATCCAAAAATAAACAAAAATACTGAATTAGTCGAACTAAAATTAAAAGACCCTACAAAGGAAGTAAAATGTAAACCAATGATTTATACAAAAATAGATAGAGATGAATTTGCAAAAGACATTGAAGAAATGTGTAAAAAAGGACTAATTAGGCCATCAATTAGCAAGCACTCAACACCAGCTTTTTATGTAGAAAACCATAATGAAATAAAAAGAGGAAAAAGAAGAATGGTAATTAATTACAAGCAAATTAATGATTCCATGGAAGGAGATGCCTATTTCCTCCCAAGAAAAGACTTAATTATTGAGAGAATTCGAAATATGGATTGGTTTAGCACCTTCGATTGTAAATCAGGATTTTATCAAATTAGATTGACTGAAGAATCAAAAGCTTTAACAACATTTAGTTGTCCTCAAGGACAATATGAATGGAACGTACTGTCAATGGGATTAAAACAATCGCCAGGAATCTTCCAGCGAAGGATAGATTCAATTCTCAAAGAATTTAAAGACTTTTGTCTTATTTATATTGATGATATATTAATCTTTTCTAATAAAGGATTAAATGGTCATTTTGAAAAAATAGAATTAATTCTTAATAAATGTTATGAACATGGAATAGTCTTAAGTAGGAAGAAAGATGTTTTAGCTCAAAATTGTATTAATTATTTAGGATTAGAAATCGAAAAAGGAAAAATAATAATGCAGCGACATGTATTAGAAAAACTTCAGAACTTTCCAACGAAATTAAAGGAGAAAAAGGATTTACAAAGATTTCTTGGACTATTAACATATATTTCAAATGAAGGTTTAATCAGGAATCTTGCAGCTGAAAGAAGGATACTCCAATAGAAGCTGAAGAAGGATGTCCCTTGGACATGGACTGATGAAGACGATAGACTAATTATAAAAATGAAAGACTTATGCCAGGATCTTCCTGAGCTTTATCATCCATCGGATGATGATATAATAATTATTGAGACTGATGCCTCAAATGACTGTTGGGGAGGTGTTATGAAAGCAAAACCCCCTGGATACAAAACTGAATTACTGTGTCGATACATGTCTAGAACTTTTTCAGAAAGTGAAATTAGTTATCCTACTCATGAAAAGGAAACACTGGCATTGATCCGTATGTTAGAAAAACATCGGATTTATATATTGGATAAGGACTTTATTGTCCGAACCGATTCTACTTATGTTGCAGGTTTTAAGAACTTAAATCATAAAGGCACTTACAAACAAGGACGATTGATTAGATGGCAAATGAAGCTTGCCGAATACAATTACTCAATCTCTCATATTAAGGGAGATAAAAATGTTCTTGCAGATATATTATCAAGAGAATGGAGCAGCAAACAACTGAAGATATAAAGAAGCAGATTCAATATCAAAGAATGCTCGAGAAGCAGAAAATAATGGAGCTAGACTTGATCAAGGCCAACATTGAAGTATTGGAGTTTCAACTACAAGCAAAAGGAGAATCTTTCAAAGAAGATCCTATGAAGAATATAAAACAACAAATACAGGAAAGTACTAATAACAAATGGTACACCATTTTCAATGGACCACACCCAGGTGTTTATGATGAATGGCACAAAGCAGCCCCTCACTGCATCAGACTCTCAGGAGTTCATCACAAAGGATTTCGAACCAAGGAAGAAGCTGAGAAAGCTTTGATAGACTATCAGAAAGAACATGACAAGGGCAAAGAAGTTTATCTTGGCTCAAGAACTTTCTCTGAAACCATAAAGACTCCACCAGCCCAAAAAACTTCATTAAGGATACTCGGAAGAGTTCCTTCCTCCATTGATGACTACCAAATTACTTCAAGAAAAGACCATGAATTACAGGTCCTATTTTCCAAAGAAAAAGTTTATGAAAACTTAAAAATACTAACCAACTGGTCCGAAAAGGAGAAAATTAATTGTTTTTATATGGTTAACCGAAATATTTTCGAAGTTAAGGTCATAATTACTCCCGGAGCAACATCGATTCTTACATTTAATATGTTCCAATTTGGACTTATTGAATGTCTCTACTCAAGTCAAGACTTGGAAGAAATTAAATTATTCCCATACAGCCTAAAAGAAGCCATCCAAAACTACAACAGAAATGTCGCAAAGGATAGAACTATCTTTTTGAAGTTCTATTCGACTTATCCAGACTTTGCCACCAAACAACCCACAAAGAATTTAATCTTCATCGAAGTAAGCAACGACAACTTTTCCATGAGAGACGAACCTACTGGAGAAGAATACAATGAAGAAAAGATTGTCACAATCCTAGCAAATCAACTGGCGAGTATCTTTACTCAATGTCAAATTATTGGTAAAGATTCCTTCATAAAAGCTATGTACAAAGGACCACATACTTTGCTACTCAGCAAAACTAGTGGAAAATTGATTAGAGAAAGGGACTTGGCACTACTGACGAACTTTGAACTACCTTTCTACACACTTCAAGGACTTTCAATGAATTATCAACCAACTGTCCTCAATTTACTGTGCTCCATGATTAAAGAGAATGGGAACCACGCATGTGAAAGATGCGTAAAGAAAGAAGACTGTCGGCAAGAAGATAAGGATTCAGATGAAGCCATTATTGAAGAATGACGTAAGCAATGACGTCATCAAGCACTAATAGGGGAATGACGTAGGCAATGACGTCATAATGAATCATTGAGAAGTCTGATAGATTGTAATAATTCAGGGCTTTCTTGTAATTTACCTAGCTTTTTACGTATATAAATAAGACCTCTTATGCTGAGGCAGAGGTAGGTTTTAGAGTTTCAATCTCACCTCACCTCTCTTCTCCCTGAGAAGTTCTAGCTTTGCTAGCGAATCCTTGAGAGTGGATTCAAACCAGTTCTATGTACTTCATTACTGATCATAAATAAACACCACTTTCATATACTCCTCTACTTCTTACTACTTCTTATTACTTTCATTACTTTCAAATACTTGTTGTAATCGATCTCAAACTCAACTTAACGGAAGCAGCGGTGGACCAAGAAACCCAGAAATATTTTCAAGAACACCAAGTCAGGTATGACTCATCACCTATTTTATTCCGTTCTTACTAGAAATTAACTATGTCATAAATAGAAAGAGAAAAGATTGATAATAATGATTTAGAACACTTGCAAATTACTGAAGAAGATGGAATCTATGAAGGAAGTATTTTGATAGATCCAAAACTATTTCAGAAAATTCAAAAAGAAGATTTGAATTTATCTAAAGATGCAAATATGAAAAAACTAGGAGGAATAATGAATAGATTTAATCAAAAAGAAAACATCATATATTATGGAAAAATAGTTAATGAAACCCCTATAGATATATCTAAAACACAAGGAAATACTTGCATAAAATTATTGAATAAGAAAAAACTAATTGATTTAAAAAGAAATTTAAAAAAGGAAGCACACAAAGAAAATAGGATATATCCATATAGGAGCAATACAAGTTTTAATTAAGGTAACCTTTCAAGAAGGAATAGATTCACCAATAGAATTAGTTTTAAAAGATGATAGAATAACAGATCCAAAAGATAAAATATTAGGAGTAATTGAAGGAAACTTAGCTTATGTTAAGCTAAAATTCGAAATACATCTAAATATTGGAATACCATTAGATACTCAAAGATTAGATCAATCTTTAACTATGGAACATAGATTTTTAAGAAATAATTTAATGAGACTAGGAGACAAAATCTTCTCAATTACTTATTGTGTTAATTATGCACTAACAAATTCTCATCATAGTATTACTTTCAGAAATAATGATAGAATTGATATACCCAGACTTTTTGAAGAAATAGGAAAGATTTATTATCCAAAAAGAAATGAATTAACTGAACTAGGAATTTCTATAAGAAATCCAAAATCACTAAATTTTAGACAGATCCCTAAACCAATTACTTTTCCTGAAACAGAAAATAATAAGGAAGACGAAAATATAAATAAATTATCAAATCAAGTAAGAGATCTAGCACAATATTTAAGAAATAGAATATGAATAAGGGAACGAAATTAAGAAATATTTATGAAAAATATCAGAATAAAATAAACCAAGATAAAAGGAATATAAAAAAATTTATGAATATCTATAAAAAGGGTAAAAATCAAGAACAAATAGACAAGTATATTATAGAAAAAGAAAAGGAGCTTATTAATATAAGAAATAAAAGAGAAAAATATAAAAAACAAATATTAGAAAAAATAGAAAAATTAGAAAAAATGACTTCAACTCAACAATCACCATCTAATTATTTTAACATAACTGCACCACTTTTTGAAGATAGTGAATAAAACAATGGAAATATATTTTGAATTCGATAATCAAACAAAAAATGAAATATTAAGCGTATTAGTAATGGATTTACCTATTGATTGCAAACAATTAATAATTGATAAAATAAAAGCCCAATTTAGACAAGAAGACTACTATCTAGCATTTATTTCATTAGATATAGAATGGAATTATATGGAAGATCTAGGATTGACTTTCGAATATGATAGACTATCATTATCTGATATATATGAAGATTGAGATTTATTAGATGACTAAATGGATCAAGAAATATTAAGTATTTTAGTTATGAAAATACCTAAAGATTGTAAACAAATAATAATTAACAAATTAAAACATCAATATTGGCAAGAAGAACTTTATTTAAAACAAATAGTACAAAGAGTACAACTAGCGTTTTGCAAAGAAGAACGAAGACTATTAATCGAAGAAATAATAGAAATAGATGAATCCATAATGGATTATGGGTATGAATTATTAGTAACTCAAATTATGCATGAAAACTACCCAAATTATGTCTAATTACTACCACTGCCTGAGAAAAGATAGATTTGTACCAAACTGGTATCAGAGCTAAGTACTAGCTAATTACTAATGAATTCTCGAAACATAGAAAAATTTGTTCACCATTTAAGTATGATAGATTTAACAAATCAAGACAGATTAAAAGAATTAATACAAGAATTAAAAGATGAAGAAAAATGTAATAAACACATAATATGTAAGATTGATTAAGAATATGAAAGAAAACTAGATTTGATAAAAATTATAATTGATAAATTAAATTCATGGTTAGATCAACATGATTCATAGATCCAACAGTTCGCAACACGTATGCACTATTAAAATGTAGAGACGGTGTCCGTTTTTCTACGTCAGTTTAGCAAACCTCTACTAAAAATGCATTGCCAACTCTGTTAGAACTTAGAACAAACATACAACGCACTTACGCAGGGAAAGCAGTGCGTTTTGTAGGATATATACTTGCATTTCTATTTTCTAGAATGCCTTCAAATAAAAACAAAACTTATTTTATTTTAAAAAATCGTTAATTGCTAGAGACTAAAATTACAAAGGAAAGGTACTGGACTGATGAGCATAAATATTATGATGGTGCCAGCGTCATGTCGTCAACGAAAATAGGGGTTCTCTTTTCAAAAATAAAAAAAATAAAAAAATAGGGGTTATGTGAAAATAGAAACAAACATAAATGTCCATTCAAAAAATAAATTGGAAACGAGAGACATAGACAAGTTTTTTTTTTTGTTTGGTAAAGAGACATACAAGTTAAGGAGGTGCGACTTTACTAATCAAAGGGAATTGATAAAAAAATGAAGAAAATAAGATGAGAACAAGGCTAAATTTGGTTTTATCACGCGATGCTTAGATAAAAGTTTGCCATATAGGAAAAAAAAACTAATAATAATATTCTCACACCAATTTTTTATATTTATTTTAGAATTATTGATCAAATTACATTTTTTAAATAATAATAATAAATAAAGGATAGATAAATAGAATTTAAATGTAAATTCTGCTGTAACCAAAAAAGTGACCAAATAAACAATTTCTTTCTAAAAAATGTTCACCTACCAATTGATCCCTGTAACACCCCGATTTTCACTGCTTTCTAGTGGCGGTAATTAATATATAAAAATATATTTTTATCCGAGACTTAGAAAATTATTATGGGTGAAATACTGTTATTTTCCCGTCATGTTTTATATATTAGGGTTACGATGAAATTTTGGGTTGAAAATTCAGACGGAAACCAGTCTGAGTTTTCACTGACAGTAAAAGTTTACTGCTCAGAAGACCTAATTTTAATTCGTGAACGAGATGAAAAATGTTTTTATCGTATTTACTACGATACTGGAAGTTTTGAAAATTTTGGTAAAAAAATTAAAATATTATATTTGTTGCGGGCGTATACGTCGAGATATCTCTAGGAAAAGCTTGCGCCAGATGAAACCCGAAGTCGGCAACGGAGCTGAGATGATGGATTTGACTGACTTGACGAGCATTTATGACGAGCTTATCCGAGTCATAATGGCCATAATGGCGCATTTAAGGCAAAAGGAATTTTTGCTATGAAATGACCATTTTACCCTTGTCTTTTTATGACAATTACAAGCCGTGCCATTGGAAAATTTGACCAAATGTTACCCAAAACTCACGGCTCCAACTTGTCACCTTCTTAAGCTAGTTTCATTTCCATTTTCAAGCCATTTTCTCTCAAAGTTAAGCTTTTGCCTTAAGAACTCCAAGAACATTCATAAGTGTTCATATTCGTCAGATTTTGCCTAGCGATTCTGACAATTTTCTATTCTGAATCTCGAAAAACTTTCAACATGAAAGTTGTTAATCTTTCTCTCTTCTTTCCAACGACATAAATATCATCCAAAACGGACAAGTATGTTGAGAGATATACCCTAATTACTAAAACTGTTCTAAACCCTCACCATGTTCATCTTTTTCCTTAAGTTTCTCAAGAACTCCATAAGAAATTTGTGAAGAACATCATCCAAATCTTGCTTTCCTTGAATCATCAAGAGGTAACAACTTATTCTCTTGTCATTTAAATCATTTCTTTTCACAACTTTTGTAGATTCATGGCTTAGATCAACATGTTCTTCATTTTACTCAAAGTTTATGGAGCTAGATTCAAAAATTCATAACTAATTCTAGAAAAATCCTTTTGACATGAAACCAATTGCTATGATCTTATAATCATATCTATTTTCATTATCTATAAGCATAAGATCACGAGAAATTTCTTTCCTTGATTTCTGGACTGGGCCGAACCTAGGTCAATGTTGTGTTCATAGGTTTTGTTTCATTTTCATGTCTTGATTCATGATTCAATCTTCTAGTATCTTGATAGTTCTTGTAATTAAGTATATATAATATCAACAATCAAACCCTAACCTATTTGTTTCATTAAGGCCGAAACCCTAGCTATGAATATTTGATGGTTATTTTTAAATTTGACCCTTTCTGGTTTAATGCTAAATGTAACACTTTAAATCCCTTAACAACTCCTAGGTTTTAACCGTATGTTGATTAAATCCAAGAGTTTAGAAATTTTATAGTCTCTAACCCCAAACTTTCAAAACCGAGATCCTAGTTCTTGGAATAGATGAGTTTTAGTATGTTCTTGGTTCATAAATAAATATATAAATAAATTTTTATCGAGACTAGAAATTTCATGATTAATTTAAAAAGAATGACACAAATAAAGCTCAAAGATATTTTGAGCGAATAAGAAAATGTTTATGTATACAATGGTTTTATTGGAAAAATTAAATATCAAGATGATAACAATCATAATATAATCTTTATGATAAAGTGAAATTTTGCTATGAAATGACCATTTTGCCCTTGTCTTTTTATGACAATTGCAAGCAAATGCCATTGGAAAAGTTGACCAAAACCTTACCCAAAACTCACGGCTCACTCTTTCCTTCTTCATTAAGGATATTTCCTTCTTCATTAAGCATCCCTTCATCTTTCATTTCCATGTTTATCTTCTTGAAAACCTAAGCTTCTTCAAAGTGTTCATAATTCGTCAGATTTTGGCTAGCAATTCTGACCAGTTTATATTTTGAATCTCGAAAAACTTTAAACATGAAAGTTGTTCATCTTTCTCTCTTCTTTCCAACGACATAAAGATCATCCAAAACGGACAAGTATGTTGAGAGATCTACCCAAAATACTAAAACTGTTCTAAACCCTAACTATGTTCATCTTTCTCTTTAAGTTTCTCAAGAACACCATGAGAAATTTGTGAAGAACATCATCCAAATCTTTATTTTCTTGGATTATCAAGAGGTAAAAACCTCTTCTCTTGTCATTTAAATCATTTCTCTTCACAACTTTTGTAGATTCATGGCTTAGATTAACATGTTCTTCATTTACTTCAAAGTTCATGGAACTAGATTCAAAAATTCATAACTAATTCTAGAAAAATCCTTTTGACATGAAACCAATTGCTATGATCTTATAATCATCTCTATTTTCATCATCTAGAAGCATAAGATCATGAGAAATTTCCTTCTTTGATTTCTGGTCATGGCCAAACCTAGGTCAAACTTGTGTTCTTAGGTTTTGTTTCATTTTCATGTCTTGATTCATGATTATATCTTGATAGTTCTTGTATTCAAGTATATAGAAGATCAAAAATCAAACTTTAATATATTGATATCATCAAAACCGAAACCCTAGGTATGAGCACTTAATGGTTTTGTGATTCAAAAGTTGTTTGTGACACTTGAATCCAACTCTAGGTTTTGTATGTTGATTAAATCCAAGAGTTTAGAAATTTTAGAGATTTCCAACTCCAAACTCAGCCCTTGGCCGAAACCCTAGTTCTTGGAACTAGATGAGTTTTAGTTCATGTTCTTGGTTCATAATCTTGGTTTAAGTACTTAATCATGTTTAAGTTACTTAAGGATCATAAATCCCTAAGTTAACAAAATTTTAACTTTCCTAACCTAGAAAAGTTGTTGAGGCCGAACCTTAACCTCCATGAGTCAAGTATGTTTTTGTTTGATTTGATTTATTTTGGTTGCAATTCGTTATGAAGGAATCCATCGGGTTGGTTTGACCTAAAGCCGACGGAGGAAGCCGGATCAAATCGGGAGATTATTTGAAACCGTTAGTTCGAGTCTTCAAGAGGTAAGGGGAGCTTACCTGAGGGATTTTTCTCAATAACTATTTGCGTGTAGTGTGATTTAAATGATTTATATGTGGTTGTGGTTATTTGTTTATGTTGTTTACATTGTGTTGTTTATCTGTGTATCGGTGAATTATCTGCTTTTAATTTATTTAATTATCTGCAGTAGTATATTATATTGCTATGATGCATGATCTGCCTGGGGATACAATTCTGATAATTGTTGTTGAATGTTATTTGTGAGTGTTGTTTGAGAAGCCTGACAGTGGTCAGTGCACAACCGATTAATCAGATAAAAGCTTTAATAAGCTGTGCAAATTATATTCAATGTTTTATGGGAAATGTTGGAATATAATAGTGGTGGAAAAATATTATTTTGGAAAAATAATGAGTTTTGAGAAATATTATTATTTTAATAATTTATTAGTGAAAAAGTAAATTATGAGTCACAATGAGCGCGAAACCGTGAAAATATTTTAGCACTGCTAATTTTTACGTAAGAAATTCCGGAATATTAGAAAATGTTATTTTATGAAATTAATTGGTGAAAATAAGTTAATTATGATTTTAGAAATTTAATTAAGTGGAAAAAGCTAAATTTTCGCTTAAAAAGATTTTAAAATGAAAAGTGACGGCAAATTTGGAAAAATGTAGACGGCAAGAATTTTGAAACGGCAGTGCATATTTTGAAGAAGTTAAATCCTCAAGTGACTCATTGGTTTGTGAAAAACTAAGTTTTATTATTTAAGGATTTTATTAATTTACAATTTGAAAGGAATTTCTAAAGAACCAAAAATAAATTCAACTGTGTTGAAAGTGGTGTGGAACTTAGTAACCGAGATGTCGGGGTACTAGTGTTCTTATGACGTTATCCTATTTTGGATTTGTTTTTCACGGACAAAAACGACGTAAACGACGATATGGAAGTTAGTAACCGAGACGTCGGGGTACTAGTGTTCTTACGATGTTATAGACTTGGTGTCTAGTTGGTAGACAGTGTGTCTACTTTACGAAGTAATAATCGACGGTAAAAGATTTATGATGTTTTCTATCACCACGAACCTAAGACTGATTGCAAGGTCTAGGGGCTTCGTGATTGAGCACTCGGACTTTGAGGTCCTGTGTTGTTAATAAAAGTTGTAAAGATGTTTAAAACGATGATGGGCCATAAGCTTTTGAGAGCTTTGACAAATAAAGATATAACACAAAGAAAACGACGAGAACAAAGTGTTTTTCTTGCATGCATTTTGGCAGACGTGCCTACGAGGTTAATCATGATATCTTGAGGATGTTCATGTCTCGACATATTTGTTAATCATGGTATCTTTATAATATTCCTGAAATCGACGTGTTCATTGTGCCTTTGGGCAATCGACGTACAATGAAATTCATTGTGCTCAAGGCAATCGACGTACAATGAAATCAGGGTATTTTATGATATCCATGTAATCGACGTATTCATTGTGCCTTTGGGCAATCCACGTACAATGGAATCATGGTATCTTATGATATTCATGAAATCGACGTGTTCATTGTGCCCTTGGCAATCGACGTACAATGAAGAAAATCCATAAATCGACGTTCTCACTGTTCCGGATAGTGGGCTATGGTAAAATCGACGTGCCTCTGTTGGCAAAAATCGACGTGCCTCTGTTGGCAATCGAGCATGATCAGCTCATTTTAAATGACGTTGGGGATCTCCGGAGATTAGGTATGAATGTGTAGATGATGTTTTGAAGTGTCCATGCATATTTTTTCAATGTTGATGTTTGGGGTGTGAAACCCATTGATAAACGATGTGATATAATATGAATGAGTATGTTGTTATAAATATGTATATGTGTATGTGCTTTTTTTTGTGTTGCGCATTTAGTTATAGTGATAAATCCATATATTGGTGTCTCACCCTTACAACACATATCAGAGACGTACAAGGGGTAGGATTTCTACAAGAAGGAGAAGGCTGTCTAGTTCAAGGCATCTTTGTCTTGCTCCGATCGACGGTAGTGTCTGTTAATTACGACCAGCTTAGGTCTTATTTTGATATATGGTGTTTAGGAGAATAAATCTGATAATGATCTAGGTGTGAAGACATCTGAGGCAGTATTGTTGTATGACTTATATACATTATGTATTTAAGTGTGATTTGATTTCATTGTTGTGTTGTCTTGAGGATTAGAAAAAAAAATTTATCACCATATTTTGAAAAGATGAACGTTGAGAAAACATTATTTTCCGAAAGTAACCAGCAAATTAAGTTTTATTTCCACAAACGGGTAACCATGTGATGACCTGGGTTAGGGTGTCACACCCACGTTGTCCTATGTCGGATACCTTAATGATAGGGTATTTTGGCTACGAAGTTATGTCGGATACCTTGATGATAGGGTATTTTGGCTACGAAGTATGTATGGTGCTTTAATGAATAAAGTATTCTATGCCACGAAGTGCCTAATATATTTGGCTATTGAGCTTGATCAACTCATTTACGCGGTGTTGTGGGATCTCCGGAGATTAGAAAAAAGTTAGATGATGTATAGAAGTGTTCATGCATAGTTTTCCAACGTTGATGTTTGGGGTGTGAAACCCATTGATAAACTGTATGCTATAGTATTGATGCTTATGATGTTATAACATGAAATTGTACATGTGCCTTCTTTTGTGTCGCGCATTTAGTTATTTTGTTAAATCCATATATTGGCGCCTCACCCTTACAAACATATCAGAGTCGCACAAGGGTTAAGATCTCTACAAGAAGAAGAAGGTCATCTAGTTCGGGGCATGATGTTGCTACTTCTATTGGTTGTATTGTCAGTTAGTTACGACCAGCTTAGGTCCTATTAAGTTATATTATGTTTTGAGAGTGACTAAACTGATAATGATCTAGATGTGAAAACATATGAGGCAGTATAGTTGTATAACTTATATACATTATGTATTTAAGTGTGATTTGATTATGTTGTTGTGGTTGTGAGGTTATGAGGTTAAAAGAAAAAGGAAAAAATTTTATCACCATATTTTGAAAAGATGAACGTAGAGAAAGCATTATTTTCCGAAAGTAACTAGCAAATTGAGATTTATTTCCGCAAACGGGTAGCAATGTGATAACCCGAGTTAGGGTGTCACAATCCCCTCTATTTTTTTCAAGATTTAATCATTAAACCTTGAACCAGTACTTTCACCGATTCAATGACAGATCCGATTTTAAAAACCTTGATTTTTTTTTATATTATATGTTTCATTTCATTTGCACTATTCCTCGTGCATCATCACTTGGTAATTGGACCAGCTCTATATATATAAAGTAGCTACTAGAGCCACAAATTAAGGTAAGCCACCAAATCACATCAACAACATCCTTGGCTTTAACTATTGACTAAACCATGAAGCCTGCACTTCTTACCCTCACCTTCTTCTTCTTTGCCTTCACAACCAAACTTCAATTAGCTTTCTCACAAGATGTAGAACAAGTGGTGGATATCAGTGGTAACCCCATTTTTCCAGGTGGCCAATACTATATTGTGCCTGCTATTTTTGGCCCACCAGGCGGTGGAGTAAAACTTGGCAAAACTGGAGGTTCAACTTGCCCAGTTACTGTCCTGCAAGATTACTTTGAGGTCAACAATGGCTTGCCAGTAAAATTCAGCATTCCAGGGATAAGCCCCGGTATCATCTTTACAGGTACTGCGTATTACCATAGTTAGAGCATAATAATTAGAGTGTGTTAGTTAGATTAGTTTGATGAGTTAACAAGTAAATTGGGCTCTGTTTGCAAAAGAGTTTTGAAATTTGATGAAGCAAGTTTTGTAAACTTCGTTTTTTTTTTTGGTTTAAAACGAGTTTATAGTATAAGTCACAATATTAACTTATTTTACACACTTTATCTTATATCAATTTCTCTTATTTCTCTCCTTTTCTATCATGTTCTTCAACAGGTACACAACTAGACATTGAGTTTTTAGAGAAACCTAACTGTGCTGAATCATCTAAGTGGGTGATATTTGTTGATAATGAAATCCAAAAGGCATGTGTTGGTATTGGTGGCCCTGAGGACCATCCGGGCAAGCAAATAGTGAGTGGCAAGTTTCACATTGAGAAATACAATCAGAACTACAAGCTTGTGTTCTGTGTCTCAGGGTCTCCCACTTGTTTGGATATTGGAAGGTATGATAATAATGAAACTGGAAGGCGTTTGAATCTGACTGAGCATGAGCCTTTTGAAATCGTGTTCATAGATGCTGCTGTTGACTCTGGAATTAGGTCCGTAGTTTGAATTGAATATGAAATGAAATCTCAAGGCTAGATACTGTTGAGTAAAGAGATGTAATTTTAGTTTTTCTTTTTGAGTTGCATTCTCTTTTTGACAAAATCTCAACGCAAGTATTGAATAAGTGGAAATAATGGCTATCCTTGTGATGTGTTCTCTTTTTGAAGCTGCTTCTTGGTGTTCACATGTATTCCCTTTCTTTTGATCTCTCTATCTCTAAATATTTGTAGGTAACTAATGTTGGTCTTTAATTAGACAAAAACCACTTCTCCCATGACTACTGATAGAATGACCAGATGGTATATATACCATGGTTTAATTTGGGTTGACTACTTATGAAATGATTTTAATCTAAAGTAAAAATGGTTTCTAATAAACCAAGCAATTGTTGATGGAATTGAACTTAATCTCAAGTAACTCTGTCAGCTCATTTAATTTTCGACCCTGTTCAAATTGTTGGGGGTGTTCGTGAATTGGATTGGATCGATTTTGAGCTAAAAAATCATCCGATCCAATGACTAAAACAGTATACAGTTTGGATTGGATTGGTTTGCTTCCTTAAAAAAATTTGATCCAATCCAATCCAATCAAATACGGTTTGGATTGGATTGGATAATTCGGTTTTTGTTATACTTTATTTTTTTTCTTATGTCAAGTGTCATTTCCACTTATTTAATAGTGGTCAAAAGATAATTTTCATTTAAGAGAGCTAGCTTATGGTGTCTAATACCTATTTTAACATCTCTATACTAGTAGAACAATAGAACATTTATGAAAGTCAGCAACTATGTGTTCTGTTCCGGCCAAATATCTCGGATATGAGATACTCGGCTGAACGAGGATTAGTGGGGTGTTTTTGGATTGTGCTTGACAGAATGTGGATTCTGCTCCTACGTATCCAAAAGGGAATCAAAGCAAACGTAGTTCTGAATGAGGGTTAAGCCCCCTATTTATAGTGATCTCTCAGGATCAGGCTCCGAAATAGGCGGAGGAATATTTGGATCAGATCGCGATCATGGGGAGAGATATCCGGAGCCTGATTGTCCGGAGTGACATTATGGCTAGCGAGATATTCGGCCCAGTTAGCTGCGGATGGATAGCTTGGGTCCGAGTAGTTATTCTCGGGTGTCAGGTGTGCTGACATGTCCTCGGCTTCGGAGGAGTTTGGGCCAAGGCCCATTCGTGGGGGTAAGCTCGGTTGGTCCAGTGTATAGACGAGTTCTCGGTCTTACATTCTCGGCCAGTACACAAGCCCCCCGAGCTCCGAGCTTGAATAAGCGAAGGAGCTGATACGTATGAAACCGAGCTTATTTTTCGGCTATGCAGTTATCCACATTCTCAGCTGTCGTTTCAATCAAGTCTTCTCTCTCTGTCAGAGAAAGCAATTATTCCCCTATTACTTCTTCGGCACGCCATAGACAAGAAACCCTAGAGTTCCGCGCCCATTTAATGGGGGGGAAAATCAAAAGTCGCGTCGGGACAATCAAAAGTCGCGCCCTTTTTGGGCCCGATGGACAATGGGCTTCCAATCGCAGGCTATAAATACCTCCTCTGGCGCCAACTCCCTCCTACTTTGCTTACCCTTCTTTGCCATTCACCCTTGTCTTCCAAGTTTCTGCCATTGTCTCTCTGCTTATCATCCTCCAGGTACGCTCCGTCTCTTCCTTTCCTTCGTGCTTCTAAGCTCTATTTCTGGTTTCCAGATATGAGTTCATCTGTGTCTTCTGAGTCGAATACTTCGCCTCTGGTTGAGCGCGAAGTTTCCCCAATTGGGGGATCCCTTTCTGTTTCTTCTGTTCCTTCACGGGAACTGAGCGTTGGGGAGGCGGAACCGTCCTCCTCCGGGTCATCTTCGACTGACTCAGATTCTTCCGAGTCTGATTCGCCTAGGTCCGGTTCTCCCCCTCCCAGAGTGTCCAAACCCGCCGCTCGCAAACAACGCCTTAGGGTTCCAAAAGACCCTATTCCCGATATTACCCTTCCTGGGTATACCTGGGTTAAAGGGGAGGTTGGAACCTTTTTTTTCTGACTACCAAACTCCTGATTCAATTGTTCAACTTCGGTCCCATATCAATATCTCGGCCTCCGGAGACGAGTCCGAGTTTATTTGTTCTCCGTGCTCGAGCACCGAGTGTGTCTTTCTAAGGGCTCGTCCTTCCGAGCCCCCCTTTACATATATGTATAAAACACTTTTTGAAAAACTGCATGTGTCTCTTCCTTTTACTGAGTTTGAGTGCGACGTTCTGAGAACCATGAACGTCGCACCTACTCAGCTTCACCCTAACAGCTGGGCTTTTATGAAAGCCTTTCAGATTCTATGTAAATACATAAGGATAGAGCCCACCACTCCAAAAATTTTGTACTTTTATCAAACCAGATTTGGCGAGAAAAAGGGATGGGTATCCCTTAATGGGTTGAACCGAAGAGGTCTTCTTAGTTTATTCGCATCGTCGTATAAAGACTTCAAGGTTGGCTTCTTCCGTGTTACGCCTTCGAGTTCTCATACCTCCCACTTTTTTGACGAGAATAAATATGCCAAGTTTCCTTTATCTCGGCAATCCTCTCCCACAAAATTCATCGGCTTGAGTATCATTCCTGCTAGGCCGAGGATAGGCGGGATATAGATGTACTAGAAAATCTTCCTCGGCCCCTCCATTGTGCACGCCTTCTGAAACTCCCCTTCTCCTCCACCCCAAGGTCCGACCTTAAAAGTAAGTGCTCGGCTTTTTAGTTTCTTAAGTATTTTCTGCATGTGTTGTTATACTAACAACCCTTTCTTTTTTGATCATCATGGGAAAATTCGACTTTTCAAAGCTTGTCAAGGCTGGTGTTGGTAAAGAGGGTCAGGGTCCTTCTTCAACCGAGAAGAAACAGAAAAGACCTCCTCCCACCAAGGCTTCTGCAAAGGGGGCTTCATCATCCGCCCCTCAAAAAAGGAAGAGGGCAGAGGTTGAAGCGGTTGCCGAAGATTCTCCCCTTCTTGGCCCAAGCTCCCCTCGCCCTACTACTCAGGGGACGCAAATCGCGGGGCGGGAACAGCCACTTTCTGCCCCCCTCGAGCCAAAATGGTACAACACTACCACGAAGGCGGGGACTTCATCTCTGGGGTGAAGACTTCAACCCCTCCTCCTCTTTCGACTCGAGCCTCCTAAAAGCCGCTGATCTTCGGTTTATCAAGCAGCAAGGGGCCCGATCCAGCATGGAGGCCCTCTCGGTCTACTGCCTTCGTGCTGCAGCTTTGGCCCGTTTCTGTAGCCGAGAGGTGACGGAGACCGAGAGGAAGTCTCAACAATTGGAGTCCGAGTTTGCTGCTATCGAGAGGTTGAAGGGGGATCTTTCCCGGATTTCCTCCGAGAATGAACGCCTGACTACCACCATTGCTGACATTAATACTCGGAACTCTGAGCTGGATTCTCGGGCAAAATCAGCCGAGGAAGGCAGAGTTCGGGTTGAAGAAGACAAGGCTCGTGCCGAAGGAAAGCTCAAAGAGGCTCAGGCTGAGATTGATCGGCTCAAGGCCGCCTTGGAGGCTGAGATCCAGGCTAAGATGCTGCTCGAGGAGGACGTAAAGGAGGCCACCAGCTGCATTGTCATCGAGCACCGGAAAGGTTTTGACAAAGCCATTGCCCAAGCTGAGGTTCTAGTTCCCGGCATCGACCTTTCGGGGGCCGATGTGAACATGGAGGTGGTGAATGGGGAACTTGTTCCCATTATTCCCGAGGGGGAGGAAGAGGTGGACGTGGTGGGGGGCTCTCCCGAAGGTCACATAGAGGCCGAGGAAAGCCATAGGGGGGAGTAGCTGTTATAGTTTTTTGTTTTTTGTCCATCCTTTGTACTGGGCTCATGCCCTTGTAACCTGACATTATTGAATGAATATCATTATCATTTTACTGATTCTTTGTTGTGTTTGGCTTGTCCATCGAATCTTCGGCTAAGGCCGAAATACTCTACCGTCCAAAATGGACGGTGGTCGTTACACGAAAAACACGTGTTTTACGTTTTGCGTTGTCATGCATTAAATGCTTTGGAAACCGTAATGGGTTCACGCAATCATTGCCTTTTGCTTGGTTTCGAGGTTTGTTTTCCCAACAAACTCTCACGCATGCTACTTCCTTTCTTGCTTATAAATAGGGCCCTTCTCACTTGTTCATTCCTCATCCTTTTCTATCATCCAAGTTCGTTTCTTACTTCTCTTCCACCCGAGTAGTTCTATGCTAACGTCAGGGGTTTACGTTCCCCTCTCCCAGTTAACATCCTTTTTTGGGTTTCACATCCGCCAAAAAGGATGTAAGTGGGAGATGGGATCCAGAATTCCTTTTATGATTTAATCCTTCAAAAAGGATGTTAACTGGGAGAATAGCAGTCTTCGGGAGTGGCGAAAGGGGTAGAGGTCGTCTACTCCCGGAGTTGGACGAGCACCTCATCGTCCAGCTTTCTCAGGGGGAAGTGACTACAGCCTCCCTTAAGAGAGACTGGTGGCGCTTGATTGGGGGGATTGGGGGCCGTCTGGACTTGCCCCTGCTTTGATTGGGGGGACTACTGCCCCACCGAGCGGCCCTTGTTTTCAATTTCGGCTTTCGACTTCAGTGTAGTGCTCGGTCCCTTGAATGTACTTTTCAAGAGTCAAACTCGGTTTTATTTTTGCGCATTGTACTCGGTTTCCTTGAATGTACTTGTCAAACTCGGCTTTATTTTTGCCTTGCGCATTGTACTCAGTTTCCTTAATAAAATAATGGCTCGTACTCGGCCTTTCCGAATTTTGTTCTTTGCCCATATTCAGCTTTACTAATTTTGCGGCTTAAATTCAACGTCTATAACTTAATAATAACTCGGATTCAGCTAGTAAGATCGTGCTTGACCTTTATACTTAACTTTTTGGCTCGTACTCGGCCAACAGGCTCAAACTTGGCCTTTGGAACTTAACGGCTCGGACTCGGCCGCCGGGCTCAAACTTGGCCCCTTTGACTGGCTCGAACTCGGCCATTGGCTCGTACTCGGCCACGAGGCTCCAACTTGGCCTTTGGAATTTAACGGCTCGGACTCGGCCGCCGGGCTCAAACTTGGCCCCTTTGACTGGCTCGAATCGGCCATTGGCTCGTACTCGGCCACTAGGCTCAAACTTGGTCTTTGGAATTTAACGGCTCGGACTCGGCCGCCGGGCTCAAACTTGGCCCCTTTGACTGGCTCGAACTCGGCCACTGGCTCGTACTCAGCCACTAGGCTCAAACTTGGCCTTTGGAATTTAACGGCTCGGACTCGGCCGCCGGGCTCAAACTTGGCCCCTTTGACTGGCTCGAACTCGGCCATTGGCTCGTACTCGGCCACTAGGCTCAAACTTGGCCTTTGGAATTTAACGGCTCGGACTCGGCCGCCGGGCTCAAACTTGGCCCCTTTGACTGGCTCGAACTCGGCCATTGGCTCGTACTCGGCTACTAGGCTCAAACTTGGCCTTTGGAATTTAATGGCTCGGACTCGGTCGCCGGGCTCAAACTTGGCCCCTTTGACTGGCTCGAACTCGGCCATTGGCTCGTACTCGGCTACTAGGCTCAAACTTGGCCTTTGGAATTTAACGACTCGGACTCGGTCGTCGGGCTCAAACTTGGCCCCTTTGACTGGCTCGAACTCGGCCATTGGCTCGTACTCGGCTACTAGGCTCAAACTTGGCCTTTGGAATTTAACGGCTCGGACTCGGCCGCCGGGCTCAAACTTGGCCCCTTTGACTGGCTCGAACTCGGCCATTGGCTCGTACTCGGCTACTAGGCTCAAACTTGGCCTTTGGAATTTAACGGCTCGGACTCGGCCGCCGGGCTCAAACTTGGCCCCTTTGACTGGCTCGAACTCGGCCATTGGCTCGTACTCGGCCACCAGAATAAGATGCCTGCAAAATAAATACTTCGGCAAAGCAAGAGAAAATAAAACCATATTCATAATAAATTTTGCTTTTTATTGAATGGAGTCCGCGGTGTGCCTCGTTAAAACCTCCCCGGTCAAAACCCATTTTGGGAAAAAATACCGAGGTAGGAAAAAGAGTACAGCACCCGACTATATACATCAGCTGTAATAAAACTTCAAATGAGAGGCATTCCAAGTCCTCGGGATAGGATTTCCCGACAATTCTTCTAACCTATATGCCCCGTTCCCCAGGTTTTCAGCTACTCGGAATGGTCCCCCCCAGTTTGCCGCTAACTTGCCTTCCGTGCGGTCCTTCCTCGCTTCCCCTTTTATTCTCAAGCACTAAGTCTCCGCGAGAAAACTCCTTGGCCTCACTCTTGAATTATACCTTCTAGTGGCTCTCTGTTTTTGAGGCTTCTTCTCGATTCTGGCTTCCTCCCTAACTTCTTCTACCAAGTCAAGTTCGATCCTCATATTGCTCTCATTGTCGTTCGGCTCGTGTTGCACACGTCGGAAAGACGGTTCACCAACCTCTCTTTGGGATCATGGCGTCGGTTCCACGACGTCAGCCTGAAGGGTGTTTCTTGAGTGGTAGATTGAGGAGTACAGTGGTAGCCCCAGAGAATACTCGGTAACTCCTCTGCCCAAGCTCCTTTAGATCTTCCTACTCTTTTCTTCAGTTCCCCGAGGATGATCTTGTTAGCTGCTTCGGCCTGCCCATTGGTTTGGGGGTGCTCAACGAATGTAACTTGGTGCTTAATACCGAGGTTGTCATAGAATTCCCTTAGCTTCTTATCCACAAATTGTCTTCCGTTGTCAGTGACGATTGCAAAGGGAATTCCGTGCCTACAAATAAGGCTCTTCCACACAAATTTCTGCACTCTCTCGGCGGTAATCTTGGCCAAAGGCTCTGCTTCGATCCATTTGGTGAAGTAGTCCACTGCTACCAGTAGGAATTTGACTTGGCCTTTGGCTACTGGGAAAGGCCCTAGTATGTCCATTCCCCACATTGCGAACGGCCAAGGCGAGTTTAATGTGTGAAGTCCTTCAGGGGGGGTATGATTTACATTGGAAAATCTCTGACACTCATCACACCGCTTCGTCCACTCCATGCAATCAGCTCTAAGGGTAGGCCAATAGTACCCTGCTCAGACTATCTTGGAGGCCATTGATCTGCCTCCACCGTGAAAACCACAGATTCCTCGGTGAACCTCTTCCATGACATACTTGGATTGTGCCATGGTCAGACATTTTAGCAAAGGCGCCGAGAATCCTCGCTTATACAGCCCTGAGCCTGACTTTCCTGGCTTCGGCCTGATCCAAGGGTAGAGTTTCTGAGGATAAATACTCCCATATAGGTGCCATCCACTCTCGGTCAACCAACTCGTTGGCCATCACCTCTTCTATCCCAATGCTTGGTTCATTGAGGGTTTCTTGAATAACCGTTCTGTGGTGTCCCGGCTTCTTTGTGCTGGCTAGCTTAGACAGCAAATCAGCCCGAGTGTTTTCTTCTCGGGGAATGTGCTCAATAGTGAACTTTTCAAAGCCGGAGATTAATTGGTTGACCTTACACAAATATCTGGTGAGCTGAGGTTCCTTCGCCTGATAGCCTCCGGATATTTGTCCGGTGACTAGTTGTGAATCACTCCGGCACTTAGCAGCCTTTGCCCCCATTTCATTCGCCAGCCTTAGTCCCGCTATCAGAGCTTCATACTCGGCTTGATTGTTCGAGGTTTTGAATTCGAACTTTAACGATTGCTCCAAGATCAAATCTCCTGGTCCCTCCAGAATCACCCCCGCTCCACTGCCCCTGACATTCGAGGATCCATCCACGTATAAATTCCACCATATATCCTCAGCCACTGGCTGTGGATGGAGCTCGGCTATGAAGTCAGAGAGGCATTGTGATTTCAAGGGTCCTCTCATCTCGTATTTCAAGCCAAACTCGGACAACTCTACTGACCAAGCAATCATACGCCCCGCCAATTCGGGCTTTTTGAGTATCTGTTTAATCGGGTGATCCGTCTTAACAACCACTTGGTGACTCTGAAAGTACGGGCGCAACCGCCGAGCTGCGGTCACCAAGGCTAAGACCAGCTTCTCAATAACTTGATACCGAGTTTCGGCATCATGAAGCACCCTACTGATAAAGTATACTGGCATTTGGGCTTTCTCTACCTCCTGTACAATGACTGCGCTGATAGCATTCTCGGAGGCTGACAGATCTGGATACAATTCTTTCCCAGGGATGGGTCTTGTTAATATCGGCGGGGAGGACAGAAAGTCCTTGAAGTCGACAAAGGCCTTCTCGCAGTCCTCGGTCCACTTGAAGGTTTGGGGCTTCTTCAGCAGTTTGAAGAAAGGCCGAGCTTTCTCTGCGGATTTGGGTAGGAACCGAGATAATGACGCGAGTCGTCCTGCCAATCTTTGTACTTCTTTAACGTTCTGCGGGCTTCTCATCTCAATTACGGCCCGGCACTTATCGGGATTGGCTTCAATTCCCCGGTGCGTAAGCATAAAGCCGAGGAATTTACCCCCTGGACACCGAAAACACACTTCTCCGGGTTGAGCCTCATGTTGTACCTTCTCAGCTGCTGAAATATTTCTTCCAGATCTATAGGGTGGTGGCTGGGGTCATCAGATTTCACCACCATGTCATCCACATATACTTCCATGGTTCTGCCAATTTGCTTCTCAAATACCCGGTCCATAAGTCTCTGGTACGTAGCTCCCGCATTCTTCAGCCCAAACGGCATTACTCTGTAGCAGTAATTTGACCCCTCAGTAATGAAGGCTGTTTTCTCCTCATCCGGGGGGTACATTCTAATTTGGTTGTACCCGGAGTACGCATCCAAGAAGCTTAAAATTCTGTATCCGGAAGCCCCGTCAACCAGCCTGTCAATACTCGGCAAGGGATAAGAGTCTTTTGGGCATGCTCTGTTCAGATCCGTGTAATCAGTGCACATGCGCCACTTGCCGTTTGCTTTCTTGACGAGAACGACGTTGGTCAGCCATGTGGTGTATTCTACTTCTCGGATAAAGTTGGCCTTGACCAACTTCCCTGTCTCATCTTCGACTACTTTTCTCCTCTCTTCACCTAATCTCCTTTTTCTCTGGGCCACTGGCTTCGCCTCGGGACAGATTGCCAATTTATGGCATAAAAAGTTGGGATCAATTCCCGGCATGTCAGATGTGGTCCAGGCGAATAGATCGGCATTTCTGCGCAGCACTTGCTTTATTTCTTCTTTCAGAGTAGGTTCAAGGTGACCACCGAGCTTAGTACACTGTTCAGGCTGCACGCCGAGTTGGAACTTCTCTAGCTCCTCAATAGGTTGTGGACGTTGTTCCTGCACGTCCATCCTGGGATCCAGCTCAACGGAGTTTACTGAATTCACCGCCTTGTCCTTCCCCCTGTCTAGGGTTTCTACTGGTGCGGGTTTAAGTTTGCTCACCCGCAAACTATCAGCATAGCACTGTCTTGCCATCCTCTGATCTGCTCGGACAGCCACTATATCCCCCGAGCTGGAGGGGAACTTCATCGTGAGGTGGGGAGTAGAGACCACAGCCCCTAACTCGTTCAAGGACGGCCTTCCGATCAGGATATTATACGATGTAACAGCGTTAACTAGCACATACCTGACCATGATGGTTTTAGAAGCTCTGCCATCGCCAAAAGTGGTCAAGAGGTCAATATATCCCCGAGTATCAACTTTGCTCCCCTGCGAAGCCAACGAAGTTTTCGTCAGATGCGGCTGAATTGATTTCTCCGGGATCCCGAGCTTTTGAAACGTTGAGTAATACAATATATCCGCGGAGCTCCCCTGATCGACGAGGGTTCTTTTGACCGAGAAATTGGCCAACTGTACGGTGATCACCATGGGGTCATCCTGGTTGGGATCTACTCCCACAAAATCTTCATCAGAAAAGATAATAGGGGGGGAACTTCGGGGAGGCTTGCCAGATACCGAGTTAACAGCTCGGATGGCCCGCAGATGTCTTCTCCGAGCTGAACTTGTGGTGCCTCCCCCCGCGAACCCTCCTGAGATGGTGTTTATCACCCCCCGGATGACATTATCCTCTTCCCGTCTTTCATTCTGCCTTTCTCTGGTCTCTGCTCTCTCATCATTTCGTCGATCGCCGCCCCTCCTCGGGCTTCGGTCACCCTCTCTCCTTCTGTTTCCACCGCGCCTCTCACTGTTGTTGTTGTTTCTTCGGACAAAGTTGTTGAGGTGGCCAGCCTGAACCAGTTCTTCAATTTTATCCCGTAGGACCCAGCACTCCTCGGTGGTATGGCCATAGTTGCGGTGATACCGACAATGCTTCTGGCGATCCGCGTTTCGGGGGGTGTGGCCACGATTTGGGAGCTGCAGAAGCTCCGCGCTGTACGCTTCCTCGAACACCCGAGCCCGATTTGTATTGAGGGGAGTATAATGATCATACTTTGGTCCCCTCTAGAAAGGCTCGACCGGGCCTTTCAATCTCGGCTTATCACCCCCTGCCCTCCTCTTGTCTCTACCTTCTCGCCTGTCGGCCTCATCGGTCTGATCCCTTTTCTTGGACTCCTCCACCTCCTCCATATTGATGTAACCTGTAGCTTTTCTTCTCAGTTCGTCCATATCGGCCGGTGGTTTCCGAGCTAAGTACCTATCAAAAGGGCCAGGTCTCAACCCGGTCAGGATGGTGTGTAGTGCAACATCGGCACTGAGATTGGGGATGAGTACCGCCTCCTTGCTGAATCTGGCCATGAAGTTGCGCAGGGATTCATTCTTCTCTTGCCTAAAGTTCACCAGTGAGGCCGAGGTTTTTTGGTGGGCTCGGCTCGTGGCAAACTGAGCGCTGAACTTAGCCACAAATGTATCAAAAGAGTCCACCGAGGCTGGGGGTAGCTGGGTGTACCAAGTCAACGCTGCCTCCTTCAGTGTGGTTGGGAAAACTTTGCACATGACAGCGTCGTCATCCGTAAAAAGGTACATCTGCGTGGTGAAGGCGTCCAAGTGGCGCTCGGGGTCTGAGGTGCCATCATATTTGTCAATGTTGATGGGCTTGTAGTTGGCTGGCAAGGGGACCCCCATGATATCGTTCGTGAAAGGATGCCTCGGCTTCCGCAGGCTGGCCTTGTCATTAAGTCTGTTCGTTTGGAGTGAAAATTCTGGGGCCTGCTTAGGGAATCCCTCTTCCTCTGCTCGGTTGTTGTGGTGGGAAGCCCGGAGGTGAGGACCCCCTTCCCGATACAAGTTTCTGGACCCCTCAATCTCGGGAGGTCGGCGCTCTCTTTCATGTGAGGAAGAGACCGACCTCTCCCTGCTCTGCTCTCTCTCACGACGGTCATTCTGCCGGCGGATTTCTTCATTCTCCCTTCTCAGCGCTGCAACTTGCTCGAGAAGCTCCTGAACCACGGGATTGTCAGTCATTCCTGCTGGGCCTACGGACTGTTCTCCATTATCCCCGTTAACTCCGTTGTTGGCATTCCTTGGCTCCTCCCTCCTGCAGTTTCCGCTTCTCATCCTCACCATTTTGTGTGGTATGGGAAAATATTTGCTTTGATCCCCACAGACGGCGCCAAATGTTCCGGCCAAATATCTCGGATATGAGATACTCGACTGAACGAGGATTAGTGGGGTGTTTTTGGATTGTGCTTGACAGAATGTGGATTCTGCTCCTACGTATCCAAAAGGGAATCAAAGCAAACGTAGTTCTGAATGAGGGTTAAGCCCCCTATTTATAGTGATCTCTCAGGATCAGGCTCCGAAATAGGCGGAGGAATATTTGGATCAGATCGCGATCATGGGGAGAGATATCCGGAGCCTGATTGTCCGGAGTGACATTATGGCTAGCGAGATATTCGTCCCAGTTAGCTGCGGATGGATAGCTTGGGGCCGAGTAGTTATTCTCGGGTGTCAGGTGTGCTGACATGTCCTCGGCTTCGGAGGAGTTTGGGCCAAAGCCCATTCGTGGGGGTAAGCTCGGTTGGTCCAGTGTATAGACGAGTTCTCGGTCTTACATTCTCGGCCAGTACATGTTCCTTATTAACCATTATTTGATTTGATGAAGAGTGGGGAAAATTTTAGAGAATTCTTGACAAAATATCGGGAGTTTGAGAAAAAAATAGTTTCATATATCTCATTCCAACAAAAATGTTAAAGAGAATGAGGGTCATAAAAGTATGAAAAACGATGTTTAAGTATGAGTAACACTATAATTTTAAAAATAATGTTTGGATTGGATGTCACTAGGGGATCAAAAATCCGACTCAATCCAAAAAAAAAACGATTTTTTTGATTTTTTATTTTATTTTTTATTTTTCAATTCGATTTTTATGGTTTGGATCGATAGATAAACACCCTAATCAAATCCACGAGAGTTAGTTACCGATAAGCATTAGCAAAGGCATCACACAGCAAATATAATAAAGTAACGCTCTTCCCCTCGTGGACCACGAGCAGCTCATGAATATATTTTATTAAAAACTTCATAAATAATTTATTATTTTATAATTTGTTTGCTGTTCACCGTGTTGTTGTGATCCAAATTCGAATCTCACACGTAGTGTTTGATAAACGTGATTTTAAATAGAATTAATTTTATAGAATTGATTCTAATATAATTGATTTTGAAGTGAAGTGACATATGTTTGGATGTTTTTATTTTGAAAGTAAATTTGATATAAAACTTAGTATAAATTTTCAACTCAAAAGCAGAACCTACAATTAGCTGCTTCTCTAAGAATAAATTCTGGAAGGTAAAATTGCTTCTCCAACAAAGAGCCAAACATCTCAAATTTGGTCAAACGTGGGTTTGACCACCATCAAACTCACTTTTGATGGTTTTCACCATGAAACCAAACATATGCTGTAAATGCACATTTTTTTAAATAATTATCTTCTCACAGCTTTTTTATATATTTTTTTATATTTGATTAATAATGTAGTATATATAAATTGGTAATTAATAACATATATTGCATAGTTAGTAGATTATTAAAGAGGTACATTAGTTAATGGTTAACCTGTTAATCATTAAAGGTTAAATTAATGTGAATGTCTCTGAATTATTTGAAAATTAACTTAAGCACTTAGAAAATTGTAATTGTCATCCTTACACTTTTTAGTTAGGATTTTTTTTTTACGTGATCTATCCATTCGACTTTGTGGGTTTTTGAACTTTTTGAAAAAATTCAAATTAGTCCCACACTTTTAAAGAAAATTCAAACATGTCCCTGTATATTTAATTTGGAACCCTAACTAAAAAGTGTGTGAGGGAGTTTATGCGGTGACTAAATTACAAACTTGTAAAGTATATTTTATTATTTTTGGGGTGGGCCAACCCACTAAATATTTCAAGAAATCAAAGATACAAAGTTAAGATTTAGTTGCTCTAAAATGAGTGACTCAAAACATTTAATCAATTGAAATCTTTATAGATTTATTAAACCAACAGTGATACATTCTTATTTTCTAGCTAAATCCTACCAATTAATATATAGAGTTGGACAAACATCATAAGTTCTCAAAATATATGATCCAATATCATTGACCAAGCCTCTCCCCAAAAAAAAATTATCATTGACCAAGCTTAATGGAATATGTTTTTGGATGGACGTTTGATAAAAGTGATTTTGAATATAATTGATTTTATAAAATTGATTTTTTTAGAATTGAGTTTGAAGTGAAGTGATTAGTTTGGATATTTTTATTTTGAAAGCAAGTTTGATGTAAAACTTAACCCCTCTCGGGATAGAATATTAACTAGATAGGCATGATACGATAGATGACATGATTGATTTATCCTATCCTGCTGGCTCTTCAAACAATAGTTTAAGGTGTCATAGAATTATCCTATCATATCTCTCATATCATAAACCACCAAACGAACCCTTAAGGTGTCATGAAAGGATATTAAAGAGAGGTTTTTCAATTCTTCTAAAATCTGAAGACCAGCAACCGCACTTGCTGTGCGAGAACTTTCAAATAAAAATTGAAAACGCCTTGACCGTCAACGTGGTTTTGATAAACAAAAAGCTTGATTTATTCCGTGCAAGTTTGAAACAATATTAATTTTCTCTCCTCTCCTTGCTCTAGGAAGAGTGTGAGAGTTGATGTTATATGTCATGTTATAATATTTTGAAAGAATATATATTTTTTAGAACAATTTTTAAAAAATATGTTAAATCTCAAAAAAAAAAAAAAACATTTGCATTATCATTATCCTATGCCAAAATAATTCTTAAAAATAATATTATTTTCATGCAAATTATAATTTTTATTTATAATTTTTTATCGTTTCTACCTTTAATTTATTTATCAATTTTATATATCATTTTTTCGAACGTATCCTAGGCCTACTATGTCTACCATGTCTCCTCAACCAAGCATGAAGTCTGCTGCGTTCTCCAGGGAACCACTCCACCCAACAAATTTCTCAACAAAAGGAGAGGAAAAAATCTTTACATGAAGTCCAATTTAGTGCATGTTCGGTTTGCAGCAAACCGTAATTTGGCACTCAAACCCCAGTTGCTAATGTAATTGGAGTGTTTGAGAGTAAAATTCAATCCAAAATAATTGATTCCTAGATCGGTATGATTGATTTTAGTAGAAGCAATAATTTCTAGATGTTCCGTTTAGAATAATTGATTCTAGATATAGGACATACAAAATTGTACATATTTACATCTAAAAAAATATTTTACTTTATCACGAACAAAATCAATTCTTCCAAACCCACTTTTAAAATATTATTACCAATTTTTTTAACTTGATTTTTTTCAAAATCAATTATACCAAAATCAATTCTATCAAAATCTAAAACAAACGAACCTACAAATGAGAAAGTGTTTATTAAACAAATAAGAAAACATTAACTAATGTACTTTAAACATCGGTTAAAGAATAAAAAGAAGTTTCTTTGGCTGTATTTCAAAATTAGGACAACGATATCTTTAATTTTCCAATAAAAATTGCTTTTACTAGAATTCGTAATCAATGTCCTAATAATACTTGTTAGTAAGATCCTATTAGTATATACAGTACAATACTTGTATTCCATATGTATTTCAATTAGACTTACCGTATTTCAATTAAGCTCACTGTTAGAGTTAGTTAGAGACTAACTAACTACACTTTGTATCTCTGACCCTATATATACGGCTCCCTTGTAATGAAGCAATTCAGAAATGAAATTCACTAAATTCATTCAATGCAAACTCTCTCTTTCTCTCTAGTTCTTGTTTCGTTTATGGTATCACAGAGCTTTTTTCTTGGGCCTAGGGGTTCTTGCAATTCCACCTAGGGTTTCTTCATCTTCGTCTTTCTTGAGCTTGGTTATCCAAATCAATGGCGTCTGGTTCATCTTCTTTTGCTGTTACGTCGTTTGCACCACCTCTATCCATAAAGCTTGATGACAAGAATTTCTTGCTATGGAATATGCAGGTTGAAGGTGTGATTATCTCTCATAAACTTCATAAATTTGTGATTAATCCTTCAATTCCTCTGAAATATGCCACTGAAAGTGATCGATTACAAGATAATGTGTCTGGTGAATATGATAAATGGCTAGTACAAGACCAAATCATGTTCACATGACTTCTTTCTACTTCTTCTGATTTGTTTTTACCTCGTGTTCTTGGTTGTAAACATTCGTCCAAGTTTGGGTTCGCATTCATAAGCATTTTCAAGCTCACCTTCGAGTAAAAGTGCGGCAATTTAGGTCAGAATTGAAAAGCATCAAGAAATCATATCGTTCAATTTTTGAGTACTTTCTTCGAGTAAAAGCTATTGCTGATGCTTTATCAGCCATTGGAGATCCTATCTCAGAGCAGGATCAGATTGATGCAGTGTTGGATGGTCTACCTGAGGAGTATAACTCCTTTGTCATGATGATTTATGGCAGACCTGACTCCCTTCTCTTTCGGACATTGAAGCTCTATTGTTAGTTCAGGAAGCTCAATTAGATAAGTTTAGGCAAGAACTTGCTGTTTCGAATGTGTCTTCTAACATTTCTCAAGCCACAAATGGTCAAGCCTCAAACTTCAATGACAATGCTCTATCTCAAAGCAATTTCCAGCCTCGTGGTGGCCGTGGCAGAGGTGGTCGCGGTAGAGGCCGTGGAAGAGGCAGAAATGGTGGAGGCACTGGAAATCGGCCAACATGTCAATTATGTCGAAAATATGGGCATGATGCCTATAACTACTGGCATCGGTTTGAAGAAGATTTTGTGCCTTCCCAGCCTTTACAGGAAAATCAGAATCAATTCACAGCTCCTTAATCAAAGTAGTATAATGCAAATCAACCACTTTGAGTCAGGCCACCTCCCACAAACAATTCTCAGCCTAGTGCCTATATGGCAACTCAAACACAACCACAACACTCTGATGTAACTCAAGAACTAGCTGCACCAAACCAGCTTGACTCTAAGATGTGGTATCCTAACTCAGGAGCATCACACCATCTCACACCTTATAAGTACAATTTGGCTCACAGCACTGCAAACACTGGAAATGACCAAGTCCACATGGGCAATGGTCAAGGTCTTGACATACACTCTATTGGTTCTAATACTCTTTCAGCCCCCTTCAATTCTTCAATTACTCTTTCTTTAGACAATTTACTGCTTTTGCCTTCTATCACTAAGAACTTACTTTCAGTTTCAAAGTTTGCAAAAGATAATCATGTGTTTTTCGAGTTTCACCCTACAACTTGCTTTGTTAAATCACAGGCCTCTAAACAAGTCTTACTAGAAGGGTCTTGATGGGGTTGGATTCCGGCAAGTGTACCAGATTCGTCGTCAAGTAATAAAAAGATCGATCCCTCAGAGACCGTGATCTCAAATAACAATTAATTATTAAATCAATTAAACTGGACTATATAGAAAGGGATTTTGAAAAGATTTGATTTTTGAAATAAGAAATAACTAGAAAATCAGATATTTAAGAATGCAATCAATTAAAAGAGGAAAGTAAATCAATTAGGGGTTTTTCAAATCAAAAGAGATTCCTAGGAACTGGGTTACCAACAAGATTGTTCATGTTACCAAATTGACTACCCCTTGTTAATTATCAAAATTGCTTTGAAGGCGAATTTATCCTTAATAAGTTAATGCTCCCTCTCGGGTTACAAAAACCGTGCCCAATTAAACCAACCCCTACTCTCGTGGTAATTGAATTTAGATTGAACCCTTTAAGTTCTGTGACAATTCGTGAACCCTCGAAGGACCGCTTCTAACTCTCGTGATTTAAGTCCTAAGTTTGATTCCTATAGATCCAATACCTAAGTTCACCGCTAGGTTCCTCCTTAGAGTATCTATGACATGCAAATAAGTGCGCACCAGATTCACAAGTAATTCATGCGATAGAAACCAAATCGAAAGCGAAATCAAAATTAACAAAGGGAAAATATCAATTCATAACATCAAACAGATCTTGGGCATAGCCCCAATCCCTAGAAATAAAACTACTACTCAAGCATTGCCATTTTAAGAGCAAGCTTGATTAATAATAACATGAAAGAAAACCTAAGAGAGGAGAAGAAGAAGAAGAAGAAGAAGAAGAAGAAGAAGAAGAAGAAGAAGAAGAAGAAGAAGAAGAAGAAGAAGAAGAAGAAGAAGAAGAAGAAGAAGAAGAGAAAATCCTAATTTTGCCTAAAGTAGCAGCCCAAAAAGTCCCTCAAAAGTCCCCTATTTTTGAGCCTAAGTGCTCTATTTATATATTAGGGTAACTTGAATCCCAAGCAATCACAAATTTACATCAAATCAGTTTCTAAAGATCCATATATTGCAAGTCACGGTCGTGATGCCTGTCACTGCCAGGCCGTGACGGATTTTGCCTTGTAGGTTGCTCTGCTGGTTGGTCTGTCACGGCCGTGACCACCATCACGGCTTAGCCGTGATCAATCCTGCCTGTGAGGGTCTAGTTCAGTTGGCATGTCACGGCCGTGATGGACATCACGGCCTGGCCGTGATCAGCTCTGACTTTTCCATTCTTTCTTTTCAGCACTACTCGATCACGGCCGTGATGGCCATCACAGCTAGGCCGTGATCAGTTCTGTTTGTCTCATTCTCTTGCTTTTCAAGCCCCATCTTCATGAAAGCTCCATCATGGTTAATCCTGAGCATTTAATCCTTAATTCCTGCACAACAACACCACAAAACCGCCTTACCCGTTCCAAGGTAAAAACTAACCAAAATCAAATTAGAAATGCCTCAACTATATGAAAATGCATGCAAAAATGTCAATGAAATATGAGGTGAAATCACACTCATCAAACCACCCCAAGCTTAAGACTTTGCTTGTCCTCAAGCAATTACTAAGGCCAGAAAAGATAATCAATCAGAGCATGGACAGTGAACCAAGAACCCGAGTAACTAATCCATGTGACAGGTGTTGGTCGACGGAATATAGGCAAGTATACCCAGTCGTGCAAGTAATACGGTGGTGAGACCGGTTATCGTATCCACAGGGATTGGATGTCAAGTACCAATTCACAAGCTCAGCAACTATCTAGACTAAGAAGAGAAATCAAAACAAACAAAAGAAAAGGAAAAGTTCTTTGAGGAATTCTATCGAACACTTGGAGTGCGAAAGGGATATGTTGGGACTAGACTTCACCAAACCTCTGTCTCATGTACTACCAGGACTAGATACCTCCCATTCATGCTTCAAATATTAAAATCAATCCACTAAATTACTCAAACCCCGATTCCTCGGATGGCAAGAGCCTAAATCCACTAATAGACCCTAATTCCTTAGGTGGCCTAGATTAATGAATTTGCATTAGGATTAGGGATTACACGATTACTAGTAAACCAAACTCCATTCCTAGATGCAAGGGTTACTAGGTGAGTAAATTCAGTTCCGGTTCTAATACGAATTTCCTAATTGCATATCAAAACACTAATCAAGTCATGGGGGTGCTAGCCACAACAAGCATTAAGCATGGAAAATTAATCACTAATACGAAGGCATGAACACTGAATAATAAGTCAAGGCAAATACATAATAATCAGTTTGATTACATCTAATCCCAACAAACGGGAATTAGCTACTCATAATTACAGAGAAAGCCAAACCAGAAAAGTAGTAGAGAAAGGAAGAAGGGGAGAACTCCATTGAAGCTTCCCACTGTCGTCACAGCAACCCCCTAACTCAGCTCCCTTTTAGGGATGGAACCCTAGCCCAGCCACAGCCTCCAAGTGCCTCCCTCTAAAACTCTCCAAAACAAAAAAAAAACTCCTTCATTCTGCCCTAAAACATCAATTTATACCAATCAGACTATGCGCGTGCTCGCAAGGCGAATGTTAAAAATCTGGTCTTCATAGATTGGATCTATCGCGAGGCGAGAGTTGCTCGCGAGGCGAAACCGAAAGGTTCTTCTCAAATACGCCCGTGATGAGCATCAGGGCCTGGGTGTGATGGCTTCTGTTCCTTAGGATCGCGAGGCGAGACATGGTTCGCGGGGCGAGGCAGAGAAGATGACATTTCTGGCACAGGCTGGTCTTCAGGCTTACGAGGCGAGTAGCCTCTTGCGGGGCGAGGCAGAGAAGATGACATTTCTGGCACAGGCTGGTCTTCAGGCTCGCGAGGCGAGTAGCCTCTCGCGGGGCGAGCATTCCCAGAATTGCTTCT
Organism: Sophora flavescens; assembly: GCA_030762895.1. Classification (NCBI taxonomy): domain Eukaryota; kingdom Viridiplantae; phylum Streptophyta; class Magnoliopsida; order Fabales; family Fabaceae; genus Sophora; species Sophora flavescens. Next base: position 94,092,951 of record CM061063.1, read on the forward strand.
GACTTTTGTCTTCTGCTTTGCTTGATCATGGCCGTGATGGTCATCACGGCCAGACCGTGATGGGCTCTGTTTGGCTCATATTCTTCACTTTTCAAGCTCTGTTTCATCCAGGCTCCATCATGGCTGATTTTGATCATTTTTCCTTAAATTCCTGCAAAACAACACCAAGAAACCGCTTCACCCGTTCCAAGGGAAAATCTAACTAAAATCAAATAAAGAATGCCTAATCTATATGAAAATGCATGCAAAAGTGTACAGGAAACATCATGTAAAATCACACTATCAAATCACCCCAAACTTATTCAATTGCTTGTCCTCAAGCAATCACTAAGGCCAGAAGATATATAATCAAAGCATGGATAGTGAATCAAGAACCCGAGTAAATACTAATCCAAGTAATAGGCATTTCAAACAATTCAGTAAGAGACAATCAGTTCAAGTCCAATTAGACGCTTAGGTTTCTTAAATTCATGTTCTCACTGATTTGGGCACTCTTTCTCACCTGAAGCTCACCCCAAGCTTATTCATTTGCTTGGCTCTCTTTTTCACCTCACTCAAGTGTTAGGGATATATGACAATTCGCTCGATTTCGTCAAGGAATGAATTCTACCATAAGCTTGACTATCAACCAAATCTCTACTTTATTAATGAAAACAATTAAGAATCAAGAGGTCTTTTGCTTTGGTTGTAATGTGGCCATGGGATTAATTGTTAGGTGGGGAAATCAAGAAAAGGACATTTCAAAAGGCTACACAAAATATCAATCATTGCAAACATGACACCTTCTAAAATACCTTTTTGGGTTTTGATTCCTTTTTCCACCTTTCTTTCTTTCTTTTTTCTTTTTATTTCTCATTTCTTTTTGTCATCCCCTTCTCTATATATTTTTCTTTTTCTTTTGTTTTTCTTTTGCTTGGAGAAGGGGAGATTTTTCAACTCAAGAGAAACATTTTTTTTTTCTGATTCTTTCATCCCATACTTTTTTCAACTACCTTTTTACCCTTTTTGTAATACTTTAGAAGGTCCTATTAAGCATCATTCAACAAAATAATTTAAGGTACCAAGAAAAGTATTTTTATTCTTTCAGGCTCAAAATTGGGCAACTAAGGGGTATCATTTAGTCATTCAAAGCTCAGAAGGCCAGAAGAATACCTAGTGCCTCAATCATTTTCAAAAATGTTTTCAAAAATTTTGAAGCTTCAAAACGGTTTCAAGTCAAGTTCTAGAGAATAACATCCAAGAGGAATAGCACTCCAACACAAAGAATGGGGTAGATTTAGTGAGTACCCCTTTTGGCTCAAAATCTCACATTTTAGTAGTTCAAAAATCAATGAGAAACACAAATCTATAGAACCATATGCTAATTATCAACTATCAAAGATTTTCTCAAGCAATTTTCCATTTGTAGCCATATCACAAGAATGAAAAATTGGGTTCAACAATTTACTATCACAATTTAATTGGCACTCAGTTCTCACAATTGGATGCATCATCTAAACAAGGGCAATCTAATTGTGTGATCATGCAAAGCTATTATGCAAAACTATATGAATGCAACATGAACAATGCAAATGCAAAATACCCCTACCCCAAGCTTAAGAATTTACATTGTCCCCAATGTAAACAATCAAGTTGGAAAGAGGAGAAAAAAATGGAACGGCTTACCGAGGCGGTAGCAGGTGTTGGCTTTCATTCCAGTCAGAAACTTGCTTGGGAAATGCATCACGGCCGTGAGCCTGATGGGTGCTGACTTTGCTTTTTCTTGCCTTCTTGCTCTCCCTTCCTTCTTCCCCTGAAATCACTTGGCAAATCTCAATTTATTATTTTTCCTCTTGATATTCTCAAATTATTCAAGAGGTTAAAATCAAAAACAAAATCTAACTAAAGAGAAGGGTTAAGAAAAGTTGGGTTGCCTCCCAATAAGCGCTTCTTTAACGTCACTAGCTTGACTCATTAAAAGGCATCCACCTGGATCCCATACCCTGTGGTATAAGGGCCAATTGGTGCTCAAGGTGTAAGATCCTCCACCCGGATCCCTTGGTTTATGGAGTGGCGACTGCAGCAGTAATATGACTCTGGCCACAATCCCACCTAGCCAGTGTGTGAAAACTCCATTGACCTTTGTAACTGCAGTAATGGATTCACTTTCCCTCGGGTCAAATGGTGTCTTCAGGAGGAAATTTGACAGACAAGTGGAAGGGGTTAGTTTTGCAGTGTCCACACATGCATGTAAGCCAACATATTTGTCCAATGCAGAAAATTCAGATTCCTTAGCAAGCATGATGGAATCCACTACCACTTCGTCTTCATCTTGAACTATCCCCAAAACCAGATTTTGCTCAATTTGCACTCCATGTGACTCTTGTACTAACTGTTTGCAAATTTCCTCAACTTGCGTTTTGAAATTCTGCATCACAGCTTCGATACTGTCACAGCTGGTTCTGATTTTGGTCTTAGAGATGGACAGCTCTTTGGAATATTGTTCTAGAGCAACCTTCAGAGGTGGTTGCTCCTTCCATTCCCACTCCTCAATTTCCCAAAGACTTGTGAAAGGTACTTCCTCTTCTTGTGACTCGTCCACCATCACCACTTCATCTTCAATTCGATCCATTCCCACAACCATATTTTGCTCAAATTCTGCTTCATGTGGCTCTATGGGAATCATACATGGTGGTGGAGGTGGTAAATATGAACAAATGGTTTCCCAATCCTCCTTGGAGATATTATATATCAGCCTACCCGTCACACTATCAACCTGTGCTGGAACAACATGATTCACCAAATCTATGACGTCTCCCAAACACCAGTTGTCCTCCAAAGTGTGACTTGAGGCTTCCTCATCAGGAGGATAATAACAATTGTCCATGAATTTCGTCCACCTGGCACAACCAAAACTCAAAACAAAAAGATCAAATATATACAGGAAAAATGTCTAAATTAGTTGCCTCCTTTGTTACTAATGATATTGGCAAAACCAATCCCCTGCAACGACGCCAAAAACTTGTTGGACGGAATATAGGCAAGTATACCCAGTCGTGCAAGTAATACGGTGGTGAGACCGGTTATCGTATCCACGGGGATTGGATGTCAAGTACCAATTCACAAGCTCAGCAACTATATAGACTAAGAAGAGAAATCAAAATAAACAAAAGAAAAGGAAAAGTTCTTTGAGGAATTCTATCGAACACTTGGAGTGCAAAAGGGATATGTTGGGACTAGACTTCACCAAACCTCTGTCTCATGTACTACCAGGACTAGATACCTCCCATTAATGCTTCAAATATTAAAATCAATCCACTAAATTACTCAAACCCCGATTCCTCGGATGGCAAGAGCCTAAATCCACTAATAGACCCTAATTCCTTAGGGGGCCTGGATTAATGAATTTGCATTAGGATTAGGGATTACGCGATTACTAGTAAACCAAACTCCATTCCTAGATGCAAGGGTTACTAGGTGATTAAATTCAGTTCCGGTTCTAATACGAATTTCCCAATTGCATATCAAAACACTAATTAAGTCATGGGGGTGCTAGCCACAACAAGCATTAAGCATGGAAAATTAATCACTAATACGAAGGCATGAACACAGAATAATCAGTCAAGGCAAATACATAATAATCAGTTTGATTACATCTAATCCCAACAAACGGGAATTAGCTACTCATAATTACAGAGAAAGCCAAACCAGAAAAATAGTAGAGAAAGAAAGAAGGGGAGAACTCCATTGAAGCTTCCCACTGTCGTCACAGCAACCCCCTAACTCAGCTCCCTTTTAGGGATGGAACCCTAGCCCAGCCACAGCCTCCAAGTGCCTCCCTCTAAAACTCTCCAAAACCAAAAAAAAAACTCCTTCATTCTGCCCTAAAACAACAATTTATACCAATCAGACTCTACGCGCGTTCACGAGGCAAATGTTAAAAATCTGGTCTTCATAGATTGGATCTATCGCGAGGCTAAGTGCTCTATTTATAGATTAGGGTAACTTGAATCCCAAACAATCACAAATTCAGATCAAATCAGTTTCTAAAGATCCATATATTGCGCGTCATGACCGTGATGCCTGTCACGTCCAGGCCGTGACGGATTCTGCCTTGTAGGTTGCTCTGCTGGTTGGTATGTCACGGCCGTGACCACCATCACAGCTTAGCCATGATCAATTCTGCCTGTGAGGGTCTAGTTCAGGTGGCATGTCACGACCGTGATGGACATCACGGCCTGGCCGTGATCAGCTCTGACTTTTCCATTCTTTCTTTTCAGCTCTACTCGATCACGGTCGTGATGGCCATCACGGCTAGGTCGTGATCAGTTCTGTTTGTCTCACTCTCTTGCTTTTCAAGCCCCATCTTCATGCAAGCTCCATCATGGTTAATCCTGAGGGCCGTGATCAGTTCTGTTTGTCTCACTCTCTTGCTTTTCAAGCCCCATCTTCATGCAAGCTCCATCATGGTTAATCCTGAGCATTTATTCCTTAATTCCTACACAACAACAGCACAAAACCGCCTTACCCGTTCCAAGGTAAAAACTAACCAAAATCAAATTAGAAATGCCTAAACTATATGAAAATGCATGCAAAAATGTCAATGAAATATGAGGTGAATTCACACTCATCAAACCACTCCAAATGTTAAAGGATATCTCTCTAAAAGCTTAGGTTCCCTAAATTCATATCTCTCACTAATTCGGGCACGCTTTTCACCTCACTCAAGTGTTTAAGGATATGAAACAATTCGCTCAATTTCCTCAAGGAAGGTATTCTACCATAAGCTTGACTATTAACCAAATGTTTATTTTATTAATGAAAACACATAAGAATCAAGAGGTCTTTCATTTTGGTTGTAATGGGGCAATGGGATTAATTGTTAGGTGGGGAAATCAAGAAAAGGAAAATTCAAGAAGGCTAAACAAAATATCAAATAATGCAAAGCATGACAACCTTCTAAAATATCTTTTTGGGCTTTAGTTCAGTTTTCCACCTTTCTTTCTTTTTCTTTCTATTTATTTTATTTTATTTCTCACTTTATTCTTCTCATCCCCTTCTCCATTTTTTGTTCTTTCTTATTTTATTTTATTTTATTTATTTTGAGAAGGAGAGATTTTCAACTTAAGAGAAATATTTTTTTAACTTTCTCATCCCACAATTTATTTTTCAAACTACCTTTTTTCCCTTTTTGCAATACTTTAAAAGGTGTCATACCAGCATCATTCATCAAAATATTTCAAGGTACCAAAAAAAGTATTTTATTCTTTTAGGCTCAAAACTGGGCAACTAAGGGGTAGCATTTAATCGATCAAAGCTCAGAAGGCCAGAAAAATACCTGGTGCCTCAATCATTTTTAAATATGTTTTCAAAAAATTTTAAGTTTCAAAACGGTTTCAAGTCAAGTTCTAGAGAATACAATCCTAGAGGAATAAAACACTCAATCATAAAGAATGGGGTAGATTTAATGAGTACCCCTTTTAGGCTCAAAAATCTCACATTTAGTAGTTTAAAATCAATGAAAAGCACAAATCCAAGGAACCACATGCTAATTAGCAACTATCAAAAGATCATCTCAAGCATTTTTATTTTTAGCATTATCACAAGAATACAAAAATTGGGTTAAAAAATTCACTGTCTCAATTCATTTGGCACTAAGTTCTCACAATTGGATACATACTCTAAGCAAAGGGCAATCTAATCATGTGATCATGCAAAACTATGCCTATATGAATGCAACATGAAAATTGAAAAAATGCAAAAAATTTCAAAAATCCCCTACCCAAGCTTAAAAACTTACATTGTCCCCAATGTAAATAATCAAGGCGGAGAGAGGAGAAAAATGGAACAACTCACCGAGGTGGTGGAGGGTGTTGGCGCAAATGCTAGTCAAAGAGCTGTTGGAAAATGTGTCACGGTCGTGATGCTGATCACGACCATGCTGTGATCAATTCTAGTCTATAGGAGCTGGCATGTCACGGCCGTGAGTTCCATCACGGCTAGGCCGTGATACATTCTGATCTTCAGGGTCCTTCTCATCACGTCAGTGATGGATATCACGGTTGGGCCGTGATGCTGATCACGGCCAGGCCGTGATCAATTTTGATCTTCTTTGGTTACATGATCACGGCCGTGACCATCGTCACGGCCTGGGCGTGATGACTTATGACTTTATTTTTCTTTGCCTTTTTGCTCTTACTGCTTTCATAACCCGAAAATACTTGGTAAAACCATCAATTAGTGATATTTCTTCTCTTAATCTTCTCAAATCATTCAAAGACAAAATTCAAAAACAAATGGAAAAGGGAAAGGAAACTTGGGTTGCCTCCCAAGAAGCGCTTATTTATGGTCTTAAGCTTGACCATACTTCTTTCAATCAACCGGGGTCGGCTGGGCTTGGAAGTGAAAGAACACCTCTCTTCCATGGAAGTCCTTCAAAGAGCCGATTTTGTTCATATGGCCAATTGCACTTTCGCTTTGCTCTCTTCGCTCTAAGTTTCATGGCCTTACTCCCTCCCGACGGAAGTTCTAACCCCACATGATGGGCAACTCCCATTTCATCATTATTTGGTGCATCATTCGTCATGTAAGGTTTGGGAGTTGCTTCCATATTAGGCTCTTCCTTCACCTTTGGAGGCATTATCTCGATCCTGCACACATGGATCTCAAAAGGAGGGTTGTTATATGAGTTAGTCAAATCAAAATCTACCCTACCTTCCTCTACATTCAAAGAGATCTTGCCATTCTTTACATCTATTATTGGTCCAGCTGTGGCCAAGAATGGCCTTCCTAGAATGATAGGGAATTTAGAATTCCCGTTCATAACCAACACCATGAAATCGGTATGAATGAAAAATTTCCCTACCTTTGTGGGAACATTCTCTAGTATGCCTAGAGGAGTTTTAGTTGATCCATCCGCAAATTGTAAAGAGGACTTGGATGGACTCAATTACTTGGTTCCTAACCTCTCAAAGATAGTAAGCGGCATCAAACTCGCACTAGCCCCTAAGTCACATAAGGATTGGTCTATTTTCACCTCTCCAATTGAGCAAGCAATAGAGAAACTTCCTGGATCTTTTAGTTTAGGAGGCATATTAGTTTTTATCATGGCATTATGCTCCTCAATTAAGCTCTTAGTTTCTATTTCTACTTGCTTTTTCTTGACCAACCTTTGTGGGAAAGGTATTGGGGGTTGGTAAGGTGGTGGAGGGACATACTTTGGCTCTATCTCTTCATCTTCGCTCATGTCCTCCTCACATTCCACATCCTTCTCAGCTACCCCAAGCTTATCACCCCTTAAGTATATAGCATTACAGTGCTCATTGGGATTAACTTCGGGTTGTCATGGAAACGTACCCTTAGTTCTGGTATATGTACTAGCTTGTTGGGCAATCTGAGTTTCTAACATCTTATTGTGGATGGCTAAGTTATCTACCTTAGATGCTAACTCTTTTATTGCCTCATTGACTGCCCTACCTTGTTGCCTAAACTCTTCATTTTGTTTTGTTTGAGTTTCAACAAAACTTTCCAAAAGAGACTCAAGTTTAGATGAGGATACCCCGACACGGGTTTCCTATTACCTTGGCCTTCCTGGAATTCGTGGTTCAATGTGTTGTTGTAGTTCCCGTAGGAGAGGTAAGGGCTATTCTTCCTTCCTTGGTTGTAAGAATTTGGGGGAGCATAATTTGGCAACTTCGGGTTCGTGTCATAGAAGTTGTGACAAGAGTTCACTTGTTCCCCCGAAGCATCGGATCCAGGAGCAATACCACGTGGGCACTCCATTATGTCATGTCCCTGCATTCCACAAATCTCACAAACAATATTAGTAGCACCTATTGAACTCACATTAGCCTTTTCAAGCTGATCAAAACGTTTATTCAATGAGTCAAATTTAGACATAATTAGATCAGTGCTATTCATTTCAAACTTACCCCCTGAAATCTTTTTCGGGTTATTACCTCTTTCCGAACCCCATTGGTGGTAGTTGGTGGCTACGTTTTCAATGATATTGAATGCTTCGGTCAGAGGTCTATTCATAAAGGCTCCACCAGCTGTGGAGTCAAGTGACACCTTCGAAGAGTAATCCAATCCATTGTAGAAGGTATGCACTAATAGCCACCTCTCGAGTCCATGATGTGGGCAAGACTCTAGCAATCCCTTGTAGCGATCCCAAGCTTCGGATAAGCATGCTCCGTCCTTTTGGAAGAAGCCGGTGATCTGGGTTCGTAGGTAAGCAGTCTTGGATGGAGGGAAGAATTTCTCCAAGAATGCCTGTTCCAGTTGGTCCCAAGTTGACAACGTATTAGCGGGCACTTGCTTCAACCAAGCTTTTGCCTTTCCAGTCAGAGAGGAGGGGAATAACCTCAAGCGTATAGCATCAATCGGGGCACCATGAATCCTAATTGCATCGGTGAACTCCAGGAATGTCTCCACATGATCGGTCGGGTCCTCCGAGGGTAATCCTCCGAATTGATGTTGCCAAATCATGCTAATTAGCATAGGTGGTATAGTGTAGTTCTCCGCCTTGATTTCTGGCCTAGTTATCCCAGTTCGCAAACCCCTAGCATTTGGGGCTGCGTAGTCCTTCAGTGGTTTTGTATCCGGTAGATTCGCCATGAGTGGAATGAGAATCAACCTCTCCCTCTCTCTTTGTAGTCTCCTACGTCTATGAAAGGTCCTTTCGATTTCGGGGTCAACCTCAATAAGGTTTCCAAGACTTAGGGATCTTTGCATAAAAGAGAAAAACACTTATAAGAGAGAGATAGATACTCTAGAAAGAAAAAGAGATAAATGAAAAATAAGAATTTTTTTTTGGATATTTATTTTTTTAAAAAAAGAAATAATTAAAAAGAGAAAGTCCAGAAAAATCAATTTAGAAATTAAATTGAGATTCAAGAAAGCACAGTCCCCGGCAACGACACCAAAAACTTGATGGGGTTGGAATCCGGCAAGTGTATCAGATTCATCGTCAAGTAATAAAAAGATCGTTCCCTCAGAGACCGTGATCTCAAATAACAATTAATTATTAAATCCATTAAACTGGACTATATAAAAAGGGATTTTGAAAAGATTTGATTTTTGAAATAAGAATTAACTAGAAAATCAGATATTTAAGAATACAATCAATTAAAAGAGAAAAGTAAATCAATTAGGGGTTTTTCAAATCAAAAGAGATTCCTAGGAATTGGGTTACCAACAAGATTGTTCATGTTACCAAATTGACTACCCCTTGTTAATTATCAAAATTGCTTTGAAGACGAATTTATCCTTAATAAGTTAATGCTCCCTCTCGGGTTACAAAAACCGTGCCCAATTAAACCAACCCCTACTCTCGTGGTAATTGAATTTAGATTGAAATCTTTAAGTTCTGTGACAATTCATGAACCCTCGAAGGACTGCTTCTAACTCTCGTGATTTAAGTCCTAAGTTTGATTCCTATAGATCCAATACCTAAGTTCACCGCTAGGTTCCTCCTTAGAGTATCTATGACATGCAAATAAGTGCGCACCAGATTCACAAGTAATTCATGTGATAGAAACCAAATCGAAAGCGAAATCGAAATCGAAATTAACAAAAGGAAAATATCAATTCATAACATCAAACAGATCTTGGGCATAGCCCCAATCCTTAGAAATAAAACTACTACTCAAGCATTGCCATGTTAAGAGCAAGCTTGATTAATAATAACATGAAAGAAAACCTAAGAGAGGAGAAGAAGAAGAAGAAGAAGAAGAAGAAGAAGAAGAAGAAGAAGAAGAAGAAGAAGAAGAAGAAGAGAAAATCCTAATTCTGGCCAGGCCGTGACGGATTCTGCCTTGTAGGTTGCTCTGCTGGTTGGTCTGTCACGGCCGTGACCACCATCACGGCTTAGCCATGATCAATTCTGCCTGTGAGGGTCTAGTTCAGGTGGCATGTCACGACCGTGATGGACATCACGGCCTGGCTGTGATCAGCTCTGACTTTTCCATTCTTTCTTTTCAGCTCTACTCGATCACGGCCATGATGGCCATCACGACTAGACCGTGATCAGTTCTGTTTGTCTCACTCTCTTGCTTTTCAAGCCCCATCTTCATGCAAGCTCCATCATGGTTAATCCTGAGCATTTAATCCTTAATTCCTGCACAACAACACCACAAAACTGCCTTACCCGTTCCAAGGTAAAAACTAACCAAAATCAAATTAGAAATGCCTAAACTATATGAAAATGCATGCAAAAATGTCAATGAAATATGAGGTGAAATCACACTCATCAGGTCTCTTGGTGATGGTGGCTTGTATTGCTTCAAGCATCTCCAACTACTCAAGTCTTCTCTTGGTTCAGGTTCCAAACACTTTGGTTCCAAATTTTCTGCTCATTGCTTTGTAAATACAAGCAATATAGCTGTACCATCTACTGATAATTGTGGTTCAGATACTGCATCTACTTTGTCTACTTGGCATAGACGCTTAGGTCATGCACACACTCAAGTTGAAAAAACTGTGCTTGCTCTTTGTAATATACCTTTCTCAAATAAAATTAATGTTGAATTCTGTGTTTCCTGTTGTAAAGGAAAATCACATAGACCGTATGCACCTCCCTCTCTAACCTGTCACAACACCCCTTTTGAACTTGTGCATATTGATTTGTGGGGCCTTGCACCCTTCACATATCAAGGTGGCTATAACTATTACATTAGCTTTGTAGATGGATGCGCCAAGTTTACTTGGATCTATTTTTTAACTCAAAAATCTGGTGCATTGCAAGCTTTTAAACAGTTTCATAAACTCATTCAAACTCAGTTTTCAACAACTATTAAAGGTGTGCAATTGGATTGGGGTGGAGAATACATGCCTTTCACAAATTATCTGTCCTCTTTAGGCATTGTTCATAAGTTCACTTGTCCACATACCTCACACCAAAATGACACTGTAGAGAGGAGACACAGACAAATAGTAGAAATGGGATTGACTTTGCTATCCCATGCTAACATTCCCTTGCAATTTTGGTACCACAGCTTCACAACTTCAGTGTATCTTATCAACAGGTCACCCTCCTCCTCTCTCCCTAATTTCTCCTCTCCCTACTTTGCCGTGTACAAAACCATTCCTCACTACAGGTCTATCAGGACATTTGGCTGCTCCTGTTTTCCCTTTATCAGACCATACAACCAACATAAGTTTCAATTTAGGTCAACTGAGTGTGTCTATCTAGGTCCCTCCCCCCAACACAAGGGACATAAATGCCTTGCTTCTGATGGTAGAGTCTTCATTTCCAAGGATGTCTTGTTCAATGAAATCTCCTTTCCTTACTGTCATTTATTCAATCAAGTCTCTGCAGCTCTATCTACTTCACATACATCATCATTTCCTTATTCTATTCCTCTCATTTCTTCCATTCCTGTTCCTATCAACCCTGTCCCACATTCCCCAACAGTCAACCCTACCAACTTCAATACCCTGCCCACCTCTCCCACAAACAATTCCACTAGTTCTCATACCTCTGAACTTGCACCAACATCCCCAGTTTACCAACACTAATCCTCCATTTACTGCCACCAATATTGAACATGCTTCAACTCCTTCTTTGCCTGCCAATCTTCCCACCACCTCTTCTCATAATTCCCTCAAAATTCACCCTATGGCAACAAGAGGCAAAACTGGTCATCTCAAACCTAAGACATTCCTAGCACATGTTGAGAGCCTCTCTCATCACAAACAAGCCCTTGCTCAACCTCATTGGTTGGAAGCTATTTGTGCTGAATTTAATGCACTGATCAAGAATCAAACCTGGAATTTGGTGCCATTGCCACCACATCGCAAACCAATTGGATGCAAGTAGGTATTTAGAATCAAGGAGAACCCTGATGGTAGTATAAACAAGTTCAAAGCTCGCCTAGTAGCCAAAGGCTTCCATCAACAAGCTGGGTTCGATTTCAGTGAGACTTTTTCTCCAGTAGTAAAGCCTGTAACAATCTGGATAATCCTTACTCTTGCTCTCACTTTCAAGTGAGAAATTCAGCAGATTGACATTAACATTACCTTCTTGAATGGCATTCTCCATGAAGAGGTATACATGGTCCAACCTCCCGGTTTTGAAGCAGCAGATAAGTCCTTGGTTTGTAAGCTTAATAAAGCTCTTTATGGGCTAAAACAAGCCCCTAGAGCCTGGTATGAAAGGCTCACAGGTGGTCTCTTAGACTTTGGATTTTCAGCAAGTAGATGCGATCCCTCACTGTTCACATACACTCGGCAACACACTTGCATTTATGTTCTTGTATATGTCGATGATATCTTGATTACAGGATCCTCCAATGCTCTAATTCAGGATCCTATTCGTAAACTTAATCACAAGTTTGCACTTAAACAAATGGGCAAACCAGATTATTTTTTGGGCATTGAAGTGAAGCACTTATTAAATGGAACTATGCTACTCACACAAACAAAGTACATCAGAGACCTCTTGCACAAGGCCAATATGACTGAGTCCAAAGGTATTTCCTCACCCATGGTCACAAACTATAAATTAAGCAAGCATGGCACTGATAGCTTGCCTGATGCACATCTGTATCGATCGATCGTTGGAGCTCTCCAGTATGTGACCCTCACTCGGCCAGAGATATCCTTTTGTGTAAACAAGGTTTGCCAATTTATGGCTCACCCTCTTGACTCCCACTGGCGTGCAGTGAAGTGAATATTGAGGTACCTAGAGGGAACATCACACCTTGGACTTCTTCTCCGGCCATCCAATCCTGATCACACTTTCTCACTTGGAGCATATTGTGACTCGGATTGGGCCAGCGATCCCGATGATAAGAGGTTAACCTCTGGCTGGTGCATTTTTTTGGCCCAAATCTCATATCCTGGAGCTCCAAGAAACAGTCCTTGGTTTCTAGATCTAGTGCCGAAGCAGAATATAGGAGTATGGCACATACAACTGCTGAGATTCTCTGGATACAATCCTTTATTCAGGAACTGCGCATTCCTTTCATGACTCCTATACTTCTATGCGATAACATGAGTGTTGTTCTACTATCTGATAATCCTGTTTTGCATGCCAGAACAAAACGTATGGAGTTAGACATCCATTTTGTAAGAGAAAGAGTTGTCTCAAAGTCTCTGGTTGTCCAGCACATTCCTGGCACAGCTCAGCTAGCTGATTCATTCACAAAACCCTTGCCTTCCACACGGTTTGAAGATCTCAGAACCAAACTCAAGGTGTTTGCACCTCCTCAACCCCCTTGACTTTGTGGGGGGCTATTAGTATATACAGTACAATACTTGTATTCCATATGTATTTCAGTTAGACTTACTGTATTTCAGTTAAGCTCACTGTTAGAGTCAGTTAGAGACTAACTAACTACACTTTGTATCTTTGACCCTATATATACGAGTCCCATGTAATGAAGCAATTCCGAAATGAAATTCACCAAATTCATTCAATGCAAACTGTCTCTTTCTCTCTGGTTCTTGTTTCGTTTAGATCCAAATAAGTATCGCAATTTTAATGGAAAGTCGAGATAATGAGTAACTTTTTTTAAGTTACTTTATCGGTCTCTCACTTCAATAAAACTTTAAGTTAAAGTCACTAAGGTTCTGTCGGTAAAATTTAGCGGATAGAGCATGAGCTTATAGCGGACAACGAATGAGATAGTTGATAGTGGATAATGGATAAGCTTGCTGATTGGATTTGAAGTGTTCAGTAAAACTAGAGATTGAACTAGCTGATAAATATAAAATGACATAAAATGACATGTTTATATACTTTTTTTATATAAATTATGTTTATGGATATATATATATATATATATATATATATATATATATTATTTTAAAATAATTATCATTTCTAATGATTTAATTTATTTTAAATTTTTTGTAATTTCAAAAATTAAATATTAACTTTTAATTAGGGATTAGAAAATATTATATTAGTGTTTTCTATTTTATTTAGTATGACGAATTTAATTAAAATAGTAGGGATAAAATGGGAGAAAAAGTGCTAAGTTATAAGTTGAGACGGGGCCAAACTTTGATGATTGAGAGGCCAACTGTAAAAATTTAAGTTCATCCAACAAATATATATGTTTCAAATTTCATACAAAATATTCTTAATAATTCCAAAACGTGAATTACATTAGTAATCTATCAAATCACCGAATACCTCTCCTGCATTCCACAAAAATCATCAATATATAATTAAATATACACTAAACTTTTCATTAATTTTATTTTCAATGTATACTAGCGGACAGTCAGTAAAAAATTTATCTTTCATCAAGTTACGAAGTGTTGTTTTGATTATATTCAATATTCATAGTTGAAAATTGTTTTGTAGTAGCTATAGAAACCTGGAAGTAGGGGTGTCCATGGGTCTGGGCAGACCCACGAACCCGACCAACCCGACCCAGCCCAACCTTGACTTTATGGGTTGGTTTGGGTGATTGGGTTGGGTTGGGTAAAAAAAAGAGGACCCATACAGTACGTGTTGGGTAGTGGGTTTCACAATTGCAAGCCCACTCAACCCAACCAACCCAATCAAAACATAGAAAGTTAAAAAAACCTAGTTTATTTTTTATCTTGGTCAGACTATTCTTCTCACGCTACACGACTCTTCTTCCCTCACGCACGACCTTTCTCTTATCTCACGCACGACTCACTCGGTCCCTCTCAGTTTCACTCACGCAACCACCACTCACTTAATGGATGATTTTTTACTTAGTTTTGTGTTGATGACTTTTACTTTCTCATTATAATACTTTAGACTTTTAATTGATGGTTGTTGATGATTTTAGACTTTTAGATTTTTAGTTGATGGGTTAGAGTTTAGACTTTCTGGTTCATTTACTTTTATGATAACATAATCTTCTTTTTAGTCGTAGATAATTGATAGTTTGGACTTTTAGACTTTTAGACTTTTGGATCATATTATCATTACTTGTTGATGTAAGTTACAGTTTTAACCAGGTTTATTTGTGATTTTCGATACTTTTTCATTATTTTTGTCCTGACTAACCCACAAACATGAACCAACACGACCCAAAGGTCAAAATATGTGTGTTTCTTGCCAAACCCAACGACCCACCCAACCCAACCCAATCCATGAGTGGTTGGGTTGGGTTACATTTTTTTTTTTTTGCAAACCCAATGCAACCCACTCACTTTTAACTGGGCTGAGTCCTAAAACCCACTAAACCCAACCCAAACCGACCCATGGACTCCCCTACCTGGAAGTGTGAGAATAAATGTTACCATTCAATACACAAGAGGTTAGACCTCTACTGTTATATTTTTTACCAATCAATGACATAGATCTAATAATTTTAGACTACTATTGATTTGATGATTTCTAAAAATTTAAGGGCCACAAGCCCTCCTAACAATAACCATAGCTTCATCCCTGACTATAAGTTGTAAGCTCAAACACTACTTCAATTAGCATCTGGATGAAACGTTATAAACTAGTGAAAAAAACGTTATAGGCTATAAGTTATCCGCTATAGTGACCAAAAATAGTGACCGAATTTTTTGGTTGCTTTTTGCGACCGAAATGGTGACCGATTGTAGGATCTACATGAAACACTGATTAGAGTTGATACTGCAACCGAAATAGCGATCGAAATAGAGCGTAGCAGAGTTATCGGTCGCTATTTCGGTCGCTAACTAAAGGAAAGTAAAAGTCAGAAACTTATGACTTTTTAGCAGCCGAACTGGCGACCGAATTAAATGCAATGGTTAAATTTTATTTACATTTGTGACCGATATTAATTTGGTCGCTAAACGGCGCGTAAAAAAATTAAAACAGCACGTGTTAGCGACCGATTTAAAAATCCGTCGCTAAATTTATGAATTCAAATTTCAAATTAACTCATTTAGCGACCGATTTAGCAATCGAATTAGTTCGGTCGCTAAAACTAAAATCCCTAAATCGCGATTTCCTTCCTCTCTTCCCCCATTTCTCTCTTTTCTTCTCCTCTCTCACACGCAGCGACGTAGCTCCACCCCTTCCCTGTTCCGACTGCGCAGCTCCACCCCTCAGTGTCTCGTCCTCCTCCGGCCACCACTTGGTAAGGTTCTCCCCTTATCCTTCTCATTTTGTGTTTCTCCTTCTCTGTCTCTCACTCTCTCTTCCTCCTCCCAGCAGCACCGTGCCACCACCGTGACCACCGCCACCACGACCACCACTGTAGCACCGTGACCTCCTTCTTTGGTAAGGTCTCCTCTTCTCTCTCTCTGTATCTCGCTCTCTCTCTCTCTCTCTCTCTCTCTTGCTCCGTTCTCTTTGTCTCAGTTTCTCTCAATGTCTCTCTCAGGTGTTGTCACTTCCTCCTCCGGCCACCACCACCATCTGAAGGTGTTCTGTTTTGCGCAACCACCACCCCCACAGTCTCCTCTGATCAGTTCTGTCTCAGGTTAGGGTTTAGGGAAGTTCTATCAGTATGGGTATTTATGCTGTCAAATTAATCATTGATGTTGTTCTAGTGAAATCCAGAGTAGAGAAATTTTGACAGTAGGGGTATATTGATTTAAATAACTTATTGGATAGATAATATAAGTTAGCTTCCTCTTGATTCACTATCTCTTCGACTGTAATGCTTGGAAGTAGGACTACTATAAGTTTCATGGCCATCCCTGCATAAAATAAGCAAATATGAAGGCAAGAATGTAATTAGTAAATTACAGGCACATTGTATTAGACATAAGGAAGACTATTTTAATATGAGTTTGAAGACCAAGTCAATGTGGATGCAAGGGTCCTAACCCCAACTTGTAAATTTTGTAAATTTTCATTGTTGAGTTGAACACTTTATATTTGTTCTTTGGGTATATGAATGTATGGAGGTTTGATAAAAATTTGATGGCTAATTAATGGCTGGCCTTTGAGATTATTTTTTTCGATGGAGATTAGTAAGTGAGGGATGGTGGGAGGAAACATTTGTTGTCAAACTTCTTGAACCGTTGAATTCCAAGGTCAAGGTCCCTTGAAAATGATTATGTTTTTTTTAATCCTGTAATATATTTTTTAAGGCTTGCTCATCCTTGTTTCTCTTATTTAGATTACTCAAGTACATTGTTGTTTCAACTGTGAGATGATTTGGATAGTGAATCCAAATACATCTTTACTAAGCATACTTGAGAAAAGTAATTTTCCTTTGCTCTAATTTCTGCATGTTCCCAACTACTTGACTTATTTTGAACTATGGTTCACCATGAATTAAAACACGTCCAAAGAATGAGGATTGGAATGAAAGTGACTTTGGTGGTTTTGAATACTATGTATTTGGAAATGTTGCATGAATTGCTTGGGTGTTGCCAGGGAATGCTTGAGGTGAGTGGGTAAATTGGGTGCATTATAATTGAACAACAATAAAGGGGTCTGGCGCTGCAGCAGGTGGAAAGCTATCTTTTTGTATTTCTTTTCTTTTGGCAGATGCATTCTTGTATTTCTTTCATTTGTAGTGCTGATCTGACTTGGTAAAATATAGTGTGCAATGGCAATGACACCCACTGGATCATATTGAGGATATATAATCTTACCAATGTTAGCTGTGATAATGTCTGAATAAAATGTAGAGGGGGTAATGATGGCCTATACACACTAATGATTTTAAAAAACACAAAGAAAGGACAAAAGTAAAAAGCCTAATGGCTTTCAACAAACTCTTAAATGTTAGTTTCTTAAATGTTAGTATTTGACAGGATTAATTTTATTTATGCATTATAGGTCATTGCTCTATTTCTCGTGAGTTGAATGATGGCCTATACACACTATATATCTTGTTGTTTGTTAGTGGAGAGCTGAGCTCAATAGGAAGGTATCCTGCCTGAAAGGCAAGATGCTGATTGTGTGCTGATAATTTAATATTTATGCATGTATTTGCAATTATGTGTTGTTTGTTAGTGGAGAGCAGAGCTCAATAGGATGTGATCCTGTCAAAAAGGCGGGATGCTTGTTGTGTGTTGCTAATTTAGAAGTTATGCATGTGTTTGACAATTATGTGTTACTTGTTAGTGGAGAGCGGAGCTCAATAGGATGTTTGCTACTATATTTTATCTAAGTTTGTATTGAAATATGCTTCAATATATATTTGTTGAAGTATCTTGCAATCCTTATAAGTCAATGGTTTTATTTTCTCGCTAGAGTTTATTATTAAGCTACGAAAGCCTTTGTTTCCTATTTGAGATTCAATATTAATGATCATGCGTACATTCTCATGGCACGCATGCTCATTCAATATTTTGGATGTGCTTGAAGGATTCTTGAAGTTTTAGGTTTTTCTTTAATTCTCGCCTTAAGGCCAAGGTCTTAGATAATGAAGGATTAAGTATAGGGTTAGATAAAATGAAGGGTGGGGCACAATTTGCCAGGCACATGACGTGCCATCATCATTCAAACATTATTCACATTAGAAAGCAGCTCAGTACACAATATTATGAAAGCAACTCTGGTTTTCTACTCATTTGTTTCACTAGGCAATGGAGCTTTCCGTAAATAGTTTTTGATGACCATCCTTACTAGGTTATCTAGGCATTTCCAAAGAGGAAAAGTCCTCTCTATGACCATCCTTCAAAACGACGTAAAAGCATCCGCTTTCCGAAAACTACTATGTTTGCTAATCAGTAAAGTTGCATGTGAAGTTGCATTTCTTTGTTCTATTTTAACATGCTAGTATGCTACATGGATCTTTCCATCTTTTCTTATTATCACTTGATGAAGTTTAGACATATGACTTGTTTTCCTTATCGTTTTATCGTAAAATGGATCCGACTAAATGTTTTGAGACAACCATCCATATAGACCGGTGCATGATGATCTCATCAACTTAAGAATAACGATCGGATTCACGTAATGATGGTTAAGGCATAAACTAATCATTACTAAATTGTTCTTGTGTATTTGCATGATTTGATTTCAATCCCGCGATCATTCTACCGTCGTTGGGGACAAGAAATACCGCGTGTTGTGACTATTGAAGACAAAAGCGGAAATCTGTTCAATGAGAATATAGTAATCCATGAGGATCGCCCATATTTTGCAACAGATACAAATGGTATCAGGGAGTTGTATTTGTTGTCCACTGGTGCATTGGCAAAGTTTAAGTACCTTGGGGGTTCTTGCTTCTACATGTTCATCCCTTGGGAAGATTGATGAATTTTGATATTTTGATTAGTACTTATTGACTGTGGTGTGTTTTTATGTTTTGATTGTTAATTAGTACATTATTAAACTTTTTTTTATAAACAATTATTAAACTTGCGTTAATTAATGTATATGTTTTCTTGATCATATTGACTGTGGTGTTTTTGATCGTTAGTACATCATATTTACGTTTTCTATTTATTCAAAAAAATATTGGTGTATTTTGTTTATATCAGAAATTAAAAATCAATGGGGTAATAGTTGAAAAACAAAATTTGGTCGATAGGATTAAGTTACAGGAAAATTTTTATAAAAAAAAAATTCAAAATTTGAAACCGAAATAGCGACCGAATATCGGTCACCAAATTCGGTTATCTGAGCATGCGACCAACTATACGGCGACCGAAATATATAATTTTGTGACCGAAATATCGGCGCAAATTTGCGACTGAAATACAAATTCGGTCGCTAAACATTTAGCCACCAGGGTTTCTACTACCCCTTAATTCGGTCGCTACACAGTATAGCAACCGAAATATCATGTTTAGCGACCGAAATCTTCGGTCGCTAAATAGGTTTTTTTTTGTAGTGATCAGCCCTGCCAAACAGACCCTAAATTAAATTAAAGGGAATAATAATCAATGCCTTAAGGGTACTGATTAAGGATCTAAAAAATAAAATTTTTAATTGGGACTCTGTGTAATATTTAATATTTTAAAAAGTGTTAAACTCATTTTTTCAATAATTTTCCCCCTTAATTAGTGTCATAAGGGCACTGATTAACACGACTCTTAAATTAAAACCAACTTTGATATAAGAGTAAAATTTAATACCCGCTCAAATGATACTATTACTTGCACTAATACACATGCAAGTAGGATCCGGGCTTTAGTGGTGAGGCCTAAAGCAAGGGATTTAGAGGGTCGGGCCTGGACTCTGATACGGAATTACTTACATGGTTTCTTAAGGAAGGTCTTTCTTTTATGATTGTCATTATTGTAAAGTTTAGATATCTAAAGCAAATCTACTTGGTTATGAGTCTGTGTTACTATTTCTTTTCTTTGTTAAATTGAACAAAAAAGCAATTACTATTTGATACATAGCAACGCTTAGTCATGAAGTGGAGATGACCTAAGAATAAATTTTGACAACCATCTTGAGAATAGAAGAAATAAGTGGATCATTTACTAACTCTTTTTTTGGGGTGGATAAATGAGGTCAAGGACCCAACAAAAACAGGAAATTAAACAATTCTATCAAAAAGAGTGCCCGAAAAATCAGAAAAGAAAGTCAAATAAAGAAAAGATGGCACCTTGAAAAAAATCAATTTTTTATAACTAACTGCATTTAAAAATTAATTTTTATAATTGTAAAAAACATAAAATAGCTTCACATTTTCTTTAAAATCTCTAAATTTTAGCAAAATTATAAATTTTATCTATAACTCATGCAAATTATAATTTTTATCTATAATTTTTTTAATCGTGTCTACCTTTAATTTATTTATCTATTTCATACATTATTTTTCTATCAAACCCTAGGCCTACCATGTCTCCTAAACCAAGCATGAAGTCAGCTGCCGTAACACCTTGGTTTTTACGGTTTTTCAATAATCGGTAAAATATAGTTATTTATATTAATTTTATTGGAATGATAATTATTTGGACATTAATTTTTAATTATTTTATGACGCTTAATCTTGAGTAATTTTAATTACTCTTTTAAAATTATTTTATTGAGTGCGTTATCACTGCTTTATTTCAGTGCATGTAGGCTTACTAGACAATAATATTATATTATTGTCACTATTAGTATTTGTTTATAAAAATAATTTAAGTAATATGTTTGAAAGGAAATTATTTTATATTTTACTCTATTTAATTTTAGATTTGAAAATAAACTGATTTAGAATTAATCGGAGATTAATTTTGGATCATTGATTTCTTTGTAGATCAATTCAACTATCAATCTTTACTCTAATTTAAATTTTGAAATTATATATTTGTCACTCTTTATTTTTAGATCCCAGGGCCAATATTATAATTTTATTTTTAGACTCAATCCTAACCAAGGTTTACAAAATCGAACCGGTGAAGGCAGCGGTTCAAGGTTCAATGGTCCAACCGAGGTTGAACCGTGGTTGAACCGGTTATAATTAAATGATATTATTTTAATTTTTAATATAATATTTGTAACAATATTAAACTAAAAAACAACATAAAAACTAAAATTATTAACCACAAATTTTTTATTTTGAAATTTAACTAAATAAATGTAAAGATATATGCTAAAATCATCTTCATAGGGAAAGCCAACCGAAAATCTACAACCAGCCCACATATGTTAGAAAACAAAAGAATTGGGTTTTGGCTAGGATGACCCAAATCCATTATACTATTTTTTTTAGGAAACCGGTCCAGACCGGTCCACAACCGGTTAAGACCGGTTTTACCAATCCGAACCGGCCTAGGTTCCCGTTAAACCAGTTGGATCGGTCGGTCCGGTTTTGTAAACATTGATCCTAACCACTCATTGTATACTTAACCATTAAGTAAATGGAAAAAAATAAGTTCCTTGCCCCTTCTTTTCTCTGCCTCGCACGACCATCTTCCCCACACTTCTTCTTCTTCTTCTTTTCTTCCTCTTCTTCTTTTGGTTTCTAGACTATGTCTCTTTCTCTCCCTACAAGTCCATCTTCCTCCTCCTTCTCACCCAAACCAGTCGCGTGCCGTCTTAGGGGTACCGTCCGCCGTTGCTCGCCGCTGGACAGGGGAAGACACCGTGATCAGCCGCTGGCTCATCTAGTTTTATGGCTAGTATGACCGTGGTTTTGTGCTAATTTTATATCATTTTCACCCAAATTAGACTAGATTGTCTTTAAGCAACATTTTGAGTCTGTAAAGTATTTTTAGGTTAATTTAGTTGATTTAGAGTCAAATAAAGCACTTATGCTATTTCTTATTTTCAGGTTAATAAAGTGAAATAATTCTGGAGTTCTTCGCCCCGAGAGGAGGCATTCGCCCCGCGAACCAGAAGGTGACTGTTCCAGAAATTGCAAACCATTCTGTCTCGCCCTGCGAAACATGACTCGCCTCGCGAGTAATCCAACCCTGGAAGACCAGAAGCCATCACGGCTCATCCATGTTGAAGGTCACGGGCGTTAGAGTTTGGAATTTGAAGAGTCTCGCCTCGCGAATATATGCTCGCCTCGCGAGAGAACCAAAAGCTAAAGACCGTTCGCATTATTCGCCCCACGAAGGAGTGATCGTCTCGCGAGTCCATGAATTCCAGAAGTTGTATATAAGCCTGTTTGAAGGCATAACTGAAGACTGGTTGGGTCTTAGGCAATAGTTAGAGTTAGTCAGTAGTTAGTCTTTTGTTTTCTCTTTGGTTTATTGTTTGCCTTTGTAATGGAGAACTAGTCTCCTAGATTAATCTATTGTAATCGATTTCCACTACACTTGAGGTTCTTGTATTTCCTGTTTTGTATGCTTTTCCCTTTTCAATGCCATGCTATATATTTCTGTTTGCTTAATTCAGGAGTAAATTGTGTTGTGTTGATTTATTTTCGGTGATATCATGTTCCTATAATTAATCGCGTTTGCTTAATTCGCGTGTGTACGTTTCGTGTTCGCTTAGTTCACGAAGGGATTAACCCCGTTTGCTTAATTCGGGAATAGGGACATATATCTGTAGTAGTGGTTTCGCTTGTAAATTGTTGCTACAACCGGGAGGGGATTAGAATCTGCTTAGGGCTTGGAATTATATGAACTGATGATAGTGGGAACCCGAGAACAGTAGGTTAATCGCTTTTTTCTATTTGATAATTCTTAGTTTGCTTTATTTCCTGCTTTGTTTTCTTACTTGCATTCAATCCAAACCCCCCAAAAAAACTAACTTTTCTGTTAACAACAACAACCAAGAGTCCTTGTGAGACGATACTCGAGTTGTCGCTTCCCTATCTACATTATTTTGTAAATCGCTCGTTGTTTTTGGTGCGTGGTGACAGCGCGTTCACACCGCCCCACACGTTCTGTTCGCATCCTCCACTGTGCATTCGAGTACTCGTCGTGGCTGCACCGCCACCCACCGCATTCCGTCCGGTAAGCCACCACCTATAGTGGTTTTTCGCTTACTTGTTGGTTCTTGAGTTCCTTTCTTCTTCTCTTGAACTCTCTTTCCCTCTTTTGGTTCTTGGTTGCTTCAGACATGCCACGCTATCGTCGTCCCTCCGTCGCCTGCTGCCGGTTGGTTTTCCAGCCACCATGTCCTCTCCTCTTCACCTTGGGTAAGTGTTTTTCCCCAAATCTCTTTTAGTTGAAAAATCCCCAAATTTGATTTTGAAACCCTAACCCTAGCCTTTTGAATTCATATTTTAATTTTGAAATTGAACCTTGTTTTGTGCAATTGAGACTATGAATTAGTGTTTCCCTCCACTAATTCCGTTGTTCTTTGGCTAGATTCAATTTCCCCCAAATTTTGGTGATGAACACTATTTTCCCAAATCTGATTTTATTGAAGTTGGTTCTATTTTATGAAATAAAGTGTTTAAAATCAACTTAGAGTAAGTGTTTGATGAAGAATAAGTTAATGTTATATTTGTCTGATGGTTGAAAATGTTTTGACTCCCTCTCCGAGATGTTATAAGGGTTGTGTTTGCTTGGGGGAAACAGGTTTTACATTTTTTCGGGAGTTGTCAATAGCTGTTTAATGGAAACTGGAACGTCCAGTCGGGTTATTATTTGGAGTTTGGCTTTGTGCAGCTTCGTTCAGAAGGAAGCTGACGATTGGGAAATCAAAGAGAGGATCTTTTATGGTCTTCAAAGGTAAAGGGAGTTTACCTGAGGAGTTACTAGTAGTCATCTACTTAATATATAAATTGTTTGTGATGAATTATAATATGTTGGATTGAGATTGTTTGATTGTGATATATATATATATATATATATATATATATATATATTTATATATATATATATATATATATATTGTATGTTGTTGATATTAGTTAGACTATATGTATATGTCTGATGAATATTTTTTTTTTGTGATATTATTTAACTGAGATTGGTTGAAGCATGACTCTTGTTATGGCTTATATATGGAAAACGTTATTTTTGCTAAAAGAGTATGAATAGAGAAAATATTGAAAAGTGATTTTGGCTTTCTTTGGAAAGTGAAGAGAAAAGCAAGGAAAGGAACTAGACTTCCGTGCCTAGATTCATACTAGATTCTGTTTTCTGGGAAGCCGGACTAGCATTCCTACTGATAAGAACCTAGAGTGCCGAGACATCGGACTAGTGTTCGTATGAGAAAGAAATTTTGAAATCTTTAATGATGTTTTAAAATTCCAACATAGATAATAAAAGTCAAATTAATATCTGAAAGATGATCTGGCAGACGTGCTGTTGTTATCGAGCTACAGTGTCACATAGGGTGAACTGACAAATTGGATAGTTATGGACCAAAGACATACTCTTTATCTTTAGGTCTTAAGGGACATTCGGGTTCGAAAACCTAGATGGAAATCCGAGGCGTAGCAACCTCAGGTGTAGAAATCGGCAACCCTGCTCGAAATGTACTATATCAGAAACTATTATGCATTATTTAGGTGATATACGAAATCCTAGAACAATTGGGGAAATGACCCAGTTGAGAGGCCACCCAACACGAAACAATTATGTTATAGGAATTATCGCGACCTATCATGCTCGACGAAGGGAAGTTAGGATCTCCGAAGATTGAGTCTTAGAAAGTGGATATTGAAGTGTTAAGACATAATTTTTGAAAGACTTTCTATTCTTTAAATCCTGTTAAGATTTTTATAATTGTTATACTCTGCTTTGTAAATTGTTTTCATGCTTATATTAGGTATATGATTGCTATGTTTTAAACTCATATATGGGTATCTCACATTTGCATTATTTTATGTTTGGTTTCTTTTTGTGGTATCTTGGTTTGCGTGTACAGATGATGATGCAGAGGGGTTCTCTGTCCGTTTGGAGGGTTTGGTCCCGACTTTTGAAGAAGGTTGATTTACCAGAATAGCCTGGCGTCTTTTCCAGTAAGAGTCTCATAGTACGACCAGTTTAGTCTGTCGAGTCAATTTTACTTCTGGAGAAGTTTCATACTTATTTACATTATGGCTCTGAGAGTCTTTTATTGGACTGCTGTTATGTTTATGAATGTCTTTTAGAACAACCAGCTTAGGTTTTTAAGACGTAGTTGATTGATGATAGTAGGTATGTTTATGGCTTGGAGAGCCTTTATTTTGGATAGAATGTTTATGGCTCGGAGAGCCTCTCTTTTGGATGAAAATATAAATATATTAGCATGTGTTTTTGTTTAGGATGTTGAAAATTAAAGAGGAGACTCTGTCGAATTTTTGTAAATGTTATAGATCTGTATCCAGGTATGTTTCTAAAGAAAATAGACTTGCCAGGCTAGGATTGGAAGTCTGTGCGCCCGTAACGGCTCAGGTTTTTGAGTCGTGATAAAATTTATATACATGATGAGAATCTATACAGTGATAGGTGAAAATGTGGTGTTATTATCTTATAAAATGTGTAAGTTCTTACAGCAACCCAAGGAAAATAAATTTTATACCCATTTTTCTTACACTTAAGTACTTATATAAATTATTTTTCCAAAGGTAAACGAGCTATTATTCTAAGTTTTATTTCCGAAATGAGTTTGTCATATAATGCCCAAGGGGGTGTTACAGCTGCGTTCTCCCGGGAACCACTCCACCCAACAAATTTCTCATAAAAATATCTTTACAGGAAACTCCTATTTATTTGTGATCGGTTGTAATAAAGAAGACCTACAAATGATAAAATATTTATTAAATAAATAGGAGAATGTTAACCAGTGTCCTTAAGGAATTGCTTAATGAATAAAAAAAATGAAGTCCTATTTTATTCGATACAAGAAATCACGAAACGTTGAGAATTTTTAAAAATATTGAATGTTTAAAAACAATGTCAGGAAAAAAGGAAATTATTTCGTAGGCGTTGATGAATAGAAATTTCGTGGAAACGGATTTAGTGCCTTTGACAAGGAAAAGACACCATGCCTTCCCCCATTCTGAGCCATCAGATTTATCCGATGGTTCAAAAGGTGACACGTGTCTCATCCCTCTTTTTTTTATTTATTTATAGAAAAGTAATTAATAATAGAAGAGACGCCACGCCGCGCACCACTGCACCATCCGACGTAAGGTAAAGAACGCAGAAAAAACCCAAGACGATGAATAGTGTGGAAGAAACTCAAATCTTAGTGTGCAAAGTTGAATCCAAGTAGTGATTTCAGTTTCCTACAGCAGTGATTTCAGCAGTTGAATCCAAGAAACTAGCAAAGTTGGACATTTTAGTGTGCATAGCCTTAGAAGCTTATCCCAGTAAATTAAAATCTCATCATAAATTGGCTTAATAATCACTTAGGAAGTAGATTACAAAGGTCAAAATCTCATAATAATTTTTACAGTGTCAACATATACAAGGCGCCGATGGAGCCGTGGTGATGGGCGGCGGTGATGGAGCCGTGGCGACAGGGCACCGGCATCGCAGCAACAGGGGAGATACCCAGGAGGCGAGGCACGATGCACGTTTAGGGGAAGGGCTGGGTCTGATACGGTTTCTCTCTTCTAAAATTAATTGCTTTTTTTAAAAAAAAAAAGTGGGACACGTGTAACTTTCTGGACCATCGAATTGATCCGACGACTCGAAAGGGGGAAAGGCATGGTGCCTTACTGTTGGACAAAATCTAGGCAAGTATACCTAGTCATACAAGTAATACGGTGGTGAGACCGGATATCGTCCACAGGGATCGGTTGCCAATTACCAATTCACAAGTCAAACAACTATCTAAACTAAACTATGAAGAGAGATCAAATCATAAAATAAAGCAACAAAAGCAATAAAATATTTTTTTGTCTTTTAGGAATTTTAACAAACACTTAACAAGCGAAAAGAGATGTGGTTAACAAATGGATGAAATTGTCAGGGTTAGACTACACTAATCCTCCCTTGATTGCAATGAAATGGTTAATAACACAATTCCGAATTCATTTATGACAATCAAATCTTCTGAAATACTCAAACCCTAATGTCTTAGGTGGAATGAGCCTAAAACCCCAAATTAAACCCTAATGTCTTAGGTGGATTAACATGAGATTTTGCATAAAGAGCCAAGACTTATAAGACTGCAAGCACCCCAAGACCTATGTCTAGATTCATGAACTACTTGGCATTTGATTCATGAGCATGCCTTAACATCAATTTTTCAATTGTCTATCAAAGCAACAAATCATTCCTAGGGTGATCAAGCCAAGAAAAGCATTAAGCATAGAATCAAATACTCATAAAGAAATAGGAACTTGTATTAGAACCAAATCAAGAGACAACCAAGTTCAGAAAAGTAAACATCTAACCCCAACAAGAAGGGGCTTAGCTACTCATGATAAATAAAAATACAAAAGAGAAAGAGAGAAGAGATGAAGAAAACTCCATGAAGAATCCTCCAATCTTCTTCAAGTCCAAGAGCAGAGAGAACGTCACTTTTAGGGTTCCAGCCTTCCCCAAGCCGTCAGCCCCTCTCCCAGAGCCCCTCCTTTCTGTTCTGCCCAAAGGCCCTATTTATAGATTAGGCGCGTGCCACGGCCGTGATGGCCATCACGGCTAGGCCGTGACGGGCTCTGCCCTGGGCGCGTATTCAAATTTTGGTCTGTCACGGCCGTGATGCTCATCACGGCTAGGCCGTGATCAATTCTGGTCCATAGGAGCTGGCCTGTCACTGCCGTGACCTCCATCACGGCTAGGCCGTGATCCTTTCTGATCTTCATGGCTGGCTCATCACGGCCGAGATCACTATCACGGCTAGGGCGTGATGGCTTCTGCTTTATTGTCCTTCCCTTTTTGCTCTTCCTTCCCTTTTAACCTGAAAATTTAAAATAGCATTAAATGCTTTATTTGACTCAAAATTAACTAAAATATCCTAAAACTACTTAGGAGACTCAAAATGTTGCTTGAGGACAATTAAATCCAAATTTGGGCGAAAACGAGATTAAACTCGGATAATTAGCACAAAAACCGTGGTCTTACTAGTTATAAAACTAGGTAGGCCAAAGGCTTATCAAAATACCCCAAACTTAAACTTTGCTTGTCCCCAAGCAAACCAAAACTCAAAAAGACTCAAACTTGGCAAGCTTAAAGGATTCAATCAATTTCGCATAAATTTCATGCAATTTTATCAATGCAATTTTTCTTCAATGTTTTCCCTCTTTACATCAATGTAATCCCCACATTCATTTACTTTAAACAATTGAGAATTTAATCATTCATGCAATAATTAATCTAAGCAAAGGATCCAAGTTACACACAAAAGGGAGATCACCAATTTCAAACATTTGCCTTCCTCACAAGGGCATTTAATAATTCACTCATTCGCTCAATTTATCTAGGCTATCAACTTTCACTCAATTTCACATTTCAAGAGCACTTTCCATGAATTTGATTTTCATCTCAAAAATAGTTCCCACGGAAACATGCATGCAACATCAAAAGGTCTTTTAAAGGTTGTAATGGGGCCTGGCTAAAGGTAGGATATTCAAAGGTATTAGGTCTTACATCCCTAGGAATTAAGAGAGCATGAAACTTTTTACACTTTTATTTTCACTCTAATTCCTTTTTCCATTTTTCTTTTTGATGCTTTGGGTGGCTACAACCTATTTCCTTTGACACCCTTTTGTTTTGCCCCTTTCTTTAGGCATTTTATATTTTTTTCTTCTTTTCTTTTTGCCTTTGACTTCAACCTTTATTTTTCTTTTTCTCAACCCCAAATAACATATCAAACCCCTGTAGCCACCCCAAACTTAGTTTCTTACAACTCTTCTCTTGCTAAGCTTCCATGCTCTCCTAATCCTACGATGGGTTAAGATGGTTTTTCCGGATTTTTTGGCTTATAACTTAAGGTCATCAAGAAACAATAGGCTTATTAGGCTCAATGTGGCTAACTAGGGAACATGCATTGGGGATGGTTCTTTTTAGGCCAAGTAGGTATTTCAAAGAAAATTGCCTAAATCATTTGATGCAAACATATAAACATGCAAACCATGAAGAGATTCAAGCAAATTCGGGAAAGTGTAACTTAAAAGCGATTCACACAATTAAAAACAATGTTGGAGGCTCAAATTCCCCACCTGGACATTTTTCGCAAATTGTTTGACCGAGATACAATCCCTAATATGTGCATCCCTTCACCCCAAACTTATCATAAAGTATGCAATCACAATAAAATATCTCAAAGTTCAATTTTCAATTTTCCACATGGGGATCAATTTTCAATTTTCAAAACCTAGGGGGAAATCATCAAAAATCAACATATATCATGCCATACATCTATGCTAAATTTAATAAAATCCATTCAAGCTCACCAACATAAAACTCATACACATATGACTCAAGTAAAGAAAAATAATTAAAAAGAGAAAATGAAAATAACTAAAGAGAAAGGTTAAGAAAACTCATTGAGAAGCTTCCGCCTGGATCCCATTGCTTGTAGCATAAGGGCCAAGTGATAGACAGAGAATGGAAGCTTCCGCCAGGGTCCCATAACATGCAGCATTGATATGAAAGTGAGTGCTTGAAAGTCATGGTGACTTCTCCAAGTGTGAAGAACCTTCCAATCCCTCTCGGGTCAAAGATGACCTCTTTATCAACAAAGTCCTTCCAACATAAATGGGGTTCAACCTCTTGGACTGGCCATAGTGCCTTCATAGTTAAAGATGCAAAATCCAGTTTCTCAGGCAGAGGCTTGAACTCCATCGTTGGTTGCTTCACAATGGGAGGTGGCGAACAAGTGGAGAGGATCACTGGTGCTGCTTTGACTTCTGTACATATTTCACTCACTGCATTACCAAATCCATCACCTTCTATATATGCAGCAATCTCAGCACAGACCACACATGTATTTCTCTCATCACAATCAACACATGCATAGGAACCAATAGAATCATCTAATTCCAAAAGTTCTTCATCATCCTCAAGAATGGTGAAATAGATGTCCTCCAAATGCCTCTTCCTCTCAATCTCCTTAGTCAAGGGTTTAATGGAAAATGGTGCAACTATGTTCTCCAAAACATGGTCTTCACTTCTTAATTCGGTTGCTCCCACCTCTTCATCTTCCTTTTCATCCATTATTGCATCATCTTCATCATCATCCATCAAGTTCCCATTTGACATTTCGGATAGTTGATTAGAGATTTTCTCAATACGTTCCCCGAGACTTCGAATGGTAGATTCTCGATTTTTTAAACTTTCCATTGTTGTTGCCATGAAGTTCTCCGAAACAACCTCCAAATGAGACAGACCATCCGGAAAAGGTTGCTCAAAATTGACTGTGGTTATGGATGTGAAATTCTCCAAAGCAACTTCCATGGGTGATGGCTTATCATACCATCGAGAAGGTTGCGGTTGATATGAAGGTGCAGAAGATTCCCAATGTTCCTCTTGATCAATCCAAGCATTGTTTGGAGGATTCCCCCACCATGGAGTGTAGGTGTTGTGATATTGATTTTCCCATTCAAAATAGCCTACCAATGGTGGAGGAGATACTTTTACCCTTGACAACACATTTATCACTTGTTGGATGATTGTGGACAATTGTAGCATATCTGCTCGCAGCTGTAGCTCAAACATCTCAATTTCTTCGTCGGATGGATAATAATAATTGTAATCCATGATCCTGTCAATTCAAAATCCACCTCACAGACAAATAAAACCCAAGATTAAAGAAGCACGAGTTCAAAATTGCAACAAATTAATTAAAACAAAACTAACAAAAAAAAAATCAAATATATACAAATAATAAAAATGTCTAAATTAGTTGCCTCCTTGTTACTAATGATATTGGCAAAACCAGTCCCCGGCAACGGCGCCAAAAACTTGTTGGACAAAATCTAGGCAAGTATACCTAGTCGTACAAGTAATACGGTGGTGAGACCGGATATCGTCCACAGGGATCGGTTGCCAATTACCAATTCACAAGTCAAACAACTATCTAGACTAAACTATGAAGAGAGATCAAATCATAAAATAAAGCAACAAAAGCAATAAAATATTTTTTTGTCTTTTAGGAATTTTAACAAACACTTAACAAGCGAAAAGAGATGTGGTTAACAAATGGATGAAATTGTCAGGGTTAGACTACACTAATCCTCCATTGATTGCAATGAAATGGTTAATAACACAATTCCGAATTCATTTATGACAATCAAATCTTCTGAAATACTCAAACCCTAATGTCTTAGGTAGAGAGAACGTCACTTTTAGGGTTCCAGCCTTCCCCCAGCCGTCAGCCCCTCTCCTAGGGTAAAAAGTCCCCGGCAGCCCCTCCTTTCTCTTTCCGCCCAAAGGCCCTATTTATAGATTAGGCGCACGTCCACGACCGTGATGGCCATCACGGCCAGGCAGTGACGGATTCTGTCCTGGGCGCGTATTCAAATTTTGGTCTGTCACGGCCGTGATCAATTCTGGTCCATAGGAGCTGGCCTGTCACGACCGTGACCTCCATCACGGTTAGGCCGTGATCCTTTCTGATCTTCATGGCTGGCTCATCACGGTCGTGATCACTATCACGGCTAGGGCGTGATGGCTTCTGCTTTATTGTCCTTCCCTTTTTGCTCTTCCTTCCCTTTTAACCTGAAAATGTAAAATAACATTAAATGCTTTATTTGACTCAAAATTAACTAAAATATCCTAAAACTACTTAAGAGACTCAAAATGTTGCTTGAGGACAATTAAATCCAAATTTGTGCGAAAACGAGATGAAACTCAGATAATTAGCACAAAAACCATGGTTTTACTAGTTATAAAACTAGATAGGCCAGAGGCTTATCACTTACCCTTGTCAAACACACTAAATCCGTTCTCAAATTTCGTACTATTTAGCTTTTCCCATAAAAAAAGAAGTTTTATTGGGAACGGGTGCATTTCAAGTCTTGAAAATTGTTATCTTTATTTTTTTAATAAAAAAAATACTTTTATAAGAATCCATAACCAATTAATGTCTTAAGAACACAAGTTAGTAAGACCCAAATAAATAATTTTTATAAAAAGTCAAGATAACGAATAACTTTTATTTATTTTTTTTAAATTACTTGATCGTTCTCTCATTTCAATAAAATTATATATAACTTAAAGTCATTCAGGCTCAGTTGATACAAATTAGAGGATAGCAGATAAGTTAGCTAATAGTGGTGGGTATATAGTGGATAGCAGATGAGGTAGCTGATAGTGGATAGCGGATAAGCTAGCTGATTGGATTTGAAATATTTGGTAAAACTAGCGATAGAACCAGCTGATAAATATCAAATGACATGTTTATATAGTTTTTTTTATAGAAATTTTGTTTACGTGTACATATATATTATTTATTTTAAAATGATTATCGTTTTCAATAATTTAATTTATTTATCATTTAAAAAATTAAAATATTAGTTTTTAATTAGGGATTAGAAAATATTATATTAATGTTTTCTATTTTTTTAGTTGAGAATAAATGAGGAATTTAATTAAAATAGTTAGAATAAAAATGGGAGAAAAAAATGATAAGCTATAAGCATGGACGGAGCTAGACTTGGGGATAATGTGGAGGACCAATCGTAAAAATTAAACTTCATCCAACAAATATGTACGTTTCAAATTTCGTACAAACTATTCATAATATATATTAAAAACTTGAATTACATTAGTAATCTATCAAATCACGGAATACCTCTCCTGCATTCCACAAAAATCATCAATATATAATTAAATATACACTAAACTTTTCATTAATTTTCTTTTTAATGTATACTAGCAGACAGTCGGTCAAAAATTTATCTTTCATCTTGTTACGAAGTGTTGTTTTGATTATATTGAATATTCATAGCTGAATTTTTTTTTGTAGTAGCTATAGAAACCTGGAAGTAGGGGTGTGCATGGGTCTGGGAAGACCCACGAATCCGACCCAAGCCAACCCTGACTTTATGGGTTGGTTTGGGCGATTGGGTTGGGTTGGGTAAAAAAAGAGAGGACCTATACAAGATCTTGGTTGGGTTGTGGGCTTTAATTGCAAACCCACTACTCAACCCAACCAACCCAGTCAAAACATAGAAAGTTAAAAAACCTAGTTTATTTTTTATCTTGGTCAAACTATTCTTCTCACGCTACACGACTCTTCTTCCCTCACGTATGACCCTTCTCTTTTCTCACGCACGACTCACTCAGTCCCTTTCAGTTTCACTCATTCAACCACCACTCACTTAATGGATGATTTTTTACTTAGTTTTGTGTTAATGACTTTTACTTTCTCATTATAATACTTTAGACTTTTAATTGATGGTTGTTGATGATTTTAGACTTTTAGATTTTTAGTTGATGGGTTAGAGTTTAGACTTTCTGGTTCATTTACTTTTATGATAACATGATCTTCTTTTTAGTTGTAGATAATTGATAGTTTGGACTTTTAGACTTTTAGATCATATTATCATTACTTGTTGATGTAAGTTACAGTTTTAAATAGGTTTATTTGTGATTTTCGATACTTTTTCATGATTTTTGTCCTGACTAACCTACAAACCCGAACCAACACGACCCAAAGGTCAAAATATGTGTGTTTCTTGCCAAACCCAACGACCCACCCAACCCAACCCAATCCATGAGTGGTTGGGTTGGGTTACATTTTTTTTTTTTTTGCAAAGCCAATGCAACTGGGCTGAGTCCTAAAACCCACTAAACCCAACCCAAACCGACCCATGGACACCCCTACCTGGAAGTGTGAGAATAAATGTTACCATTCAATACACAAGAGGTTAGACCTCTACGGTTATATTTTTTACCAATCAATGACATAGATCTAATAATTTTAGACTACTATTGATTTGATAATTTCTAAAAATTTAAGGGCCACAAGCCCTACTAACAATAACCATAGCTTTGTCCCTGACTATAAGTTGTGAGCTCAAACACTACTTCAATTAGAATCTGGATGAAACGTTATAAACTAGTGAAAAAAACGTTATAGGCTAGCTATAAGTTATCTGCTATATGTGAGCGAATCAGCCCAGCCAAACAGACCCTAAATTAAATTAAAGGGAATAATAATCAATGCCTTAAGGGTACTGATTAAGGATCTAAAAAATAAAATTTTTAATTGGGACTCTGTGTAATATTTAATATTTTAAAAAGTGTTAAACTTATTTTTTCAATAATTTTCCCCCTTAATCAGTGTCATAAGGATACTGATTAACACGACTCTTAAATTAAAACCAACTTTGATATAAGAGTAAAATTTAATACTCGCTCAAATGATACTATTACTTGCACTAATACACATGCAAGTAGGATCTGGGCTTTAGTGGTGAGGCCTAAAGCAAGGGATTTAGAGGGCCGGGCCTGGGCTTTGATACGGAATTACTTACATGGTTTCTTAAGGAAGGTCTTTCTTTTATGATTGTCATTATTGTAAAGTTTAGATATCTAAAGCAAATCTGCTTGATTATGAGTCTGTGTTACTATTTCTTTTCTTTGTTAAATTGAACAAAAAAGTAATTACTATTTGATACATAGCAACGCTTAGTCAAGAAGTGGAGATGACCTAAGAATAAATTTTGACAACCATCTTGAGAATAGAAGAAATAAGTGGATCATTTACTATCTCTTTTTTTTGGGTGGATAAACGAGGTCAAGGACCCAACAAAAACAGGAAATTAAACAACTCTATCAAAAAGGGTGCCCGAAAAATCAGAAAAGGAAGTTAAATAAAGAAAAGATGGCACCTTGAAAAAAAAATCATTTTTTTTATAACTAACTACATTTAAAAATTAATTTTTATAATTGTAAAAAACAAAAAATAACTTCACATTTTCTTTAAAATCTCTAAATTTTATGAAAATTATAAATTTTATCTATAATTCATGCAAATTATAATTTTTATCTATAATTTTTTTAATTGTGTCTACCTTTAATCTATTTATCTATTTCATACATTATTTTTCTATCGAACCCTAGGCCTACAATGTCTCCTAAACCAAGCATGAAGTCAGCTGCTGTAACATCCAGATTTTTACGGTTTTTAAATAATCGGTAAAATATAGTTATTTATATTATTTTATTGGAATGATAATTATTTTGACATTAATTTTTAATTATTTTATGATGCTTAATCTTGAGTAATTTTAATTACTCTTTAGAATTATTTTATTGAGTGCGTTATCACTACTTTATTTCAGTGCATGTAGGCTTACTAGACAATAATATTATATTATCGTCACTATTAGTATTTGTTTATAAAAATAATTTAAATAATATGTTTGAAAGGAAATTATTGTATATTTTACTCTATTTAATTTTAGATTTGAAAATAAACTGATTTAGAATTTTCTTGGTAGATCAATTCAACTTACAATCTTTACTCTAATTTGAATTTTGAAATTATATATTTGTCACTCTTTATTTTTAGATTCAAGGGCCATTATTATAATTTTATTTTTAGACTCAATCCTAGCCAAGGTTTACAAAACCGGACCGGTCATCAAACCGGTGAAGGCAGCGGTTCAAGGTTTAATGGTCCAATCGAGGTTGAACCGTGGTTGAACCGGTTAAAATTAAATAATATTGTTTTAATTTTTAATATAATATTTGTAACAATATTAAACAAAAAAACAACATAACAACTTAAATTATTAAGCACAAATTTTTTATTTTGAAATTAAACTAAATAAATGTAAAGATATATGCTAAAATCATCTTCATAGGGAAAGCCAACCCAAAATCTACAACTTGCCCACATATGTTAGAAAACAAAAGAATTGGGTTTTGGCTAGGATGACCCAAATCCTTTTATACTATTTTTTTTTTTAGGAAACCGGTCCAGGCTGTTCCACAACTGGTTAAGACCGGTTTTACCAAACCGAACCGGCCTAGGTCCTGGTTAAACCGGTTGGACGGGTTGGTCCGGTTTTGTAAACCTTGATCCTAACCACTCATTGTATACTTAACCATTAAGTAAATGGAAATAAATAAGTTCCTTGCCCCTACTTTTCTCGGCCTCGCACGACCATCTTCCCCACACTTCTTCTTCTTCTTCTTCTTCTTCTTCTTCTTCTTCTTCTTCTTCTTCTTCTTCTTCTTTTTTCCTCTTCTTCTTTTGGTTTCTAGACTATGTCTCTCTCTCCCTACAACTCCATCTTCCTCCTCCTTCTCACCCAAACCAGTCGCGAGCCGCATTAGGGGTACCGTCCGCCGTTGCTCACCGCTGGACAGGGGAAGATGCCGCTCCACACGTTTTGTTCGCATCCTCCACCGTGCATTCACGTACTCGTCGTGGCTGCACCGCCACCCACCTCGTTCCGTCCCGTAAGCCACCACCCAAAGTGGTTTTCCTCTTACTTGTTGGTTCTTGAGTTCCTTTCTTCTTCTCTTGAACTCTCTTTCCTCTTTTGGTTCTTGGTTGTTTCAGACACGCCGCACCGCTGTCGTCCCTCCGTCGCCTGCCACCGTGCCGGTTGGTTTTCCAGCCACCATGTCCTCTCCACTTCACCTTGGGTAAGTGTTTTACTCCAAATCTCTTTTAGTTGAAAAATCCCCAAATTTGATTTTGAAACCCTAACCTTAGCCTTTTGAATTCAAATTTTAATTTTGAAATTGAAACTTGTTTTATGCAATTGGGACTATGAATTAGTGTTTCCCTCCACTAATTTAGTTGTTCTTTGGCTAGATTCAATTTTCCCCAATTTTTGGTGATGAACACTATTTTCACAAATCTGATTTTATTGAAGTTGGTTCTATTTTATGAAATTAAGTGTTTAAAATCAACTTAGAGTAAGTGTTTGATGAAGAATGAGTGAATGTTATATTTGTTTGATGGTTGAAAATGTTTTGACTCCCTCTCCGGGATGTTGCCGGGGTTGTGTTTGCTTGGGGGAAACAGGTTTTACATTTTTTCGGGCATTGTCAGAAGTTGTTTAGAGGAAACTGGAACGTCCAGTCGGGTTATTAGTTGGAGTTTGGCTTTGTGCAACTTCGTTGAGAAGGAAGCTGACGGTTGAGAAACCAAAGAGAGGATCTTTTATGGTCTTCAAAGGTAAAGGGAGTTTACCTAAGGAGTTGCTAGTAGTCATCTACTTAATATATAAATTGTTTGTGATGAATTATAATATGTTGGATTGAGATTGTTTGATTGTGGTATATGTATGTATGTATATATATATATATATATATATATATATATATATATATATATATATATATAATATGTTGTTGAGATTAGTTAGACTATATGTATATGTCTGATGAATATTTTTCTTTGTGATATTGTTTAACTGAGGCTGGTTGAAGCATGACTCTTGTTATGGCTTAAATATGGAAAACTTTATTTTTGCTAAAAGAGTATGAATAGAGAAAAGATTGAAAAGTTATTTTGGCTTTCTTTGGAAAGTGAAGATAAAAGCAAGGAAAGGAACTAGACTTCCGTGCTGAGATTCAGACTAGATTCTGTTTTCTGGGAAGCCGGACTAGCATTCCTACTGATAAGAACCTAGAGTGCCAAGATGTTGGACTAGTGTTCGTATGAGAAATAAATTTTGAAATCATTAATGATGTTTTAAAATTCCAACATAGATAATAAAAGTGAAATTAATATCTGAAAGATGATCTGGCAGACGTGCTGTTGTTATCGAGCTACAGTGTCACACGGGGTGAACTGACAAACTGGATAGTTACGGACAAAAGACATACTCTTTATCTTTGGGTCTTAAGGGACATTCGGGTTCGAAAACCTACGTCGATATCCGAGGTGTAGCAACCTTAGGTGTAGAAATCGGCAAGCCTGCTCGAAATGTACTATATCAGGAACTATTCTGTATTATTTAGGTGATATGTGAAATCTTAGAACAATTGGGGAAAGGACCCAGTTGAGAGGCCACCCAACGCGAAACAATTGTGTTATAGGAATTATCACGGCCTATCATGCTCGACGAAGGGAAGTTAGGATCTTCGGAGATTGAGTCATAGAAAGTGGATATTGAAGTGTTAAGACAAAATTTACGAAAAACTTTCTATTCTTTAAATCCTGTTGAGATTTTTATAATTGCTATACTCTGCTTTGTAAATTGTTTTGCTGCTTATATTAGGTATATGATTGCTATGTTTTAAACTCATATATTGGTATCTCACCTTTGCATTATTTTTTGTTTGGTTTCTTTTTGTGGTATCCTGTTTTGCGTGTACAGATGATGCAGAAGGGTTCTCTGTCCCGTTTGGAGGGTTTGGACCCGACTTTTGAAGAAGGTTGATTTACTAGAATAACATGGGGCCGTTTCCAGTAAGAGTCTCATAGTACGACCAGTTTAGTCTATCGAGTCAAGTTTAGTTTTGGAGAAGTTTCATACTTATTAGCATTATGGCTCTGAGAGTCTTTTATTGGATTGTTGTTATGTTTATGAATGTCTTTTAGAACGACCATTTTAGGATTTTAAGACGTTGATTGATGATAGTAGGTATGTTTATGGCCTGGAGAGCCTTTATTTTGGATAGAATGTTTATGGCTCGGAGAGCCTCTCTTTTGGATGAAAATATAAATATATTAGCATGTGTTTTTGTTTGGGATGTTGAAAATTACAGAGGAGACTCTGTCGAATTTTTGTAAAAGTTATAGATCTGTATCCAGGTATGTTTCTAAAGAAAATAGACTTGTCAGGCTTGGATTGGAAGTCTGTGGCCGTGAGTAACGGCTCTCAGGTTTTGAGTCATGATAAAATTTATATACATGATGAGAATCTATACAGTGATAGGTGAAAATGTGGTGTTATTATCTTATAAAATGTTTAAGTTCTTACAGCAACCCAAGGAAAATAAAATTTATACCCATTTTTCTTACACTTAAGTACTTGTATAAATTATTTTTCCGAAAGTAAACCAGCTATTATTCTAAGTTTTATTTCCGAAATGAGTTAGTCATGTAATGCCCAAGGGGGTGTTACAGCTGCGTTCTCCTGGGAACCACTCCACCCAACAAATTTCTCAAAAAAACATCTTTGC
Source organism: Sophora flavescens (assembly GCA_030762895.1). Classification (NCBI taxonomy): domain Eukaryota; kingdom Viridiplantae; phylum Streptophyta; class Magnoliopsida; order Fabales; family Fabaceae; genus Sophora; species Sophora flavescens. The sequence goes on from CM061063.1 coordinate 94,132,125, forward strand.
AGGCAACTCCTATTTATTTGTGATCAGTTGTAATAAAGAAGACCTACAAATGAGAAAATATTTATTAAATAAATAGGAGAATGTTAATCAGTGTCCTTAAGGAATTGCTTAATGAATAAAAAAAGTGAAGTCCTATTTTGTACGATACAAGAAATCACAATAATGTCAGGAAAAAAGGAAATTCTTTCGTAGGCGTTGACGAATAGAAATTTCGTGGAAACGGATTTAGTGCCTTTGACAAGGAAAAGACACCATGCCTTCCCCCATTCTGAGCCGTTAGATTTAGCTGATGGTTCAGAAGGTGACACATGTCTCACCCCTCTTTTTTATTTATTTATAGAAAAGTAATTAATAATAGAAGAGATGCCTCACCGCGCGCCACTGTACCATCCGCCACTGCTGCTCAGACTGACGTAAGGTAAAGAATGCAGAAAAAACCCAAGACGGTGAATAATGTTCAAGAAACTGAAATCTCTGTGCAAAGTTGAATCCAAGTAGTGATTTCAGTTTCCTACAGTAATGATTTCAGCAGTTGAATCCAAGAAACTAGCAAAGTTGGACATTTTAGTGTGCATGGCCTTAGAAGCTTATCCCAGTAAATTAAAATCTCATCATAAAGTGGCTTAATAATCACTTATAGGAAGTAGATTAGAAAGGTCAAAATCTCATCATAATTTTTACAGTGTCAACATATACAAGGCGCCGATGGAGCCATGGTGATGGGCGGCGGCGAAGGAGCCGTGGCGACGGGGCATCGGCGTTGCAGCGACAGGGGAGATGCCCAGGAGGCGAGGCACGATGCACATTTAGGGGAAGGGCTGGGTCTGATACAGAGTTTCTCTCTTCTAAAATTAATTGCTTTTTTTTTTTAAAAGGTGGGATACATGTAACATTCTGGATCGTCGAATTGATCCGACGGCTCAGAAGGGGGAAAGGCATGGTGCCTTTCCCTTGTCAAAGACACTAAATCCGTTCTCAAATTTCATACTATTTAGCTTTTCCCATAAAAAAAAGTTTTATTGGGAACGAGTGCATTTCAAATCTTGAAAATTGATCTCTTTAATTTTTTAATAAAAAAATACTTTTATAAGAATCCAAAACCAATCAATGTCTTAAGAACACAAGTTAGTAAGACCCAAATAAATAATTTTAATGAAAAGTCAAGATAACAAGTAACTTTTTTTTTTTTAAATTACTTGATCGTTCTTTCATTTCAATAAAATTATATATAACATAAAGTCATTAAGGCTCAGTCGATACAAATTAGCGGATAACGGATAAGTTAGCTGATTGTGGTGCGTATATAGTGGATAGCGGATAGTGGATAACGGATAAGCTAGCTGATTGGATTTGAAATATTTGGTAAAACTAGCGATTGAACTAGCTGATAAATATAAAATGACATGTTTATATAGTTTTTTTTTATAGAAATTCTGTTTACGTGTACATATATATTATTTATTTTAAAATGATTATCATTTTCAATAATTTAATTTATTTATCATTTAAAAAATTAAAATATTAGTTTTTATTTAGGGATTAGAAAATATTATATTAATGTTTTCTATTTTTTTAGTTGAGAATAAATGAGGAATTTAATTAAAATAGTTAGAATAAAACTGGGAGAAAAAAGTGATAAGCTGTAAGCATGGACGGAGCTAGACTTGGGGATGATGTGGAGGACCAATCGTAAAAATTAAACTTCATCCAACAAATATGTACGTTTCAAATTTCATACAAAATATTCATAATATATATTAAAAACTTGAATTACATTAGTAATATATTAAAACACAGAACATCTCTCTTGCATGCCACGAAAATCATCAATATATAATTAAATATACAATAAACTTTTCATCTATTTTCTTTTGAATATATACTAGCAGACAGTCAATCAAAAATTTATCTTTCATTTTATTACGAAATGTTGTTTTGATTATATTCAATATTAATAGCTTTAGAAGATTGTTTTGTAGTAGCTATAGAAATTTGGAAGTGTGACAATAAACATTACCATTCTATACACAAGAGCTTAGACCTCTGCTTTTAATTTTTTTTTACCAATCAATGACATAGAACTAATAATTTTAGACTACAAATGATTTTATAATTTCAAAACAAAAAATTTGGGGTCACCGTCCCTGTCTTTAAGTTACAAGCTAAAACGCTACTTCAATTAGCATATGGAAGAAATGATATAAGCTTGTAAAAAATGTTATGAGCTAGTTAGAAAATTATTTACCGGACATGACCACTTTCTCATCCGTTATAAGTTATTCGCTCTATGCTAGTGAATTGGCCTTATTACCATACAGACCCTAAACTAAATTAAAGAGAATAATAACCAACGTCTTAAGTGTTATGAAGATGGATCAACAATGGTTAGTTAGTGAAGACTCTTGCCTTGTAACAGAAATCTGTTGTAAAAGCTATAGCTGTGTGATACCTATACTTGTAACTAAAGTTGGTTAGTTTCAGTTGTTAGTTAGAGGTTGTTAATCTCCACAACCATACTCAGGAAGTTGAGTGTGTATAGGTGTATATAAGTCTCAGCTGATGTAATTTTGTAGAAGGATTCTTTAGGTTCAATTGTGATCAAACTCTGAGTGTGTGTGCAAGTGAGGTGAGACTGTTTTTGTGAAAATCTCCCTAGAAGCCTTGCTGCAGTTTCTTTCGCTGTGCAGTTGTGATCATTTGGAAGGAATAAAGATTGGCTACAGTGTGGATGTAGGGGACCTTAATTGCCCTGAACCACGATAATCTTCTGTTTGTTTTTGCTTCTTTCATTGATACTTTGTTTTTCCTCTTTTCTTGCTGTGCACGCATCACATCTGCTGCACTTTGCATTTCTGTTCTCTGTTCTCTGTTCTCTGTTCTGCATCTCAGTTTTTTAACAATTGGCATCAAGAGCCAGGTTCTTGGAGGGATTCTACGATGGGAACAAGATTTGATGTGGAGAAGTTCACAGGGGAAAATGATTTCAGCTTGTGGAGGATCAAGATGCAAGCTCTTCTTGTTCATCAAGGGCTTGATGATGCACTACAAGGAGCCTCTAAGCTTCCACCTACACTGTCAGACAAAGAAAAGAAAGATTTGCTCAGTAAAGCTCATAGCACAATCATTCTTTCTCTTGGTGATGAGGTCCTTCGAGAGGTAGCTGAAGAAAAATCTGCAGCAGGGATTTGTTGAAACTTGAGAGCCTGTATATGACCAAATCCCTAACCAACAAGTTGTACCTGAAGAAAAGACTGCATCAGCTAAAGATGGAAGAAGGTTCTTCTATCAAAGAACATGTTTCTTTGTTCACAAAGGCAGTTCTTGATCTGAAAAGTGTAGATGTGAGGATAGAAGAGGAGGATCAAGCAGTAATGCTACTATGTTCCCTTCCACCATCCTTTGAAAATCTGGTGGATACCATGCTGTTTGGGAAAGATTCTCTCACCTTGGAGGAGGTTAAAGCTACCTTGAATTCTCGAGAATTAAAGAAAAAGATAACAGAGAATAAAGGTGAAGGTGGAGACCCTGAGGCATTGATGGCTAGAGGAAGATCCGAAAGGAGGGATTCAAAGAGCAAGAACAAGAGGAGGTCCAAATCAAGGAACAAGAAGGCCTGCTACTATTGCAAGAAAGAGGGCCATTTCAGAAAAGAATGCCCTGAAAGGAAGAAGAAGAACAATGGCAAATACAATGATGAATCTGACATAGCAAGATCTTGGGTGATGGATATGAAAGTGCTGAAGTTCTCTCCATTTCAACTGAAAAGCACAGTGAGCAATGGATTCTAGATTCGGGTTGCTCATTCCATATGACACCCAATCTGGAATGGTTCAGCTCCTATAAGGAAATAGATGGAGGGAAGGTTCTCATGGGAAACAATATGGCATGTAATGTCATTGGCATTGGAACTGTTAAGTTGAAGCTGCAAGATGGATCTGTACAGCTGCTCCCTGATGTGAGGCATGTTCCTGAGCTCAAAAGGAACCTACTCTCTTTGGGAATGCTAGATCATTCTGGATGCTCATTCAAAGGAGAAGCTGGAACTTTAAAGGTATTCAAAGGCTCATTACTAGTAATGAAGGGTACAAGGCAGAATGGCCTTTACAAATTGCAAGGTAATACCATCTTGAACTCAGCTGGCCTAGTCTCTATTTCTGATCTGAATGCTACCAAGCTTTGGCATTATAGATTAGGTCATGTTAGTGAGAAAGGGCTAGAAGAACTACATAAACAAGGATTGATTGGAAATGGGAATTATCAGAAGCTAAGCTTTTGTGAACATTGTGTATATGGAAAACAAAAGAGAGTTAGTTTCAATAATGCAACTCATACAACTCAGGGTATCCTAGATTATGTACATTCTGATATTTGGGGGCCAGCCAGGTACCTTCATTAGGAGGAGCAAAATATTTCATAACTTTCATTGATGATTGGTCTAGGAAAGTGTGGACCTATCTGTTGAAACATAAGAATCGAGGCTTTCAAGTGTTTCAAACAATGGAAATTGCTTGTTGAGAATCAAACTGGTAGGCATGTGAAGTCGCTCGAATCGATAATGGCCTTGAATACTTAAGTGAGGAATTCAATGAATTTTGCAAAGACAATGGAATAAGAAGACACAAGACTGTTAGATTAACCCCTCAGCAAAATGGCCTTGCTGAAAGGTTGAATAGGACCATTTTGGAGAGGGTGAGATGTATGTTGTCCAATGCAAAATTGGCAAAGGGTTTTTGGGGAGAGGCTGTGAATACAGCATGCTACCTAATAAACAGTGCCCTTCAAGTGCAATTGAGTTCAAAACACCGAGAGGAAAAATGGACGGGGAAAAGCTCCAAGCTATGAGAACTTAAGGATCTTTGGATGCACTGCATATGTTCATTCTAATCAAGGTAAACTTGAACCTAGAGCTAAGAAGGGAATCTTCTTAGGCTATCCAGGAAGGAGTGAAGGGATATAAAGTGTGGTTGCTAGATCCTGCAGGTCACAAATCAATTATCGCCAGGGATGTCTTGTTTAGAGAAGAAGACATGATAGCAGGATGATCAACGAAGTCTAATTCAATTCAGAATGGTGCTCAAACCGAGCGAGCAATGGCAGTATGATCGGGGAATCAGGTTGGAGGTGGAGAAACTTGCAGAAACAAGCGAGGTCCAGCGGAGAGGACGAAGTGAAACATCTCATCAGGAAAATATTACTTCTTCAATTCATGAACCTGCTGATACCTCATACAATCTGGTCAGAGACAGACAAAGGAGGCAAATTAAAGCTCCTGAAAGATTTGGTTATGCTGATCTCATAGCCTATGCTTTGAGTATAGAAATTGATGATCAAGGCTCAGAACCAATTTCTTACAAAGATGCAGTTTCCAGAACTGACAGTGATCAGTGGAGATCAGCAATGCAAGATGAGTTTGACTCTTTAATGAAGAATGATACTTGGAAACTTGTTGAAAAGCCAGCAAAACAGAAAGTTGTAGGGTGCAAATGGATTTTCAAAAAGAAACCAGAAGAAGCAGGAATGGATAGCTACAGGTACAAAGCAAGGCTTGTAGCTAGGGGTTTCACACAAAGAGAAGGAATAGACTATAATGAGATTTTTTCTCCAGTTGTGAAGCATACAAGCATTCGAATCATCTTGGCACTAGTTGCAGTTCACAACCTCGAATTGGAGCAAATGGATGTAAAAACAGCCTTTTTACATGGAAACCTAGAAGAAACAATCTATATGAATCAACCTGAAGGGTATGAGGTAAAAGGGAAAGAGGAGATGGTATGTTTGCTGAAGAAATCTTTGTATGGACTGAAACAGTCCCCAAGACAGTGGTACAAAAGATTTGATTCTTTTGTAATGTCAAATGGTTTCAATTGAAGCTCCTATGACACGTGTGTGTCTATTTCGGAAAGTTGAAGCCTCGATTGTTTCATCTACTTGTTGCTCTATGTAGATGACATGTTGATTGCAAGTGCAGATATGAAAGCCATCAAAGAGTTGAAGAATCTGCTGTAATCTGAGTTCGAAATGAAGGATTTGGGGGCTGCAAGGAGAATACCGGGAATGGATATTATCGAAAAAGAAGTGAAGGTCCGTTATATCTATCTCGGTCAATCTATGTGCGAGAAACTTCTAAGAAGGTTCAATATGCTTGATTCAAAACCTGTATCAACACCTATTGCTTTGGACATTTCAAATCGACAATCACTCAATCTCCAAAAACAGAAGATGAGATCAAAGATATGAGCAGAATTCCCTACTCGAATGCTACAGGATCTCTTATGTATGCTATGGTGCATACAAGACCGGACTTAGCATACTCAACTAGCATTGTAAGTAGATTCATGGCAAATCCTGGAAAACAAGAGATGGACAAAGTAGAAATGGATCTTTAGATATCTAAATGGTTCAAGTCTGTTGGCACGATTTATGGAAGAAAGAGAGAGAAAGAACAAATGGTCTCGACGGGCTATGTTGATGCTGATTATGCAGGTGACCTTGACAAAAGAAGGTCCTTAACCGGATACCTATTCACTTTGTATGGAAGTGTCATAAGTTGGAAGGCAAATCTGCAACCAGTTGTGGCTCTATCTACAACTGAGGCTGAATATATAGCTCTCATTTGAAGCTATAAAGGAAGCCATATGGCTTAAAGGTCTTGCTCATGAGCTCGAAGGAAAGACTGGTCTGTTGAAGTATGGTGTGACAGTCAAAGTGCAATTTGTCTCTCTAAAAACCAAGTTTTTCATGAGAGGACAAAGCATATTGACATTAGGATGCATTACATCCGAGACATCATAGCACAAGGTGAAGTTGAAGTAAGGAAAGTGGCTGGAGAAAACAATCCCTGCAGACATGCTGACAAAAGTAGTTCCATGTTCAAAGTTTACTCATTGTTTAAACTTAGTGAACATTGGAACTTGTGACACTTGAAGTCTCTATTAGAGATCGTATGAAGAAGAGCTTGCTTGGTCCTAACATTGAAGATCCAAGGTGGAGATTGTTATGAAGATGGATCAACAATGGTTAGTTAGTGAAGACTCTTGCCTTGTAATGTAAATCTGTTGTAAAAGCTATAGTCTGTGTGATACCTATACTTGTAACTAAAGTTGGTTAGTTTCAGTTGTTAGTTAGAGGTTGTTAATCTCCACAACCATACTCGGGAAGTTGAGTGTGTATAGGTGTATATAAGTCTCAGCTGATGTAATTTTGTAGAAGGATTCTTTAGGTTCAATTGTGATCAAACTCTGAGTGTGTGTGCAAGTGAGGTGAGACTGTTTTTGTGAAAATCTCCCTAGACGCCTTTGTCTGCAGTTTCTTTTTTGTGCGATTGTGATCATTTGGAAGGAATAAAGATTGGCTACAGTGTGGATGTAGGGGACCTTAATTGCCCTGAACCACGATAATCTTCTGTTTGTTTTTGCTTCTTTCATTGATACTTTGTTTTTCCTCTTTTCTTGCTGTGCACGCATCACATCTGCTGCACTTTGCATTTCTGTTCTCTGTTCTCTGTTCTCTGTTCTGCATCTCAGTTTTTTAACATTAAGAGTACTGGTTAAGGATCTAATAAAACAGAAAATTTTGATTGGGATTTAGTGCATTTCATATTTTAAAGAATGTTAAACTTAGTTTTTCAATAATTTTTATTTTATTTTATTTTTCATTTCTTAATTAGCATCCAAAGGTCGACGTTGATTAACATGAATCATAACTTAAAATCAACTTTGATATAAGAGTAAAATTCAATACTTGGTCAATGGTACTATCACTTGCACTAATACATAAGCAAGTAGGATTCAAATTGTCTGGACTACCAAATTCTCATATTTGTGCAATCAATCACCATTGAATTTGCTTATCTCATACTACTAACCCTTGATTTGCTTTGTCCAAAAAAAAATTATAAAAAATACAAGTATAGAAAAATAGAGTTGGGCTACGTCCGCAGGGAATCTGCACCTCATGCAAGTAACACTTGAAACATCTCTATAAATAGAGCCACACAGGTAAACCACCAAATAACAGAGTCAGCATCCTTAGTTTTAATTATTAACTAAATCATGAAGCCTGCACTACTTACAATCTCCTTCCTCCTCTTTGCCTTCACCGCCAAACTTCCATTAGCTTTCTCATATGGACAAGTGGAAGACGTCAATGGCGAGCCTGTTTTTGCGGATCACAAATTATATATTTTGCCAGCTGGTTCCAATTCAAAAACCAGTGGTGGACTAATACTCGGCAGAACTGGTCAGTCAACTTGCCCGACTACTGTCCTGCAAGATTATGTTATGAGCCATGGCATGCCAATAATATTCAGAATGCCAGGGATTAGCATAGGCCCCGGTGAGATCTATTCAGGTACTACATATATATTTTTTTTGATAAAATAGGTAAATTAATCCTCTACATTTATTTTATTTTTATATTGGTCCTATAAGTCTTTTATTTTTCAAATTGATCCTACACGTTACGTTCCGTTTTAACATTAGTCATTTCCATCAATTTTGACCTAAAGCCGTCAGTTTTGATATGACATGACTATCTCCTTAGTCTGACACATGGCATTTGACCTGACTTTGTAACGTCAAAATTGACGTAAATGACTAACTTGGAAACAAAACGTAACGTATATGACCAATTTAAAAAATAAAATACTTATATGACCAACGTAGGGATGCATTCTTAGGAAGAAAAAAAAAGTTTGGGGACCAATGTTCAAAGCACTTCCCAACATGTTTGTATATGGGTTTGAGTACCTTTTCTGCTTATTGAATAAACTTTTGCGTATTAAAAATATTAATATCTTATTTGTTTGCTTCGTATACCATGTTATTCAACAGGTACACGATTGGATATTGAGTTTGCAGACAAGTTTGATTGTGCTGAATCTTCTCGGTGGATAGTGTTTGTTGATAATGATATCCAAAAAACATGTGTAGGTATTGGTGGTGATAAAGACCATCCAGGCAAGAAGACAATGATCGGCAAGTTTTACATTGAGGAATACAAAGAGTCCTACAAGCTTGGGTTCTGTCCCTCAGGGTCATCTAATTGTTCAGATATTGGAAGCTATGATAATAAGGAGGAAGGAATGCGTCTTTATCTGACTGACAATGAGCCCTTGGAGGTTCAATTCTTTCTGCTTGAAGGGATGAAATCTCAAGACTAGATACGTTGAATGAATGTAATTTTAGTTCCTTTTGTGATGGGTTCTCTTCTTGACGCAAAAATAGTTGTCAAGGCTCCCGAGTGGTTTTAAAGTTTGTTCGCTATTATTAATAAATATAAGTTTTTTTTATTAGAAACAAAAGGTATATTAAATGAGTAAGAGAGGTACTCAAATCCATATATCATATACAAGATAGAACCACACAAAGAGCAGGCAAACTCTAAAGATAATACTGCCTAGCCTCAGTATTTGTCACATCATTAAAAAAAATTGACTCTTACAATAATTAACTTAAAAATCACATAGGATGAGTTGTGATTAATTAGTTACCGTTAAGTGATATGTAACTGATGATATGTTACATCAATCATGCCACGTGTATAAATAAATTTTTTAAACTTTAAGTGCATTAATAACAAACAGCTGGATGCCATGTGGCTTTTATAATTTTTAATTATTATTTTGTATTTTTTTATATTTACAATCTTCAAAAAACATTTTAGTTTTGTTTTATTATTAATTTTTAACAAAATAATTGTTTTTTCTTTTAATTGAGCCCAGCCCAAAAAGGGTCCTCAGAATATGGATTTTTGTAACACCTACGAGGCATTTTTTTGGTATAGAATAAGGAAATTTATGTACCGCCTTTGGTTGGAGACACTATCTCGATAGGGATTGGATCCTCCATTAAGCTTGGTCAATGACATTGGATCATGTAAAATAATAGGGCAGGACAACGGTAGGATTTGGTCGGATTCGGGTCCAAAATGTCCAATCCGAACCAAAATGACCATCTATCTATGAGACCCATTCCCGGTCGTTTACTTCGTCGGATTAGGCGGGTGGCGGGTTGATGCAAACCAAGAATGATATCCAATTTAAGGTTAAATTAATTTTTGATGAAAATTTTATTTTCATTGTGATGAACCCGTATACTTGTTTTGGCTATATCTTGAGCTGCAGATCTCCGATTGATGCATTCTTTGGTATGTTGGAAAGCTTAGGAAATTATCTACAAATAATATCGTAGGCCTCGTGACCAGATTCGGCTTCTATCACAGTGGAAAATGGGCTGAAAGTTTAATAAGAATATTTGGACGAGTTTGAGCATCAAAGGAGCCACTTTTGGCTTGCATGCCTAAGTAACTCCTTTTTAGAAGTTATGGATCATTTTTATTATTTTCTTAAGTATGATAGTATGTTCTTTTAATAACCACTTAGTGGAGAGTTATGTCTAGTTATTAGGAGTTTATGTCATCTTACGATGACCTTTGGTCTTTATTTCCCTATGCTATATGTACACACCTATTACATGATGAATACAACTTTGAGTTCATTTTGGATTTGATTCCAATTGTGAGAGTGTTTAGCCTCTCTTCGGTTCTTCATTGAACCAACCCATTGATCTTATCAAGAGTCCAAGACCTTTGTGGCAATCCTCACATTGGCTTATCAATTCCCTTGGAATTGTGGCGCCTCCCTTCCATTCCTCACCTTCTCCATTTTTGTATTTCTTCTTCTTCATATTTTGGTTGGTCACTCAAGGATAGATCCGAAAATTTACATGTTCCTTTTTAGGATCATATCACTGATCGACGAGGGTGGGTTGATACGGTTTTGGATCCAAAGAAATTGGTACAGAAATTGCAAGAGGAGGTAAGAATCAGAGGAACAAAAGCCATGAAAATCCGAACTTTCAACAAAATCAGAAGAATAAAAGCCATAAAAATCCAAACTTTTACAACAGAATCAAAAGAAAACACTTAAAAATTAAAACTTTCAAGAGAATCCGTAAAAAACACACATAAAAATCCAAAATTTTAAAACAGAATCAGAAGAAAACACATAAAAATCGAAACTTTACAACATATAAACATCAAACTTCGTTGAAAACAGCAGCACCATCTCCTTGAATAGATCTTGGTGTCGTCCTCACCACCTCGTCGTCGTCGTTTGTGGTGGTGCGTGCTGCTGAGCAGATATGGTGGCGTGATGGTGGGTTCTATTAGGGTTTTCTTATTGGTGTAACATCTCAGTTTTCACATATATATTTATTTATTTTATTGAAGTAATTAATTCTCTGGATGTTTATTTTTTTTCATTTTTATGTTGTTTAGTTTGAGTAATTTTATTTACTCATTTAAATTATTTTATTCGGCGCGTTAGCAATATGTTATTGCAGTGTATAAACACTTGCTAGACAATAATATTACGCTATCGTCTCTATTATTATTTGTCTAGAAAAGTGTTTTAAATAATATGATTCAAAGGAATTTATTTTCAGATGTTACTCTAATTAATTTTAGATTTGAAAATAAATTAGTTTAGTGTTAACTGGAGATTAATTGTGGATCACTAATTTTCTTGGTTGACCAGTTCAATCATCAATCTTTACTCTATTTTGAATTTTGAAAGTAAATATTTGTCACTCATTGTTTTTAGATCTAATGGTTAATATTATTTCCTTTTTTCTAAAAACAATTCCAACCACACATTTTACTTACTAACTAAAAGAAAAAAAAAAATGTTATGAAAACACTTTGTTTTCTCCCTGGTCAGCACCCTTCCACGACACCCTCCTTTTACCTCCCCTTCTTTCACATTCTTTTTCTTCCCTTATTCAACATAACAATCATCTCACATATCTCCAAGTTGCAGAAATACATTTCTCTCCTTCTTCCTCGTGTTGTTCGTGCAGAAGCTGTCCAGACCAACGTTCAAAGCCGCCTCGCCGGAGTAGCCGTCGTGCCGCCGCCGTCGCCACCATGACATCTTCTTCTTCCTTTGGTAAGTGAAACCTCATCTATCTTGCTCAGATTCAGAAAAACCCAAAATTGATTTTGAAACCCTAATCGTTGGGGAGATGGGTTTTTAACACACACACAGAAGAGAATTGATAAGCAAGAATGAGAGAGAGGTTATGTTTTTCTGAATATGCACACTGTATATTCATCAATCTGAATTGCCTCAATACATTGTAGTCCTATTTATAGACTACCATACACTCTTTGTCTGGACTTTACTATCAACAACTAACTAACTGATTTCGGTTACAAGGATATCATCTAGTTACACCAAACTAACTAACTAATTCCTATTTAAGTAACACCCGGGTGCCAACGAGGGCGGGGAGTGGTCGTCGGTGCAAGAAGGCACGGACAAGGAGCGACTCCTGGCAGGTTTCTAGGCGGAGGGACACATGAATGGACCGATTACACACCCGAATGAGAAGGATCTTGAGACTATGTAGGTATGGGACTATGCAGTTGAGGAAGGCTTATACGAATTGATTGGTACTACCTATACTAACAAGATGCATCTTCTTTTCGGGAGCTCGTCACTTAAGAACTCCACAGTTAAGCGTGCTTGACTTGGAGCAATTTTGGGATGGGTGACCTTCTGGGAAGTTTTCCCAGGAAGCGTGTGAGTGAGGACAAAGCACGCTTAAAAGACCCGTGTTGGTCTGTGGGGACAGTCGTCAATCCGTAAAGCAGCCAGGGATGTTATAAATGGTATCAGAACAACACCTCTCCCGGTACGGTGTGGTTCGGGGACGAACCAAGCGGAAGCTGGTGGGCATGTAACACCCGGGTGCCGACGAGGGCGGGGAGTGGTCGCCGGTGCAAGAAGGCACGAACAAGGAGCAGCTCCTGGCAGGCTTCTAGGCGGAGGGACACATGATTGAACCGATTACACACCCGAATGAGAGGGATCTTGAGACTGTGTAGGTATGGGAATACAGTTGAGGAAGACTTATATGAATTGATTGGTACTACCTATACTAACAAGATGCATCTTCTTTTCGGGATCTCATCACTTAAGAACTCCACAGTTAAGCGTGCTTGACTTGGAGGAAGCGTGTGAGTGAGGACAAAGCACGCTTAAAAGACCCGTGTTGGTCTGGTGGGGACGATCGTGAACTCAGTAAAGCAGCCAGGGATGTTACAATTTACATTTACATTTACATTTTCATTACAATTCTACATATACATTTGCATTACAGAATAACACTTCCCCTTAATGCAAATTATCTAAGGAAACAACACCTAGCATTTCCCTTAGCTTTCTAAAAAGATCAGTTTTTACTGCCTTTGTTAGAACATCATCAACTTGGAGTTCTGTACAGCAATAAACTAGCTTGATCCTTTCCTTGTTCACCTGGTCCCTCAGGAAATGGAACCTTGTTTGAATATGCTTGCTTTTACCGTGTGCTACTAGATTCTTTGCTAGACTTATGGAAGACTTGTTGTCAACAAAGAGTTGAACTGGTTTCCTGCAACTATTCTGCATTTCATCCAGTAAGGATTCCAGCCAAAGAGCCCGACAGGTTGCATTAGAAGCAGCTATATATTCCGCTTCACATGAATAGAGAGCCACCACATTCTGTTTTCGAGAGCTCCATGAAATTGGACTACTCTAGAACTTAAATAGATATCCTGAGGTACTTTTCCTTTCAACCTTATCACCACACCAGTCTGAATCTGACCAAGCTTCAAGTTCTTCCTCAATTTGTCCTGCTCCTTTAGGAAATAGAACTCCAAAGTTGATAGTCCCTTTCACAAATCTCAATAATCTTTTCGCTGCAACCATATATGAAACTCTAGGATAACTCATAAATCTACTGATCAAGCCAACACCCTAGCAGATATCTGGCCTGCTGTTGCATAAGAACCTGAGGGAACCTACAATCTGCTTGTAGAGGGTGCTGCCAACACATATCTCAGCTTCACCCTTCTACAGCTTTACATTTGTTTCCACTGGAGTCACTGCCTCATTACAAGTGTCCATCTGAAACCTCTTAAGTATCTCTTGAGAGTACTTTCTCTGATGTAGAATGATGCCACTGCTTGTGTATTCTATCTCCATTCCTAGGAAATAAGTGAGGATTCCTAGGTCTGTCATTTCAAATTCCAAGTGCATACTCCTTTTGAACTTGTTAATTTCAGTTTAATCACTTCCTGTTACAAGTAGATCATCTACATAGAGACAAACTAGGATCAGGCCTGCACCATTTCTATTCTTTACATACACACCAAACTCCACAAAACACTTTGAGAATCCTTGTTTCAACAGAAATGCATCAATTCTTTTGTTCCAAGCCCGAGGGGCTTGTTTCAAGCCATATAAGGCTTTATAGAGCTTATACACCTTACTTTCCTTCCCTTTTACCTCAAAACCAGGTGGTTGTAGTACATAGACTTCCTCTTCTAGTGGACCATTGAGGAATGCAGACTTTACATCCATTTGGAACAATGGCCACTCTTTTGAGCTTGCAATGGCAATGACAAGCCTTAATGTCTCAACCCTTGCCACTGGTGCAAACACTTATGTATAATCCACTCCAGCTTTCTGTAAAAATCCCTTTGCTAATAATCTAGCCTTGTGCTTAGCTATTGAACCACTTGGCTTCAGTTTCACCTTGAAAATCCACTTGACAGCAATTGGCTACTTGTCATGTGGAAGTTCAGTAAGCTTCCATGTATGGTTCCTCTCTATTGCGTTCATCTCTTCCTTCATTGCATTCTGCCATACCTCTTCATTGATTGCTTGTTCCCAGTTCAGTGGTTGTGTCTGCAAAGAAAGCAAGGTGAACTAATTCACCTACTGCTGTGATTTCCTGATCAGTGAACACCTCGTAGTCTGCCAGTCTCACTGGTGATGCTCTATTCCTTTATGGCCTGCTGTTCTGGTTCTGGTGATTTACTGCACTATCTTCACTTAACTCATATGAATCAAGTGAGTGTAGGATAATGACTTTCATCTCACCATTGTGTTCCTACCAATTCCAGGTTGCCTTCTCATCAATAACCACATCTCTGTTGATCACAACCTTTTTCAAGCAAGGATTGTACAATTTGTAGGCACCTGTGGGATGGTATCCTACTAGAACCATGGCTTCACTTTTGTCATCTATTTTTCTCCTCCTTTGGTCAGGAACATGTCTAAAGCATAAGGATCCAAAGATCCTCAAATGATCAACTCTAGGCTTACTTCCTGCCCAAGCTTCCTCTGGAGTCACATTCTCCATTCTTTTAGTGGGGCATCTATTAAGGACATAAGCTGCAGTAAACATGGCTTCACCCCAATAACACTGTGGCATCTCCTTTCCTTTCAGCATGCACCTTGCCATATTCATCAGAGTTCTATTTCTTCTTTCAGCAAGGCCATTGTGTTGAGGTGTATAAGGGGCAGTTACCTCATGCACAATGCCTTGTTTTTCACAGAAATTCTCAAAACCCTTATAATTGTATTCTCCTCCACCATCAGTTCTAAGAATTTTGATAGCTTTTCCACTCTGTCTTTCAACTAAGGCAGTAAACTTCTTAAACATATCAAATACTTCATGCTTTTCCTTAATCAAGTACAGCCATAATTTTCTAGTGAACTCATCTGCAAAGGTTACAAAGTACCTGTTTCCACCAAGAGTTGGTGTCTCAATATGGCCCAGACATTTGAGTGGACAACTCCCAAGGCATCAGTGGCTCTTGCTGGTGCAGACTTCTTGAATGCAATTCTTGGTTGCTTGCTCATCAAGCATCCTTCACACACCTTTTCCTTTGTTTGATTAAAGGATTTCCTTGCACCATATGCTTGCTGTCTAACTGGTTTAGACTTTTGAAGTTGAGATGTCCAAACCTGTAGTGCCATAACCAGTTTTCATCTCCAATTACAGTGGTTGAGAGGCATTGAATTGCAGAAGCATTCAGATCAATCTTGAACATTCTGTTCTTTGACAGTGGAGCTCTAATCACTAATCTTCCTTTTGCATCAAAGACTTCAATATGCTTCTGCATCATCTTCATTGTGAAGCCTTTTTCTAGCAATTGTCCAAGGCTCAACAAGTTGCTTTTTATTGAGGGAACACACAGTACATTAGTTACATATGCAGATCTGCCATCTCTTCTTTTGATCAAGATTTTGCCAATTCCCTCAGCTACTACAGTACTATTATCTGCAAATCTAACTTTATTCTTGACACTACAATCAAGATCAATCAGCCAATCTTTCTGACCTGTCATGTGGTTAGAGCACCCTGTGTCAAGATACCAAGATGCATTGCTCTCTCCTTCTGTGTTGGTTGTCACCATCAACAACACTTGGTCAGAATCCGAGCCATCATCATGGGCAACATAATTCTCATCATCATCTGATCTTGACCTCTCTACCTTGTTGTTTCTGCATTCACTTGAAAAATGCCCCCATTTGTTGCAGTTGAAGCACTAAACCTTCTTTTTATCAAATTTCCTCTTTCCACCTCTGCCTCTGCTTGAGCTTCCTCCCCTTCTTTTACTATACTTCTCTTCTTGCTCAACAGATGAAGTTTGATCCTGACTGAAAGAGTTGTTGCTAGAACCAGAACCTCCACCTCTATTGGACTTCACCTTACCTCCTCTTCCTTTCTTTCCTTTTCTGTAATCAGCATTCCCTTTCTTGGACATCTGAGCCTACAGAGCCTGATCTAGTTCTTTCACTCTAGATCTTTCATTCAATCTCTGCTCATGTGCCTCTAATGAGTTTTGCAGCTCCTCTACTTTCATATTCTCCAAGTCCTTAGACTCTTTTATTGCAACCACTATATGATCAAACTTAGTGGTAAGAGTTCTCAGGATCTTTTCAACCATTTGTTGATCAGAAATTGTATCTCCACATGTTTTCATCGAGTTCACAAGCAGTTGTAGCCTATTGAAAAACTCAACTATTGATTCTTGTTCAAACATAGACAACAACTCATATTGTCTTCTGAGAGACTGCAATCTTACTTTCTTGGTCTTCTCATCACCTCCATAAGCCTTTTGCAAAATATCCCAAGCCTCCTTGGCTATTTTGGCTTTGGAGATCTTCTCAAAGTTGACAAGATCAACACATTGATGAAGAAAGCACTTAATCTTGTAGTCTTTCTTCTTGGCAGTTGCATCATCTTTCTCTGAAACACCTTCTTTCATAATCTCAAGGATTTCTTGGAAGCCAAGAATGGCTTCCATCCTTACAACCCAATGGTCATAATTTTTGCCATCCAGAATTGGCAAACTGGAAAGAAAGCTTCCATTTCCTCCATTCGATGAAGTCATGATCACCTTTTCCTTTTTCACAGGTCCCTGACCTTAAGCTCTAGATACCAAACTGTTGGGGGGAAGGGTTTTTAACACACACATAGAGAAGATAATTGATAAGAAAGAATGAGAGAGAGGTTATGTTTTTCTGAATATGCACACTATATATTCGTCAATCTGAATTGCCTCAATACATTGTAGTCCTGTTTATAGACTACCATACACTTTTTATCTGGATTCTACTATCAACAACTAACTAACTGATTTCGGTTACAAGGATATCAGCTAGTTGCACCAAACTAACTAACTCATTCCTATCTACATTTACATTTGCATTACAATTCTACATCTACATTTGCATTACAGAATAACAAATCCTAGCTTTTGATTTCTGTTTTGGGATTTTGAAATGGAACCTTGTTTTATACAATTGGGACTATGAATTAGTGCTTCCCTAAATTAATTTCATTGTTCTTTGATTATAATGAGTTTTCCCAAAATTATGTTATGAACCCTAAAGCCCCAAATGGTGGGATACTCTTAACAAAGATAAGCAACCCAAAGTAGATTGCTTAAGTGTTGCCCAACAAAGATGCTCTAATAAAGGTGAATATGGATGACAATGGGTATTGAACCCAATGGATATCCGCTAAAATTACCCCTAATGGATAGGATAATAACCTGCAAAACATAATGGGTATACCCAGATTGCCTATACTCGCACACTTTATACACACACATATATATATAGAGTATATCAATTGAGAATAACTTTTTAATGTGAGAGTGAGAGGGATTGATTCAAGCCTTTAGATTAAAATCAAAGGCTGAGGTTAAAAAAACAATTAAAATATATCATGTGCTCTAAACTTTCATGTGCCTGGTTCGTCTTTCTCGTTTTTCTTCTTTTTAGTTACTGCAAGACCCAAACTGATTCTAGCGGTGGAATCAATTAACAATTGAATGCTTCTTAAAAGCATTTCCCAGATGGAGACAATAATATAGTAGATATAGGAACAAAATAAAATAATAAATTAAAATTAAACAATTGATTAAAATTCCATTACGGTGGCAACTATTAAAAGAAAGGAAAGGGTTAAGATCCGAGAATGGCGACCCTCGATTCAAAAAACCCAAGCAACCACCCAAAGCCTAAAAACTCCCTTTAAAACTTTATTTATTATTTAGTTTTACAATATTCCTTTTCTCTGCTGCCTTTTATCAAACATATCATGATAAAACTTAAAAATTCCAAAAAACGAAAAAAGAAGAAAAATGCAATTTCAATTCATAGCAGAGATTGGGTCTTGATGGTAAAGAGAATAAGAGATGGCTAGGCGGGTGCAAAATTTTGTGATAACCGAAAGGAAAGAAGAAATAGGAAAAAGAAACATGGAATCATGGACCCAAAAATAAGTTGATGATGTGTGGGACCTTTAGCTTAACTTTATGCTATTGATTAAGTGATTTTTATCTTAATGAAATTGAGTTATTAGATTTTTTTTATATATTTTTTTATACACATATTTTTATACTTATAAATATTTATTATATTATTTATTTATTAGTCACCCGGTTCAACCAATGGTTGAATCGGTTGAACCAACCGAATCACGACCCGAAACTCTTGCAGGTTCGATATCCGATCCGGTTTTTAAAACACTGGATAAAAATTAATTAAATTAGAAGGGTTTTTTTAATATAGAGTTAGAAGGATTGGAATGGATATTGTTGATGTTGACTATCTTTTTTTTAAATAAAATAAAATAAAAATATATTCTTTTTTTTATAAGAAATAAAAATAAATGCTAACGGTGACTGCTATTCTTTTCATTAATACATCACATATTAAACATAAGGTCGCGTTCCTTGTGGAGAATAAAATATTCCTCTCTCGCGAAGCATCCATCAATATATTTTATAATTTATTTATTTACTATTAAAAATGATGTTATATACTCTTCACGCGTGGAGCTCATGCGTAGTTTTTTTTTTCCTCCTCATCCTTATCCGTAAGGTTTTGTTACACTGTGATTGATGATATATATACTCCTTGACTCCTTGTGAAGGAGCTCCTCGGATTTTTTTTAACCAATAATAATGGCAAGCCCCTGGGATTATTAAGAATAAGCATTTGATAAAATAAAAAGTATTATTTTAATTAATTTATAGGTTAATCAATTTTTTTGTATAATCTAACAAATTTAAATAGGTCTAGATAATTTAAAAAGCTTGAGCAAACATAAAAAGCATACGTTAACAAAGTTCAATATGTTGGTAAAAAACAAGTTTAATATTGATATATTATATATCATGTTAGCAAATTTTTTTTTTATTGATATATTATCAATATAAAATATTTTATGCCATCAACCGATAATATATATTATCATATTATTAACTTTGAATATAAACATTGTTAAGAATCAAATATTTTTAATAATATGATATTATATAATTAAATCTCAGTCTACCATATAAAAAATACTTATACTAAAAATGCATTGCCAACTCTGTTAGAACTTAGAACAAACATACAACGCACTTATGCAGGGAAAGCAGTGCGTTTTATAGGATATATACTTGCATTTCTATTTTCTAGAATGCCTTCAAATAAAAACAAAACTTATTTTATTTTAAAAAATCGTTAATTGCTAGAGACTAAAATTACAAAGGAAAGGTACTGGACCGATGAGCATAAATATTATGATGGTGCTAGCGTCATGTCGTCAACGAAAATAGCGGTTCATTTTTCAAAAACAAAAAAAAAAACGAAAATAGGGGTTCTGTGAAAATAGAAACAAAGCTAAGATGAGAACATATAAGTTAAGGAGGCTGCGACCTTACTAATCGAAGGGAATTGATAGAAAAATGAAGAAAATAAGATGAGAACAAAGCTAAATTTGGTTTTATCACGTGATGCTTAGATAAAAGTTTGCCATATAGAATAAAAAAACTAATAATAATATTCTCACACCAATTTTTTATATTTATTTTAGAATTATTGATCAAATTACATTTTTTAAATAATAATAATAATAAATAAAGGATAGATAAATAGAATTTAAATGTAAATTGTGATGTAACCAAAAAAGTGACCAAATAAACAATTTCCTTTTAAAAAATGTTCACCTACCAATTGATCCCCTCTATTTTTTTTCAAGGGTTAAGAAACCGGTCATGGGATCTAGAGCGGTTTGGTTGGTAGGTAAAATCGTCTCTACGTTGAATCGGTACAAGAATCGCAAAACCGGTGAAACTGGCCAAAAATGATCAAGGAGTGGTTTGGTCGGGTTCGATTCAACCACAATTTAATTATTAAACCTTGAACCGGTACTTTCACTGATTCAATAATCGATCCGATTTTAAAAAGCTTGATTTTTTTATATTATATGTTTCATTTCATTTGCACTATTCCTCGTGCATCATCACTTGGTAATTGGACCAGCTCTATATATAAGTAGCTACTAGAGCCACAAAGGTAAGCCACCAAATCACATCAACAACATCCTTGGCTTTAACTATTGACTAAACCGTGAAGCCTGCACTGCTTACCCTCACCTTCTTCTTCTTTGCCTTCACAACCAAACCTCAATTAGCTTTCTCACAAGATGTAGAACAAGTGGTGGATATCAGTGGTAACCCCAGTTACTGTCCTGCAAGATTACTTTGAGGTCAACAATTAATGGCTTGCCAGTAAAATTCAGCATTCCAGGGATAAGCCCCGGTATCATCTTTACAGGTACTGCGTATTACCATAGTTAGAGCATAATAATTAGAGTGTGGCCAGTGTGTGTTAGTTAAATTAGTTTGACGAGTTAACAAGTAAATTGGGCTCTGTTTGCAAAAGAGTTTTGCAATTTGGTGAAGCAAGTTTTGTAAACTTAGTTTTTTTTTGTTTGTTTAAAACGAGTTTATAGTATCTAATTTATATTTGAACACTTATTGTTAAAAATGACTTTGAGAGATTGTTTTTTTCTTTTTTTGATAATGTTAATCAAACTGGCTTTTAGATATGTAATTATCAAATTCTCCGATAATATGAAAGGTTGAACAATTAATTAATTTTTAACTAGGAGTATTATAATAATAGTAATAGATGAAAACTCAAATATAAGAGTTTTGAGAAATAGAAACTTTTTTATTTATATTTTGTTCAACCAATATTTGCAGCCAAGAATTATAGCTAAGTGACTTTTGAATATGTCCAATATGTTGAAAAAATTCAAAATGGAGTTTGAACCCTCCTAAGTCAATTTTGAAGCTCCAACAAGATGTCAAATATACACTTATTAATTGGTTATTTCATGACCGACCCAAGAGTAAAGCCAAACAAGTCATTGATTTAGGTTTCCAGCCCACCCCATCAGCCCTATGCATAATCCACTAGCAAAAGTGGTTTGATCCCTAATAAAAATTACACATATGATGTCACATCTCGAGATTTATTCACTTTAAGATGTTAGACTAGCTTCAGGCCGGCTTTACTTATTTTCTATTGTTGTATAAGTCACAATATTAACTTATTTTACACACTTTATCTTATATCAATTACTCTTATTTCTCTCCTTTTCTATCATGTTCTTCAATAGGTACACAACTAGACATTGAGTATTTAGAGAAACCCAACTGTGCTGAATCATCTAAGTGGGTGATATTTGTTGATAATGAAATCCAAAAGGCATGTGTTGGTATTGGTGGCCCTGAGGACCATCCGGGCAAGCAAATAGTGAGTGGCAAGTTTCACATTGAGAAATACAATCAGAACTACAAGCTTGTGTTCTGTGTCTCAGGGTCTCCCACTTGTTTGGATATTGGAAGGTATGATAATAATGAAACTGGAAGGCGTTTGAATCTGACTGAGCACGAGCCTTTTGAAATCGTGTTCGTAGATGCTGCTGTTGACTCTGGAATTAGGTCCGTAGTTTGAATTGAATATGAAATGAAATCTCAAGGCTAGATACTGTTGAGTAAAGAGATGTAATTTTAGTTTTTCTTTTTGAGTTGCATTCTCTTTTTGACAAAATCTCAACGCAAGTATTGAATAAGTGGAAATAATGGCTATCCTTGTGATGTGTTCTCTGTTTGAAGCTGCTTCTTGGTGTTCATGTATTCACTTTCTTTTGATCTCTCTATCTCTAAATATTTGTAGGTAACTAATGTTGGTCTTCAATTAGACAAAAACCACTTCTCCCATGACTACTGATAGAATGAACAGATGGTATATATACCATGGTTTAATTTGGGTTGACTACTTATGAAATGATTTTAATCTAAAGTAAAAATGGTTTCTAATAAACTAAGCAATTGTTGATGGAATTGAACTTAATCTCAAGTAACTCTGTCAGCTCATTTAATTTTCGACCCTCTTCAAATTGTTCGGGTGTTCGTGGATTGGATTGGGTCGATTTTGAGCTAAAAATCATCCGCTCTAATGACTAAAATAGTGTATAGTTTGGATTGGATTGGTTTCTTCCTTAAAAAAAAATCTGATCCAATCCAATCCAATCAAATACGGTTTGGATTGGATTGAATAATTCGGTTTTTGTCATACTTTATCTTTTTTATTATGTCAAGTGTCATTTCCACTTATTTAATAGTGGTCAAAAGATAATTTTCATTTAAGAGAGCTAGCTTAGGGTGTCCAATACCTATTTTAACATCTCTATACTAGTAAAACAATAGAACCTTTATGAAAGTCAGCAACTATGTGTTCCTTATTAAACCATTATTTGATTTGATGAAGAGTGAGAAAAATTTGAGAGAATTCTTGACAAAATATCAGGAGTTTGAGAAAAAAAATTGATATTGTTTAACACGTTTTTTTATTTTAAATATTATTTTATGTTAATTCTCTATATCTACTATCACTTAGTCAATTTTTTCCTTGAATCGGCTACAAATAAATTCTAGCTAATTATTTTTCAAATTTCTTAATTGATTTCCTATTTTTCATGTTTACTCAATCAAGTATATATATGTTATACATCAAAACTTTTAGCAAAATATAACTTCAAGGCATTAACATTTATTCTAAATAATTTCATATATGTCATTCCAACAAAAATATTAAAGAGAATGAGGGTCATAAAAGTATGAAAAATGATGTTTAAGTATGAGTAACATTATAATTTCAAAAATAATAGTATATGTCTATTGTAGATTGGTTTGGATTGGATGTCACTAGGGGATCCAAAATCCGATTCAATCCAATAAAAAAAATACGATTTTCTCGATTTTCGATTTTTTTCATTTTTCGATTTTTTTTAATTTTTAATTTTTTGATTCGATTTTTATAATTTACATCTGTTGATAAATACCCCAATCAAATTGATGCGAGTTAGTTACTGATAAGCATTAGCAAAGGCATCACACAGCAAATATAATAAGGTAACGCTGTTCCCCTCGTGGACCACGAGGAGCTCATGAATATATTTTATTAAAAACTTCATAAATAATTTATTATTTTATAATTTGTTTGCCGTTCACCGTGTTGTTGTGATCCAAATTCGAATGTGTGTTTGGACGGATGATTAACAAATGTGATTTTGAATGAAATTGATTTTATAGAATTGATTCTAATATATTTAATTTTGAAGTGATTTATGTTTGGAGATTTTTGTTTTAAAAGTAAGTTTAATGTAAAACTTAATATAATTTTTCAACTCAAAAGCAGAAGCTACAATTAACTGTTTATCTAAGAATAAATTCTGGAAGGTAGAATTACTTCTCCAACAAAAAGCCAAACATCTCAAATTTGATCAAGTGGATTTAACCACCATCAAACTCACTTTTGAGTTTGATGGCTCTCCCTATGGAACCAAACATCACAGTAAATGCACATTTTTTTTAAATAATTATCATCTCACAGCTTTTTTATATTGTTTTTTGTTATATTTGATTAATAATGTGGTATATATAAATTGGTAATTAATAACGTATATTGCGTAGTCAGTAGATTATTAAAGAGGTACATTAGTTAATTATTAAAGAGTTACATTAGTTAATGGTTAACATGTTAATCATTAAAGGTTAAATTAATCTGAAGATCCTTGAATTATTTGAAAATTAACCTTAAACACTTAGAAAATTGTAATTGTGATCCTTACACTTTTTAGTTAGGATTTTTTTTTACATGATCCAGCCATTCGACTTTGTGGGTTTTTGAATTTATTGACACTACAAGAAAAACAGTACTTAACTACTAATTTTAGCTAGTAATAAAACCTGTAGCTAATTTCAAGTTAATTAACTACTTGTTTAGTACTGTTAAATCTAAGCTACTATAAACTATTTTTTTTTATAAAAAAATTGTCTCACACTCTGCTCACTCTCGCTGTCTCACACTATCTACTGATCACTCTCACTGTCTCGCTCTCTCGCTCTCGCTGTCTCGCATCTCGCATGGTGGTTCTCTCTGCATCTCAGGCTCGATCGCTCACTCTCACACTCTCTGCTCACTCTCGCATGGTGGTCTCTGCTCACTCTCGCACTCTCTGCTCACTCTCTGTCTTCAATCTCTCTCTATATATATAGCTAATGTTCTCTCACTCTCGTGTTGCGATTTGAAGAGATTTGAAGGTGAGGGATCTGCAATTTGAAGACAAGAATTACTTGAAGTTCGATCTGAAATTTGAAGGTAAGATTTGTCAATTTGCTTTCTCTCTCTCTCAATTTGTTTGCGATTTGTTAAATGCATGTGATCTATACTCCATTTCCTGTATTGCACCCCACTTGTTCGACAAAATGCTTAAGTAAAGTTCTCTTGTATTGATCAGAATTTTTGGCATGTTTATTGAGTTAGTGATATTTAAATTTTGGGCACTCCAAGCGTGTTGTGGATTTTTTCTACATCTGTGGATTTTGCTATTTACTCTTTGCATGTTGATTTTTGTTGTTGCTTCTTTGAAACACTAAAATAATTTCAATTCTAGCTGTGTGTGTGATATCTGTGTTGACAGCTTGGAAGGAGGGTGAATGTGTGTGCGATTCAGCTTCATGCTTCTTCTTGCATTTTGATTTTTGTTGTGTTGATTTTCAGGTAATCTGTGGCTTTTGACTCAGAAGAAGTGTTGGTTCTTGCAGGAGCATCATCATGTTCAATAAAGTTTGGGGATGTGGAAGGAACATAAAGTAAGTTAATTAGTAGTAAATGAAGATTTAGGCTCAGCTGTCACAACCACGGAGAAAGTAGCAATTATGTTAGCCAATAGGTTGATGTACTGATATATTGTTCTTGGAGGGTGATCATTATATAAAGACATTAATTCTCGCTGGGGGAAATATGTTCCTCTCCATAATTGTTGAAAGATAGTCATACATATTTGGTTTAATTGATAAGAGTTCATGTAATCAGTCTACCTTTTGTTGTTTGTTAGAATAATGTATGGCTTAGTCAGGAGTTTTTTTTTTGATTCTGCATGTCCTATATTTCATCTCATTGACGCCTGAAAATGATTTTCTTTTTGTGCTTTGAAAATGAAATTTATGTGCCTCGCCCCTTCCCAATTAAGTGTGCCATTTTGTTAGAGTTCAAGTGATCCTTCATTTTTCCTTTTTGGGTGTTGTTTTCTTGGCTCTGGAGAAGTGTGGAGCAGGCCCTTCTTGATAGTCTCTTTGCTTCACCAACAAAAGCAGCTGGAGATAATCTCTCTGACTTCTCTACTTTGGCAGAGGTTAAAGAGAGTGATGTATTCTCAACTAGCTCATCTTCTCATAACAAGTTAGAACCGCCAACCGCATTTAATGACATGGCTTCCTATTAGTTTTCTTTACAATCCAAGGTACCTCTGGTTGCTATCTGTATCTCACACTTCCCTGCATAATGGATGTGGAAAGAATTCTGGTGACAAGTTGATATATACATATTTCTTAGGTTCCATTCTTTGCAGCGGGATTTTGAATTGTAGGTAATAAGAATAGAAGTAGCTGGTAGGGGATCATTTTTATTAGGGTAACACTCTCTTTTCTTTTTTCTTTTTGTTGGTTCTTTTACAAGTAAAAATCATCCCGAATTTGCTTATGGTTTAGTAAACTAGTGCCTTTTTTACTGATTGCTGTTTCTGGTTTGTTCCTATGCAGGATTATAGAAGCATACAGGAGAGAGAATCTTCTAGATGTATAACAGAATACACCTAGATCAAAAGACTCTATCCTAGATATGAACCAAATGGTAGGAAATACAGTTTGTCTGGTATTGCTGAGAATGAGGTCCACATGTGTTTTTTCTGTGGGGGTCACCTGCTGTCACATGGTGCTGACAATAAACGAACAATTGTACAAAGGCACCACACTCCTTTCACTATCAATTCGTTGAAATGTTGACAGAACTTATTGTCCTGGCATATACTTAAATTATGATTATGGCAGTTCTACCCATGGCTCAATTTGTTTTTAGCTAGCATTGCTGCCTTTCCAAAAGGGTCTGCAACCGTTTGATGGGGTGAAGTTTTATTATCCTAAAATTGAATTGATGGGTCAATGATTTTGATTTTTGTAGTATTAAAATAGAGAAATTATGTACCTGAAATGATTCATTAATTGTGCTAATATTTTTATTATGGAAACTTCATTTTTGTTTAGCTGCTATGATTGATAGACAAGAATAAGCCACTAGAAAGATGATTTTATATTTTGGGAGGAGGGGGTGCCAGGACCAGGGTTGTTGACTAATTGCAAGTTTCTGTTCATAGTAACTTATTAAAGCACAAATTCTAAACAGGTGCTGGCAGCAACTCAAACACCTGGAGAAACTGGAAATAATTGGTTCCAAGGAACTGCAGATGCTGTGAGGCAATTTACATGAGTATTTGAGGTGGGAAAATGATCTTTTGTATACACCATATTGTAGTATATAGCATGCCCCTCCTTTTATTATCCTCAAGTTGAATTTTTCTGTAATTGTTTGACTGTTGTAGGATGCCAAGCACACACATGTTGAGAATGTATTGATCTTAGTCGGAGACCATCTATACCGAATGGATTACATGGACCTAGTGCAGGTATATAGTGTAACTGTTTTGTAAGTTGAAATTATTTCTTCATTTCATTCTCACAGTTTTTTCTGATTATATTGTAACAAATACAGAGTCATGTTGACATAAATGCAGATATCACAGTATCATGTGCTGCTGTAGGTGACAGGTGTGTTCTGGCTTCTTTTAGATTTGTTTCTTTTTGTTGCTGCTGCATGTTTATTTGTTTGATATCACTTTGTTACTGGAAGAATATCAACTTCCAAGTATTTTATTTTATTTCAATCTAAATCCATGCCAATGTATTTGATTGAGAAGGTTCAGAGCCATAATAGAAAGGGACATAGAAACACATAACATCCTCAAAACAAATCATTTCAAATTTAATTTTATCTTGGTTTCATTTCCAATTGCATGCTTTTTCAGCCGTGCATCAGATTATGGATTGGTCAAGGTAGATGGCAGAGGTCACATCATCCATTTTTCAGAGAAACCCAAGGGTGCAGATCTAAAAGCAATGGTAAGTCCAAAGCTAACCTAATGTGTTTACCTTTTTGTTTTCTTTGTATCTGGTAATTCTACTAAGGTTGGTCACTATCAGAAAGCAAAGATAAAAATACCATCCTCAATTTCAACTGTCTTTTCCCCATCTTTCTAGAGTGAGCATCTTAGCACTATAGCATGTTCTGTAAAGATCATATTTTAATCCAGAATGACTTGTAATACATCATAGGATGATGTGTTTAACATGTTAAGAACATGCATATATATATATATATACATATATATATATATATATATATATATATATATATATATACATACAAATTATGCAAAATTGAACCCTCAAAGTCGCCTCTTATTCTTATTTCCTCAGATATGTAATTTTTATACAAACTTGCAGTCCCCGATTTTTTTTATTTGTTCCTGTTGATTCTCATCAGCAAGCAGATACTTCTCTTTTTGGGTTGTCACCCCAAGATGCATTAAAGTCACTATATATTGCATCTATGGGGGTTTATGTATTCAAGACAGAATTTTTACTCAATCTTCTGAGATGGAGATATCATACATCCAATGACTTTGGATCTGAAATCATTCCTGCACTCAAGGTATCTGAATTTTATGCTAATACCTTGTCCTTTTCATAGTTTTTGTGAAACTATTTTTGGCAGCTTGTGCATTTCTTTTATATTTTTTGTTTGTAAATATGTCTTTGTGCTGTTAACTGCTAAGGTGTATTTATATGTTACCATTTAATAAGTTTAGGATGTTTTTTGTTTGGCTAAATATTTAATCAACATGATGTTTACAACATTTTCAGTGGCATATTGTTCGTGGTATTGAAGGTTTCATTTATGCTAGTTCTAACTTCCAAGCAGATGGATGTTGAGAGAGCCTATCATAGGCATGCCTTTCTTGTGATTTAAACTATATATATATATATATATATATATATATTAGTCTTGTATAAAATTATTTACTTTTCATTGTTTAACACAAATAAAAATGTTATTCAGCTATATTGTTGTATGTTTGCTTTCCTAGTGAATTATTATGAATTATTTTATTGTTATTTGTAAGTTTTGTTGCTTCTGTTTTGGTACGTGGTTTTAGAGATAGAACCAAATAAGAAAGTTGATAAATATCGATCGTTAAATTGGTCAAATTGGTCCATAGAATAGGTGTTTGGGATCAATTGAGTGATCGATTTTTTTTTTAAAGATTTTTTTTGAATTAGCTAGGAAATAACTATAAAATTGCTACGAAATTTTTCTATAGATTGGCTACAAAATAGCTACGACAATATCGTAGCTATTTAGCTAGAAAAAAGCAATTCATAATAAGATATTACTAGAGATTTGCTACCAAATAGCTAGAACTTTTTTAAGTTTAACTATGAATTAGCTAGGAACATTTTTCTAGCTAATTTGCCACTCAAATTATGCTACCACCAATTCTGCATCTATTTTGTAGCTAATTTGTAGCTAAATTTGTTTGCTAGAGATTAGTTATCAAATTTGTCGTAGCTAATCATCAAATTTCTTGTAGTGTGAAAAAATTCAAATTAGTCCCACACTTTTAAGGAAAATTCAAACATGTCCCTCTACATTTAATTTGGAACCCTAACTAAAAAGTGTGTGAGGGAGTTTATACAGTGACCAACTTACAAACTTGTACAGTATATTTTATTATTTTTGGGGTGGGCCAACCCACTAAATATTTCAAGAAATCAAAAATACAAAATTAAGATTTAGTTGCTCTAAAGTGAGTGACTCAAAACATTTAATCAATTGAAATTTTTTTAGATTTATTAAAACCAACTGTGATACATTCTTATTTTCTAGC
This sequence comes from Sophora flavescens, assembly GCA_030762895.1. Classification (NCBI taxonomy): domain Eukaryota; kingdom Viridiplantae; phylum Streptophyta; class Magnoliopsida; order Fabales; family Fabaceae; genus Sophora; species Sophora flavescens. Next base: position 94,161,659 of record CM061063.1, read on the forward strand.
TAAATCCTACCAATTAATATATAGAGTTGGACAAACATCATAAGTTCTCAAAATATATGATCCAATATCATTGACCAAGCTTCTCTCAAAAAAAAAAAATTTATCATAGACCAAGCTTAATATATTGTGTGTTTGGATGGACGTTTGATAAAAGTGATTTTAAATATAATTGATTTTATAAATTTGATTTGGTTAGAATTCAGTTTGAAGTAAATTGATTAGTTTGGATATTTTTATTTTGAAAGCAAGTTTGATGTAAAACTTAACCCATCTCGGGATAGAATATTAACTAGATGCACATGATACGATAGATGACATGATTGATTTATCCTATACTGCTGGCTCATCAAACAATAGTTTAAGGTGTCAAAGGCTTATCCTATCATATCTCTCATATAATAAACTACCAAACGAACCCTTAAGATGTCATAAAAGGATATTAAAGAGGTGTTTTTCGATTCTTCTAAAATCTGAAGACCAGCAACCCCACTTGCTGCGTGAGAACTTTCAAATAAAAATTGAAAACGCCTTGACCATCAATGTGGTTTTCATAAACAAAAAGCTAGATTTATTCCGTGCGATTTTGAAACAATATTAATTTTCTATCTTCTCCTTACTCTAGGAAGAGTGTGAGAGTTGATGTTATATGTCATGTTATAATATTTTGAAAGAATATATATTTTTTAGAACAATTTTGAAAGAATATGTTAAATCTCAAAAAAAACATTTGCATTATCATTATCCTATGCCAAAATAATTCTTAAGAATAATATTCTTTTTCATGCAAATTATAAATTTTATTTATAATTTTTTTATCGTATCTGCCTTTAATTTATTTGTCAATTTTATATATCATTTTTTCGAACGTATCATAGGCCTACCATGTCTACCATGTGATAGTGTGATTTTACATCATGTTTTCTGTACACTTTTGCATGCATTTTTTCATATAGATTAGGCATTCTTTATTTTATTTTTAGTTAGTTTTCCCTTGGAACGGATAAGGCGGTGTTGTGGTGTTGTTTTGCAGAAATTAAAGATAAAATGCCCAAAATGAGCCATGATGGAGCCTGGATTAAGTTGGAGCTTTAAAAATGAAGAAATGATAGCATAAATCAAGAGTGAATTATGAATTGGAATCTCAAGTGGCATTTGAGAGAGGTTCAACGTGAAAGTTAAGGTTGCTGGATGAGAAAAAAATAAAGAGTATTGAATGGAAAAGTTTAACAGCTGCGTTATTAATGTGGAAGATTGAAATGGGACAGTTATGTGAATAAAAATAAAGATAAGGCAAGTAATGAAAAGTAATGAGACAAAGAAGGAATTGTTGGTTTATGACAATTGAAATCAATTAGTCCAAAGGGGTCCACGTTAATTAAGGCTAAAGAGAAGACAAAGTGATTTGCAATGTGAAAGTGAGAATAGAAAAGTAACGTGAATCAAGGAAATAAATTGCCAGCAACATGAATTAAATGCACAAGGGACCCGCATGAGAAATCAAAAGATGCAGATTAAGAAATCAAAGATTAAAAATCTGGAATTTATTGCTAGATGGATACAAAAGACCAAGGGGCAGCGTCAGTTATGACAAGGAGGCCAAAAGGCAGCACCATTGAAAGAGATATAATTCTCTCAGAGACTTGGACAGAGAGAGATATTATTCTCTCAGAGAGAGACCAGGAGGGGCGTGATTTTCTTGAGTCAGAGGCAGCTTCTGGAGGATTGCTCCCATGGAATCCCTTCTTTCCTTCATCTATGTTTCTTTGTATTCTCTTTTTATGAGTAGTTAAATCCCTGTTGTTGGGATTAGATGTAGCCAACTGATTATCATGTATTTATCTTGACTGATTATTCTATGTTCATGTCTTCATATTAGTGATTAATTTTCTGTGCTTAATGCTTGTTGTGGCTAGCACCCCCATGACTCGATTTGTGTTTTGGTATGCAATGGGGACGTTCGTATCATAACCGGAATTGAATTTAATCACCTAGTAACCCTTTCATCTAGGAATGGAGTTAGGTTTATTAGTAATCACATGATCCCTAATATTAATGCAAATTCATTAATCTAGGCCACCTAAGGAATTAGGGTCTATTAGTGGATTTAGGCTCTTGCCATCCGAGGAATCGGGGTTTGAGTAATTTAGTGGATTGATTTTAATATCTGAAGCATGAATGGGAGGTATCTAGTCCTGATAGTACATGAGACAGATGTTTGGTGAAGTCTGGTCCCAACATATCATTTCTGCACTCCAAGTGTTCGATAAAAAGACAAAAATATTTTATTTCTTTTCTTTTGTTTATTTTGAATTCTCTTGATTTCTCTGTTTAGTCTAGATAGTTGCCGAGTTTCTTAATTGGTAGTTGACATCCAATCCCCGTGGATACGATAAACCGGTCTTACCACCGTATTACTTGCACGACTGGGTATACTTGTCCAGATTCGTCAACACCATGTCTCCTCAACCAAGCATGAAGTCTGCTGCGTTCTCCAGGAACCACTCCAACAACAAATTTCTCAACAAAAGGAGAGAAAAAAATCTTTACATGCAAGTCCAATTTAGTGCCTGTTCGGTTTGCAGCAAACCTAGTTTGGCACTTAAACCCCGGTTGCTAAAGTAATTGAAGTGTTGGAGTGTAAAATTCAATCCAAAATAATTGATTCCTAGGTGGGTATGATTGATTTTAGTGGAAGCTATAATTTCTAGATAGTCCGTTTAGAATAATTGATTCTAGATGTACGACACACAAAATTATACATATTTACATCTAAAAAATTATTTTACTTTATCACAAACAAAATCAATTCTTCCAAACCCCATTTTTAAATATTATTACCAAACACAAATTAATTTTTTTAGCTTTAATTTTTTTCAAAATCAATTCTACCAAAATCAATTCTATCAAAATCTAAAACAAACGAACCTACAAATGAGAAAGTGTTTATTAAATAAATAAGAAAACATTAACTAATGTACTTTAAACATTGGTTAAAGAATAAAAAGAAGTTTCATTGACTGTATTTCAAAATTAGGACAACGTATCTTTAATTTTCCAATAAAATATTGCTTTTACTAGAATTTGTAATCAATGTCCTAATAATACTGGTTAGTAAGATCCTATTAGTATATATAGTACAATACTTGTACTCCATATGTATTTCAGTTAAGCTCACTGTTAGAGTTAGTTAGAGACTAACTAACTACACTTTGTATCTCTGACCCTATATATACGGGTCCCTTGTAATGAAGCAATTCACAAATGAAATTCACTAAATTCATTCAATGCAAACTCTCTCTTTCTCTCTAGTTCTTGTTTCGTTTATGGTATCACAGAGCTTTTTTCTTGGGCCTGGGGGTTCTTTCGATTCCACCTAGGGTTTCTTCATCTTCGCCTTTCTTGAGCTTGGTTCTCCAAATCAATGGCGTATGGTTCATCTTCTTCTGCTGTTACGTCGTTCGCACCACCTCTATCCATAAAGATTAATGACAAGAATTTCTTGCTATGGAATATGCAGGTTGAAGGTGTGATTATCTCTCATAAACTTCATAAATTTGTGATTAATCCTTCAATTCCTCTGAAATATGCCACTGAAAGTGATCGATTACAAGATAATGTGTTTGCTGAATATGATAAATGGCTAGTACAAGACCGAATCTTGTTCACATGGCTTCTTTCTACTCCTTCTGATTCGTTTTTTCCTCGTGTTCTTGGTTGCAAACATTCGTTTCAAGTTTGGGATCGCATTCATAAGCATTTTCAAGCTCACCTTCGAGCAAAGGTGCGGCAATTTAGGTCAGAATTGAAAAGCATCAAGAAATCAAATCGTTCAATTTTCGAGTACTTTCTTCGAGTAAAAGCTATTGCTGATGCTTTATCAGCCATTGGAGATCCCATCTCAGTAGGATCAGATTGATGCAGTGTTGGATGGTCTACCTGAGGAGTATAACTCCTTTGTCATGATGATTTATGGTAGACCTGATTACCTTATCTTTCGGACATTGAAGCTCTATTGTTAGTTCAAGAAGCTTAATTAGATAAGTTCAGGCAAGAACTTGCTGTTTCGAATGTGTCTTCTAACATTGCTCAAGCCTCAAATGGTCAAGCCTCAAACTTCAATGACAATGCTCTATCTCAAAGCAATTTCCAGCCTCGTGGTGACCATGGCAGAGGTGGTCGCAGTAGAGGCCGTGGAAGAGGCAGAAACGGTGGAGGCACTGGCAATCGTCCAACATGTCAATTATGTCAAAAATATGGGCACGATGCCTATAACTACTGGCATCGGTTTGAAGAAGATTTTGTGCCTTCCCAGCCTTTATAGCAAAATCAGAATCAATTCACAGCTCCTCAATCAAACCAGTACAATGCAAATCAACCACCTCGAGTTAGGCCACCTCCCACAAACAATTCTCAGCTTAGTGCCTATATGGCAACTCAAACACAACCACAACAGAATCCGTAAAAAACACACATAAAAACCCAAACTTTTAAAACAGAATCAGAAGAAAACACATAAAAATCGAAACTTTACAACATATAAACATCAAACATCGTTGAAAACAACACCATCGTCTCCTTGAACAGATCTCGGCGGCATCCTCACCACCTCGTCGTCGTCGTCGTCTGTGGTGGTGCGACCTGCTGAGCAGATATGGTGGCGTGATGATGGGTTCTATTAGGGTTTTCTTATTGGTGTAACATCCCAGTTTTCACATATATGTTTATTTATTTTATTGAAGTAATTAATTATGTGGATGTTTATTTTTGTTCATTTTTATGTTGTTTAGTTTGAGTAATTTTATTTACTCATTTAAATTATTTTATTCGGCGCGTTAGCAATATGTTATTGCAGTGTATAAACACTTGTTAGACAATAATATTATGCTATTGTCTCTATTATTATTTGTTTAGAAAAGTGTTTTAAATAATATGATTCAAAAGAATTTATTTTCAGATGTTACTCTAATTAATTTTAGATTTGAAAATAAATTAGTTTAGTGTTAACTGGAGATTAATTTTGGATCACCAAATTTCTTGGTTGACCAGTTCAATCATCAATCTTTACTCTATTTAGAATTTTGAAAGTATATATTTGTCACACATTGTTTTTAGATCTAATGGTTAATATTATTTCCTTTTTTTTTAAAAACAATTTCTACCACACATTTTACCTACTAACTAAAAGAAAAAAATGTTATGAAAACACTTCGTTTTCTCCCTGGTCAGCACCCTTCCACGACACCCTCCTTTTACCTCCCCTTCTTTCACATTCTTTTTCTTCCCTTCTTCAACATAGCACTCATCTCACATCTCTCCAAGTTGCAGAAATACATTTCTCTCCTCCTTCTTCCTCGTGTTGTTCACACAAGCTGTCCAGACCAGTGTTCAAAGCCGCCTCGCCGGAGTAGCCGCCGCCGTCACCACCATGACATCTTCTTCTTCATTTGGTAAGTGAAACCTCATCTATCTTGCTCATTTTCAGAAAAACCCCAAATTGATTTTGAAACCCTAATCCTAGCTTTTGACTTCTGTTTTGGGATTTTGAAATTGAACATTGTTTTATGCAATTGGGACTATGAATTAGTGCTTCCCTAAATTAATTTCATTTTTCTTTGATTATAATGAGTTTTCCCCAAATTATGTTATGAACCCTAAAGCCCCAAATGGTGGGATACTCTTAACAAAGATAAGTAACCCAAAGTGGATTGCTTAAGTGTTACCCAACAAAGATGCTATAATAAAGGTGAATATGGATGACAATGGGTATTGAACCCAATGGATACCCGCTAAAATTATTCATGTTGGATAGGATAATAATCTTCAAAACATAATGGGTATACCCAGATTGCCTATACTCGCACACTTTCTTTTTATATATATATATATATATATATATATATATATATATATATATATATATATATATATATGGGTGTATATCAAGTAAGAATAATTTTTTTATGTGAAAGTGAGAGGGATTGATTCAAGCCTTTAGATTAAAATCAAAGGCTGAGATTAAAAACGCAATTAAAACACATCGCTCTAAACTTTCATCATTCATGCGTCTGGTTCGCCTTTCTCGTTTTTCTTCTTTTTAGTCACTGCAAGACCCAAACTGATTCTAGCGGTGGAATCAATTAACAATTGAATGCTTCTTAAAGCATTTCCCAGATGGAGACAATAATATAGTAGATATAGGAACAAAATAAAACAATAAACTAAAATTAAACAATTGATTAAAATTCCATTACGGTGGCACCTATTAATAGAAAGGAAAGGGTTAAGATCTGAGAATGGCGACCCTCAGATTCCAAAAACCCAGCAACCACCCAAAGCCTAAAAAACTCCCTTTAAAACTTTATTTATTATTTAGTTTTACAATATTCCTTTTCTCTGCTGCCTTTTATCAAACATATCATGATAAAACTTAAAAATTCCAAAAAACGAAAAAAGAAGAAAAATGCAATTTCAGTTCATAGCAGAGATTGGGTCTTGATGGTAAAGAGAATAAGAGATGGCTAGGCGGGCGAAAAATTTTGTGGTGACTGAAAGGAAAGAAGAAATAGGAAAAAGAAACATGGACTCATGGAGAGAACGAGAGATGTGCAGAACGTGGGTTGAGGGCACGTGATTTGTTTTAATTACATTTTTAATATTAGTCTTTGATTTTAATCTAAAGGCTTGAATCAATCCCTCAGCCCCCACCAAGTTTTTTTTTTTTACATTAAATCTTGGATAAATTTTTTTGTTGTCCCTACTAAAAGAATTATATTGTCCTAATTGCTTTACAATCCTACTAAACGAGTCAGAATATATGATCTTGTCCCCAATAGTCAGAATTTTTGGGTCCGTCCCTATATATATATATATATGTAATAACATTAATTTAAAAAATAAAATGTAAATTAGGTTAAATAAATTACATATTTTTGTTCTCCTTTCTTTTATGGTTTGCCTTTTGGATTTATCAAAAGTGTTACAATTTTTTTTAATTTTGCTTGCTTTTACGTACCTAATTATATATGGAAAATCCATGTGGGGTGACTCATTCAAAGGAATCTAAAAGCAACATTTCTCATGTTATCTCTATTTCTCATACATAATACATAATTTGAAAGTATACCTAAGTGATCACAAGGGTACTTTTAATCAATGCTTTTTATTTATTACTTTTTCATAATCAATTAAAATATAGGTAATAAGTGTGATGTGATATGGATACTTAACCTAACGGATAAGGATACGAGTATTAAAGTTGTTACCCATACAAGTATGGGTCTGAATACGTTTTTTTTTAAACGCAGGTATGGAAACGGATACTGTACTACACTATCCAGACCTACCCACTATCATCCCTAGAGGTGGATACATTGTTCCTTTCTACTTTTTCACTTTTCTTGAGTTTAGACTTTAGGGGAATCTAATTTGAGTTTGGAAAACTGTTCTAAACATGTTAATCGAAGTAGTGTTGTAAAAACCGAATCGGGCCGACTGATTCAAATCCGGATGTGTCTACGGTTTGGTTTGGTACAGAAAACCGTTGGTCCTGAAAAACCGGGAAAGAACCGGAAAAAGCGCTTGAACCGGGTTAAAAGTTTGCAAAAGATAATCATGTGTTTTTCGAGTTTCACCCTACAACTTGCTTTGTTAAATCACAGGCCTCTAAACAAGTCTTACTAGAAGGGTCTCTTGGTGATGATGGCTTGTATTGCTTCAAGCATCTCCAACTACTCAAGTCTTCTCTTGGTTCAGGTTCCAAACACTTTGGTTCCAAATTTTATGCTCATTACTTTGTAAATACAAGCAATATAGCTGTACCATATACTGATAATTGCGGTTCAGATACTGCATCTACTTTGTCTACTTGGCATAGACCCTTAGGTCATGCACACACTCAAGCTGTAAAAACTGTGCTTGCTATTTGTAATATACCTTGATCAAATAAAATTAATGTTGAATTCTGTGTTTCCTGTTGTAAAGGAAAATCACATAGACTGTATGCACCTCCCTCTCTAACCTGTCACAACACCCCTTTTGAACTTGTGCATACTGATTTGTAGGGCCCTGCACCCTTCACATCTCAAGGTGGCTATAACTATTACATTAGCTTTGTATATGCATGCACCAAGTTTACTTGGATATATTTTTTAACTCAAAAATCTGGTGCGTTACAAGCTTTTCAACAGTTTCACAAACTCATTCAAACTCAGTTTTCAACAACTATTAAAGCTGTGCAATCGGATTGGGGTGGAGAATACATGCCTTTAACAAATTATCTGTCCTCTTTAGGCATTGTTCATAGGCTCACTTGTCCACATACCTCACACCAAAATGACACTGAAGAGAGGAGACATGGACAAATAGTAGAAATGGGATTGACTTTGCTATCCCATGCTGCCATTCCCTTGCAATTTTGGGACCACAGCTTCACAACTTCAGTGTATCTTATCAACAGGTTACCCTCCTCCTCTCTCCCTAATTTCTTCTCTCCCTACTTTGCCCTGTACAAAACCATTCCTGACTACAGGTCTATCAGGACATTTGGCTGCTCCTGTTTTCCCTTTATCAGACCATACAACCAACATAAGTTTCAATTTTGGTCAGCTGAGTGTGTCTATCTAGGTCCCCCCCAACACAAGGGACATAAATGCCTTGCTTCTGATGGTAGAGTCTTCATTTCCAAGGATGTCTTGTTCAATGAAATCTCCTTTCCTTGCTGTCATTTATTCAATCAAGTCTCTGCAGCTCCATCTACTTCACATACATCATCATTTCCTTCTTTTATTCCTCTCATTTCTTCCATTCTTGTTCCTATCAACCCTGTCCCACATTCCCCAACAGTCAACCCTACCAACTCCAATACCCTGCCCACCACTCCCACAAATGGTTCCACTAGTTCTCATACCTCTGAACCTGCACCAACATCCCCAGTCACTAACACTGATCCTCCGATCACTGCCACCAATACTGAACATGCTTTAGCTCCCTCTTTGCCTGCCAATCTTCCCACCACCTCTTCTCATAATTCCCTCAACATTCACCCTATGGCAACAAGAGGCAAAACTGGTCATCTCAAACCTAAGACATTCCTAGCACATGTTGAGCCCTCTTCTATCAAACAAGCCCTTGCTCAACCTCATTGGCTGGAAGCTACGTGTGCTGAATTTAATGCACTGATCAAGAATCAAACCTGGAATTTGGTGCCATTGCCACCACATCGCAAACCAATTGGATGCAAGTGGGTATTTAGAACCAAGGAGAACCCTGATGGTAGTATAAACAAGTTCAAAGCTCGCCTAGTAGATAAATGCTTCCATCAACAAGCTGGGTTCGATTTCAGTGAGACTTTTTCTCCAGTAGTAAAGCCTGTAACCATCTGGATAATCCTTACTCTTGCTCTCACTTTCAAGTTGGAAATTCAGAAGATTGACATTAACATTGCCTTCTTGAATGGCATTCTCCATGAAGAGGTTTACATGGTCCAACCTCCTGGTTTTGAAGCAGCAGATAAGTCCTTGGTTTGTAAGCTTAATAAAGCTCTTTATGGGCTAAAATAGGCCCCTAGAGCCTGGTATGAGAGGCTCACAGGTGCTCTCTTAGACTTTGGATTTTCAACAAGTAGATGCGATCCCTCACTGGTCACATACACTCGGCAACACACTTGCATTTATGTTCTTGTATATGTCGATGATATCTTGATTATAGGATCCTCCAATGCTCTAATTCAGGATCTTATTTGCAAACTTAATCACAAGTTTGCACTCAAACAAATGGGAAAACCAAATTATTTTTTGGGCATTGAAGTGAAGCACCTAGTAAATGGAACTATGCTACTCACACAAACAAAGTACATCAGAGACCTCTTCCACAGGGCCAATACGACTGAGTCCAAAGGTATTTCCTCACCCATGGTCACAAACTGTAAACTAAGCAAGCATGGCACTGATAGCTTGCCTGATGCACATCTGTATCGATCGATTGTTGGAGCTCTCCAGTATGTGACCCTCACTCAGCCAGAGATATCCTTTTGTGTAAACAAGGTTTGCTAATTTATGGCTCACCCTCTTGACTCCCATTAACGTGTAGTGAAGAGAATATTGAGGTACCTAAAGGGAACATCACACCTTGGACTTCTTCTCCAGCCATCCAATCCTGATCACACTTTCTCACTTAGAGCATATTGTGACTCGGATTGAGCCAGCGATCCCGATGATAGGAGGTCAACCTCTGGTTTGTGCATTTTTTTGGCCCAAATCTCATATCCTGGAGCTCCAAGAAACAATCCATGGTTGCTAGATCCAGTGCGGAAGCAGAATATAGGAGTATGGCACATACAACTACTAGGTACAATCCCTTCTTCAGGAACTGTGCATTCCTTTCATGGCTCCTATACTTCTATACGATAATATGAGTGTTGTTCTACTATCTCATAATCCTGTTTTACATGCCAGAACAAAACATATGGAGTTAGACATCCATTTTGTAAGAGAAAGAGTTGTCTCAAAGTCTCTGGTTGTCCAGCACTTTCCTGGCACTGCTCAGCTAGCTGATTCCTTCACAAAACCCTTGCCTTCCACACGGTTTGAAGATCTCAGGACCAAACTCAAGGTGTTTGCGCCTCCTCAACCCCCTTGACTTTGCGGGGGGCTATTAGTATATACAGTACAATACTTGTATTCCATATGTATTTCAGTTAGACTTACTGTATTTCAGTTAAGCTCACTGTTAGAGTTAGTTAGAGACTAACTAACTACACTTTGTATCTCTGACCCTATATATACGGGTCCCATGTAATGAAGCAATTCCGAAATGAAATTCACCAAATTCATTCAATGCAAACTCTCTCTTTCTCTCTAGTTCTTGTTTCGTTTAGATCCAAATAAATATCGCAATTTTAATGGAAAATTGAGATAATGAGTAACTTTTTTTAAGTTACTTTATCAGTCTCTCATTTCAATAAAACTATAAGTTATAGTCACTAAGGTTCTGTCGGTAAAATTTAGCGGATAGAGGATGAGTTTATAGCGGACAACGAATGAGATAGCTGATAGTGGATATTGGATAAGCTAGCTGATTGGATTTGACGTGTTCAGTAAAACTAGCAATTGAACTAGTTGATAAATATAAAATGATAAAAAAGGACATGTTTATATACTTTTTTTATATAAATTATGTTTATGTATATATATTATTTTAAAATAATTATCATTTCTAATGATTTAATTTATTTTAAATTAGTTATCATTTCAAAAATTAAATATTAACTTTTAATTAGGGATTAGAAAATACTAGATTAGTGTTTTCTATTTTATTTAGTATGAGGAATTTAATTAAAATAGTAGGGATAAAATGGGAGAAAAGGTGCTGAGTTATAAGCAGAGACGGGGCCAAACTTTGATGATATATTGAGAGGGCCAATTGTCAAAATTAAAGTTCATCCAACAAATATATATGTTTCAAATTTCATACAAAATATTCTTAATAATTCCAAAACGTGAATTACATTAGTAATCTATCAAATCACGGAATACCTCTCCTGCATTCCAAAAAAATCATCAATATATAATTAAATATACACTAAACTTTTCATTAATTTTCTTTTCAATGTATACTAGCAGACACTCAGTCAAAAAATTATCTTTTATCTTGTTACGAAGTGTTGTCGAATTTTTGTAAAAATTATAGATCTGTATCCTGGTATGTTTTTAAAGAAAATAGACTTGCTAGGCTAGGATTGGAAGTCTGTGTGCCGGTAACGGCTCAGGTTTTTGAGTCGTGATAAAATTTATATACATGATCAAAATCTAAACAGTGATAGGTGAAAATGTGGTGTTATTATCTTATAAAATGTTTAAGTTCTTACAGCAACCCAAGGAAAATAAATTTTATACCCATTTTTCTTACACTTAAGTACTTATATAAATTATTTTCCCGAAAGTAAACCAGCTATTATTCTATGTTTTATTTCCGAAATGAGTTAGTCATGTAATGCCCAAGGGGGTGTTACAGCTGCGTTCTCCCGGGAACCACTCCACCCAACAAATTTCTCATAAAAACATCTTTACAGACAACTCCAATTTATTTGTGATCAGTTGTAATAAAGAAGACATACAAATGAGAAACTATTTATTAAATAAATAGGAGAATGTTAATCAGTGTCCTTATGGAATTGGTTAATGAATAAAAAAAAGTGAAGTCCTATTTTGTACGATACAAGAAATCCCGAAACGTTGAGAATTTTTAAAAATATTGAATGCTTTAAAAACAATGTCAGGAAAAAAGGAAAGTATTTCGTAGGCGTTGACGAATAGAAATTTCGTGGAAACGGATTTAGTGCCTTTGACAAGGAAAAGACACCATGCCTCCCCCCATTCTGAGCCGTCAGATTTATCCGATGGTTCAGAAGGCGACACATGTCTCACCCCTTTTTTAATTTTATTTATATAAAAGTAATTAATAATAGAAGTGACGCCTCGTCGGGCGCCACTGTACCATCCGCCGCTGCTTCTCAGACAGACGTAAGGTAAAGAACGCAGAAAAAATCCAAGACGATGAATAGTGTGCAAGAAACTGAAATCTCAGTGTGCAAAGTTGAATCCAAGTAGTGATTTCAGTTTCCTACAACAGTGATTTCAGCCGTTGAATCCAAGAAACTAGCAAAGTTTGACATTTTAGTGTGCATAGCCTTAGAAGCTTATCCCAGTAAATTAAAATCTCATCATAAATTGGCTTAATAATTACTTAGGAAGTAGATTACAAAGGTCAAAATCTCATCATAATTTTTACAGTGTCAACATATACAAGGCGTCGATGGAGCCGTGGTGATGGGCGGCGGCGAAGGAGCTGTGGCGACGGGGCACCGGCATCGCAGCGACAGGGGAGATGCTCAAGAGGCGAGGCACGATGCACATTTAGGGGAAGGACCGGGTCTAATACCGAGTTTCTCTCTTCTAAAATTAATTGCTTTTTTTTTTTTAAAAAAAGGTGGGACACATGTAACATTCTGGACCGTCGAATTGATCCGACGGCTCAGCAGGGGGAAAGGCATGGTGCCTTTCCCTTGTCAAAGACACTAAATCCGTTCTCAAATTTCATACTATTTAGCTTTTACCATAAAAAAAGAAGTTTTATTGGGAACAGGTGCATTTCAAATCTTGAAAATTGATATCTTTAATTTTTTAATAAAAAAAATACTTTTATAAGAATCCATAACCAATTAATGTCTTAAGAACACAAGTTAGTAAGGCCGAAATAAATAATTTTAATGAAAAGTCAAGGTAACGAGTAACTTTTTTTTAAAATTACTTGATCATTCTCTCATTTCAATAAAATTATTTATAACATAAAGTCATTAAGGCTTAGTTGATACAAATTAGCGGATAGCGGATAAGTTAACTGATAGTGGTGGGTATATAGTGGATAGCGGATAGTGAATAATGGATAAGCTAGCGGATTGGATTTGAAATATTTGGTAAAACTAACGATTGAACTAGCTGATAAATATAAAATGACATGTTTATATAGTTTTTTTAATAGAAATTCTATTTACGTGTACATATATATTATTTATTTTAAAAAGATTATCATTTTAAATAACTTAATTTATTTATCATTTTAAAAAATAAAATATTAGTTTTTAATTAGGGATTAGAAAATATTATATTAATGTTTTCTATTTTTTTAGTTGAGAATAAATGAGGAATTTAATTAAAATAGTTAGAATAAAAATGGGAGAAAAAAGTGATATGCTATAAGCATGGACGGAGATAGACTTGGGGATGATGTGGAGGACCAATCGTAAAAATTAAACTTCATCCAACAAATATGTACGTTTCAAATTTCATACAAAATATTCATAATATATATTCAAAAACTTGAATTACATTAGTAATATATTAAAACATGGAACACCTCTCTTGCATGCCACGAAAATCATCTATATATAATTAAATATACAATAAACTTTTCATCTATTTTCTTTTCAATATATACTAGCAGACAGTCAATCAAAAATTTATCTTTCATTTTATTACGAAATGTAGTTTTGATTATATTCAATATTAATAGCTTTAGAAGATTGTTTTGTAGTAGCTATAAAAATTTGGAAGTGTGACAATAAACATTACCATTCTATACACAAGAGCTTAGACCTCTGCTTTTAATTTTTTTTTACCAATCAATGACATAGAACTAATAATTTTAGACTACAAATGATTTTATAATTTCAAAAAAAAAAAAAAATTTGGGGGTGGTGGGTTCCCAACCATTATAATATCACCGTCCGTTTATAAGTTATAAGCTAAAACGCTACTTCAATTAGCATATGGAAGAAACACTATAAGCTTGTAAAAAATGTTATAAGCTAGTTAGAAAATTAGTTACCGAACATGGCCACTTTCTCATCTGCTATAAGTTATTCGCTCTATGCTGGTAGATTAGCCTTACCATACAGACCCTAAACTAAATTAAACAGAATAATAACCAACGCCTTAAGAGTACTGATTAAGATCTAAAAAAAGAAAATTTTCATTGGGATTTAGTGCAAAGGTCGACGTTGATTAACATGAATCTTAAATTAAAATCAACTTTGATATAAGAGTAAAATTCAATACATGGTCAATGGTACTATCACTTGCACTAATACATATGCAAGTAGGATTCAAATTGTCTGTACTACCAAATTCTCATATTTGTACAATCTATTACTATTACCATTAGATTTGCTTATCTCATACTATTAACCCTTGATTTGCTTTGTCAAAAAAAAAAAATTATAAAAAATACAAGTAAAGAAAAATAGAGTTGGGCTACGTCCGCAGGGAATCTGCACCTCATGCAAGTAACTTGAAACATCTCTATAAATAGAGCCACATAGGTAAACCACCAAATAACGGAGTCAGCATCCTTAGTTTTAATTATTAACTAAATCATGAAGCCTGCACTACTTACAATCTCCTTCCTCCTCTTTGCCTTCACCGCCAAACTTCCATTAGCTTTCTCATATGGACAAGTGGAAGACGTCAATGGTGACCCTGTTTTTGCGGATCACAAATTATATATTTTGCCAGTTGGTTCCAATTCAAAAACCAGTGGTGGACTAATACTCGGCAGAACTGGTCAGTCAACTTGCCCGACTACTGTCCTGCAAGATTACGTTATGAGCCATGGCATGCCAATAATATTCAGAATGCCAGGGATTAGCATAGGCCCCGGTGAGATCTATTCAGGTACTACATATTTTGTTTTTTTTGACAAAATAGGTAAATTAATCCTCTACATTTATTTTATTTTTATATTGGTCCTACACGTCACGTTCCGTTTTAACATTAGTTCTTTCCGTTAATTTTGACCTAAAGCCGTTAGTTTTGATATGACGTGGCTATCTCCTTAGTCTGACACGTGGCATATGACCTGACTTTGTAGGGTCAAAATTGACGTAAATGATTAACTTGGAAACAAAACGTAACGTATATGACCAATTTAAAAAATAAAAAACTTATAGAACCAATATAAAAAATAAAATAAATGTATATGACCAATTTATCTATTTCACCTACTATATAATATAGTTAGAATATAGTTGTAGTGCGAATGTGCTATTAGTATTAGTTAGACTAGTTTAATAAATCAACAAGTTACTTATTAGTTTGTTCTTCATGTACACTTCTGTTTAAGTCATAATTGTATTAACTTGTTTGAGATATTAAGGTTTTTTCGTCCTTCAGAAATGCTTCAATTTTGGTTTTAGTTCCCAAACTTTATTTTGCTTAGAATTGCATGCCTATATTTTCAAAAATTCAAGAAATAGTCCATATCGTCAAGTGGTGCCCGTTATTTGTTTATGTGGCAGACAAATGCCGCATCACCCTTACCACATGGATGATATGTCAGAGCCATGCAAGAAATTAATTAATTTTTTTATATTATAAATATGATAAAATAAAATTTAAAAAATTAATTTCACGTGTGTCGCATGTTGTGGCATCCAAGTGGCAAGGGTAACGTGATGTCCTTCTGCTACGTCAACGGATAACAAACACCACTAGACGGTAGGGACTATTGCCTTAACTTTTGAAAATATAGGGATGCATTCTTAGGAAGAAAAAAAAGTTTGGGGACCAATGTTCAAAGCACTTCCCGGCATGTTTGTATATGGGTTTGAGTAGCTCTTGTGTTTATTGAATAAACTTTTGCTTATAAAAAATATTAATATCTTATTTGTTTGCTTTGTATACCATGTTATTCAACAGGTACACGATTGGATATTGAGTTTGCAGATGAGTTTGATTGTGCTGAATCTTCTCGGTGGATAGTGTTTGTTGATAATGATATCCAAAAAACATGTGTAGGTATTGGTGGTGATAAAGACCATCCAGGCGAGAAGACAATGATCGGCAAGTTTTACATTGAGGAATACAAAGAGTCCTACAAGCTTGGGTTCTGTCCCTCAGGGTCATCTAATTGTTCAGATATTGGAAGCTATGATAATAAGGAGGATGGAATGCGTCTTTATCTGACTGACAATGAGCCCTTAGAGGTTCAATTCTTTCTGCTGAAGGGATGAAATCTCAAGACTAGATAACGTTGAATGAATGTAATTTTAGTTTCTTTTGTGATAGGTTCTCTTCTTGATGCAAAAATAGTTGTCAAGGCTCCCGAGTGGTTTTAAATTTTGTTCGCTATTATTAATAAATATAAGTTTTTTTTATTAAAAACAAAAGGTATATTAAATGAGTACGAGAGGTACTCAAACCCATATACAAGATAGAATCACGAAAAGAGCAGGCAAACTGTAAAGATAATACTGCCTAGCAATCAATATTTGTGTTACTGTAATTTCATTTTTTTAGTGCGTTTGTTACATATTATTTAACGAAAACCATTTTTTAAATAAAAAGGTCGTTTTTAATGCGTTTGATTATATTTGCTTAAGGTTGTCATAAAAACGTTTTTTAAAAAATAATTTTATGGTTAAAATGAAAAGCTAGTTTTTAGAAAAAATCACAATTGATATACAATGTTAGTGTAAAGATTTTTTTATAGGATTTAATTGATATGCACTATACATATAAATTCTTTTTCTATACTACATAAATCACAAATCATGATATGTATTACTTTTGAGATAGATAGGACACGAGTTAAATATTTTTAATGATGTCTATGATTGATTAATAGTGTAAAAAATCTTTACCCTAATAATGCATACCAATTGAATACGTATTTATGTTATTTGATTGTCACATCATTAAAAAAAAATGACTCTTATAATAATTAACTTAAAAATCAATAAGATGAGTCGTGATTAATTAGTTACCGTTAAGTGATATGTAACTGATGATATGTTACATCAATCATGCCATGTGTATAAATAAATTTTTTAAACTTTAAGTGCATTAATAACAAACAGCTGGATGCCATGTGGATTTTATAATTTTTAATTATAATTTTGTATTATTTTATATTTACAATCTTCAAAAAACATTTTAATTTTGTTATACTTTTAAGTTTTAAGAAAATAATTGTTTTTTCTTTTAATTGAGCCCAGCCCAAAAAGCGTTCTCAGAATATGGATTTTTGTAACACCAGCGAGACATTTTTTTGGTATAGATCAAGGAAATTTATGTACCGCCTTTGGCTGGAGACACTCTCTCGATAGGGATTGGATGCTCCATTAAGCTTGGTCAATGACATTGGATCATGTAAAATAATAGGGCAGGACATCGGTCAGATTTGGTTGGATTCGGGTCCAAAATGTTCAATCCGAACCAAAATGACCATCTATCTATGAGACCCATTCCCGGCCGTTTACCTTGTCCGATTAGGTGGGTGGTGGGTTGATGCAAACCAAGAATAATGTCCAATTTAAGGTCAAATTAATTTTTGATGAAAATTTTATTTTCATTTTGATGAACCCGTATACTTGTTTTGGCTATATCTTGAGCTACAGATCTCCGATTGATGCATTCTTTGGTATGTTGGAAGGATTTGGAAATTATCTACAAATCATATATTAGATCTCATGACTATATTCGGCTTCTATCATGGTGAAAAATGGGCTGGAAGTTTAATACGAATATTTGGATGAGTTTGAGCTTTAAAGGAGCTACTTTTGGCTTGCATGCCTAAGTAACTCCTTTTTAGAAGTTATGGATCATTTTTATTATTTTCTTAAGTAGGATAGTTATGTTCTTTTAATAACCACTTGGTGGAGAGTTATGTCTAGTTATTAGGAGTTTATGTCATCTTATGATGACCTTTGGTCTTTATTTCCCTATGCTATATGTACACACCTATTACATGATTGTCGCGACCGTCCCGTCCGGGAGGCGCGAAAAGATGGATAAAAAAAAGAGGAGTCGCCACCAATATTTTATTTGGGAAAAACATTGGGAAAACCATTTATTTTAAGGAAAACTGGTCTAAAAAAAGAGAGAGATGAGTTCGGGAGTCGGTTACGAGTAGGGAAGGTATTAGCACCCTACGTCGCCCGTTTAAAAACGGTACCTCAAGTTAATTGTGCAAAAATCGTTTTAATAACCTCTTAAATATTTATTTTACCCCAAAAATTATTTACAAGAAAGAATTATTCTTTTATTTTTAATATTTTAAATATTTTATTAATTTTTTACGTTTTTTAAAATTATTGTTTATAAAAACTAAATGAGGTTGAACATGGCACATGAGTCCACAGGGCAACCTCAAATCTAAGGGATTGAACATGGCACCGTGTCCATAGAGCATCCCTAAAAATAGAAAAGTTTAAATATTTTTGATTAATTATTTTAACATAAAAAGAGACACAAAAAAAAAGGAAAATTTAGTTTTGGCCCGACAAGATGATTTATCTTGCTCCTACGTATTCCCGGGTGCGATGGGAAACTCAAAGCCACGTAGTTCTTTTGAAAAGATTTGATTGGTTGGTTGATTTTAATTTTGATAAAGATTTGATTTTTTGATTTTTATTTTTAAAAGGTTTTTATGTATTTTCGTTTTTTATTTATTTAATATTTTTTATGTCAAAAACTCCTAAACGAGGTAGAACATGGCAAATACGTCCACAGAGCTATCTCGCATCTAAGGAATTGAGTGTGAAACCTCTCACAAAGCAATCCTAAAAAAAACTAACTTAAGTGTTTTGTTTTGTTTTTAATTTATTTATTCTTTTTCAACCTGATTTCTTTTTTATTGGATGAAGGGTCAACAAACTAGCACAAGAAATAAAGAGAAGAAACAACAAAAGCAAAACTCAACCACTGGTCCCAAGGATACTAAGTTCACCGGCCAGTACACATCAGAAAAATTAGAAACAAAACACAACCATAACCCCAGCTCAGAAGCCCAACTAAATGAAAGCCCAAAACAGATAAACCAACATAATATAATAAATTAATAACAATAAACACAAGTAATGAAACAAACTCAGAAGCTTATAGCTTCTGAACTCTCATACCAACAAGCAAACAGAGGGGGCGATGATGGCAGAACCGGGAGGGCCAGACGGCGACGAGTCCGAGCAGCGCGACGGCGGAGCAGGGATTGTGAGGGGCGGCGCTCGCGGTAGGGATGGTGGCGGTTCGGTGGATCTGGGTCACGGCGTGGGGCGAGACGGGGACATTGACTCGAGAACCGTGGTGGTTACGTGCGGATCTGGTTTGGGTCGTCTTTGGGCTACGTGGCGGACGGACGGTTACGAACAGCGGCCCGAGATGGCGGCAAGCAAGGAGAAGACAGTGGTGGGTGGAGCGGATCTGCGTCAAGGCGGCGAGAGGCTTGCGACGGTGAGATCCCGCAGCGGTGACTTCGGTTGCCGCCTCGCAGCTGTGGGTCCGCCTTGGGACGAGACAGCGGCGCGCAATGGAGATCGAGGTGGCGAGAGGACGCGGGTGGACGAGAGGACGCACGGCGGAGGAGCTTGGGACCAACGTTCTGATCTGTTTTCCAGGTATTAGGATATTCGATTTTGATTGAGATGGGGTAGATGATTTAGAGGAAATTGATGTTGTTAGATGTTGGGGGTTGATGATGATATTGTGGTGGCTGCCATGATGGTTGAAGATTGGGGGGGGCTTACGGTTGTCAAGGGCAATTTTTTTTCAGAGAAAACTCCTCCCTCTTCATAGAGAATCAGTCTCTTTATATAGGGGTTCTTTTTTTTTCACCATTGTTTGTCCCAAAAATGTTACCTTGGCTGCACCAGAGGTGTGGTCCTTCTCCAATTTCTCTTCTTGGCTCCTTGCCTCTGGATTCCTTCTTCTCAGGCTGCACCTTTCCTTCCCTAGGTCATGTCCCTTTTTGGCTCTCTTTACATGCTCTATCCTCTGAACATGGGAACAGGCTTCATCCATTTTCATGCTATATTTTCAAACTCAAATTTCAACCAAAGTTGACTTGCCTTTCTTACCAATGTGGATTAAACTGATTTGTCTTTTGCTCTTGGCTGCAAATACACGTGGATATCCAATCTAATCCTGCTGCCTCTAACTTTTACTTTTAGTTTTTTGTGTCATTTTTATTCTCTTTTTAAGATTATTACATAAATGGATTCAAGGATTGAGCCCAATATAGGAAATGGGCCAACAATATGCACAAAGATTTTTTATTTCATTTTATTTTATTTATTATTTTTTTATTTTTATTTTTTTAAATATATTTTTTGTAAATTTTTATATATTTTTCTTTTCAAAAATATTAATTAAGAAGATAGAATATCCGGACAAAATTAGGCGTTCACAGCTACCCCTCTTTACTTGTTTCTTATTAGATAGTAGGTGTAACCGCAGTTAACCTATTATCGTTATAAGAAACGAGTAAAGACATGAACTCCAATTTTGTTCGTGGTACACTGACAAGCAAAATGACCTGTGACTACAAAATGATTTCCTGTAAAGGACCAGTGGATTGGATTGCCCATTGGGTTTACACATAAAAGCTTGCCGGGTGGATCGTCTGCCGAGCTTAAACAGAAAGAGAAAAGAGCTTACGGGGTGGATTGCCCGTCTGAAGCTCGAGCATAAAGATAAAAGAGCTTACAGGTTGGATTGCCCGTCTGAAGCTCGAACTGAAAGATAAAAGAGCTCACGGGGTGGATTGCCCGTCAGAAGCTCGAGCATAAAGATAAAAGAGCTTACGGGTTGGATTGCCCGTGAGAAGCTCGAACTAAAAGGTAAAAGAGCTTACGGGGTGGATTGCCCGTGAGAAGCTCAAACTGAAAGATAAAAGAGCCTACGGGGTGGATTGCCTGTTAGAAGCTCGAACTGAAAGATAAAAAGCTTACGGGGTGGATTGCCCGTGAGAAGCTCGAACTGAAAGATAAAAGAGCTTACGGGGTGGATTGACTGAAAGATAAAAGAGCTTACGGGGTGGATTGCCCGTCAGAAGCTCGAACTGAAGATAAAAAAGCCTACGGGGTGGATTGCCCGTGAGAAACTCGAACTGAAAGATAAAAGAGCCTATGGGGTGGATTGCCCGTTAGAAGCTTGAACTGAAAGATAAAAAGCTTACGGGGTGGATTGCCCGTGAGAAGCTCGAACTGAAAGGTAAAAGAGCTTACGGGGTGGATTGCCCGTGAGAAGCTCGAACTGAAGATAAAAGAGCCTACGGGGTGGATTGCCCGTGAGAATCTCGAACTGAAAGATAAAAGAGCTTACGGGGTGGATTGCCCGTCAGAAGCTCGAATCAAGAGATAAAAAGAGCCTACGGGGTGGATTGCCCGTCAAGCTCGAATCTGAAAGATAAAAGAGCTTACGGTGTGGATTGCGCTTCAGAAGCTCGAACTGAAAGATAAAAAGCTTGTGAGGCCATATAGACAAATGCAATATATGAATGTAGATTTTGCTCACTGATGGAATGACAATGCGAAAACTCAAATAACTAGTTTTCAATTCTACGAAAGAATGATGATGATGAGAACCCTTATTAATTTTGGGCATGATGCAAAAGATTGATGATAGATTATTTCTTCTTTGCTATTTCTTTCATTATTGGATCCTTGACCCCCTAAAGGCATCGATCACGGTCGGTCTTGAGGATGAACTAAAACAAGGCCCATCTTATCTGGGAGAGATATCTTGCACTTTTATCCCCTGATGATTAGATGTTCTTGATGATAATTATCTCGATGGTTGAGTCTCAGTATTCCTTCCTTTCTTCGATGCCCTTTATAGGGGAAGCATCGTGCCCCCCAAGACCTTTTGAGGCTTTCTAAGGAATTCTAACTGCTTTAAAAAAAACATTACTTGTTTCACGTTTCAGTATATACTTATTAGGATGAATGCACACACACAAATGACAAAAGTTAAGAGGAAAGGACTAAGGTAGCGAAATAAAGTAAAGGAAGTCAATGTCATTATATTTGGATTGAAAAAGGTGTACAAAGCATAAGCTGCAAAACGTTGCGGAGTAGATTCACATCTCCTCAAGTGATGTCTCTTTCAATGACTAATTTTAGTATCCCTCATACAATCTTGACTGCTCATTAATTGGCTTCAGAGATGTTGTCTGCCCCAATCTTCATATATCCAACCTACGGACTCCCGCCCAGTTCATCGGCTTGCGACACTTCCATTGTTATTTTTATTTTATTTTTTTGAACCCTAACTTTTGCCTAGACCGCCTTTTTCGAGGTTTTCGGTCTAGCGGGTTGCTCTAACTTTTGCCTAGACTGTCTTTTGATTTTCGATCTAGTGAGCCTTTTCTCTTTTCATTTTTCATTTTTCTTTTCTTTTCTTATTCTTCTTGGGAAGTGTGTTCAAGCATAATACTTTTTCTGCATCCAGGAGTTCACAAGGGAGCGGGAGGTCTTCCCCATCCATCCTGGTGAGAATTAAAGCTCCTCCCGAGAAGGCCTTTTCACAACGTAAGGTCCTTCGTAGTTCGGAGTCCATTTCCCTCGATGATCCTTTTGGATTGGTAGAATCTTCTTGAGCACCGAGGTCACCCTCCACGAAGCTGTCGTGGGCGTACCTTCTTCTCATAAGCTCTCATCAACCTTCTCTGGTATAATTGGCCGTGACACAACGCCCTAATCTCTTCTCTTCAATGAGGTTCAATTGGTCTAGTCGATCCTGGACCCACTCAGCTTCTTCTAGTGCAGCTTCTCTCGGTACTCTTAATGAGGGGATCTCTACTTCAATTGGGAGCACTTGCCTCCATCCCATAAACTAAAGAATATGGCGTTGCCCCCTGTCGAGGTGCGAATAGAGTACGATAGCCGTGTAAAGTAAAGGTAACATCTCGTGCCAATCCTTATACGTCACCACCATCTTTTGGACAATCTTCTTGATATTTTTATTAGCGGCCTCAATTGCCTGTTCATCTTTGGGCGATACGGAGAGGAATTATGATGCTTTATCTTGAAATTTTCGCACATCTCCTTCATCATCTTATTGTTCAAATTGGTCGCATTATCGGTGATAATTTCACTCGGCAACCCATAACGACAAATTAACTCTCTTTTGACAAATCGATCCACGACATTCCTGGTCACATTGGAATATGATGCAGCCTCCACCCACTTGGTGAAATAATCGATGGCAACAAGAATGAAGCGATGTCCATTTGAGGCTTTTGGTTCGATGGGCCGATCACATCCATTCCCCACATTGAGAACGGCCAGGGTGCCGACATGACATTCAAAGGGAGTGGCGGCGCATGAACCTTATCAGCATATATTTGACACTTATGGCACTTCTTCGCATAATTAAAGCAATCAGCCTCCATTGTCAACCAATATTGGCCAGTCCTCAAGATTTTCTTGGCCATTGCATGACCGCTCACATGTGTTCCAAAAGGTCCTTCATGTACCTCCTCAACTATCAGTTTAGCTTCTTTTGCGTCAACGCACCTCAACAACACCAAGTCATGGTTTCTTTTGTAGAGAATATCTCCATCTAAATAGAAACCCATTGCAAGTCTTCTTAGAGTTCTTTTGTCATTTTCGAAAGCACCGGGAGGGTATTCCCTTCTTTCGATGAAACATTTGATGTCATGGTACCACGGTTTTTGATCAGACTCTTCCTCTATCACTTGACAATATGCAGGATGATCACGACTTTCCATTTTGATGAGTGGTAGGTTCCTCTCGTCACTTACTTTGAACATTGAGGACAAGGTAGACAGCGCGTCGACTAATTGGTTATCTTCTCGGGAATATGGTGAAATGTGACTTCGTCAAACTGCTTTCAATCAAACCTTTGATGTAATCATGGTACAGAATTAACTTGGCATCTCGGGTTTCCCATTCCCCTCTTAGGCTGGTGGATGACTAATGCAGAGTCCCCATATACCTCCAGTCTCCTTGCTTTTGCCTCTATTGCTGCTAAAATCCCTAGTGCACAAGCTTCGTATTCGGCTATGTTGTTTGTACAATCGAAGCGAGCCTCATGATGCAGGAAATAATCATTTTCTGGCGAGATTAAGATTGCCCCGATTCCGTGTTCCAATGCATTAGAAGCTCCATCAAATAACAAGGTCCACTTTTCTTTTTCTGGTGATTGCTCGCGATTGAACAAAGCCATTATATCTTCATCCGAAAAATCACATTGCATCGATCCATAATCTTCTACCGGTTGATTGGCTAGATATTCTGCAAGAGCACTCCCTTTTATTGCTTTTTGGGTGACATAGACAATGTCATATTCTGATAGCAGGACTTGCCAGCGAGCAATTCTTCCAGTCAGAGCAGGCTTATCAAAGATATACTTGATTGGATCCATTTTGGACACCAACCAGGTAGTATAACACAACATGTAATGCCTCAAACGGTGAGTCGCCCATGCTAAAGCACAGCAAGTGCGTTCTAGCAGTGAGTAGTTGGCTTCACAGCTGGTGAACTTCTTGCTTAGATAATAGATGGCATGTTCCTTTCTTCCCGACTCATCGTCTTTGCCCCAGTATGCAACCCATAGATCCATCTAGCACGAGTCAAATACATGATGAGAGGTCTTCCAAGACTTGGGGAACCAAAGCTGGAGGCTCTTGTAGGTATTGTTTGATCTTCTCAAAGGCGTTTTGACAATCTTCATTCCATGTCACAGCTTGATTTTTGCGCAACAATTTAAAGATTGGTTCACATGTCGCGGTTAGTTGGGAGATGAACCGAGCAATGTAGTTCAATCTTCCTAAAAACCCACGAACTTCCTTCTCAGATTCGAGGTGCTTTGGCATGTCGATGATTGCTCGAACCTTTTCAGGATCAACCTCTATTCCTTTTTGACTAACGATGAACCCCGAGAAGCTTGCCTGGTTTCACTCCAAAAGTGCATTTGGATGGATTGAGGACAGAGCTTAAACTTTCTTAACCGCTCAAAGAGTTTTTGCAGATTATCAACATGGTCATCTTCGGATATGGACTTGGCGATCATGTCATCTACGTAAACTTCTATCTCCTTATGCATCATATCATGGAA
Organism: Sophora flavescens; assembly: GCA_030762895.1. Taxonomy (NCBI): domain Eukaryota; kingdom Viridiplantae; phylum Streptophyta; class Magnoliopsida; order Fabales; family Fabaceae; genus Sophora; species Sophora flavescens. The sequence goes on from CM061063.1 coordinate 94,187,068, forward strand.
TAAAGCCACCATAGCCCGATATGTTGCCCACAGATTTTTCAAGCCAAAGGGCATAACCTTATAGCAAAAGGTTCCCCACAAAGTGACAAATGTAGTTTTCTCCATATCCTCAGGTGCCATCTTGATCTGATTATATCCCGAGAAACCATCCATGAAAGAGAATAATGCATGTTGAGCAGTATTATCTACAAGAACATCAATGTGAGGCAAAGGAAATTCATCTTTTGGGCTAGCGTTGTTCAGATCTCGATAGTCAACACACATTCGAACTTTTCCATCTTTCTTGGGAACAGGAACGATGTTAGCAACCCATTGAGGGTACTTTACAACTTCTAGGAAACCTGCATCCAGTTGTTTCTTGACCTCCTCATTGATCTTTAAGGACATTTCCGCTTTCATCCTTCGTAGCTTCTGCTTTACTGGAGGACACTCCGGCTTTAATGGCAATTTGTGTTCTGCTACACTGGGGTCTAACCCTGGCATGTCTTGGTAGGACCATGCGAAAACATCTTTGTAATCTGTCAACAACTTGATCAACTTTGTTGTGCTCCTTTTCTTTCGGGGAAAGGCCAATCTTGACCTCTTTTTTATCATCTTTGGTTCCCAAATTGATTAGCTCACTCGGCTCTTCATGGGGCGAATTTCCACGGCTTCTTGTTCTACCAATCTCAAAAGTTCGGGGGGAACTTCCCCGTCATCATCAACAACCTCCTCGGCATGATCAGCCGGAATAGTCAAAATTGTATGATGAGTTACTAACACTGTCGTTTTCAAGAGAGTCACTTTTAGATCTGCATTTTGGTAATTATCGGGGAAAGATGAATATAGGTTAAAGGCGTGAGACTGCATTTATTGGTGACGGATGGTGAACAAAAGCGAAAGTAAAAAAAAAAAAGAGATATAACAACACAAAGATCCTGAATGCATGCATTTATTGATAAGTCATCTTGACGAGAAACAAGTAAGCCCATTACAACAAAATTCCTAAAGCCTTGGGCAGAGCTAAAGGATAAGCATTACAGAATTACTTTGAAAAGGACTCTATGGTCTTGGGGAACTCAATGACCTCCCAATTGTTGAGCTCTGTATCCGGAGAGCATGGATACACTAGATTGATACCATGATCGGCAGGATAATCGTTTTCGATAGCTGCTGCTTGGTCTAGGAATGCAAACCCTACGTTTCGGAAGCTCTGTCGAATGTCACAGATGGGAACCCTTTCAGCCTCGTATCCACGATTTTCCAGCCGAGCCAACCTCTTTCTTTTCTTCTCTTCTATCACCCTTATCTTGTCGGCCTTAGTTGGTTTGTATCCCAACCCAAACCTATCCCTGTTCTCAGTGAGCATGAGGATGTCAGCGACCTCTTGGCTATTATTCCCCAGACCGCTTCCAGGTTGGTATCCTCCTTGAAGCATAACCTTGGCCATCATGATGGATGCTTTGGATGACCGAGGTTTCAAGAGTGGAGCTCCCTCCCCAACATAAGTGGCATTGGCAATTTCAAGTGATTGGAAGGCGGTCTCGAGAGCTTCCTCGGCAGCTTCAATATAAGGGGTTGTTGATGGCTTGCTTACTAACAGATCCTCCTCTCCAGAGACAATTATCAGCTTACAATCAACAAAGAACTTCACCTTCTGGTGCAATGTGGAAGGTACAGCTCCAGACGAATGGATCCATGGTCGTCCTAGGAGACAACTGTATGTTGGTGTGATGTCCATTACTTGGAAAAGTACTTCAAAGGTGCGAGGGCCAATCTGAATGGGCAATTCAATTTCTCCCATGACTTCCCTTCGGTGCCGTCGAAAGCTCTTACAATCATTGTGCTTGGCTTCATATGAGTTCCATCGAAAGGCAACTTCGCGGTGTTGACTTTGGCATTACATTCAAAGAAGAGCCATTATCAATGAGAACCCTGGCCATGACATGGTCTCGGCACTTCACGAGAAATATGCATGGCCTTGTTGTGCCCCATACCTTGGCTGGTATTTCATCATCGGTGAAAGTGACATAATTATCGCAACTATGTTACCTACAATGTTATCGAGCTTATCATTTGTGATGTCATGGGAGACATGCGCTTGATTCAACACCTTCATCAGTATCTCTTCCGTGTGGCTCTGAGTTCATTAATAGAGACAAAAGAGATATCCGAGCCGAGTCCGATTTAACTGATCCACAACCCTATATTCACTCTGCTTGATGAACTTCAAGAATTCGCCTACCTCCTCATCAGATACACCCTTTTTATTCTCACCCACGTTTGCTTCCTTGTCATCTAGGATTTCTTCCACCTTGTCTTTCCCCTTGTGATCCTTTCCTTCCTTTTCTATTTCCCCTTTTCGCAATACCTCTGGAGTGTAAATGCGACCACTCCTAGTCATTCCGCCAATTCCTGAAATGTTGGTGACCACAGTAGTCCCGTTGGAAGGATTGGGTTGGACCTGCATCTCATACTTCCATGGTACCGCTTTGGTGTCCTTGTAAGGGAAAGGACTTGGAACTCGGATGACGATTGGTGTTGGCCCACTTGGAACCGGCAAAGGTTTCTTCTCGGTATAGTATATCACCACTGGTTTCGGAGTGACTTGCTCAGGAACTGACCGAGAATTAACCACAATGATAAAGGGGTTATCTTAATTGGGGTTGGGGAAGTTGTAGATTCAGCAACCATATTAATGGCACATTCATTTGATCCACAACCAATTAAGATAATCTTCATATCCATTAACTACTTGCACGACTTGCGAAACTCGAACAGGTTTTCAATCGAATGCCCCATGTTTCCATCAAAGTCACACCTTATCTCTCCATCGAGAGCTTTTTCTTCAGTGGTAGGGATTTGGATCAATCCACATTTGCACATCTCTCTAAAAACAACTCTCATAGGAGTCCTAACATCGGCCACTTTACTCTTTAGAGTATGTTCCAAGAAGCTCTCAATGGCATTGACCCCAGAATCTCCCATGATTTGGCATAGGACCCTGTGCCACATTTGGAGCATCCTTCAAAGCTCAACCATTTGGCATTAATCGGGTCTTGGACCTTAAACTTCAAAGCTTTACAACTCTCGGTGGAATGTCCTGTGGCCCCATCGTGATATTCACATTGAGCATTTGGGTCATACCACTTTGGATAAGGAGGGTCTAGTGGTCTTGTCGGGATAGGAGTTAGCACGGATTTGCTCACAAGTTGGCGGAATAGTTCGGTGTAGGTCATGGGGATTGGGTCAAAACGCACTGGCTTTCTTTCGGGTTATATGGTGGTCTTGTTTGGCGGGTGATTGGGTTTTGGATTTAGAGGCTGGACGATTTGAGGTGGCATGGTGGGGTGTGTTTGAGGTGAGAAGGGTATGATGGTCGGTAGGGAGCCATTTGTTGAGGGTTTGAAATTGCGAGGTTGCAGCGATGTATGGCTGGTTGGCTTGGTGATATGGAGGTGGTTGGTAATATGGGGCGTATTGGGCATGGAAGGCGGGTGTTTGGTTTGGTCTCCATTGGTTCGGTTTCTTCTGTTCCAAGGTTACTGCATGTGCCTCTCCCTCCTTCTTTTTCACGAATGGGGTTTTCTTTGGGCCGTTCCCTACTGAAGTCTCGGCGATCTTGCCATTCCTCATTCCACTTTCAATTCTCTCGCCGATGATGACCATGTCAGAAAAATTTGATGACACACTCCCAATCATCCTATCATAGAAAGGCGATGGAGTGTATCAATGAACATTGCTACGATTTCTTTCTCGGCTAAGGGAGGTTCCACCGAGCAGCCCGATTCCCTCCATCGTTGCGCGTATTCTTTGAAAGTCTCTACATCCCTTTTTGACATATTTTGGAGTTGCATCCTATCGGGAGCCATGTCAACATTGTACTTATCTTGCTTCAGGAATGCATCTGCTAGATCTTTGAAGGATCGGATGTGCTTTGCTCGAGATGCGTATACCAATTTGAAGCTGCCCGGTCAAGTTGTCTTGGAAGAAGTGAATCTAGAGTTTATCATCTCGGGCATGTGATGCCATCTTCCTCACATACATGGTCAAATGGTTCTTGGGACAAGTGGTTCCCCGATATTTGTCAAAATCAGGCACCTTAAATTTCGGCGGAATTACAACATTTGGCACCAGACAGAGTTCTGAGGCATCTCGAAGACCATAACTACTTACCCCTTCGATGACCCGCAATCTTTCCTCTAGTACTTCCAGCTTTTCTTTAGGTCGGGAATCCCCCCCCCCAGATTGATTCAGGAGCTTCTCCGTTCATATTATGGGGAAATGAATATGGCATGGAGGAGGAAGAAGTTTGGCATCATTTGAGCCCCAGGGTCCATAATGTAGGGTGTATTGTGGGGGCCTTGGATTGACAGATGGTGTCACTATCGGGGTGTTACCATCTGTAGGGTTGACATTCATGTGCTTGCGGTATTTTAAACGAGTATTGGTGGGAATTTGTGCTTGAGTGATGTGTTTGAGCTCGAATACCATCTTGTGGACTGGGGGCTGTTGGTGGTACAAACCCACGTGGCAAACCGTATGGGGGATTGTTAGGGTCAAATGAAAAATGAGTTGGGTTGAGAGGCATCATGGCCCCTGGTTGGCTGAAGCCTTGAATAGGAATTTGAGAAAAACCGGGCGGGATGAGAGGTGTGGCTGGCTGTCCTTCGTTCGAGGCTGGAGGGTTCTCCTCTGTGTTCTTCTCCTTCTGCATTTCTTGTAGGATTTCCATCATCTTAGCCATCTGATCCTTGATTTGACTGACTTCATCCCTGATCACTTGAACTTCTTCTAGTTCATCCGCCATGGCTCTTGCCTGTGATCGAGTGCGATAAGGGTGTCTTGGAGCAATCGTTCAGAAACCACACCTTTTATTTAATAAAAGAAAGAATAAATGAATAAAATCAAAAGAAAGAGCATAAACCAATTAAACTCCATTTTTGAGAGGAAGACCGTCGCATACACTTATAGCAAGAATACTCATCCTGCAATCAAATCTAGTGGTATAATTCCCTCTAGCTTGACTGCAGTTGATGTCGAGTCCAAGGGAGAATTCACTCCTCGATAGACCACATCTGTACTAGCAATGTTATTGTTTGACGATACCCATATTTTACGCAGAAAACACATCGTTTTTAGGGTAAAAATATAGTTGATGAAGTATCTAAGGGAGAATTCACTCCTCGACAGATATCATCTGGAAAAAAGAGAGAGTATTCCACAAAAATTTGATGAAAACTTCTATTTCATTGGATGGATATTGCAATACAAACATGAGTCTTTGGTCAACTAGAAAAACAATACATTGAGAGTTTTCATATTTCTAACCCCTCTTTGGGGACCTCAAAATATTATGTCAAGAGCTTCATCTTCTTTTTCCTGAATCCCTTTGCAAGCTTCCCAAAATGCTTGAAGAACTCGATCAACTCTGGTGGTATACGGAGGAAAGGGTTCTTGTAGACCTGAATTGATACTTCTTCAAATCGATCCACCAACTGGGAAGTATGATATTGAATTCTACCAATCATGTCTTCATATTTTCTTCTCCATGCTTCCCTTTCATAGATCACATCCCTGACAACCAATTTCCATCCCTTTACCCATTCTGCGTGACGTTGAGCTTCTCCTCTTTCATTTTCTTGCATTTTGGTCCTGAGCCAATTTTCCCTTTCATTAGCTTCTGTTAATAATTGACGATATCTGGCAGCTTCGCACCATCCTCGATCAGAGTAAAGTTCGGTCTGGGCCAAGGATTCTTGTAGAGATCCAACTCTCTCCTTTAGTATCTGTATTGTTTCGACATGAACCCCTACGTCCCACTCAAGCTCTTCTTTCTTCTTTAGAATTCTGACTAGCGTGTTTTCTTGACACTCCACCTTTGCTTGCAACTCTTGGATCACTACTTCTTTCTCTTTTCTTGCCCTTTTCATGCGACTTGGGGCTTCGTAGGAATCGGCACATTCACTTCTCAAATTCTCGATCTGTAAATTCAGTTTTTGCACCTGGCTTTGGAGCTTGACGATAGTTACTTCTGCAACTTGGTTCTTTTCATCCAAAACCCCCATCCGCTTTTAGAATTTCAATTTTTTCCAGCATTTGATCTTCTGTAAGAGGATTGTTTTCAGCACTGGGTGGGGGTTCCGGTTTTGAAGGACACCCCCTTCTTGCCTCTCTCCATGCTTCATATCTTTTTGTTCGAACTATGATCCGCCTTCCTAACTCATCACGCCCTTTTATGTGAATATTGTTCCATGCTGACCTTATTGCCATTGTCTGACTCTTGATGCTTTCACATTCTTGATATAGGAAATATGCTCCACCCAACAGCTCTTTTGGGGGTTCATCTTGTGTCCACCTGAGTTGGCATATTACTAAAGCTGGTGAATATGACACACATCCTCTGGGTCCCATCAATGGGACATTCGAGAAACCTCCACAACTGAATATAACGGAATCCCCATTGTACCATGGGCACATCCATCTAAATGAACGTGAGTCGACCTGATCAAACTCTTGTTTCCATTCATATTGTTTGCGTGACTTTAGCGGCATGCGTATGAATCCTTTCAACGGGTCTTCCGTTCTATCAATTTTGTTTCCAGCATACAAGTGAGTCATAATCCAAACATATAACATTGGTGCACAGCACCGCAACTTTCCTTGTTGATTCTGATGACAAACTTGTAGTGAGAGAAAAGTCTCAGCTAGGATAGCAGGGACTAAATTCACCCCATATTCCTCAACTCTGTAGAAGACGTCCATGGCTGATCGATCAATCACATCCGGAATAAAGGGAAAAAGCACCGGTCAGTAGATGAGGAGAGCCAACAACCTATTAAAAAGAACCCATCGTTGTTGTTGAGCCAACTCCCTAAGATAACCTTCCAAGAATCGCCTCTTCAAGCCCGTAGTGTTTCCTTTTTCCACTTTATCCAATTGTTCCGGTTTAAGTTCCAACAGACTTGTTATCTTCCCATCTGCCACATATTGTCCATAATACAAATAGACACGTGATTCCTTTTGGATAGGCAGTCTCAGCATGTAAGCATACTCCTCTATGGTGGGAGTTACATCTAGGTCAGGCAATTCAAAACATCTCAAAGTTGAGTTCCAATATGCGGCGAATGCACTTAGAGCGGGGGCATCCACCGGAATACGTAATAGATCTAGTATCCTCCCATACTTGTTGTTAAAGTTCGAACGTGCCTTTCTCGACATTTGTTGACTAATTTCCCATAAGCTCACGAACATCATTGAGTGTCACGTCGATCTTGATGCTCTTCTTGGAACTGCTTGCATTGCTAGTACTCTTTCCGACGCTTGGTCCTTCCATTCTTTGCTATAAGATTAATACTAAGGTCTTCCTGTCAAGAAACACAAATAAAGAAAAAAATTAGAAATAAAACACACGAAAAAGAATGCCCTACATGCTTCATGTTGCATGAACCCCAGTAGGGTTGGGAACCCTATGTCGGGTATGCTGTCAATGCACTACCTTCACTATGACACGCCGCTTATTAGAAGTGCAATAATATTCGAACATGTCATTCGGGCTTGGAGCGACGATGTGTCGCCCCCTTTTCCTTTTTTTTTTTTTTTGAAAACTTCATAATAAATATGTATGTGCATGGCAATTTATGTTTATGATGCCAGAAAAAAATGGAGAGAGAGAAAAAGTATGCTCCCTTTGTCCTAAATTGGGTAAAACTTAGGGTTGGACAAACCTGAGGTAATGACTCTAAACAGGTTGGCTACTAAGTTTGCTCTATCAGTGAAAATTAGGTAGGGTCTAGACTTCTAAAAGCCATGGTTCCCAGATTGCCCTTATCCCGAAAGGTAAGGATCCGATTCATGAATCTAGTCACAAGTAGGGATAAACCCTCTCAATATGACCATCCCATTATATCGGGTACAACCTGAGTGGTGAATCAACAAATGTCAGGGAGGAACGAGACCTCTTCAATGACAATGTCGAGACACCGCCTAATCCTTGAGTTTTGAGCAAGCTCGGGTATAGAGCCAAAAGTGTGTGCAAGTTGTGATAGTGATGTGTGTGATGGGAGCACATAAACCTTCACAAAAACCTACTAAAATAAAACTACCCCAAGCCTGCAAAAGGGAACAAACAACACAAATACAAATGTTCTCTACCCTAAGGTTGCAAGAATATACAAAAGCAGTTATAGAAGCATTAAAAAAAAAAAAACAACAACAACAAGGGTAAAACAAATATTTTCAAAGCTGTTTTTTTTTTTAAAAAAAGAAGAGAAAAAAAAATAATAAAAAAAAATAATAAAATAAAATAAAATTTGCACAACCAACTATGATAGGCCTGACTCTCAAAGTCGTCCCCAGTGGTGTCGCCAGCTGTCGCGACCGTCCCGTCCGGGAGGTGCGAAAAGATGGATAAAAAAAAAAGAGGAGTCGCCACCAATATTTTATTTGGGAAAAACATTGGGAAAACCATTTATTTTAAGGAAAACTTGTCTAAAAAAAGAGAGAGATGAGTTCGGGAGTCGGTTACGAGTAGGGAAGGTATTAGCACCCTACGTCGCCCGTTTAAAAACAGTACCTCAAGTTAATTGTGCAAAAATCGTTTTAATAACCTCTTAAATATTTATTTTACCCCAAAAATTATTTACAAGAAAGAATTATTCTTTTATTTTTAATATTTTAAATATTTTATTAATTTTTTACGTTTTTTAAAATTATTGTTTATAAAAACTAAATGAGGTTGAACATGGCACATGAGTCCACAGGGCAACCTCAAATCTAAGGGATTGAACATGGCACCGTGTCCATAGAGCATCCCTAAAAATAGAAAAGTTTAAATATTTTTGATTAATTATTTTAACATAAAAAGAGACACAAAAAAAAAGGAAAATTTAGTTTTGGCCCGACAAGATGATTTATCTTGCTCCTACGTATTCCCGGGTGCGATGGGAAACTCAAAGCCACGTAGTTCTTTTGAAAAGATTTGATTGGTTGGTTGATTTTAATTTTGATAAAGATTTGATTTTTTGATTTTTATTTTTAAAAGGTTTTTATGTATTTTCGTTTTTTATTTATTTAATATTTTTTATGTCAAAAACTCCTAAACGAGGTAGAACATGGCAAATACGTCCACAGAGCTATCTCGCATCTAAGGAATTGAGTGTGAAACCTCTCACAAAGCAATCCTAAAAAAAACTAACTTAAGTGTTTTGTTTTGTTTTTAATTTATTTATTCTTTTTCAACCTGATTTCTTTTTTATTGGATGAAGGGTCAACAAACTAGCACAAGAAATAAAGAGAAGAAACAACAAAAGCAAAACTCAACCACTGGTCCCAAGGATACTAAGTTCACCGGCCAGTACACATCAGAAAAATTAGAAACAAAACACAACCATAACCCCAGCTCAGAAGCCCAACTAAATGAAAGCCCAAAACAGATAAACCAACATAATATAATAAATTAATAACAATAAACACAAGTAATGAAACAAACTCAGAAGCTTATAGCTTCTGAACTCTCATACCAACAATCAAACAGAGGGGGCGATGATGGCAGAACCGGGAGGGCCAGACGGCGACGAGTCCGAGCAGCGCGACGGCGGAGCAGGGATTGTGAGGGGCGGCCCTCGCGGTAGGGATGGTGGCGGTTCGGTGGATCTGGGTCACGGCGTGGGGCGAGACGGGGACATTGGCTCGAGAACTGTGGTGGTTCTGTGCGGATCTGGTTTGGGTCGTGCTGGGCTACGTGGCGGACGGCGGGCGGTTCTGAACATCGACTGAGATGGCGGCAAGCAAGGAGAAGACAGTGGTGGGTGGAGCGGATCTGCGTCTGGACGGCAGGGGCTTGCGACGGTGAGATCCGGCACGGCGGTGACTCGGTTGCCGCCTCGCAGCTGTGGGTCCGCCTTGGACGAGACGGCGGCGCGCAATGGAGATCGAGGTGGCAGAGGACGAGGTGGCGAGGACGGGGTGGACGAGGACGCCACGGCGGAGGAGCTTGGGACCAACGTTACGTCTGTTTTCCGGTATTAGGATATTCGATTTTGATTGAGATGGGGTAGATGATTTAGAGAAATTGATGTTGTTAGATGTTGGGGGTTGATGATGATATTGTGGTGGCTGCCATGATGGTTGAAGATTGGGGGGGGGGCTTCTGGTTGTCAAGGGCAATTTTTTTCAGAGAAAACTCCTCCCCCTTCATAGAGAATCAGTCTCTTTATATAGGGGTTCTTTTTTTTTCACCATTGTTTGTCCCAAAAATGTTACCTTGGCTGCACCAGAGGTGTGGTCCTTCTCAATTTCTCTTCTTGGCTCCTTGCCTCTCGGATTCCTTCTTCTCGGGCTGCACCTTTCCTTCCCTAGGTCATGTCCCTTTTTGGCTCTCTTTACATGCTCTATCCTCTGAACACGGGAACAGGCTTCATCCATTTTCATGCTATATTTTCAAACTCAAATTTCAACCAAAGTTGACTTGCCTTTCTTACCAATGTGGATTAAACTGATTTGTCTTTTGCTCTTGGCTGCAAATACACGTGGATATCCAATCTAATCCTGCTGCCTCTAACTTTTACTTTTAGTTTTTTGTGTCATTTTTATTCTCTTTTTAAGATTATTACATAAATGGATTCAAGGATTGAGCCCAATATAGGAAATGGGCCAACAATATGCACAAAGATTTTTTATTTCATTTTATTTTATTTATTAATTTTTTTATTTTTATTTTTTTAAATATATTTTTTGTAAATTTTTATATATTTTTCTTTTCAAAAATATTAATTAAGAAGATAGAATATCAGGACAAAATTAGGCGTTCACAATGATGAATACAACTTTGAGTTCATTTTGGATTTGATTCCAATTGTGAGAGTGTTTAGCCCCTCTTAGGTTCTTCGTTGAACCAACCCATTGATCTTATCAAGAGTTCAAGACCTTTGTGGCGATCCTCACCTTGGCTTATCAATTCCCTTGGAATTGTGGCGCCTCTCTTCCATTCCTTACCTTCTCCATTTTTGTATTTCTTCTTCTTCATATTTTGCTTGGTCACTCAATGATAGATCCGAAAATTTACATGTTCCTTTTTAGGATCATATCACGGGTCGAGGAGGGTGGGTTGATATGGTTTTGGATCCAAAGGAATTGGTACAGAGATTGCAAGAGGAGGTAAGAATCAGAGGAACAAAAGCCATGAAAATCTGAACTTTCAACAAAATCAGAAGAATAAAAGCCATAAAAATCCAAACTTTTACAACAGAATCAGAAGAAAACACATAAAAATTAAAACTTTCAAGAGAATCCGTAAAAAACACACATAAAAATCCAAAGTTTTAAAATAGAATCAGAAGAAAACACATAAAAATCGAAACTTTACAACATATAAACATCAAACTTCGTTGAAAACAGCAGCACCATCTCCTTGAACAGATCTCGGCGTCGTCCTCACCACCTTGTCGTCGTGTTCTGTGGTGGTGCGTCCTGCTGAGCAGATATGGTGGCGTGATGGTGGGTTCTATTAGGGTTTTCTTATTGGTGTAACATCCCAGTTTTCACATATATGTTTATTTATTTTATTGAAGTAATTAATTATCTAGATGTTTATTTTTGTTCATTTTTATGTTGTTTAGTTTGAATAATTTTATTTACTCATTTAAATTATTATATTTTGTGCATTAGCAATATGTTATTGCAGTGTATAAACACTTGCTAGACAATAATATAATGCTATTGCCTCTATTATTATTTGTTTTGAAAAGTATTTTAAATAATATGATTCAAAGGAATTTATTTTCATGTTACTCTAATTAATTTTATATTTGAAAATAAATTAGTTTAGTGTTAACTGGAGATTATTTTGGATCACTAATTTTCTTGGTTGACCAGTTCAATCATCAATCTTTACTCTATTTTGAATTTTGAAAGTATATATTTGTCACTCATTGTTTTTAGATCTAATGGTTAATATTATTTTCTATTTTCTAAATACAATTTCAACCACACATTTTACCTACTAACTAAAAGGAAAAAAAATGTTACGAAAACACTTTGTTTTCTCCCTGGTCAGCACCCTTCCACGACCCCCTCCTTTTACCTCCCCTTCTTTCACATTCTTTTTCTTTCCTTCTTCAACATAACACTCATCTCATATCTCTCCAAGTTGTATAAATACATTTCTCTCCTCCTTCTTCCTCGTGTTGTTCACGCAGAAGCTGTCTAGACCATCGTTGCATTTCACCATGTTAGTAATAGGAGGCTGCCATCTAACTTCTCTAATTATTCTTGCAGCAGGAGGATGACATTGGACATTAAATGCCTTGACAAAGGAGAAGTCCATAATGGAATTAGACATAGTACCTTTACTAAGCATACCAGCCAAGGAAACATCGGAGGAGATCAAAGCAATTGCTGAGTTGATGGGAACCAACTTGTTTTTGAACCTTAGTTGATTCCTGCGGTGTCAGATAATATACAAAATGTTAAGAATACCAGCAATAAGCATATCATAAGCTTGACTAGACCAACCACAGGAGCAGACAGCAAGCACAGAAGTAAAATTAGAACAATCAATGAATTGGTTAAGACGATTCATGAACCAATGCGAAATTGTCTTAGCAAAATTACAGTCCAGGAAAAGGTGCTGAGTATCTTCATCGGCATTACCACAAAGACTGCACATAGAGACCATTATGCAACCTCTACTTTGCAAATTGTCATTTGTGGGTATCGCAACCAAAAATTACGACGAGGACGGCGATAAAAAGATATTTTAAGAAAAATGTAGAGTCGCCACCAATTTTAGTTAATTTAGGAAAAATTGGAAAACCTTTAAAAAATGGTCTGTGAAACCAAGTTGAGTTCGGGAGTCGGTTACGAGTAGGGAAGGTGTTAAGCACCCTACATCGTCCATCCTACGAATGGTACCTTGAATTAATCGTGCAAAATTAAATTATTTATTTGTTTACCCCAAAAATATTTACAAGGATGGATTTGTTTATTTATTAATATTTTTTTATGTTTCTTTATTGGTTTTTTTATTTAAATTTCTTTTAAAATATTATTGATAAATCCTAAATGAGGTTGAACATGGCACGTAAGTCCACAGGGCAACCTCAAAGCTAAGGGATTGAGCATGACACTTGTCATAGAGCAATCCAAAAACATTAAATAAATTATTTATCCACATTAAATAAATTAAAAAGAACACAAAAATAATGGAAAAATTAATTTTGGCTTGACGAGATGATTGATCCCGCTCCTACGTATTCCCTGCTTCGATGGGAAACTCAAACCCACGTAGTTCTTGTAAAAAAAATGTTTGATTGGTTGGTTAGATTGTTTTTAAAATTTTTATAAAAAAAATGATTAATTTCATTTTTTTGAAGAGATATTTTTTTTATATATATAAGAAAATGAAAATATTTATTATTTTTAATCTTTTTTTAAAAAAAGGACATTTTATTTTTATTATTTGCCTAAACAACAGAAAGAGGAAAAGTAAAAAGGATAAAAAATGAAAAAAAGATCTTCTTCTCCCTCGAACCTGCAACGAGAAGAATAGCCGGAGATGACGGAGGCGTAGTGGAACAACGGCGGGGCGGACTTGGCTAGCGAGCGGCGGACCTAGGTGGCAGATGTGTATGATCGGCGGAGGCGGAGGAACCAAGACTGCCACGTTCACGCCTTGGATCGGAACGGTGGAGCGAAGCTTCTGTCCCACGATTCACGGCGGCACAAATGGCGGGGCGGGACGGGCGGGTTCGCGTGGCAGCGTAGGAAGAACCGGAACTGTGATGCGACAGTCAGATACGAAGGATCTGGGTCATAAAACAGAGGACGGCGAAGACACCGGAGCAGGTGGCTGCTATGCGAAGGTGATGGTGGCTCGTGACGGTGCGTGGCAGAGCACTGGTTCTGGTTCGGGGCTCGCTGATGGGTTGAAGATGGGGTTGTTAATGGCAAATGATGGAGATAGAGAAAAGGAAGATGGTGGAAAATATGGCAGAGAGAGGGTGATATGAAAAAAAACAAAAGGGGAAAGAAGATATAGAGGGAAAAGAAGTAACAGAGGCCAGCGTATGACCCTTCCCTTTCCTGATATGTGTTGCGATTTTTATAATGCCCATTTCTCTCATCTTGATCCTAAAATCCCGCTAACATTCAGATTGCTATCTGATCCTGATCCTAAAAATATGCCCAAGTTAACATTTCTATATCTGATTTGAAAATTAAATTCAAATTCAAAATAAAGTGGTTGCTAGGGAGGAGGATGAGATGGGTTTTTATTTTCTTTTCAAATTTTTATTTTATTATTTTTATTTATTTTTTTTTGAATTTTTTTTAGTGAAGACTAAGGGACCCGGTCAAAATGGGGTGTTCACAGTTGCCCCTCTTTACTTGTTCATTACTAGAATACATGAAGAACGATTTTTCATGTGGTAATAGTAAGGAACTAGTAAAGAAAATGAACTCACATTTTAGCCGGGATGGGAAACAGGCCGGAGAAGATTAAGCTTTAGAGCTTGGAAAATAAAAGTGACAGTGGGCCTCAAATCCCAAGTATAAAATTAGCAGTGAGCCTCAGAGCTCGAAAAATTAATATGCAGCGATCCTCAGATCCCAAAAATAAATTTGCGGTGAGCCTCAGAGCTCGAAAAATAAAATTGCAGTGGGCATCAGATCCCAAAAATAAAATGCAGTGAGCCTCAGACCACGAAAAATAAAATGTAGTGGGCCTCAGATCCCAAATATAAAATTTGCAGTGAGCCTCAGAGCTCGAAAAATAAATTGCAGTGGGCCTCAGATCCCTAAAATAAATTTGCAGTGAGCCTCAGAGCTCGAAAAATAAATTGCAGTGGGCCTCAGATCCCTAAAATAAAATACAGTGAGCCTCGGAGCTCGAAAAATAAATTGCAGCGGGCTTCTGATCCCCAAAAATAAATTTGCAGTGAGCTTCAGAGCTCGAAAAATAAATTGCAACGGGCCTCAGATCCCTAAAATAAATTTGCAGTGAGCCTCAGAGCTCGAAAAATAAATTGCAGTGGGCCTCAGATCCCAAAAATAAAATACAGTGAGCCTCAGAGCTCGAAAAATAAATTGCAGCGGGCCTCAGATCCCCAAAAATAAATTTACAGTGAGCCTCAAAGCTCGAAAAATAAATTGCAATGGGCCTCAGATCCCAAAAATAAAATACAGTGAGCCTCAGCTCGAAAAATAAATTGCAGCGGGTCTCAGATCCCAAAAATAAAATGCAGTGAGCCTCAGAGCTCCAAAAATAAAATGCAATGCACCTTGACTCAAAATATGTGAGCCTGGAGCCAAAAAAAAGTTAGCCATGAGCCTTAAAAATAGACCATTGAGTTAGAAAAAATTTTATGATTGGGCCATGACCCGGGAATTTCATGCAGTGGACAAGTGAGCCATGAGCCTTAAAAATAGACCATTGAGTCAGAAATTTTTTTTATGGTTAGGCCATGACCCGAGAATGCAATGGACAAGTGAGCCATGAGCCTTAAAAATAGTCCATTGAGTCAGAAAAAATTTTATGATTGGGCCATGACCCAAGAACTTCATGCAGTGGACCTTGAGTCAAAACAGGTGAGCCATGAGCCTTAAAAGGTAGACCATCGAGTCCGAAAAGTTTTATGATTGGGCCATGACCCAAGAATTTTATGCAGTGGACCTTGAGTCAAAAATTTGTGATCCGTGAGCCTTAAAAATATAGACCATTGAGTCAGAAATTTTTTTATGATTGGGCCATGACCCGAGAATTCCATGCAGTGGGCCTTGAGTCAAAACATGTAGCCATGAGCCTTTAAAAAAAACAATAATAAATAAAAAAAATAAAATAAATGGACCATCGAGTCAAATATTTTTTTTATGATTGGGCCATGACCCGAGAAATTTATTGAAAACTGCCTTTTTAGAAAATGTGGAACCAAATGCTTCTCAGAAAAGCTTTCACTAATCAAACTCATATTCAAATGGAACCTTTTGCAAAATTGGTCTTGCCTATATCCCTTTTCACTTGATAATGCTTCCTTAGGCTTGCTACTTCCAGAATATCCCTTTCTACCTCAATCTTTATTGTCCATAAGGATGTCATTTCCTTCGGTTACCGAAACTTCAAAGTTCTTTTGTTCCAGACTGTTCATCAAAAGATTACCATTAGATGGTTAAATTTACTATTATGTCTAGGTTCATATTTCTTGAAACATAATATAACAGATATGCATTGATTCATAAGTGTGATGAAAAAGGATTTGATTGACTCGATAACTTTGACTTGTGCGTTTGACTTCACAAGATACGGAAAACAAGGAAATGGACACAAAGGATGGTAGGGATTTCAAAGGGGTTTTTTTTTTAAATCTGGATTGTTCTGATCTTAATGAGATTGACCTTTTCTCAACAAGTGGATATCACGATCGATATTTGCCCCAGTGTAAGGTATTCCAAAACAAAAACTGAAACATGGGTAAACCTTTCAAGAACAAAATTGCCCTAGTGTAAGGCATTCTAGAATAAACACAACCAATGATACACCTTTTAAGAACGATATTGCCCCCAAAAAATTTGCCCCAGTTTATGGTTCTGAGTATGAAGTTATCCTCATTCAAGCCAAATCTCGCCCTAACTTTTGCTTAGACTGCCCTTTCGAGTTTTCAGTCTAACGGGCTTTTCTTTTCTTTTCTTTTTTTTTCTTTTTTTTAAGAGAAAAGTGCTTGGAAAAGAAAGTGTGGATACCTTGTCTCACGATTAATATTTTATGAAAATAAGAGTAATTCCTCATTGATCAGAATGGACTTTTAAAGCTTGTAACGTGGCCATGGTTTAAGGGTTAAGAAACAAAAGGTATAAAAGGCTCAAACAAGTGTTTAAGGGTGAATGAGACAAAGGATCTTACATCATCAAGAGAATTTCTTGCTTTAACTTGCACACACAACTTTTTTATTTTTTCATTTCATTTTTCTCCTTCTCATCCTTTTTTTTTCAATTCAATTACATTGCCATCTCTTTTTTTGCTTTCAGCATCACATTTTCCTTCTTTTTATTTTTATTTTGCTTACTTTTCTTCTCTCTTTTAGCATCTCCTTCAAATTCTTCTTCCTTTTTCCTTCACTTATTGTGGTTGCAATCGATCTTTTATACGAGCCCCTTTTTGCAGGGGTGATCCTTGTCCAAGGTTATTTTGAAAGAATTTATAAGGCTCAACAGGGGTAACAAAGGATAATGATTTTTTTTAATGAAGGATAGAGAAGGATGGCCAATCTTCATTTCAAATTAGGATTACTCATTTTTCATAAAGAATTAAACTTGAGACATGGTAAAAAAAAAACACCTTCATTCATTTACTCTTTTTTTCTTTTTTCTTTTCTTTTTTTTTTCTTTTCTTTCCCTGGGGCAAATAGGACATGCGCAAAGGGTTTCATCAAGAAAGGAAAAAAAAAATCCAAGGGCTGGATACCCACATAGTTCCAATGTTAAAGAAGAAACCAACAAGAAAGATAGAAGTAAACACATAAATGAAGAAGCTAAACTATGATGGAATCCAAGCAAATTTATTATATTAATGCTTCAAGAAGGATGACAAAAACTTAGATCTCAACAGATTCTAATCACTAAACACAACAAATAGTTAAACCATCATCATGACAATCTATTGATGAACAAAACAAAATGCCAAATATTGTCTTTCCTCAACTATTATCAAAAGAATCATTTGTAATGATAAGCTCTTCCCCTTGAACACTTACTAGTCCAGATGCTAATAGCCTTCTCACAGTGGTTTTGAAATCTTCACAATTATCAATAGAGTAACCACCTACCCCCATGTGATACTTACAAGTGACATTTGGGTCATACCATACTGGAAATGGGGGTTCCCTTGGGCGCACAGGCTTCTCCGAAATCATATGGACATCAAATAATCGTTGGAATAACTCATCCTTGGAAATGGATAGCCTTGAGAATGGTGGTAGGGTTGATGGAGGGTGAAAGGTTCTTCTCATTTGTGGGTTCACTTTGGGTTGGAATTGACTAGGTGATGACAACCAAGATGGGGTTGCCTTGTTATGATCTATTTGATTGAAATCTTGTTAGGTGTTGTGCAATTTTCAAATTAAAACTCAAAGTGAGATGATTCCAAATTGTAACCAAAACAAGAATTGAAGAATAAAAGAAGAAAATGGAAAGAGTAGAAGATGGGTGAAGGCGCCACAAACAAATAAGGATTTGTTTGATAAGCCAAATGAAATCCGCCACAAGAATGTTGGAATTCTTGATAAGGATAGAAACCTTGGTTCAACCAAGAACTTAGGAGAACAATGCTCACTAACAATGGAAAATTCCAAATCACATCAAAAGTTCCATTTCCAAGGTGTTTCATGCTTTACAAATAGTGTAGGCTGTCCAACCTTTGGCATCCAAGAAAAAAAACGAAAATAGCATTTGATTAGCCTATGCATGACACTAATTACCCACATTTATTGATTAGCCTATTCATGACACTAATTACCCACATTAAGACAACCTTTGGAATGGCCACAAAAGTGTTATGGCAGCCACCAAGACAAAAAAAACATGTGCATAAAAGACTCATAATTGTGGGGGGGGGGGGTTACACTTTCTTATCACATTAAAATGTAACTCCCACAATTTACAACTTTATTCAAAATAGAAAAACAATTCCCCTAAATTCGTGTAGAACATGCATGCGGTCCTACTTGCATGATTCTCCACTTATTCAATTGAATTTGAACATAAAATTGGGCCTTGACTCACATATGTGCCCCACTTGTTTCTTCTTCATACACCCCCTTTTCATTTGGGCCTTCCTCTTGGATGATCACATTAATCCATTTGGGCTCTTCATCATTTGACTCGGGCCTTGCTTCCATTAGGAGTCCAATCATTTGACTTAGGGCTTGTTGGGCCCTCTTAGCTCTTGCTCTTGTCATTGGGCCTCCTAGGCCTTGAATGGCCTCTTGGTCCAAATTGGGCTTCATTGGTATTGGGCTCGCATCATCCCCTCCTTCTTCAAGTGAATTCGTCCTCGAATTAGAGTCGTCATCACCTACATCAAAAAGAGACAAATCAGCCACATTAAAAGTTGCACTAATACCCCCATGTTCACTAGGAAGGTCCAACTTGTAAGCATTGTCATTGATCTTGGCTACAACTTGAAATGGCCCATCTCCCTTGGTTGAAGTTTTGATTTCCTTTGGGAAGGAAACCTTTCTTTCCTCATATGCACCCATACCCAATCTCCGGGTTCAAAAGCGACTTTCTTCCTTCCCTTGTTGGCTTGTCTTGCATAGCTCTCGGTCCTTTTTAAATTTGGGCCTTAACTTGCTCATGGAGCTTCTTCACATATTCTGCCTTGGACCTACCATCTTTATGCTTCAAAATGGAAGAATTAGGCAGTGGCAATAAATCAAGAGGAGTTAGAGGATTAAAACCATAAACAACCTCAAAAGGAGAAAATTGAGTGGTGCTATGAATAACCCTATTGTATGCAAACTCCACATGAGGCAAACACTCCTCCCAATACTTAATATTCTTTTTAATCACAGCCCTTAAAAGGGAAGAAAGAGTCCTATTCACAACTTCAGTTTGTCCATCCGTTTGAGGATGGCAAGTAGTGGAGAAAAGAAGCTTTGTACCAAGCTTTCCCCACAAAGTCCTCCAAAAGTGGCTTAGGAACTTGGTGTCCCTATCACTAACAATGCTTCTTGGGAGACCATGAAGTCTCACCACTTCTTTAAAGAACAAATCCGCTACATGACAAGCATCATCAATCTTTTTGCATGGTATAAAATGTGCCATTTTTGAAAATCTATCAACCACAACAAAGATTGAATCTTTTCCACTTTTTGTCCTAGGCAACCCAACAACAAAGTCCATTGATAAATCAATCCAAGGAAAATCAGGAATAGGCAAAGGAGTGTAAAGTCCATGAGGCATAACTTTGGATTTTGACTTTTTGCACACAATGCATTTTTCACAAAATTTTTGCACATCATATTTCATATGAGGCCAATAAAAATGTTCATGCAACATGTCCAAAGTCTTTTGAACCCCAAAATGCCCCATTAGTCCCCCTTCATGTGCCTCTTTCACAAGTAAGTCCCTAATGGAGCTTTTAGGCACACACAACCTCTTTTCTTTGAATAAAAAACCTTGGTGCCTAAAAAATCCATTTTGGGCTGAATGCACACAATTTGCAAAGATTTGAGAAAAGTCATCATCATGCTCATACAATTCCTTAACACATTCAAGTCCAAACAACTTTGTTTCAAGAGTGGAAAGTAAAGCATGTCTCCTTAAAAGTGCATCCGCCACAACATTGGCCTTACCCTTTTTATGTTTTACAACATAAGGAAATTGTTCAAGAAATTCAACCCATTTAGCATGTCTCTTGTTCAATTTTCCTTGACCCTTCAAATATTTCAAAGATTCATGGTCACTATGAATTACAAATTCCTTAGGCAAAAGATAGTGTTGCCAAGTTTGCAAAGCTCTCACTAAGGCATACAACTCCTTATCATAGGTGGGATAATTAAGTGCAGCTCCACTTAACTTCTCACTAAAATAAGCAATTGGATGCCCCTCTTGCATCAAAACAGCCCCAACACCAACATTAGAAGCATCACATTCAATTTCAAAATATTTTGCAAAATTAGGCAAAGCAAGAATTGGTGCATGGGTGAGCTTTTTCTTAAGTTCCTTAAAGGCTTGTTCTTGTTTTTCCCCCCATTTAAACCCAACATTCTTTTTGACAATTTCATTAAGAGGTGCAGCCAATGTGCTAAAATCTTTAACAAACCTCCTATAGAAACTAGCCAAACCATGAAAGCTCCTCACATCACTCACATTTTTGGGGGTTGGCCAATCTTGAATGGCCTTAATCTTTTCTTGATCCACATGGACCCCTTTAGCATTAATCACAAAACCAAGGAAAATCACACGATCCACACAAAAAGTACATTTTTCCAAGTTTGCATACAACCTTTCTTTTCTTAATACAAGCAAAACAGCCCTTAAATGTTCATGGTGCTCATCTAAGTTTTTGCTATATATTAAGATATCATCAAAATATACCACCACAAATTTTCCCAAAAATTCTCTTAAGACATGGTTCATAAGCCTCATAAAAGTGCTTGGTGCATTTGTTAAACCAAAAGGCATTACCAACCATTCATACAAACCAAATTTGGTTTTGAAAGCGGTTTTCCATTCATCCCCTTCCCTTATCCTAATTTGATGGTACCCACTTTTCAAATCAATTTTAGAAAAAATGCAAGCACCAAACAATTCATCAAGTAAATCATCAAGTCTAGGGATAGGATGTCTATACTTAATGGTGATGTTGTTCACGGCCCTACAATCCGTGCACATCCTCCAAGTGCCATCCTTTTTGGGCACCAAAATGACGGGTACCGCACATGGACTTAAGCTTTCTTGCACCCATCCTCTTTGCAACAAGTCCTCCACTTGTTTTTGGATTTCTTTGGTCTCTTGAGGATTGCTCCTATAGGCTGGCCTATTGGGCAATGATGCACTCGGAATGAGGTCAATATGGTGCTCAATTCCCCTCAAAGGTGGAAGGCCATGTGGCACTTCCTTAGGGAAGATATCCTCAAATTCCTGCAAAAGATTTTTCACACCACTAGACAAAGAATGATCATTAGAAATGTTAGTATTTAAACAAAATTCCCTACACAAAAGCATGTATAGGGGCTGCCTTGAAACCAATGCACTTTTCACCTCACTTTTTGTGGCAAGACAACTCTCTTTTCTCTCTTTTTCATCTTGGTTTTTCTCTCTTTTTTTGTCATGATTTTTTTTTGATTTTTCATCACTTTTTTTCTCTTGTTCACTCTCTTTTTCTTTTCTCTCTTGCTCTCTTTTTTCTCTCATTTTCTTTTGATCCTCACTAACTTGTTTTGGAGATAAAGGAGAGAGTACAACCTTTCGCTCCTTGTCCATGAAAGTGAACTTGTTTGAAAATCCATCATGAATGGTCTTCTTGTCATATTGCCAAGGCCTTCCCAACAACATATGGCTTGCCTCCATAGGCACTACATCACAAAGAACATTATCTTCATACTTCCCAATGGAGAATGGAACCTCCACTTGTTTGTTCACCACCATCTCCCCAACCTCACTCAACCATTGAAGTCTATATGGTGTTGGATGGGTTTTAGTGTTAAGGTTTAATTTAGACACCAACCTAGAACTTACTACATTTGCACAACTACCTCCATCAATTATTAGAGAACAAACTTTACCTTGAATTAGGCATCTAGAGTGGAAAATGTTCTCCCTTTGGCTAGCTTCATGTTCCTTCACTTGACTTCCCAAAAGCCTCCTCACCATAAGTAAGTCACCATCCGGCATGAACACTCCTTCTTCACTTTCCTCTCCACTTGAAGCTTCGGATTGAGACATCACTTCACCATTCATGGACACCATAGTTCTCTTGGTTGGACATTGAGAGGCTATGTGGCCATGACCAAGACACTTGAAACACTTGACATCTCGGCTCCTTGTGGTTGGCTCCATGGGCTTCTTGCCTTGAGAGGTGCTCACGGCCTCCTTGCTTGGTGCACCCTCCTTCTTTTGCTTGTCCTTCCAATTTGAAGATGGGAATTTGGAAGATGATGAAGAGGAATATTTGGATTTCCTCCTCTTTAATTGTTGCTCCACCTTAATTGATTGTTGCACCAAATCTTCAAGCTCTACATAGTTTTGCAACTCCACCACATCTTGAATTTCTTGGTTCAAGCCATGCAAGAACCTTGCCATAGTTGCTTCACGGTCTTCTTCAAAATTTGACCTTAGTAAGGCCAACTCCATCTCCTTGAAGTACTCATCCACACTTTTAGAACCTTGGGTGAGTCTTTGTAATTTATTGTGAATGTCCCTTTGGTAGTGCTTTGGGACAAATCTCCTCCTCATTACAATTTTCATGTCTTCCCAAGTTTCAATTGGCTCCTCTCCAATTCTCCTCCTCTCCTTTTGGAATTGATCCCACCATACTAGTGCATACTCCTTGAACTCCAAGGCTGCCACCTTCACTTTCTTTCTTTCATTGTAAGTGTTACAATCAAAGACTTGCTCCATTTTAAGCTCCCACTCCAAATAAGCTCGGGGTCATTCTTTCCAAAAAGGAAGGAACTTTGATTTTAACCCCTTCAATCCTCTCATCACGCCTTCCTCCCCTATGGCCTCCTCTTCTAGGTCTTCCTCCTCTTGGCCTCCCTCTTTCTTCACTATCATAGCCACTTGAGTCATCCCGTTGAAGGTTGGCTAGTTGTCTATCATAGTTGGCTTGCATTTGCTCCATTTGTCTTTGGAGTGCTTGAACTTGATTGGCCATTCTAGCATGTAGAGTGGCTGTCCTTGGTGACAATGGTGGACTATCACCCATTTGAGTAGTAGAAAATGTAATTTGTCCTCACAACACTCCCTCTCTTTTCTCACAAAAGTGTATTTTTTTTGTTTACTCTTTTTGGCTTTTTCCACACAAGATGTAATTTATCTCTCAAGCCTTTTACCACTCTATGTTCTCCTTGGGTTCTTAGAGGAATCAAGTCAAAAACACAAAAATTTCCAAAACTCAAGTAACAAAAATCACAAAACTTATCAAACTAAAGGAAACAAAGAAAGAAAAGGCTAGAAAGGGAAAGATTTGGAAATGAAAAAAAAAAAGGAAGAAGGGAAAAAATTGTAAGAACAGTAATTGATCAATTGGAAACTTCTTTTCTCTTCTCTTTTCTCAACACTTCAAGAACACTTTTTTTTTTTGTAATATTTGAATTTTTTTTTTTTGCCCAGATTTTTTTTTTTTACTTTCAACAAGAGAAGAACACTTGTGTATGATCAAACAATAGCCACGAAAAATTTTCCCTTCCAAAACTGAATCAAAGTAGTAATTTTTTTGTGGTTTTGGTTTTGAAAGAAACGAAGAAAAATGGGGAAGAAGAAGAACAAAGAAGAACACAACACAATTTCAATCAAAGCCTAAGCTTTGATACCACTTGATGACAACCAAGATGGGGTTGCCTTGTTATGATCTATTTGATTGAAATCTTGTTAGGTGTTGTGCAATTTTCAAATTAAAACTCAAAGTGAGATGATTCCAAATTGTAACCAAAACAAGAATTGAAGAATAAAAGAAGAAAATGGAAAGAGTAGAAGATGGGTGAAGGCGCCACAAACAAATAAGGATTTGTTTGATAAGCCAAATGAAATCCGCCACAAGAATGTTGGAATTCTTGATAAGGATAGAAACCTTAGTTCAACCAAGAACTTAGGAGAACAATGCTCACTAACAATGGAAAATTCCAAATCACATCAAAAGTTCCATTTCAAAGGTGTTTCAAGATTTCAAAATTGTGTAGGCTGCCAAACCTTTTGAATCCAAGAAAAAAAAACGAAAATAGCATTTGATTAGCCTATTCATGACACTAATTACCCACATTTATTGATTAGCCTATTCATGACACTAATTACCCACATTAAGACAACCTTTGGAATGGCCACAAAAGTGTTATGGCAGCCACCAAGACAAAAAAAACATGTGCATAAAAGACTCATAATTGTGGGGGGGGGGTTACACTTTCTTATCACATTAAAATGTAACTCCCACAATTTACAACTTTATTCAAAATAGAAAAACAATTCCCCTAAATTCGTGTAGAACATGCATGCGGTCCTACTTGCATGATTCTCCACTTATTCAATTGAATTTGAACATAAAATTGGGCCTTGACTCACATATGTGCCCCACTTGTTTCTTCTTCATACACCCCCTTTTCATTTGGGCCTTCCTCTTGGATGATCACATTAATCCATTTGGGCTCTTCATCATTTGACTCGGGCCTTGCTTCCATTAGGAGTCCAATCATTTGACTTAGGGCTTGTTGGGCCCTCTTAGCTCTTGCTCTTGTCATTGGGCCTCCTAGGCCTTGAATGGCCTCTTGGTCCAAATTGGGCTTCATTGGTATTGGGCTCGCATCACTAGGGTGATTTGGTGGGGAAATAGTGGGATATGATGAGTGTGGTTGTGTGTATGGACAAGGTGATGATGGAGCTTGGAAAACATTTGTGGGATGGAAGATATGGTGAGGTGGGTATACGAATGTAGGTGTCTGGTATAGAAAGTAAGGGTTAGGATCATATGGTGGTGTTTGATATCTTGGGTACAATGTTGAATATTGGGGAATGGTGGTTTCTTGGTGTTGTATGTGATTTGCCTCATCTTCCTTCTTCCTTGGGTCAACCACTTTTTTCAGCTCTGTACCTTCTGCATCATCAACCGGCAGCTTCCCAGCTTTAGCCAAAATTTCGATTCTCTCCCCTGCAGAGATCAAATCTGAAAAATCTTTATAACCAACTCCTGCCATTGCCCATATAAAGGGCGCTCCCAGAGTTCCTAAAAAATACGAGCATGTCTCAGATAATGTCAATGGGGTTGAACTTGTCTTTGCCAAACTTCTCCATCTTTGTGCATCTTGCTTGAAGGATTCCTCGTCTCTTTTTTGCATCACAATAAGTTGTTCACGGGTGGGAGCCGCATCCAGATTGTACTTGTATTGATCCATGAACATATCGGCCAATTCCGTCCACCTCGAGATCTTAGAATGATCTAATTGATGGTACCATTCTAATGCGAGACCCGTCAAACTTTCATGGAAAAAACTGATGAGGAATCTGTCATCCTTAGACCAAATTGCCATTTTGGTCGCATAGCTGATTAAGTGAAATCGTGGATTCCCGCTTCCGTCATACTTGGAAAAATCGGGAACCTTAAAATCCTTGGGGATTATGACTTAGTGGCGAGGACACAGTTCCTCTATTTTGAGGGAGCCATAAGCACTAGAACCTCTAATTGCCTTGATCTCCTTTTCCACTTTCTCCATCCATTCCTCCTCCCTTTTGTCCTTGAGAATGGACACATGAGGTTGTTTCCAGGTGAGTCCTTCATATACAGGAGTTTTGTGATAGGCATTTTCCAAAGATTGATATCCTTCTCCGATGGGAATTACTATTGGCATTGTGCAATGCGACTGCTCTTGGTAAGGCAACCCCTGAGTAAAGCTTGTACTTATGCTTGAGAAAATTGGTGTTGTTACCATGGAAGAGGTTTGTTGTGAAGTCTTATATGGACCAGCTTCATTTGCACTTCTATTTATACTAAGTAAACTTAGTGACTCCCTCATATCCTGCAATATTGCTTCTAGTCTTGCTTGGGTCTCATTCATCTCATCTATTCTTCCTCTCATTCCATCCATTTCCAAACTCAGATTCCTTCCCGCTTCATGATTGCTAGCAGCCATTCTAGCTCTAGTGTTGCGAACACGAGTTTGATTGGTGACTTCTTTTCTGGGACGCGCAATGATTCAACTTTTCTTCTATGAGAAAGTCATTCTTGGGATTAAAATAGATAAAATCATCGTCCCTACTTTTTCTTAGATGCAAAACTTATGTTGAGGTGAGACGCAGATATATATATTTTTTGCTTGAAATGAATCCTTTTTTTCTCAAAATATTTTCAATTAAGCTTCTTTTTTTAATCTTTTTTTTTAAAAAAATAATAACAAGAATAAAAATAATGCATGGCATGTTTGGAAAGAAAAATGCAAGTTAGTGCATGTGGTGAGTCTTTTTTTATTTAAAGTTTAAAAATGCATGAGATACATGAAACAAGTTTTTTTTTTAAGGTGAAATTTATGGGAACAAAAAAGAAACATCAAATCAATTTTTTTTTTAAAAGTTGACCATACATCCCTTTTTTTTTATAGGTGCAAGAACATGTAGGATAGAGGGAAAAAATGCTCTCTATGTCCTAAAATGGTCCACTTTGTCGTAAAGGGTCATGACTCAAGGGGGATTGGCTACTAAGTTGAACTATTAGTGAAAATTTCAGGGTGGATCTAGAATTCTAAAGGTAGTGGTCCCCAGATTGCCCTTGTCAAGGACCTAGTTCATGAACCTAATCACAAGTAGGGATAAACCCTCCAGGACGATTAGTCCATGACACCAGTAACAATCTGAGTGGTGGGTCAACAAATATCAGAGAGGCACTAGGCCTTCAATGACAATGCCGAGTCACCGCCTAATCCTTAAGGTCCCACAAGCTCGGGTATAGAGCTGAAAGTGTGTGAAAATGAGTCAGGTGTTGTGTGTGCTGGAGGCATACAAACATGTACAATCCTAATACAGAACTACTTGAACCTGCTCGACAAGCAAACAAAATAAAAATAAAAATATCACGGTCTTCTATCCTAATGTAAAAAAAATAATTATTAAAGCAAAAAGGAATCAAATATATACAAAAAATAAATAAATAAAAGAAAACAATAAAAAGGGGTAAACAATAAATACCAAAATGCACAACTCATTACTTAGGCTTGACTCTCGAAAATGTCCCCAGTGGAGTCGCCATCTGTCGCAACCAAAAATTACGACGAGGACGGCGATAAAAAGAGATTTTAAGAAAAATGTAGAGTCGCCACCAATTTTAGTTAATTTAGGAAAAATTGGAAAACCTTTAAAAAATGGTCTGTGAAGCCAAGTTGAGTTCGGGAGTCGGTTACGAGTAGGGAAGGTGTTCAGCACCCTACATCGTCCATCCTACGAATGGTACCTTGAATTAATCGTGAAAAATTAAATTATTTATT
This sequence comes from Sophora flavescens, assembly GCA_030762895.1. Lineage (NCBI taxonomy): Eukaryota > Viridiplantae > Streptophyta > Magnoliopsida > Fabales > Fabaceae > Sophora > Sophora flavescens. The sequence goes on from CM061063.1 coordinate 94,214,724, forward strand.
TGTTTACCCCAAAAATATTTACAAGGATGGATTTGTTTATTTATTAATATTTTTTTTTATGTTTCTTTATTGGTTTTTTTTATTTAAATTTCTTTTAAAATATTATTGATAAATCCTAAATGAGGTTGAACATGGCACGTAAGTCCACAGGGCAACCTCAAAGCTAAGGGATTGAGCATGACACTTATCATAGAGCAATCCAAAAACATTAAATAAATTATTTATCCACATTAAATAAATTAAAAAGAACACAAAATAATGGAAAAATTAATTTTGGCTTGACGAGATGATTGATCCCGCTCCTACGTATTCCCTGCTTCGATGGGAAACTCAAAGCCACGTAGTTCTTGTAAAAAAAATGTTTGATTGGTTGGTTAGATTGTTTTTAAAATTTTTATAAAAAAATGATTAATTTTATTTTTTTGAAGAGATATTTTTTTTATATATATAAGAAAATGAAAATATTTATTATTTTTAATATTTTTTTAAAAAAGGACATTTTATTTTTATTATTTACAAAACAACAGAAAGATGAAAAGTAAAAAGGATAAAAAATGAAAAAAAGATCTTCTTCTCCCTCGAACCTGCAACGAGAAGAATAGCCGGAGATGACGGAGGCGTAGTGGAACAACGGCGGGGCAGACTTGACTAGCGAGCGGCGGACCTAGGTGGCAGATGTGTATGATCGGCGGAGGCTGAGGAACCAAGACTGCCACGTTCACGCCATGGGATCGAGCAGTGGAGCGAAGCTTGTCCCACGATCCACGGCCACAAGCGGCAGGACTGGACGGCAGGTTCGCGTGGCAGCGTAGGAAGAACCGGAACTGTGATGCGGTAGTCAGACGCGAAGGATCTGGGTCATACAACAGAGGACGACGAAGACAGCGGAGCAAGTGGCTGCTATGCGAAGGTGATGGTGGCTCGTGACGGTGCGTGGCGGAGCACTGGTTCTGGTTCGGGGCTCGCTGATGGGTTGAAGATGGGGTTGTTAATGGCAAATGATGGAGATAGAGAAAACGAAGATGGTGGAAAATATGGCAGAGAGAGGGTGATATGAAAAAAAATCAAAAGGGGAAAGAAGATCTAGAGGGAAAAGAAGTAGCAGAGGCCAGCGTATGACCCTCCCCTTTCCTGATATGTGTTGCAATTTTTATAATGCCCATTTCTCTCATCTTGATCCTAAAATCCCGCTAAGATTCAGATTGCTATCTGATCCTGATCCTAAAAATATGCCCAGGTTAACATTTCTACCTCTGATTTGAAAATTAAATTCCAATTCAAAATAAAGTGGTTGCTAGGGAGGAGGATGAGATGGGTTTTTATTTTCTTTTCAAATTTTTATTTTATTATTTTTATTTATTTTTTTTTTTGAATTTTTTTTAGTGAAGACTAAGGGACCCGGTCAAAATGGGGTGTTCACAGTGGGCATCTTATTATTCATAATTCTCCACATGATGAAAGACTTGGAAGGTGGAACACTGCGATTCCAAATAATCTTAGTCCAAGGCACAACTGGACCAGGAGGAGAGAAGAAGAAATAAGCTTCCTTGAAGCTGAGAGATCCAGAGACAGTTTTAGACCAAACCATTTGATCCATACAAGGATAAATAGGGATAGTGATCTTATCAATTTCATCTATGATTTCATGGCAGTGAGTCAGTAAAGCATTAGGAATACACCAATTACCATCAATGATAAAGTCCGCCACTTTGGCCTTGAGAATAGACAAATCACACTGCAGATCAGGCTGAGCATTCAGTAGTTCTAAAACAGTTTTTGATAGCCATTTATCCTTCCAAAAGTTGATACACAAACCATTACCAAGATTCCAACAGACATTCTCCAAGATATCTGGTAAACAACTTTTAATACCAGGCCAAATGGAGGAAGATATGTGATGATTAACTGGTTTGCCATTCCTAATGACTCTGACTTTAAGCAAAGCAGACCATTGACTGTTTGAAGAGGCAAATTCCCAGCCAAGCTTAAGAAGACCAGCTTTATTAATAGATTTAATTGATCTGATGCCAAGACCACCCTCATGAAGAGGTTTGCAAACCTTATTCCAAGAAACAGTTACAGTTTTCCTAGTGTTGATGTCTCCACACCACACAAAGTTCCTCAACCACTTATCAACATAATTTAGTAAGTTAACAGGCCAAGCATATAAATGAAAATTGTAAACAAGCATCCCAAGAGCAACAGAGCTAACCAATTGCACTCTCCCCATGATAGAGAGTAAAGAACCTTTCCATGAAGCAAGCTTAGTCTTAATTCTGTCAGCAATGGGAAGTAAATGAATCCTTCTAGGTTTCCCTTTGAAAAGAGGGACACCTAAATAATTAAAGGGGAGAGAGCCATGATGGAAACCAAGTATTTTTGAAAGAGCAACTTTCCTAGCACCTGAAATGTTACCAGTGTAGAACTTGGACTTGTCAATACTAATCACCTGCCCAGAAATCTGCTCATAATCTTTAAATAAAGACAGAAGATTGGTTAAAGTAGTTTTAGAGGCTCTGTAAAATACTAAAATGTCATCTGCATAGAGGATGTGACTAGGCATTCTGCAGTTTCTAGGACCAGCCATCAATTGCATTTTGGCATCCTCCACCAGCATATTGATACCTCTACTAAGAACTTCTTCAGCAAGGCAGAATAAGAGAGGAGATAATGGATCTCCTTGTCGAACACCCCTCAAACAGTTGAAGAAACCAATTGCATTACCATTAACAGAAATTGACAACTTGGCTGACAGCAGGATAATTTCAATCCAAGAGCAAAACTTCCTATTAAAACCAAATGATTTGAGGACTTTTAAAATAAAGCTCCACTCAAGAGTATCAAAAGCTTTCTTGATATAAATCTTCATAGCTAATTGACCTCCAAAAGACCTCAATTGTAACATATATATTATCAAAAAAATTCCTTTCCAATTCTCCTATCTTTGTTTCACAGTGGATTGACTTAGTTAGGCTATTATATTTGCGTTGCCATGCCAGTAATGTTTTCAATCAGTTTATCGGGTTTCTATGATAAAATGTCTTAGTTTATCAGCATATTACGCGGCATCTATCATTTTAAAATGTAATGTTACAAAAAGAACATCTTCATAGGAAATAATAACGTAGAGAACAATTACATTATGCAAGGTATATATCATAATCTTGATATACAACTGTGGCAAGTTATGTATGATGCTTCTGGCCTTAGATTGATGCCATGCTATCTTGATCCTTATGCTACATCCATTCCAAGTCTTTCTTTAAACAACAAATCATGACAAAATTTTTGGATACCAGAGAGAATGTTTTATTCAATGGTCTAATTCTGAATCCAAGGTGTTGGTGACTTGGTGCAACATAAGTACTCTCACAAAGCTTATAAAATCAGAAATGTATACACATTTTTTTAGGTTAAAATATAACTTTCAATTTCAACACTTAAAAGAGGGCCTAACTTCAAAAATCATTGTTAGAATTCAAAATGACAACATACTACCTGCCACATATAACACTCAATATGCAATCTTCAATTTTCAATATCAACATGTCATGCTACCTACAAAGCATGCTAACAGGATAGAAAGTCTTGTTTTGATTGTTTTCAAAATATCTTTTTAATCTTTATATATATATTAGCCTAAAAAAATCCATATATTCCCAGAAACAATATATATATATATATATATATATATATATATATATATATAAATGTAAATGGAAACCTGCCACTTTGGTTCCTGGTTCTCCCTCTCTAATCAATGAAAGCAACTACCACAACAAAGCACAGTCTCCCTCTAAGCACCGTCCAACCGAATAAAGTTGTCCATCCAATGAGTAAAGTGGGGACATGATCACCCAACCTTCTTCCGGTCGTAAACCACCAGCCGTCCATCCGATCCGATGAGAAAAGTGGGATCCTGAAATTGAAGGCTTCAGAAGATGGAACCCATATATTTACTCTGTAAGATGAAAAGCCACTGTTCCCACATAGCCATTGATGGTCCTTTTGAGATGTTTCAGAAGTTGTATTCAGAATCCCAAGAAATTGTATTCAGAATCCCAAGAGCCTTAGTTAGTTTTGTAATCACCAAAGTGTCCCCTAGAAGAAATTACTAAATTACCCCTAGGGCTACACCAACACTTACTAAACTACCCTAAGTCAATTTAAAAATTAACCCCATAACAACCCTATAAAAATCCTAGACCTATTTCCTTTTATTTATATAGAGATATCATTATTAAATTTAATAAATAGGAACCCACTTCGTCTCCTTCGTGTGTCATCTCCTTTGTCATTCCCCATCACTGCATCACCACCATTAGAACCCTCCATAGTCGAACCTCCATAGTAGAACCTCCTCGGTCGGGCTCGGTCACCGATGGCAGTAGATTTCCGGAACTGAGCCTGACCGTGATAACCCATACTAAACTGACTTTTATTAACCGTGGACCCGTTTTGACCCGCCCGTTTCTCCAGAAATTGCCACAGATTGTGTGGGTTCATTCGGCCCGTCGGGTGTTGTCCACCTCTAATATATATTGAGTATTTATGATGTTTGTCCAACTCTAAAATTTGTACCCTACCTATTAGGTACCCGCAAAAATTACTCACGATGCGTAGGATAATTACTCGCACAATGGGTAAGGGTTCGGGTACAGGTAATTACCCGTAATTTGAATGAGTATGGGTGCAGGTACGGGTACTATGGTACCCATCCCGCTCTGACTCCGCATTCACACACACACACAGACACACACGCTCTGACTCCGCATACACACACACACACTATATATATATATATATATATATATATATATATATATATATATATATATATATATATATATATATATATATCTAGGGTAGGGATCCACTTACTCCAGGAGTAACTCTTGTTAGAGTTGCTCCACTGAAGAGACATTGAATTTCAACAATCCGATCGTAAAATTAAAACTTCTTATTGAGTGGATCAACTCCACAAAGTTTCATAAATTTCAAAAATATTTTGTACTTCATTGAATAACTTCGATTGAACGTATATGTTATATAAAAATATAAGTAAATGTCAACTATAAGATTACATAGCTATGAATGTCTCATTTTTCTGAAATTTGGTGTGCAAGATTGTTTGGATAATATGACAATATTCAACTGTTGGATTGTTGAAATTCAATGTCTGTGGTGAGTAGGGTTGGCAACGGGGCGGGGGTGGGTTTTACTTTCCTCAACTCCGCCCCGCCCTTCGGGGTTGGACAATATATCCTCATCCCCGCCCCCAACAGGGGTCGAGTTTCCCTGCGGGTCCCCACCTCTGTCAATGAGTAACCAAATTTAAAAATTATTTTTCTTTAATTGAAATTAACAACTCAAAATTGTACTTCCAAAAATAAACAAATAAAACCTTCACACAATTAAAACAATCAATGGGAAAGTTAAGGGCCTGTTTACTTTGTTTCCTATTTTCATTTCCTGTTTTCAGAAATAATTACAAATATGCCACCTTGTTTTCATTATGTTTCCTGTTTCCAAAGATTTGTACAGGAAACGGTGAAAACAGAAAAAATCGTTTTCAGTATTTCCTGTATAAATTTCTGAAAACAGGAACCATAATGAAAGTAAGGTGTCAATTTTGTAATTATTTCTTAAAACATGAAATGAAAATAGGAAACTGGAAATAAAGCAAACAGACCTTAAATTTTTAAAACCCCAGCTTCCTTGTTATAAGGGAACTTAGGATTAGGGATGACAATAGGTATTTTATCCAAGGCATTGCAAAAATTATCTATGACGGGTAGGGAAATCACTCGTATAATGGGTACGGGTACAAGTACTGGTATTTACCCGCAAAATTTAATGTGTATGAGTGTGGGTACGGATACTCTAATACTCACCCCGGCCTATACCCGCATACATATATATTCTTTACTTAATTATTCTATATTATATATATATATATATATATATATATATATATATATATATATATATATATATATATATCCAACCTACCAGTTTATTTTTTGTCTATTATGAAGGCTCCTAAAAACGTTTTGTGCGTGTTGACAAAAATTCAAAGGAGATTCCTTTGGGGAGGTTCTGAAGGCAAAAACAGGATCGCTTGGGTGAGGTGGGAAGTGGTATGCAAACCAAAGAAGAGTGGTGGTTTAGGTGTCAAGAACTTAGAAGATTTTAATAAAAGCTTGCTTGGGAAATGGAAGTGGCGTCTTTTAATCGAAAAGGACGCATTGTGGTGGTCAGTGTCGAAGCTCAGATACGGGCCGAATTTCAATCCGTACTCGCTTCAGGGAGGTGTGGTCAGACCTCAAGACTCCTTCTGGTGGAAAGATATTAGCAGATTGGATCTCTCAAATCAGGGTGAGGTTTGGTTTATAAATGGTTTGAGAAAATTGGTTGGAAATGGGAAAACGACATCATTTTGGCATGATACATGGACAGGTAATTCTGTTTTAAGTGAGAAATATGATAGATTATTTCAAATCTCTGAGAATAAAACTGTTTCGATTGCGGCTGTGGGATGTTGGAGGGAGGGTTTGTGGCAGTGGAATTTGAGTTGGAGAAGGAATCTATTCGTGTGGGAAGAGGAGCTGCTCTCGGAATTTTTGGGGGTAATTAACCAAAATGAATTTTCAAGCGGTAGAGAGGACAAATGGAGATGGCTTCATAATTCAGATGGCGCGTACTCTCCAAAATCAGCATACAACCAAATTTTATTTGCCAGACAATCTCTCGCAGATCAGATGGAAGTTTCTAATAACAATTTCTTCAAAAATTTCTGGTCCAGCTGGATTCCCATGAAGGTTTTGACCTTCGCGTGGAAAATGATTCTTGACAGGATTCCGACTATGGTCAATCTCGTGAGGAGGAGTATAGTCCAAAATCAAGATTGCTCTATGTGTATGCAGGGGATTGAAACTGTGCCTCACCTCTTCTTCAATTGCAGGTTTGCATCTTTGACTTGGGGAGGTGTCTCTGATTGGCTTGATTTTCAGGTTGCACCTTCTTTTGACCCAAGGAACCACTTTAAAAATCATCTTGGGTTAGTATCAGGGAATAAACTAAAAAGGATTTGGATGGTACCTTGGTTTGCGACGATTTGGTCCATTTGGTTAGCAAGAAACAAGAAAATATTTCAGCAAGAGGAGGAAGATCTACTCAATGTTCTGGATTTGATAAAACGAAGGTCATGGTATTGGATTAAATTAAAATTAGGAGGAAGCCTTTCCTTCTCTGATTGGTGCATTAATCCATTGGAATGTTTGAAAATGGGCTCCAATGGCCAGCTGTGAGGTGATGATTGTTCTGTTTTGGTTTTGTTTATTATGTTACACTTGATTTTGGTGCAGAATTTAGGATGTTTGGTTTGCGACCATGCCTTGTTTTCACCCACTGGAATCATCAGAATTCTGTGATGTTGGATTTTTTGGGAGTCAGTTTCATGTGTAGGCTGTGGTGCATCATTAGCGGGTCCGTTTAAGAAGGTTTTTGCTTCTAGTGGCGGGCTAAATCACCTATGCAAGTGCCACTGGATATGTTAATTTTGAGAAGGCTGCAATCTGGGAAAATTTCTTGGATATACAAATGGCGTATACACGACTTGATCGAATTCTCTACCTGCCAACAATTAATTGCAAAATGCAACAAAGGTGGTGAGTTTTTATCCGAGTGTAGGTGTTTGGTTTGATTCCTAGTATTTTATGGGCTCTGTTGCTGCCTATGTTTCAACTTCTGGGTCCTTGCTTTTGTGTGTGCTACAGTATGTTCTTCCAATTTGCTTGGTTTTCTTCTACACCATTCAAGCCTTTTGGTTTTGTTGGTATAATCAGTTTCACAACTGCACTTCAATTTTGGTGCATTTCGATGAACTTAACTTCGGCAATTCAACTTATGTGCATATATTCAACTGCACTCCATTTGGTGATCTTTTGGTTTTTTCTGTTTTAGGCTTTAGCTTTTATATCAGGGGTTTCTTTCGGGAGGAGGATTAATGTATCTTCAACCAGTTGGTGGTCTTTTCCTAGTATATGGATTGTATCCATCTGGTTGAACACTACCTTACTTTTCTTCTACACGTTATTAGAAATCATCTTGTATGGGGTTTGGGTACCCCTCGTACTCACTTATATACAATTTTTGCTTATCAAAAAAAAAAAAAAAAAAAACCATGTTAAATTAAATTAAAAATATTGAAATGCCACTTAGGTTATTTCTTTCTTATTCTTTCCTAAAAAATATTGGGATTAGCTTTAGTTATGGAAACTTGAAAGCATATTGTTTGTGGCCCAAATTTATACAACATCTGAATTTTTTCTATATCAGTAGTTAGACATATGAGAGCATATTTAAGTAAAACAAACATATATGTAAAAATTTGATGCTCCTAAATAATGATATTAAGTGTTTCTGCATTTTTTTTTTATATCATTTGTTCTTTCTAATTTCTAAAATCTTGTACTATAATTAATACATATATGTGAAGTGGCCGTACATTATTGATATGTATTTTTGTTGTGACAATTGTTACTAGGTTCACTAATCATAGATGGAAAATCAATGTGAAACTCATTCATAATATTTTAGACTTGTTACTGGCATACCTTCATTAGTTGTCCTCAAAGTGCTAGTTGCTGGAACAGAATTGGTTTGCAAGCCCAGGTTTATAATACAATGAATGGTGCGAATTCTTTTAGTGATTGATGTTTTTCTATTTTAAATGCTCTGGATCATAATTCAAGGTCCTTGTTTTCCTCAGTTATTTGGAGCTTATGGCAGTCTAGGAATTTAAAACTATGGGAGGACACTAACTCAGACTCCACGCTCATCTGCACCTGGACAGTCTCGTTCCTTGCTGATTGGAACCAAGCTCGGTTGGTGCAGGTCTTTAATGATAGGAATCCGAGCCAAGTGCACGAGTCGACCTAGACTGCTCCGCCGCTGGGCTTTCTGAAGTGTAACATGGATGCCTCATTCTCGTAAGCCAATGGTATAACAAGATGGGGTATGTGCCTTAAGAACGAGCATGGAGCTTTCATGGTAGCTAAAACTATTTGGTGCTCTCCTTGTCTCCAAGTTCCAGAAAGGGAAGCTCTTGGTCTCCTTCAGGCTATGTGATGGGTCTTTAATCTAGGGCTTCAAAATGTTATTTTTGAGGTTGATTGTAAGTTGATTGCAGATAGTATCAATAAGCCTAGGGCAGATTTTCAGAATTTGGTTGTATTTCTTTGGAGTGCTCTAGTGTGAGATTTATTAGGAGGCAAATCAATGGAGTTTCTCATTGCTTGGCAAAGGTAGCTGCTTCCATGTCCAGCCCCCACAATTTTTCAGCATGTTCCACATTGTATTACTTTGATTATTTCCGGTGAAATGAATTAGTTGTTTCCATTTTTTTTAAAAAAAGTTAATTAAAATGCGGGTATGGATACTTGGGCAGGGGCGGATGCACATAGTAGTGAGTATGGGCACATGCACCCACTCATTTTTTAAAATAAATTATGATTATCTTATATAATTTAATTTTGCCCCCCGTTGTTAATTTATTTGCACCCAAGCTGCTCACTCTTCACTTCACTTTTTCTTCATCTCACTTATATTGAAAAAGATGTGTTTAATAACATTAACAATTTTGTGATCATTCAACGATTACAAAAGATGAAATTATGTAGAGGACAATTATGAAGTAAATAATTTATTTTATGAGATATATTAAAATTGGCTAAACTATATTTTTGGTCCCCTATCTTTATTATAGGTTTCAATTTGGTTCCTCTTTTATTTTATTTTTTCCCAAAATAGTCTCTTATTTTGTGAAGTTATGCCAATGTGGTCTATCTTTTAATTTTTTTTCCAAAGTGATCCTTATTTTGTAAAAGTAAAACTCATTTAGTCTCTCTCTCTTTTTTTTTAATCCGAAATGGTCTCATTTTTTTTGTTGAAATGATCCATTATTTTGCAAAAGTTATACCAATATGGTCCTCTCTCAGAAAACAATTTAAATGGAACAGACCACATTGAAACCTAAATTCCATTTGAAACAAAAAAAATCAAAGAGGAACCAAATTGAAATCTAAAATAAATATAAGGGACCAAAAATATAGTTTAGCCATTAAAATTTTATGATTTTAACAATCATTTCTTTATCTTCATATGTATAATGATAATAATTAATAATTATTTTAAAAATAGATTGTCCCCACTAGCTCAGGGTCTTGGGTCCGCCACTGTACTTGGGTACCATCGGTGGACCTACATTGAAGTGAGGGTGTGCATGATAAAACTACAAGTAATTATCTTGAAATTTTATACCTTTCCCCTTTGCTTTTATATATCTGAATTTTGAACCCACTACCCCTTAGTTCTAATAAGGCATGAACCCATTTTTGGTTTGTTTTTCCATTCTCATGCATTCATTTGTTTGTTCTGGTTAGTTTAATAATTAGCTGAGTAGATTTTTATCTCTTTGAGCTTGAAATTGTGTAAATGATGAAATCTCTATTGTTAAAGTTTGTAAAAGCTTGAGATTTGGGTTTTTTGTATATAAGTATAATTCTAATATTCTATCAAATTGTTTAATTGATTATGTAATTAGGATCATGAGTAACATGTTTTTGAAGTCAATTTTATATATATAAAAAAAAATTCTTGATGATGGTTAATTACAAACTATGATAGATTACGATTTTGATTTACCAAAATTAAAAAAAAAATGTAATACATGTGATATTGCCTCTACTAACTCAGGGTCCTATTGCTAAAAAAAAAAATCAGGGTCCTAGATCCGCCCCTATTAGGTACCCAACGGGGTAAGAGCACGGTACTTAAATGGCTACCCACGCGGGCATGAGTTCGGGTCCGCAAATTTTTTTAAAAGACGGGTTTAAGGACGGGTACTATAGTATCTTAAGTATACTCTACCATTGCCATCCCATATAAATTTCACACTGGGACTCAATGAAGATGAAATTTTCATTAGCTGGTTGCTTTACATGTGCGCAGAAGAAGACAAACGTGTCCTAGCAACATTTTAACTCATAAATGTTAAAAAAATATATTTTATTATTATTATTTGGTAACATTTTAACATATTTTATTGGATAAGTGTTGCTAACACCAATTAATATAGTAATGTACACGCGGAGCATTAAGCATAAACACTTACATTTTTCCTAATAATACTTTTTGATTAAAAAAAAAACTTAATTCATTCAAATTGGTAAAATACATCGAAAACAATACAAATTCAACATCGTTAAAAATCGAAAAGGATGAATCTATGAACAAACTCACAGCACCCAGGTTAATAACATAACACGGTAAAATGCCTACAAATGTGACAAAATCAAAGTGACCGGAATATCCATGCCTCCAGATCTGTAACGTTGATGCCCAAGTCTTGATTGAATCTATAATGGATCGAAGCTGATATGTCAATTTGAATCAAACGAACACCACAACAAGACGAGAAACCAAACGACGTCGCAACAAGACGACATACAAAACACCGTCGCACGCAGACGACGAAAACACGGAAAAACACGAAAGAAAAACCATATCTATGTGGAAAAACAACTTATTTAGATAAAAGGAAAGAAAAAATGATGTAGATAGGTGATTCCAGACCAAAAAATGTCCCAAAACCACCCCCTTCCGGTGGATGGGGAAGAAGGAAAAAAGGAGTAGAGGGAAGGTTGGCAATTGGAAAAATCCTAATAATACTTATTAATTTGATGTAACATAATTTTATACTATTTTTAATGTTCCAAACATAAAATTGATACTTGTTAGCTCGTAAAATTTTAATTTTTAATGGGGGTAACCATGGGTTAGATTGGTTTAGGTTTAGTGGGTTTTGACCCAATCAAAGGTGAGTGGGTTGGGTTGGGTTGGGTTAGGTTTGTCAAAATATATTATGAAACCCAAACCAACCCAACCCAACCATTTATGGGTTGGGTTAGGTTGGGTGGGTCGTTGGGTCTAGCAAGAAGCACACAAATATTCATTTTTGGGTCGAGTCGATCAGGTCAGATCTGCGGGCCTATAAGTGGAGAAAACGTTAAAAAAAGGCAAAAAATAACAAATAAACATGTTTACAAATTTAAATTACATCAACAACCGTCAATGAAAAGTCTAAATTATTACAATGAAAGAGTAAAAGTCATCAACGTTCAACAACCATCAACACAAAACTATGTAATATGGGTTAGGTTCAGTGGGTTTGGAACTCTGAAACCCAATACCCAACCCAAACTCTATGGGTCCTATGTGTTTTTGCCCAACTCAATCCAATCACCCTAACCAACCCACAAAATCTGAGTTGGGTCGGGTCGGGTTGGCCGGGTTCGTGGGACTACCCAGACCCATGACCACCTCTAATTTTTAGTATGTTATATGTTTTATCTATTAATGTTATATGGACTTATTTTTTAATTATTATTATTATTATGCATGTTGGTAAAAATTGAACGATCCAACCAATCCAAATCACATTTAATCGAATCAGATCAGATCAGATTTCTTTAAAAAAGTAAACCGAACCGAACCGAACGATTGATTTTATTCTTTGGGTTGTATGGATTTTTTCCTCAAAATCGGTCTGCGAACACTCCTAATTAATGGTGTATAACCCATGTTTAGTCACGTTATTGAATGGTAGTTTAATTAATTTATAGGTCTCTGAACTATTTATGAATTTTCAAATAGGTTTTTATACTTTACAAGTTTGTAATTCGGTCATTGAATAAAATTTTATAATTGACTCGCTTATACATATTTCAGTAAGGGTTCCAATAAGTACATGAACATGTTTGAATTTTTCTTAAAAGTATAGAGACCTGTTTAAATTTTCAAAAAGTTCAAGGACCCACAAAAACGAATGAATGGATCATTTAACAAAACCTTAACCGAAAAGTGTAAGGACCACAATTACAAATTTTCTCAATGTTTAAGAACTCAATTACAAATTTTCCAAGTTAGAAGAGTTAGGTTTCTTTAAAAACTCAATATCCAGTTGTGTACATGTTGTAAAACATGATAGAAAATGAGATAAATAAGAGAACTTGATATAAGAATTCACTTAATTGTGAAAAATGTGTAAAATAAGATAATATTGTGACTTACACAACAATAGACAATAACTAACTAATGCATGTTTGGCATCTTGTTGGAGCTTCAAAATTGAGTTAGAAAGGTTTAAACTCAAGTTTGAATTTTTTCACATGTTGGACGTATTAAAAAGTCTCTTATCTGTAACTCTGGGCTCCAAGTCTTGATCCGGCCAACAAAAAGTAAATAAAAATTCATTTTTCATTTGTCAAAATTCTTTGAAATTTTTGTAACACCCCGTTTTTTCGTAATAAAAGCCTTTTAAGTGTTTATATGTTTTTATTCACGTTATATGTGTGATTTTGCATTGTGTTAGTTGTTATGAATGCCGTAGGAATGTTAAAATGGGGTCAATCTAGTTGTTCCGATTCCCAAGGTAGCTACAGCTGACATAATTGATTTGTTTAGGCCAATTACCATGGCTAACTTCAAGTTTAAGATCATTACCAAGGTATTGGCAGATAGGTTGGCAAAAATTGCTCCTTCAATCATTAGTCCTAACCGGAGAGGTTTTATTTAAGGAAGACAAATTGGAGACTGCATATGTTTAGCATCTGAAGCTATTAACCTCTTAAGCAAGAGGTCTTTTGGAGGTAATTTAGCTATCAAGTTTGATAGGAGGAAGGCCTTTGACATTGTGGATTGGTCTTTTCTTCTAAAAACTATCGAGGCTTTTGGTTTTGATCCCAAATTCTGCAAATGGATAGAGGTGATACTTCATTCTGCTAATCTATCAATTTCTGTGAATAGTAAGGCTTGTGGCTACTTCTCTTGTAGTAGAGGAGTTAGGCAAGGAGATCCACTCTCTCCTCTTTTGTTTTGTCTTGCAGAGGAAGTTTTGAGCAGAGGTTTGTCTAAACTAGTCAGTGAACGTAAACTGAACTTAATGACTGGAGCTAGGGGAATGCAAGTCCCATCCCACATCTCTATGCAGATGATGTGATGATATTTTGTAGAAGCACTCAACGATCCTTAAGGAATATCATGCAACCTTTTGAGAGATATGGTGCAATCTCGGGGTAGAAAGTAAGCAGTAGTAAGTCTTCTTTTATACTGATCCTGCTGTTTCTGTTAGAAGGCATAATTCCTGAAGAATTCTCTAGGTTTTGGTGCTGGTAGCTTACCTTTCATTTATCTAGGAATTCCTATCTTTAAGGGTAAGCCTAGAAGGCATCACCTAATGTGTTTTCTTGACAGAATCGGATCCAAACTAGCATCTTGGAAGGCTGTTATGTTATCTATTACTTGGTAGAATCTAGTTGGCCAAATCGTCATATATAGCATGATGAATTACAGATTTATGGTTTAACCTTGGCTCTGTCTCTTTAGTTAAAACCATTGATAGAAGGTTGAGGAATTTCATATGGGCTGGAGATATTGAAACAAGGAAAGTTGTGACTGTATCTTGGTAGAAAGTCTGCAAACCTTTAAGTGAAGGAGGCTTGGGAATTAGATCTTTAAAGCAAATCAACAATGCTTTGCTATGCTTAGACTTGGTTGGAATCGATTGATTATGATAATCAGTGGGTAGTTTTGTTGAGGGCTCGAGTTTTTAGAAATGGAAAACCAGTAAATTATCATATTGCTTCCTCCATTTTGCCCGGTATCAAACCTTTTACTCAAACAGCTTTGGATAATGTTTCATGGCAGATTGGTGATGGATCATGTATCCTTTTTTGAACTGATAGATGGTTGGCTAACACTCTGGATGACCTTCTTGACATTCCTTCCAATCTACACTGTTTGCTGCAATCTAAAGTGCATGATTACATTTTAAATGGGAGATGGAATGTGCTTAATTGCTTACTGCAAGCTTATCTGTCTTTGTTTCAGGAGCTGAATTATGTTCCAATTCCTAGGATCCAAGCTAAAGACCATAGGATTTCGTCTGCAACAGGTTCCCGCACTCTTTCTCTCAAGGATGCTTTTAACTTTTCTAAATCCGGCTGCACAAACTCAGCCTTGGTTTAAAATTATTTGGCAAAGCTGCATTTCTCCATACAAGTCTTTCTTAATATGGAGAATTATTCATAATAGGATGCCAACCGATGAAATGCTTTGTGCTAGAGGGTGCATAACAGTTTCAATGTGTAGTTTATGTGGTATTTCTGCTGAAACTACTTCCCACTTATTCTTTGAATACTCTTTTGCTTCTTATCTTTGGAGGTGGCTTAGTAGTTTGCTGAATTTCAACATTGATCAATCTTCAATTGCAAGTATAATATCTATTTGTTTCAAGCCTTTCTCTCCTCAGGTTAAGCATGTTCGCTGCTAGCAGTTGTTGTGAATGTAATTTGGGCAGTGTGGTGGAGCAAAAACAAGTTCAGGTTTGATAATAAAAGATATCCTCTCCAATCCATTAAAAACATGATTATTGCTCAGGTCAATCTTTCAGGTTGTTTGAGTTCTTGCTTTATGTATCCATCCATGCTAGAATTCAGCATTCTCAATGCCTTTTCAGTATTGGTTAAGCCTAGGCCAGCCACTATGATCAAGCAAGTTTTTTGATCCTTTCCAGCTTGCAATTGGGTGAAATGTAACACTGATGGAGCAGCTAGAGGATCTCTTGGTTTGGCTGGTTGTGTAGTTATCTTCAGAGGTTATAGGGCTATGGCTTTGGGATATTTTGAAGCTAGTCTTGGATTAAGCTATGTTGTTCATGCCGAGTTAATTGGTGCCATGATTGCTATGGAAATTGCTTATAGTTGGGGAAATTTTGGTTAGAGTGTGATTCAAAGTTGGTAATTCAAGCCTTCCAATCCCTGAATGTGGTTCCTTGGAAACTGAGAACAAGACGGAAAAATTGTCTTCATTTAGTTAATAGCATGAATTTTCATTGTACACATATCTTTAGGGAAGGAAACACATGTGTGCGGACAAATTAGCTTCACATGGTATTTTTGGTAATGGTTTTATTTGGTGGGAAACCATCCCTAGATTTATTAGTGAAGAGTTCTATCGTGATAGGATAGGCCTTCCGTACTTCGGGTTTAAATAATTCTGCCATGGGTCTGGTTTATGTCCCCCCCCCCCCCCCCATGCTTTTGATGTATTCTTTTTCTCCTATTTAATAAATTGTTGGTGTGCTGCAAATGATGGATGAGAGCTAAGGTGCCAACCTAGTTGGGATGTTAGTTTCTTATTGTGATGCCTTTGCATGCCAACCATGTTTATATAAAAAAAATGTTAAAATGGGGTCAAGTGTGATTTTCTAGTGAAAAGTCCCTTTTTGATGCATGAGCATGACCGTGCTCATGTTCAGCACGTTCGTGCTCATGTTCAACACGACCTCATGCTTGAAGGCATGCTCAGTGGCTGAGTGAGCCACGAGCACGACCATGCTCAAGGGGAGCACGACAGTGTCGGAAAATGGGGCGTTTGATAAGAATAGTGTGGACCCCGCGGTCTTTCAAGAACGCCCGTGCTCAAGGTGAGCACAGTCGTGCTTGGGGTCTGATGTTATAAATAGGAGTGTTTTAGAGTGTTACGAGTGTTAAACCTCACTTTGACACTTTTAGCAACACTAGTGTGACAGAAACCTCTCCTCTTCCCTTTTCTTTGAATCCATCAAAGTTCTTGGTGTTATTGCGTTCGTTTGGGAGAGAAGTCATGCACTAGTGTCAATTAAGGTAATGTGGTCATCCCTCTGTTAATCTCTTATTCTTGTTTCTTGAATTGGGAGATTAATGTTTGCCTTTTTTGTGTTTGGCCAAGGCTTGAGGAATTCGTTGAGCCGCTCGAGGGAACCAAAGTAGAATTGCTTACATTTAGCGTTAGTTGAATCTTCATACCAGGTATAGGGAGAAAGGATTAGTATAACATGTAGGAATTGGGGTAGCATAAGATGAAGGGTTAACCTATGACCCTGTCGTGTGCTATATGCCTAATTGATGTTGATTGCTTGCATGAATATCTATGTTTACTCCATGTTGACCGTTTCAATCATGAATTGTTGTTAATGTTGTTGATGATAATATTATGCCATGAATGAATGTATTGATGATGATGTTTCCATGCCATGAATGAATGTTTGATTGTTGATGCTGTTAACGCTGATGTTAAATTCAATAAGACATTAAATATATGAGAATCTTGATAATGATATAAGAGTTAAGGGATATTTCCCGATGTTCATAAGACATGAACCATGGTAAAGATAAGTGAGGTTAATGCTCAATGGTGTAGTTAAGACCCTAGGATTGATCCACGAGTGCTTTAGGGATGTTAATAATAAAGCCAGAACTAAAGGGGTAATCTCCAATAATTATAAGACATGGAGATTAAACAAGAATAACAAGATTAATACTTGAAGGTGTAGTTAAAAGCCAATAGGATTGATCTATGAATGCCCTAGGAAGTTTGGCAAGGGTTTCCATCCCTTCTGCCCAAAACAGTACGACCATGCTCCAGTAAGCACAGCCGTGCTCAATAGACAGCACACCCGTGCTTAACTTAAATGTCAGCACGCCCGTGCTGGGGATCAGGACGACCGTGATCCTCCAAACAGAACAAACGTTAGATAGAAACAAGGGTGATTTCACCCAAATTGTCCCCGATGATAAAATAAGACACCAATCGAAGTAAAGACGAGATAGATAATCTAATGAAGCTTTAACTAAGATAAATAAACATAAAAAGTTAAGATGGTTAAGACGGTAACGATGGGTTACCGCACGATGTTAACTTTGGTGCTTATTGGCCAAAATAGTCTTGATGCTTATTGATCAAGGTGTTGACGATGTTAAACTCTAATGCTTAATGGTCAGAGTAGCCTTGATGCTCAAACTGTTGATAGTTTTGGTGCTTATTGCCCAAAGCGGAGGTGGCGAATATGTTTGTTTGATGTTGTTGCGCATGCATTCACGCGTTGGAGATGTTAGTGGGGGAAGTACAACATAAGGGAGGTTGTCCAAGAATAAGGCGATCTGGCCGTCCGTGGTGATTCATCCGAGAGTTAGGTGCATTGCGGCCTCCGTGGTGGTGCATCCTAGAGTACGGTGCATCGGATATCCAAGGAATTCACCCATGATTTGGTGAACTGTCGGCGTTAGTGCTTGTTGGCCAATGTGGATATGTAACTCCAACGTTGTCTTCCTGAGAAAGTTTTGAATCCACATGCATAACAGAGTATTGGACTAGCACTGCATCGCATAGCATACTTGATTGAGATTATATGAACGATATTGTTGTGTTAATGTTGTTATGTTATAACATGCTATATTTGTGATGTATGCTCATATTGCTAACTACTCCCTTGCCGTTATGTTTATACAACGATTTCTTACTCCCCATTTTCTATTGTTGTTTGCATGTACATTTCTTTTATGCAGAGGATGGTGAGCAGCCAGTTGAGGAGTGACTCTTAGGAGCCGCTCACTCGTAGCTTAGGATTTTATCTTTCGTATGTTTTTCCGATGTATTTTCCGGATTTTGGTTATGTTTTATTTTTCCGCAATGTTTGAGACGTTTTGTTCATGTGGTACTTTCTACCCTATGGATGTTATCATATTAAATAATATGCATGTGTTTTTATTTTATCTTATTTCCTTTATGTCTTTATAAATACATGCGGGGTAGAGGGTGTCACAATTTTTATCTATATTATATAACTATAATACTCCTAGAAAATTGAGTAATTCTTCATCTTAGAAAACTGAGTAATTCTTCATCCTTTGGATATCATTATCAACAAATATCACCCACTTAGATGATTCAGCACAATTAGGTTTCTTTAAAAACTCAATATCCAGTTGTGTTCCTGTTGAAAAACACGATAGAAAGGAGAGAAATTGATATAAGATAAAGTGTGTAAAATAAGTTAATATATTGTGACTTGCAAAACAATAGAGAAAAAATAACTAATATGTTCATGTTTAGCATCTTGTTCAAACTCAATTTTGAAAGTCACTTTGGGTCTGTTTATATCCTCCGCCGAGGTCTTCTAGAGAGAGACGTTTTATATCCTCCACCGAGGTCTTCTAGAGAGAGGCGTTTGTATCTTCCACCGAGGTCTTCTAGTGGCATTCAACTGAGTTGGGGCTCTGGCGGTTCATTGTTTTAGTTTTGACCGAGTTAAGACTGTGGCCGAGTTTGGTTTTCGTTTTTGACAGAGTTAAGAATCAGTCTGTTTCATTTTTTTACCAAGTTAACACTCCATCCGTTTAGTTTTTGTTTTTGATCGAGTTAAGACTGTGGCAACGTTTCGTTTTTGTTTTTGACCAAGTTAAGACTTTGGCCGAGGTCTTCTGAGGGAGAGGCATTGCCAGGAAAGCAATGCTCTCGGGTGTAGCCGGGTAAACAGTGCTATCAGGTGTAGCTGGGCAAATACCACTCAAGGCATGATTTTCATATATGGAATTAATTACATGATAAAAAATGAATGAAATTTAATATTATTTGATAGTTTACATGGAAAAATTGAATTCAATAAAAATAACGAATACAAATTAGTGAATGATTTAAGAAACTCTTTTATTTATTCATTCAATTGCCTTGGCCAAGGTCTTAACTTTGTTGTTATAATCATAGAGCTCAAACTCATTACCAAGAGATAATGGATTTCTTAATATATCATTAATCCTAAGAGTACTTAGTCATACCCAACATCCATTCAACTAGTGCCCAGGCATTAGGTATTTGGAATTAAAGTATAACAAACAACTTGTTATTACTATGATAATCTTAGGTCAAATGAAACATTCACATCATGTCCTTCAAGAGAATATCCTATTGAAAATTTTAATGATAATATAAACCATGATGACTTTTCAATTGAGTCAATTCGATGATCATATCTCTATATGCATCATCTATATATCTGAATTAATAAACGAGATCTATTAATCTCTATCCAATAGAGACTTTCACATATATATTGATCTCACTAGTGCAAAATAGGTAATAAATATGTAAGGTTAACGTCTGTTAAGTAAAACTTAGACGTTAAAAAGGAGGCGGTGACAGTTCTGTAATTATCAGGTTCATTTAAATGACTTTTTACGTCAGTTGTTTAAACAACTGACGTTAAAAGTGATGTGTGTCACTTTTAAGGTCAGTTGATTAAACAACTGACGTAAAATATGACCTTTAACGTCAGTTGTTTAAACAACTGACGTTAAAGGTGGTTTTAATTTTTTTTAGTAAGTATACGTTGTAGCCCGCACGCCTTTCTTCCACTTTCACTTATCTCTGCCTATGTACCTTCTCTGCCCAAACCCTTCTAAGAGATCATCTCCTCTCCACCGCCACCACCACCACCGCGTGCGCCTCTCTCATACCCTCACCGTCGCGACCATCATCTATGGTGAGTCTCTTCTCTTTCTACTTTTATCTTCTCTCATCTATCTACTCTATCTTTGAAGCTTCATTGTCATTCTCTCCCTTCTCATTGAAGCTTTCTGTCTCATTGAAGCTTCGGCCGCCACTTACCTTCCCTAACCGCGTGAACCCTAAGCACATGAACCCTAACAGAGGGTAGTTGGCAACCCCTTCAGCGTCCTCCTCTTCTCACAAGTCACCTTTAGCGGCCGTGTCCTTCAAAGGTAGGTTTCTTTCCTTCACTGGTTATTGGTGGTTATTGCTGATTATTTATTTGGAAAACAGAGTTCATATAATGTTGTCCTGGTGGTTACTGCTGGTTTGTTCTTATCTAATATTAGGCTTCATTTTTAAGGTGCTAAGTGTTACATACTGAGTAGTTCATAGTATTAGGTAGATGCTAAGTTCTAGGTGTTTCCCTTGAACATAATGTTTGAAAACTAGTGTCAAGAACATAATGTTTTCTTCTCATAATGTTTTAAGATCACTTTCTAGTTACTAGATTTCATGAGAAGAAAACATTATGTTCTTGACACTAGTTTCAGGGAATGAAGGAATCACCACTCTCTTCTACATCTATAAATAGTTCTGTTAACATTTATTAATTGAAGCATTATGTTTATTGATGTTTGAAAACTGAAAAATTATGAAGCTAATTATTGCTCGGTCAAATTTATTGGTCTTCTACATTCTTTCGTAGCTCACTAGAGAGGGATAAGAACCTGATTTTTTAGGAGAAAAATGCTAAGCATGTCGGACATCAATCAATGGAATGATGAATATTGTCTTTGGTTTCCTTAGAAAGTAGGCAAGTCATTGGAAACACTTGATGTGAGGATATATCATGTCTGTTTGAGGTCCACATGGGTATAGTTTTTTATTGGGGTTAGATTTATAGTTTACTCGGTAATAGGCTTATTGTTGGCATTGAAATGATGATTAACATATATTAGGATGATGTTTTAGCCAATTACTCAATTAAGAAATATATGGTTGTTAGGTTTTCAAATACTAGTGCGCTTTTCCAATCTCTGACGTTGGCATAGGCAAACACAAGAAGGGGGGGGGGGGGGTTGAATTGTGTTTGTTAATTATTTTAGCAAAAACCCTTTTTGAGAAACCTTTTCACAAGCAGAAGATAAAAAGTTTAAGCAAACAAGAAATCCTTTTTAAAAGATTAACAAAACCAAAATCAAATCCCATAGTTAGTCTAAATAAATAAAACTGTAAAAGATAAGGGATAGAAAATTCACTCAAGTATTTTATCATGGTTCACTCTCTTCCAACCAAGAGCTACGTCCAGTCCCTTCTACTTGAAGGATTTTCTCCACTATTTCCAAATAGTTTCTACAACAAGTATTCTTGACCTCTCCAGGCTACAAGTATTGCTTTATTGCCAAGCCTCTTTAGGCTCTAATACAATCACGGGGATTTTTCTGAGATCTTTCTAACTCACTATATGTGAGGGTAGGAAGGTTTAAGATCTATTGAATATTTTTACAAATATTCAACCTTAAGAATTATAGACTTTTGCTTTACAACGAATATATGAGCTTTGAATATCTTGTAATTGTTCAAATGGCAAAATTTGTACTTCTGTGCTTGAGACCTTCTACATATATAGTGGTCTTCGACTTCTCTTGTAAATCTTCAATGGTTATTTGAATAGCCCCGTTATAGAGATATCATTAAATGCATGATATCGATTGAGACCGATAGCTTGATTTTGGCCGTGTTGAAAAGCATCCTTGGTTATCGGAAAATCACAAAATGGAGGTTCACCGTTTCGAGCAATTGTACCTTAAAAACTTTCTTTCCTCCTTTGTGTATAACCTTGACTTTTGTCTATCAATAAAGATGCCATCGTACAGATTGTTTTGCAATTCCAATTGTACTATTTGCTTTTATGTATTTTCTTGATAGTACTATGAATTTTCTCACAGAAGAACAAGGTGTTAACAATTATAAAGAACATATATTCCTTTGAAATAAATATCAATCATTTGAAATAAATTCAATGTGGTCCAAATTGCATTAAAACATGTTCAAGGTAGTTAAGACGTAGAAGATGTAGAACCATCTACAGGAACTCAGTTTTAGTATGCGTCTACACAAGATTTAATCTGCTCGTCCACTGATGTGGTAGAAGCGCTCGTCCACACAAGTCTTTGGACTTGCTAAGTCCTTAGAAAACTCCGTCCAATGACGTGGCACTATGGATGTATACTTGAGTTTCAAGGAGAGCACTCGTCTGCTGACGTAGCTACTATGGACGTCTACTGAATTTTAGTTAACCATCTATTTAACGATTAAAATATAAACATTTTAAATAACCTTTGGACGGGTAATTCTTTGCAAGAGTCCAAGCATTGTATACCATATATCATTTTGGATAATCCTGCATAAACTGAACTCACTTGTTAGATCTCAACTAACACTTTGCCAAGCACATTTAATCATTTTGTTAACATCAAAACCTAGAGATTAAATAAACCAGAGCCACTTTGGTTCCAACAATCTCCCCCTTTTTGATGATGACAAAAACTGATTAAATTTAAATAGCAAAGTCTAAGAGAGCTTGCAAGGCTCCCCCTAAGACATAGCATTCAACAGATCAAAGCAGTTAAGGCATATAAAACCAAAGTTAATACAAGTTATCAGACCAAGATAGAAGCCTTATCAAACATTTGTGAATGAACAGATCAAACCAGTATCAGAGCATAATTTACTTTTAGACAAAATTTAGGCATGAGAAGTCAAGGCAATGTATCAAAAAGATGAATAGATTAAATTTATGCAGACAAAATATGTTATATAAAATTAAATCTCTTTCCTTTCTCCCCCTTTTTTGTCATAAGACAAAAAGGTAAAATGAGTGGACCATCATAGTCAGCAAAACAGATAAGATAAGAAAGAAAAGATTTAGGTAGAAGGAGGTGGTGGAGGGGGATGGTTTGGATTTTGGCTTTTCTGAAAATCCATTAATAAAGCCAGCATTTGAGTCACCATTGCATTCGTAGGGTGTAACATCCTAAAATTTTAGTAGAGTTATTCTAATAAAAGTATTAAGTGGTTGTGAGGTTTAGTGTATAAATTGTTAGTATAAAAATTTATTCTAATTATTGAGTAATTATAAAGGAATGCAAAGATGGAATTGAAAAAAAAAAAGAAAGAAGCAAAGGGTCCAAGTAAATGTGAATTTTGGTGTTTAGCCAAAGTAACTCACGTGAAGTGAAGTTGCGGCTTGAGTGAGAATTCATTTTTGAATTCTTAACTAAAGCAAGAATGGTGGGGCCACACCGTTACATGGATTAGAGTAAAAGGCCCAGCCTTTTGTGTAAAATTAGGCCATTGACTTTAGCCAATATAAGTCCCTGCAAGGGTTTAAGGGTTTAGAAAACACAAAAAAAAAAAAATTTACCTCACATAAAATTGGAGTATATAGAAGTAGAGCCGTCATCATCAGGAAATAGAGTGGATTGTGCAACAGGGAAATAGTAGCATCATTGTGTGTTGCCGGAGGAACAGTGTGATGCTTTGTGATTGAAGGATAGAGGGAGGAATACTCTATAAATAAGATTCGCTATTAGGAAACACTGGTTTTTGGAAATTTATGAGAGGTGAGTAACAATACTTTTTGCGAACACTTTCCATGGTATAATTTGTTTGTATGTGTGTGGAAGGGTTTACCTTATAGTTTTTTTTTTTGGAATTTGAATTGAATATATGAATTATATCACCAACCTAAATTTTAAAATCGGGGATTTTCAATTAAAACAAAAATTTGTTAAATTGAGTATTTACTCTTGTTACTGATGGCATGAAATACATTATTGATATTTGTACTAGTTGAATGATATACTTGATGACATATGTTATGTCTTGATGTTCGTGATTGTCACAGTGTAGTTATAAAATTACTTGATGACGTGATATGAGTCTATTTGGTATGCATGATAAGATTAAATATTTAATTTATGGTAAATGAGTTGTTAAATATTTGGTATGCATGACAGGGAGGATGACATTCTCATTGTTCGTGCTGGTCTTGAGGTTCGCGAGGCGAGTAGACTCTCATGGGCGAATACTTTAATTGCTTCTCTTTATTAACCTGAAAACAAGAGTTAGCAGTAAGTGCTTTATTTGACTCTAAATCAGCTAAATTACCCTAAAACTACTTTAGAGACTCAAAATGATGCTTGAAGACAATCAAGTCTAATTTGGGCGAAACCGAGGTATAATTAGCACAAAACCATGGTCATACTAGTCATAAAACTAGATGAGCCAAAGGCTGATCAATAACCGACGTATAAAATTAAAACAAAAAAATTTAAAATTTTTATCTTTCCACATCGGTTCCTATTGAACCGATGTCTAATATATATTAACCACATCGGTTAATACATAATCGATGTCAAAAATTAAAAAAAAATGAAATTTTAAATTAAATCGTAAGTTTCTATATCAGTTACTAGAGAACCGATGTGAAATATGACTAACCACATCGATTTTTGGACAATTGATGTGTAATATTTGACAAAACCCTACTATTTGTTTCTATTTTCATTCCCTCCATCTGTCATGTGCCCTTTTCCTTTGTTTTTGCTCTGCTCTTCCATTACCAGTCACCACCTCCATCCTTAAATTCCTCTACACTACATGTTTGCCTCCTTCGACTGCGGTGAGTGAACCATGTTCGCTTTCTTCGACTGCGCCATCCTTCGTTACTCCTTTGTCTCTCTCTGTGGGATGAGAAGACAGAACCAACTCACTCATTTCCTTCTTTGATTCTTATTAGTGTGAGTGAGTCAGACCACGACTTTGGGACTAGATAACTTCACTTTCCCTTTTGTTCTCAAGGCATGTGCTAGGCCTTGCAATTCCAACTGGGTATAAACCTTCGTTCCCTCTTGGTTATGACTGGTTTCGATTGTGACATGTTTGTTAAGACTAGTGTTGTTTGTTTATATTCGAAATGCAGGTACTTGCAGGATGCACAAAAGTTGTTTGGTGATATTCCTGAAAAAAAGTTGTTTCTTGGACTGCCATCATTTGTGGGTATATTGAGTCTGGGCATTATAAAGAAGGTATTGATTTGTTTAGAGGGTTGTTGGAGATAGTTTTACTTTTCTTATTCATGTTTTATATGCATGTACAAACGTTAGGGGATATAGTGATATATATCTATGCAAATTGGAAAATGTGCAAGTGTGGAAGTTGCACCTCATGTCTTTGATGCAATGCTTGAGGTTTGCTAATGCACGGGTTCAAATGGAGAAGATAACATTGTTTATATTTAATAATTAATTTTCTTTTTATTATTATTATTATTTTGATTGAGTTTATGTTCTTTAGCAGATTGTGTTGTTTGTTTGTGGCCTAGAATAATGTGCTTGTAACTATCAGATTGCACTCATTACAGTACTCACAGTTCACACATTACAGATGCAAGAACACGAGACTCTTACAATGGAATTGTTCTGCAATTCATTTTCATGTATACCTCTTGGATGGATAATTTTGTATGCAGTTATACCCATAGAATCTGTAATTCTGCAGCTGATGCAAATTTGTAAAAACTAATAACGTTGAGAATAACTTGATGACTAAGTTGGTGATTTAACCATAAATTATTAAACTCTTCAATAATTTCATATTACACCCATAAACTAACATGGTCACGACCTGTTATTTATTTCGTGTGTTTTTTACCTTGCTTTACTTTTGTTCCATTTCTAGAACTCATGTAAAGCATCAAGTTTTTCACGAGTTAGCTAGCCATATATCAATATCAATCAGGTCTTGGTGACACGTTTGTTTATACTTGACATTATGTGTATAGGCTTCCTTGATTCATTATGTTTTTTGGGGAAGGATTAACTTCACATGCTTGGCTGTTGAAAAGGTCTATGATGCACACGAAGTGCTTGATAAAATGGCTCAATGAGGATTATTTCTATTTTTATGCCACATGGTCTAATTAAAGGAAGTGCCAGGTATCACTACAATATGCACCAAAAATACATGGCAGGAAGGGAAACTTTGTGTTTTCTTAAGGAGAATAAAGGATATATATATATATATATATATATATATATATATATATATATATATATATATATATATATATATATATATAGTTTTTGATTGAATATATATGATGGCCTGATGGATTTAGTTTTTTTCTTCATGTTCTTTACTTCCTGCCTGAATAGCCATAGCTCTTCGCTACTCATTTTCTTATATGATCTTTTGGTCTTAAATAAGCTAACACTGTATTTTTCATGCTTTGATTTTAGACTCTACGTGAGGGGCACAATCCTTGGATACAAAAGGTAAGAGCTTCTTGCCCATAGTAGTTTTACCAATTTTGTATTTTATATCATCTTGTGTATGGATACTGGGAAATTGAGAGTTGAGATTCATGGAGAGAAGCATTTAAGATTATACTTTCACGGGTTTTGTCAAGTCATTTGGTTTATGATGAGGCAATGTTATTTTTTCAGATCCAAATCAAACCTGTAACTATGGCTTGGGTTTGACCACTTGGAGTCCACTTGCATGTGGTGTGCTGATAGGAAAATACAAGAAAGGAGTTATACCAGCAGATAGCCGCTTTGCATTGGAAAATTACAAAGTAAGGTTTGATTTCCATCGTTTTGACTGAAAAGCTTTCATTGGAGTTTTAATGTATTTGCTTGAAAATTTATTTGATCCGAGAATACGCCCATTGATCAGCCTCTGGTTGACTAGTTTTATAACTAGTAAGACCATGGTTTTTGCACTAATTATTCGAGTTTCGATCTCGTTTTAGCACAGATTTGGATTTAACTGTCCTCAAGCAACATTTTGAGTTTCTTAAGTAGTTTAGGACATTTTAGTTAGTTTTTGAGTCAAATAAAGCATTCACTGCTAGTTCATGTTCTCAGGTTAATAAAAAGAGCAAAAAGGGAAGGACACCTGAAGCAGAAGTGATAAGCCTCTGGCTCATCTAGTTTTATAGCTAGTATGACCAGGGTTTTGTGCAAATTATATCGTATTTTCAACCAAATTAGATTAGATTGTCCTCAAGCAAGGTATTGAGTCTCTAGAGTAGTTT
The DNA here is from genome assembly GCA_030762895.1 of Sophora flavescens. NCBI lineage: Eukaryota > Viridiplantae > Streptophyta > Magnoliopsida > Fabales > Fabaceae > Sophora > Sophora flavescens. The sequence goes on from CM061063.1 coordinate 94,242,259, forward strand.
TAAGTTAATTTAGCAAGTTTTAAGTCAAAATAATACACTTATGCTTATTTCCTTGTTTTCAGGTTAAGTAGAAGTTGAGAAAATAAAGAACAGGGGATTCGCCCCGCGAAAGCCATGCTCGCCCCGCGAGTCTTCCAAACCTGAAAAAGTCAGAGACGATCACGGCTTGCCCGTGAAGAAGGTCATGGCCGTGGCAGTTTAGAAGTTGAAGAGTCTCGCCTCGCGAGCATCAATTCGCCTTGCGAGTCTGGAAGTCAGAGAGCATCACGGTTGGAGCCTGATGGCCATAACGGGCGTAAGGAGAAAACTCTTCATATCCTCGCCTCGCGAGCAGAAATTCGCCTCGCGAGAATGCCAAAGGTTGCTGACAGTTCATGAAATTCGCCTCGCGAATGTGTGTTCGCCTCGCGAGCTAGTTAATTTCAGAATTTGTATAAAAGGCTGTTCTGAATATTTTGTAGGGACTCTTGCTTCTCCATTTTCTGTTTTACACTTTTCTCTGTGATTTCGTTTGTGTTATGGAGAACTAAATTCTTAGGATTGATCTATTGTAATTGATTTCCACATACTTGAGGTTCTTATACTTTCCTGTTTTGTATGCTTTTCCCTCTTCAATGCCATGCCTTGTATTTCTGTTTGTTTAATTCAGGAGTATAATGCATTGTATTGATTTATTTCCGGTGATATCATGTTCCTATAATCAATCGCGTTTGTTTAATTCGCGTGTGTACGTTCATGTTCGTTTAGTTCATGAGGGCTTAACCCCGTTTGTTTAATTCGGGAATAGGGACATGTATCTGTAGCAGTAGTTTCGTTTGTAAATTGTTGCTACAACCGGGAGGGGATAAGAATTTGCTTAGGGCCTGGAAATTGTATGAACCTATGATAGTGGGAAATCAAGAGCAATAGATTAATCTGTTTTTGACTATTGATAATCCCTTTTCAACTGCCTTGTTTCTTTTCTCTGTTTTGTTTTGTTTTTTCTTTATTTTAGTTTCAATCCAAACAACCCCCCAATTCTGACTTTTACTAATTTTCTGTTAATAATAACAACACTAAAGAGTCCTTGAGAGACGATCCGAGTTGTCGCACTATACTGCATTATTTTATAATCGCTCGTTTTTTTGGCGCGTGGCGACAGCGCGGTCAAAAATTGGCGCCGTTGCCGGGGACTCTGAGTTGTTATTTTTCGCAACTTGTTTTATTTTATTTTTCTTTCTTTCTTTTATTTTGTTTTGTTTTGAATTGGTCTGGCTACTAGGTCTAATTGCCCTGAACTGTGTGATTTTGACCCGGAAATTGAAAGAACATTGCACACACTCCGTAGGGAATTTCGGGCTAGCACTAGTAGTGATACCAATTTTAAAACTGCTTTTGAAAACATGGGAGACCAAAGGACTTTGAGGCAGCTTGCTGCCCCTGATGTGAATTATAATGGTTTGTGCATTGCTTATCCTGGTGCTGACACACCTTTTGAGTTAAAATCTGGGCTAATCCATTTGTTGCCAAGATTTAATGGTCTTGCAGGCGAAGATCCACACAAGCACTTGAAGGAGTTCCAAGTTGTCCGCTCCACAACTTTGAGGCCGAAGGAGTAAGCGAGGACCATATCAAGTTGAAGGCTTTTCCATTCTCACTCCAGGGAGCTGCAAAAGATTGGCTTTTATACCTTGCGCCGAATTCCATTACCACATGGAACGACTTGAAGAAGCTCTTCCTGGAGAAATATTTTCCTGCCTCCCAGCAGCCGCAATTAGGAAAGAAATCTGTGGAATAAGGCAAGGAAATGAGTCGCTAGCTGAGTATTGGGAGAGGTTCAAGCAGTTGACATCTAGTTGCCCCCAAGACCAAATTTCGAACAGCTCCTCATCCAATATTTTTATGAAGGATTGCAGCCTATGGATAGGAATATTTTGGATGCTTTGCTAGTGGGGAGCATTGGTTGACAAGACCCCATTCTTGCTAAGCAACTTATTGAGAACATGTCGATGAATTCCCAGCAATTCACTACAAGAAGAAATTCTGTTGAGACTAGAGGTGTACATGAGGTCCGCACTTCCTCTTCCGGCCATGATGTGATGATAGAATTGACAGGGCTCACTTCCTTGGTAGAGAAATTGGTGATGGATAGGGTTCAGCTGCGGTGTTATGTGGCATGTGCGGTTCTCCCGAGCACCCATATGAAGCTTGTCCTATTTTGCAAGGAGGATCAAATCTTGAATCACCTCAAGCCTTTGCAGTCCATCAGTATAATCAGGGCAATAACCAGAGCAGATCAGACATTCCGGATCTTTCAACAAATAGGTACCATCCCACTGGAGTAATCACCCTAATCTGCGGTATGGGAACTCATCCCAACAGCCGATGGCACCTCGAATTCTCCTCCGGTGACTACTTCAGCACCCTCCGGACCTTGATAGATGACATGCTCAATAAAATGGCTGCACAAATGGCTGCACAAAATCTACATTCGAGGCACGAGTTCCAGGCCCTCACAGCACAATTTCAGAGAGAACGAAGCGAGTATTCAGGCATTGCATACACAGATTGGACAGATGGCTACGAGACATAAATAATATAAAGCAAGGTCAAGGAACAACCCGGTGCCAGACACGGCCAAAGTGATCAATCCTAATGCCTCCAATCCCAATGTGAGTTCTATATCTCCGAGGTCCGGAAAGGTTGTTGAGGCCCACTGGAAAGAATGAAGAAACTATGAAGGCTACTCCCGAGCCTCTTGTTGAAGTTACTCCCGAGCCGGTGGTTGAAGTTGAAACCGAGAGAGTGTATAAACCATCCATTCCATTCCCACACGTAATCCAGGAAAAATTTGAAGAGTGGTGGTGAAGATAAAGAGAAGGCAATTCTTGATGTGTTAAGAAAGGTTGGTGTTAATATCCCTCGTTGGATATGATCAAGCAAGTGCCCCAGATATGCAAAATTTCTCAAGGACCTATGCACCAACAAGAGGAAGATGAAGTCTAATGAGAGGGTTGACTTGGGAAGAAATGTCTCGGCGCTTATCCGGTCTAAGCCGGAAGAAGTTGTTGCTTTCACTCGTGCACGCCACCGAAGTGCAAGGATCCAGGCACCTTCACTATCCCATGCACTATTGGGGACAAGAAGTTTGAAAACTGCATGTTGGACTTGGGAGCATCTATCAATGTCATGCCTACCTCCATCTTTAACAAACTGGATCTTGGTCCTTTGAAGTACCACAGGTATCACCATTCGGTTGGCCAACAGGACTGTGCCGCCCCATGGGAATGGTGGAGGATGTACTAGTGCAAGTTGATGATCTGATCTTCCCAGCTGATTTCTACATCTTGGACATGGCAGGCGAGACACATTCCAGTAAATCACCAATCATCCTGGGCCGGCCATTCATGAAGACAGCCAAGGCTAACATTGATGTGGGTGATGGGACCATGTCTATGAAGTTTGGGGATATAGTTGCAAAGTTTAACATATTTGATGCCATGAAACATCCAGCGGAAGAGCACTCTGTATTCCACATTGAGCTGGTATCTGAGACTATTGAGGATAACCATGAGAACTTGTTTTCTAATTCTCCACTTAATTCTGGCCGTGATGATATTCTTTCTTTTCTTGATTGTACTAACGCTAACCATTTTGTGGTTTGTGCTGAGATTGCTGCATGTTTAGCAGGTGATAAGATTGTCAGTGCAGTGGATGAGAAACATGAAGAAGATGAAGGAGCACTGGAGGCCCTCTCTACCTCTTTGGACTTAGACTGCAAGGAATGGGATCCGGTGTGAGCTCCCGCTTACACTCGCACTTGATCGGGAGTACTCTTTTCCTTTCCCTCACTATGATCTTATAATTCTGCTTGTTCATTGGGGACAATGCATGTTTTAAGTGTGGGGGAGGGAATTAGAATAAAGTTTTCTTTTCTTTGAATAAAAGCTCCTGAATAATTTGAGAAGCTCAGGAGCATTTGTGTGTTGAGTCTTTTGATTGGCAAGTTTGTTAGATTTTGATTGATGTTGCACAGATTGCTTGCATGATTGATATGTGATGATTCCCCTAGGCTGAAAAATTTGAAAATTTTTGTGATTCCCATGTGAAATTGAAAACTGAACCTTGGGATTCTCGTTATGATAGCATGATGAATGATAAGTTTGGGGTGATAGGGAGCACACACTAGGGATAGTATCTATGTTCAAATAATTTGCAAATAATGTCCGGTGAGGTTTTGAGCCTCCAACATGTTTTAAAAAGTGTGAAAATCACTTTCAAGTTGCACTTCCCTGGATTTGATTGAATCTCTTATTGGTTTGCATGATTATATGTGTGTAGCAAATGATTTAGGCAGTTTCTTTGTAAATAGCTACTTGGCCTGAATAAACCAATTCCTAATGCATGTTCCCTAGTTAGCCCTTTTGAGCCTATTAGCCTGTTAATTCTTGATAACCTAATGTTATAAGCCCTAAAATCTGGAAAACCATGTTAACCCGATCTTAGGATTAGGAGAGCATGTAATCTTAGAATGGGTGCAAGAAACTAAAGTTTGGGGTGGCTGCGTGGTGTAAAATGTTGTTGGGATTGAAAGAAAAAAAAAAAAAAAAGGTGTACAAATGAAAAAAAAAAAAGAAGAAAAAAAAAAAATAAAAATAAAAAGACAAAAATGCCAATAAGAAATAAAAAAGAGCTGTAGCCACCCAGAAGTGTAAAGAAAAAATAAAGAAAGGAGCTTAAGTGAATTTCTATGTGTAAATATAGTTCATGCTCTCTTAGTTCCTAGGGTCTTCAGCTTAGTTCCTTTTGTATATCCTACCCTTAGCCAGGCCCCATTACAACCCAATAAAGACCTTCTGATGTTGCTTGCATGTTCTCTGTGGGAACCATTTTGAGATGAAAAGCAAATTTGTGGGAAGTGTACTTGAAAAGTGAAACTGAGTGCAAGTTGTTAGCCTGACATAAACTGAGTGACTGAGTGAACAAATAATGCCCTTGTGAGGAAGGCAGTTGTTTGGATTTGGTGATCCCCCTCTTGTGTGTGACTTAGATTCCCTGCTTAGATTTCTGATTGTTTTCATGATGAAACTCTCAATTGTTTGGAATAAATGAATGTGGGGATTGCTCTGTTTGAAAAGGGGGAAACAATGAAGAAAAATTGTCTTTGAAGTTGCTTGAATTTGTGCAATGTTGGTTGAATCTTTTAAGCTTGCCAGGTCCTGAGTCTTTTTGATTTTTGAGTCTTAGTTTGCTTGGGGACAAGCAAAGTTTAAGTTTGGGGTATTTTGATAAGCCTCTGGCTCATCTAGTTTTATAGCTAGTATGACCAGGGTTTTGTGCAAATTATATCGTATTTTCAACCAAATTAGATTAGATTGTCCTCAAGCAAGGTATTGAGTCTCTAGAGTAGTTTTAAGTTAATTTAGCAAGTTTTAAGTCAAAATAATACACTTATGCTTATTTCCTTGTTTTCAGGTTAAGTAGAAGTTGAGAAAATAAAGAACAGGGGATTCGCCCCGCGAAAGCCATGCTCGCCCCGCGAGTCTTCCAAACCTGAAAAAGTCAGAGACGATCACGGCTTGCCCGTGAAGAAGGTCATGGCCGTGGCAGTTTAGAAGTTGAAGAGTCTCGCCTCGCGAGCATCAATTCGCCTCGCGAGTCCGGGAAGTCGAGAGCATCACGGTTGGAGCCTCGATGGCCATAACGGGCGTAAGGAGAAAACTCTTCATATCCTCGCCTCGCGAGCAGAATTCGCCTCGCGAGAATGCCAAAGGTTCTTTGACGAGTTCATGAAATTCGCCTCGCGAATGTGTGTTCGCCTCGCGAGCTAGTTAATGTCAGAATTTGTATAAAAGGCTGTACTGAATATTTTGTAGGGACTCTTGCTTCTCCATTTTCTGTTTTACACTTTTCTCTGTGATTTCGTTTGTGTTATGGAGAACTAAATTCTTAGGATTGATCTATTGTAATTGATTTCCACATACTTGAGGTTCTTATACTTTCCTGTTTTGTATGCTTTTCCCTCTTCAATGCCATGCCTTGTATTTCTGTTTGTTTAATTCAGGAGTATAATGCATTGTATTGATTTATTTCCGGTGATATCATGTTCCTATAATCAATCGCGTTTGTTTAATTCGCGTGTGTACGTTCATGTTCGTTTAGTTCATGAGGGCTTAACCCCGTTTGTTTAATTCGGGAATAGGGACATGTATCTCAGAAGTGATAGTTTCGTTTGTAAATTGTTGCTACAACCGGGAGGGGATAAGAATTTGCTTAGGGCCTGGAAATTGTATGAACCTATGATAGTGGGAAATCAAGAGCAATAGATTAATCTGTTTTTGACTATTGATAATCCCTTTTCAACTGCCTTGTTTCTTTTCTCTGTTTTGTTTTGTTTTTTCTTTATTTTAGTTTCAATCCAAACAACCCCCCAATTCTGACTTTTACTAATTTTCTGTTAATAATAACAACACTAAAGAGTCCTTGAGAGACGATCCGAGTTGTCGCACTATACTGCATTATTTTATAATCGCTCGTTTTTTTGGCGCGTGGCGACAGCGCGGTCAAGAAGCCATCACGCCCAGGTCGTGACACTGGTCACGACCGTGATGAGCTACCCATGAAAGTCAGAAAGGATCACGGCCCAACCGTGATAAGCATCACGGGTGTGATGAGGAGACCCAGGATGCCAGAGTTGATCACGGCGTGGCCGTGATAGGCATCACGGTCGTGACGGACCAGAATTTGAATGCGCGCCCTTGACAGAAGCGGTCACGGCCTGGCTGTGACGGCCATCACGACCATCACGGTCGCGACGCACGACCTCTTTATAAGTAGGAACACAACAGACACAGAATGGCATCTAGTTTTCACTGTTTACATTATACTTTAGGGTTTTATGTTATGTTTGTAATGGAGAACTAATCTCCTTGGATTGATCTGCTGTAATCGGGTTCCATTGCCACTTGAGGTTCTGTAATTCCCAAACTTATTGCTACTCTCTTTCAATATTATTCTGTATGTTCTGTTTGCTTAATTCAGGATTGTATGGAATATGTATTGATTTATTTCGATGATTGTGTGTTCCTATACATAATCGCGTTTGCTTAATTCGCGTGTGTTCAATCGTGTTTGCTTAATTCACGAGTGCTTCACCCCGTTTGCTTAATTCGGGAACTAGGAACATACATCTCATAGTGCCAGTTTCACTTGTTAATTGTTGCTACAATCGAAAAGGGATTAGAATCGGCTTAGGGCTTGGAATTATATGAATCAATGATAGTGGGAAACTGAAAGCAGTAGATTGATCGTTTTTAGCTTATTTGATAATCACTTTATTTGCATTATTTTCTTAACTGTTTTATTAATTGAATCATCCAACCAATCCCCCCAAAACTGACTTTTCTGCGAATAACAATCCAAGAGTCCTTATGAGACGATACTCGAGTTGTCGCTCCCTAGCTACATATTTTTACAAACCACTTGGTTTTTGACGCGTGTGCGATAGCGTGTCAAAATTGACGCCGTTGTCGAGGACTCTTGTTGTTATTAACAGAAAATAAATATATATATATATATATAAAAAAAAATTCATTGCTGAATTAGTTTTGGCTACTAGGTTTGGTTGTGAACCTTAGTATGGATAATTATATGCAAAATTATATGCCTAATGTTTATTATGAGCCACCATGCATATATTATCCTAACTTTGCTGGAGGTTATGAGTTTAGTAGTGATTTTGGCATGTTGGGAGTGAATGATTATTCTAGCCAACATGGTGGAGGACAGGGCATCTTGGATGAGATAGCTTCTTTGGTGCATCAAATGACAATAAGCTAGCACCAATATCAGCCTGACCCTACACTAGCCCAACTCAGTCTGGAAAAATTGGTGCAACGGATGATAGAACACAATCTTGAATCTCAACGGAGGATAGAAGCAGGTTTTCAGAAGTTGGCCACTCAAATTGGTCACAATGCCCCCACCTCGGCTACACTGCCAACTCAGCATCTCCTTGAAGAACACACAGTTTCACAAATAGTTGTTCTTGACAATACTTCTTTTGAACATGATTTTGATAACAATGTCAAGAACATTATTGTTGATGAACTTTGTGTTGAATTTCCAGACATTCAAGCCTTTTCTGATTCTTCCCATTGTACTATATGTACTGACTGCACTAACACTGACCTTTGTGTGGTGTGTGCTGAGATTACTGCATGTATAGCAGGTGATGGATTTGATAATGCAGCGAATGAAAATCGTGCAGAAGTTGAAGCAGCACCAGTAATCCTCTCTAATCGTTTGCCACCTCCCACTGTGAAGCAGCCGGCGATGGAGTTCAAGCCTCTTCCTGAGAGACTGGATTTTGCATCCTTGAATATGAAGGCACTATGGCCAGTCCAAGAGGTTGAACCCCATTATTATTGGGAAGGCTTTGTTGACCAGGAGGTCACCTTTGACCTAAGAGGGAGTGAGAAGTCCGCCGCACTTGGCGAGGTCACCATAATTGTCAAGTGCTCACTTCCATATCAAGGCTGCAAGTCATGGGACCATGGAATGAGCTTCCGTCCTTTGTCTATCACTTGGGCCTTATGCTACAAGCAATGGGATCCAGGCGGGAGCCTCTCAATGAGTTTTCTTAACCCTTCTCCTTAGTTTATTTTCATTTTCTTGTTAGTTAGTGTTTTTCTTTTCCTTCATTTGTTTTTGAATTTAGATCTTGAATAATTTGAGAAGATCAAGAGTATGTGTGTTGAGTCTTGTGTTAGTGAGCTTGTTGGATTCTAATCAATTCTTGCATAGATGGATTGCATGACACGTGTTGACTGTTGATGATTTTCCCCTAGGTTTTAAAATTGAAAATTGATCCCCATGTAAAAATTGAAAATTGAACTTTGAGATATTTTGTCGTGATTGCATGATTTATGACAAGTTTGGGGTGAAGGGATGCACACACTAGGGATTGAATCTCGGTCAAACAATTTGCGAAAATTGTCCAGGTGAGGATTTGAGCCTCCAACATGTTCTTAATTGTGTTAATCACTTTCAAGTTGCACTTTCCCGAATTTGCTTGAATCTCTTCATGGTTTGCATGTTTATGTGTTGCATCAGATGATTTAGGCAATTTTATTTGAATTAGCTACTTGGCCTAAATTGAACCAGTCCCTAATGCATGTCCCCTAGTTAGCCACATTGAGCCTAATTAGCCTATTGTTTCTTGATGACCTTATGTTATAAGCCAAAAATCTGAAAAACCATGTTAACCCAATCTTAGGATTAGGAGAGCATGGATGCTTAGCAAGACAAGGTTTGCAGGAATCTAAGTTTGGGGTGGCTACAAGGATATGATTGTTTGGGATTGAGAAAAAGAAAAAAAAAATAAAGGTTGGAGCCAAAGGCAAAAAGAAAGAAGAAAAAAAGAAGAAGAAGAGAAAAGTGCAAAAATGTCAAAAAGGGTATTAGAAGAAAAAGGTTGTAGTCACCCAAAAGCATAAAGAAAAATGGAAAAAGGAACTTGAGTGGAAGTTCAATTTGTCAAAATGCTCATGCTCTCTTAGTTCCTAGGGACTTAAGCCTAGTACCTTTGAATATCCTACCCTTAGCCAGGCCCCATTACAACCTTTAAAGACCTTTTGATGTTGCATGCATGTTTTCGTGGGAACCTTGTTTGAGATGAAAATCAAATTCATGGGAAGTGCTCTTGAAATGTGAACTTGAGTGAAAAGTTGATAGCCTAGACAAATTGAGCGAATGAGTGAAATACTACATGCCCTTGTGAGGAAGGCAATTGTTTGAAATTGGTGATCTCCCTTTTGTGTGTAACTTGGATCCTCAACTTGGATTAATAATTGCATGAATGATGGAATTCTCAATTGTTTAAAGTAAATGAATGTGGGGGTTACATTTTTACAAAAGGGGGGGAAACATTGAAGAAAAATTGTTTTGTTGTAATTGCATGAAATTTGTGCGAAATTGATTAAATCCTTTAAGCTTGCCAAGTTTGAGTCCTTTTTGAGTTTTAGTTTGCTTGGGGACAAGCAACGTTTAAGTTTGGGGTATTTTGATCAGCCTCTGGTTGACTAATTTTATAACTAGTAAGACCATGGTTTTTGCACTAATTATTTTAGTTTCGATCTCGTTTTAGTCCAGATTTGGATTTAACTGTCCTCAAGCAACATTTTGAGTTTCTTAAGTAGTTTAGGACATTTTAGTTAGTTTTTGAGTCAAATAAAGCATTCACTGCTAGTTCATGTTCTCAGGTTAATAAAAAGAGCAAAAGGGAAGGACACCTGAAGCAGAAGCCATCATGCCCAGGCCGTGACACTGGTCACGGACTTGATGAGCTACCCATGAAAGTCAGAAAGGATCACGTCCCAGCCGTGATAAGCATAACGGGCGTGATGAGGAGACCCAGGAAGCTAGAGTTGATCACGGCCTGGCCGTGATAGGCATCACGACCGTGACAGACCAGAATTTGAATGCGCGCCCTTGACAGAAGCGGTCACGGCCTGGCCGTGACGGCCATCACGACCGTGACACGCGACCTCTTTACAAATAGGAACGCAACAGACACAGAATGGCATCTAGTTTTCGCTGTTTACATTATACTTTAGGGTTTTATGTTACGTTTGTAATGGAGAACTAATCTCCTTGGATTCATCTATTGTAATCGGGTTCCATTGCCACTTGAGGTTCTGTAATTCCCAAACTTATTGCTACTCTCTTTCAATATTATTCTGTATGTTCTGTTTTCTTAATTCAGGATTGTATGGAATATGTATTGATTTATTTCGATGATTGTGTGTTCCTATACATAATCGCGTTTGCTTAATTCGCGTGTGTTCAATCGTGTTTGCTTAATTCACGAGCGCTTCACCCCGTTTGCTTAATTCGGGAACTAGGAACATACATCACATAGTGCTAGTTTCGCTTGTTAATTGTTGCTACAATCGAAAAGGGATTAGAATCGGCTTAGGGCTTGGAATTATATGAATCAATGATAGTGGGAAACCGAAAGCAGTAGATTGATCGTTTTTAGCTTATTTGATAATCACTTTATTTGCATTATTTTCTTAACTGTTTTCTTAATTGAACCATCCAACCAATCCCCCCCAAAACTGACTTTTCTGCGAATAACAATCCAAGAGTCCTTGTGAGACGATACTCGAGTTGTCGCTCCCTAGCTACATATTTTTACAAACCACTCGCTTTTTGACGCGTGTGCGACAACGTGTCACCCATAATAATTAGTAAAGCCTTAGTTTCCCGTTTGAGATGCAATACTAATGAGCACACGTGTACATGCTTAATTTACCGCTCATTGTATTGGATCTTGAATTGTCCAAAGTTGGACAGTTTGGGAAAAAACTTTTTCTTCATCCAGTTAAAATAGTTATTCATTGATTCTAATGTTATATACTTGATGAAAGTTCGGATTGATACATTTCCTTTCGTTCACCGGGTGCATACTTTATCGTGGTGGATGTCATCGCGTTCAAGTCGTGTACGTCGGAGACCGAAGGGAAATGCTGCCGAAATTTCGTCGAGTATGAGCATGAGAGTTAAGGACTAATTGTTAGCCGAATGTTGAAAAAGTTTCTTCCCGAATGGGATGGGGCCATACCCTGTCATAAGAAGTGGTTGATGAATATGTTGGTCTAAGTACGAAGTTATTGGTTTTAGTCATGGATCGCAGTTGGATGAATGCTAGACGGACAAGTGATGAGTATGAGAATGGAGTGGAAGATTTTCTACAGTTTGCAAAAACAAATGCTCTTGATAGTGGTAATGGAAGGTTTTATTGTCCTTGTGTTAACTGTTTGAATGAGAGACGACTAGAAGCTGAGGAGATACGTGATCATCTTATTTGTGAGGGGATTTGCAAGAGTTATACAACATGAATATGTCATGGTTAATCGTTAGACAGGCCGAGGGTGTCGGATAGAGAGGAATTTGATGACGTGGATATGACGATGGACTAGAGGACATGATCCGTGATGTTGGGCAAGAGTCTTTTCGGCGCGCACATGTGTATGATACTTTGTGCAGTGATGCGGAAGTGGCTTTGTACCCGGGGTGCACTAATTTCACACGGTTGTCAATGGTGTTAAGATTGTTCAATATGAAGGCGAGAAATGGGTGGAGAAATAAAAGCTTTACCGAATTGCTTGAGTTGTTGAAAGACATGCTTCCATAAGGTAACACATTGCCATCTCGAAACTATAAGGCGAAGAAGATATTGTGTCTGATGGGTATGTAGTATAAGAAAATACACGCTTGCCCCAATGGCTGCATATTGTACAGGAAAGAGTTTGAAGAGATGCACGAGTGCTCCAGGTGTGGGGTATCACGCTACAAAGTGAAGGATCGTTGATCAACCTCTGGTTGACTAGTTTTATAACTAGTAAGATCATGGTTTTTGGCACCAACTACTCGAGTTTGATCTCGTTTTAGCCCAAATTTGGATTTAACTGTCCTCAAGCAACATTTTGAGTTTCTTTAGTAGTTTAGGACATTTTAGTTAGTTTTTGAGTCAAATAAAGCATTCACTGCTATCTCATGTTTTCAGGTTAAAAGGGGAAGCACTTAGAGTCAAGGGAATGAAGAAAACAATGGAAAATGCAAGTCTGAAAGTTTCGCCTCGCGAGCCTGAAGACAATCCTGAGCATCAATAGTCACCCTTTCTGTCTCCCCTCGCGAATCACTATCTCGCCACGCGAGCCTGAAGGCCTGACTGTGCCAGAGAATGTCACCTTTCGGTCTCGCCCCGCGAATCACCATCTCGCCTCGCGAGAACCCAATTTTGAATGCGCGCCACTTTTAATATTCGCCTCGCGAAAGGCTACTCGCCTCGTGAGCAGGCGCAGATTCTGAAGGTTATAAATTGTTGTTTTAGGGCAGATTGCAGGGACTTCTTTTCCCTTTTCATTTTGACGGCTGCGAATTAGTTCCCAGGGTTTTTATGTTGTATTTGATGGAGAACTAATTCCCTTGGATTAATCTGCTGTAATCGGTTTCCGCCGCCACTTGAGGTTCTGTAATTCCCAATCTTATTTCTATTCTCTTTCAATACTATCCTATATGTCTTGTTTGCTTAATTCAGGTTGTATAAAATACGTGTTGATTTATTTCAGTGATGCTATGTTCCTATACCTAATCGCGCTTGCTTAATCCGCATGTGTTCAATCATGTTTGCTTAATTCACGAGTGCCTCACCCCATTTGATTAATTCGGGAATTAGGAACATATATCTCGTAGTGTCAATTTCGCTTGTTAATTGTTGCTACAATCGAAAAGGGATTAGAATCCGCCTAGGGCATGGAATTATATGAACCAATGATAGTTGGGAAACCGAGAACAATAGATTAATTGTTTTATCTTATTGATAATCATTTATTTACATTGTTTTCTTAAATGTTTTCTTAATTGAATCATCCAACCAACCCCCCAAAACTGATTTGAAGGTTAATAACAATCCAAGAGTCCTTGAGAGACGATACTCGAGTTGTCGCGCCCTAATTGCAGTTTTTAAAACCACTCGTTCTTTTTGACCCGTGTGCGACAGCGTGTCAATCGTGATTCTAGTTGTGATGTGGTCACCAAAGGTCCTCATGCGAAGGTGTTATGGTATCTTCCAGTGATTTCGCGGTTCAAGCGATTGTTTGCTAATGTAAATGACACAAAGAACATTAGATGGCATGCAGATGAGAGGAAGTGTGATGGACAGCTTCGCCATCCGGCCGATTCTTTGCAATGGAAGAAAATTGATAGTTTGTTTCCGGATTTCGGCAATGAGCCCAGAAACCTCAGGCTTGGACTTGTTACCGATGCAATGAATCCATATGGAAACTTAAGTAGTATTCATAGTTCATGGCCTATTCTCCTGGTAATTTACAACCTGTCTCCTTGGTTGTGCATGAAGCGCAAATACATTATGTTAAGTATGATGATTTAGGGTCCTAAACAGCCAGGAAATGATATTGATGTTTATCTGAGTCCCTTGATTGAAGACTTGATAATGTTGTGGGATGAAGGCGTTGATGTGATCGACGGGTATTGCCGTGAGACATTCAGATTGCGTGCCATGTTATTTTGCACCATCAATGACTTTCCAGCATACGGGAACCTGTGTGGGTATAGTGTTAAGGGGCATAAAGCATGTCCAATATGTGAAGAAGGCACATGTTACCATCAACTGCAACATGGAAGGAAGACAGTTTACCTTGGGCATCGGAGATTTCTCCGACGTAATCATCCTTATCGTAGATTGAGAAAAGCTTTCAATGGACTTCCGGAGAATGAAATTGCTCTGGTGGCCTTGACTGGAGAGCAAGTTTATGAAAGGGTGAACAACACTAATTTTATCTATGGGAAGAACCAGAAGAAGGCTACCGAGAAGAACATATGGAAGAAGAGGTCGATCTTCTTTGATCTTCCATACTGGTGCAAGCTTGATGTAAGACATTGTATTGATATGATGCATGTGGAGAAAAATGTGTGTGACAGTTTAATCGGAACGCTTTTCAACATTCAAGGCAAGACAAAGGATGGTGTGAATCCTCGTCTGGATCTAGTTGCGATGGGTATACGAGAGCAGTTAGCTCCACATAAAGTGGGGGGTAAGAAGACTTATTTGCCCCCAGCATGTCATACATTATCAAAAAAAGAGAAAAGAAGTTTCTGTGAATGTCTACGGGGAGTCAAAGTGCCACAAGGTTACTCTTCAAATATCAAAAGATTTGTCTCAATGGAAGATCTCAAGGTAGTTGGCTTAAAGTCTCATGATTGTCCTGTCTTGATGCAACAACTACTACCGGTGGCCATTCGTGACATCTTGCCTAAAAAATTCATACATGCCATTACTAGGTTATGCTTATTCTTCAATGCTATATGTAGCAAGGTCATTGACACTAAAAAGTTGGATGACTTGGAAAATGAGGCAGTCATTATCTTGTGCCAATTGGAGATGTATTTTCCACCTTCATTTTTTGACATCATGATTCATTTGATTGTTCATCTAGTGAGGGAGATTAGATTGTGAGACCCCATTTATTTAAGGTGGATGTACCCGGTTGAGTGATACATGAAGATCTTGAAAGGATATATGAAGAATCCACACCGTCTCAAAGCATCTATTGTTGAAAGGTATGTTGCAGAAGAAACTATTGAGTTTTGTACAGACTACATGTCAGAAGCGGAACGGGGGTAATCTCCAGAAGAGCCTACGACCTGTGCCTACAATCACGAAGGGTAAGCAGGTTCAAGGTGCTCAAGGTGAAAGGGGGTGCATGTTACAAGTGTGGGTGGCAGCATGGAGATCGTGTGTGCCCCACGGCACAAACCACTTGCCACAAATGCGGGAAGATGGGACACTTTGCTAGGATGTGCAAGTCAGGGGGACAATCTCAAACCAGATCACTGAACCACGGAAGGGTCTTTACCATCCAAGGAGAGGAGGTGAGGGAGTCCGACGGTTTGATCCAAGGTAAGGGCTTTATTAAAGGTCATGATGTTATCATATTATTTGATTCGAGAGCAACACATTCATTCATTTCATTTAAGTGTGCTCAATTATTAGAGTTACCTGTTACTAAACTGTCATATGATTTGTGTGTTTCTACTCCTGCTAAAGATAGATTGATTACTTCTTCTGTCTTCCTGCAATGTCCCTTATTGTTTCAAGACCTGACTTATATTGTTGATTTGATATGTTTACCTATGTGTGGTCTAGATATTATTTTGGGCATGGACTGGTTGTCTCGTAACAATGCTATTATTGATTGTGCTAGTCGAACTATTTCTTTCATTCCACAGTCCATGTCTATTAACTCTCCTAGGACAGAACATCTTATCTCTGATGCCTCATGTCGTAAGTGCTTAGTTGAGGGAGCTCAGGGATATATACTTCTCTTTTCTGCTAAGATAGAGGCTGAAAGTGATATAGCGGCGTTGCCTATTGTGTGTGAGTTCCCAGATGTGTTTCCTAAGGATGTCTCTAATTTACCTCCAGATAGAGAGATTGAGTTTACTATAGATCTAGTACCCCGTGAGTGGACCTATATCAGTAGCGCCCTATAGGATGGCAACTCTAGAGTTGAGTGAGCTCGAGAAACGGATAGAGGATATGTTACAAAAGGGGTTTATTGACCTAGTGTGTCACCTTGGGGAGCACCAGTGCTTTTAGTGAAGAAAAAAGATGGGAGTATGAGGTTATGTGTTGATTATAGGCAACTGAATAAGGTAACCATCAAGAACAAATATCCCTTGCCTAGGATAGATGACCTCTTAGATTAGTTAAGGGGAGCGTCAGTGTTTTCCAAAATAGATCTAAGATCGGGATACCATCAAATTAGAGTTAGAAGCGAGGACATCCCTAAGACAGCCTTCAGGACAAGGTATGGGCACTATGAGTATGTAGTGATGCCCTTTGGTGTGACCAATGCCCCAGCCATTTTCATGGACTACATGAGTCGGATCTTTAGGACCTTCTTGGACAGGTTTGTGGTGGTGTTCATAGATGATATTTTTAATATACTATAGGACACCAGAAGAACATGGAGAACACTTGAGGTTGGTGTTGCAGATCTTGAGGGACGAGCGTCTTTATGCCAAACCGGAGAAGTGTGAGTTTTGGCTAGATGAAGTAAAGTTTTTAGGACACACAATCTCAAAGGATGGTGTGGCGGTTGATCCCTCTAAAGTTGATGCGATGTTGGGATGGGAACAACCTAAGACAATAACCGAAGTAAGAAGTTTCTCAGGCTTAGCTGGTTGCTATAGGAAGTTCATAGAGGGGTTCTCTAGATTAGCCTTACCTTTGACCCAGTTGACTAGGAAAGGGAACCTTTTGTGTGGGACCAGAAGTGTGAGGACGGGTTCTAAGAGCTTAAGAGGAGATTGGTGTCATCACCAGTCTTAACTATACCAGATCCCTTAGTGAGTTTTGTGGTATACTGCGACGCATCTAAAAATGGCTTGGGATGTGTCTTAATGCAGGAGGGCAAGGTGGTAGCATATGCCTCTAGGAAGCTTAGGCCACATGAGGGGAATTACCCTACCCATGACCTAGAGCTAGCAACCGTGGTTTTTGCCCTTAAGATTTGGAGGCATTACCTTTATGGGGCAACGTTTGAAGTTTTTAGTGACCATAAAAGCCTAAAATATTTGTTCGACCAGAAGGAGTTGAACATGAGACAGCGAAGGTGGATGGAGTTCCTTAAGGACTATGACTTCGAGTTGAAGTACCATCCGGGAAAATCCAATGTGGTGGCAGATGATTTGAGTAGGAAGTCCCTACACGTGTCGAGCTTGATGGTGCAAGAGCTGAACCTCATGGAAGAGTTTAGGGACATGAATCTGGAGGTGTTGGATGTGTCCTTAAATGTCTTAAGTTTGAAGTTGAATAGGCTGGAAATTAATAGTGACCTTAGAGATGGGGTTAGGCGGGAACAACTTTTAGACCAGGAGTTGTAGTCTCGGTTGGGACAAGAGGGTTATGAGTTGTCTGTTGATGGGCTAGTGGAGTTTAAGAATAGGATTGTTGTTCCTAAGGAGGGGACCCTTAGAGAGAAGATATTAGAGGAGGATCATAAGGGAAAGTTTACCATACATCTTGGAATAACTAAGATGTACCAAGACCTTAAGAGGATGTATTGGTAGCCAGGAATGAAAAAGGATGTGGCTAGCTTCGTAACTAGGTGTTTAGTGTGTCAAAAGGTTAAGATAGAACATCAGAAGCCTTCGGGGTTGTTGCAGTCCTTGGAGGTTCCATAATGGAAGTGGGAGAGAATTTCTATGGACTTTGTGATGGGGTTACTTAAGACGCGTTTGGGCTTAAACGCCATTTAGGTGATAGTGCATAAGTTGACCAAGTCTGCCCACTTCTTGCCAATTAAGGCAACCTATAGCTTAGACAAGTTGGCATACCTCTATATCAAGGAAATAGTCAAGCTTCATGGGATACCCACATCCATAGTGTCGGATAGAGACCCAAGGTTTACCTCTAGATTTTGGAGAGCTTTTCAACAAGCCTTTGGGACTAAGTTGAACCTTAGCACGGCCTATCATCCCCAAACGGATGGTCAGTTAGAGCGGACCATTCAGACCCTTGAGGACATGCTTAGGGCGTGTGTCTTGGATGAAGGAGGGAGTTGGGATAGATTCCTACCTCTCATTGAGTTTGTGTATAATAATAGTTATCACGCTAGTATAGGCATGGCACCCTATGAGGCCCTATATGGGAGAAAGTGTAGGTCCCTTTGATGTTGGTGTGAGGTAGGTGAGAAAACCTTGATAGGACCTGAATTGGTTCAGGAAACCTCTGAGAGAATCAAAATGATTAGGGAGAGGATGCGCACGGCACAAAGTAAACAAAAGAGCTATGCCGACAAAAGGAGAAAGCCTCTAGAATTCCAAGAAAGTGAGCATGTATTTTCGAGAGTCACTCCTAAGACGGGGGTAGGGAGGTCGATGAAAGTCCACAAGCTAAATCCTCGTTTCATGGGACCTTTCCAAATCCTTAAAAGAGTCGGGCCTGTTGCTTATCAATTGGCTCTTCCGCCACAGTTGGCAAACCTTCATGATGTTTTCCATGTGTCGCAACTCAAAATATGTGCCTGATGAATCTCATGTGATAGATCCTGAGTCTGTACAATTGAAGGATAATTTGATCTATAAGCCAAAGCCTAGTCAAATCATGGACAAGAGCACTAAGACTATGAGAAACAAGACAATTCCATTGGTGAAAGTGTTATGGGAAGGATTGACTCCTGAGGAAGCCACTTGGGAGATGGAAGAGGACATCATTCGTCAATACCCAGATTTTATTATCTAAGGTATGGTAACCTCTTAGTTTTGAATATGACATATGTTGCAATAGGTGGGTGTGTATGAGATGAATTTCGGGGATGAAATTATTTAAGGAGGGGAGAAAATGTAACATCCTAAAATTTTAGTATAGTTATTCTAATAAAAATATTAAGTAGTTGTGAGGTTTAGTGTATAAATTGTTAGTATAAAAATTTATTCTAATTATTGAGTAATTATAAAGGAATGCAAAGATGGAATTGAAAAAAAAAAAAGAAGAAGAAGCAAAGGGTCCAAGTAAATGTGAATTTTGGCGTTTAGCCAAAGCAACTCACGTGAAGTGAAGTTGCATCTTGAGTGAGAATTCATTTTGAATTCTTAACTAAAGCAAGAATGGTGGGGCCACACCGTTACATGGATTAGAGTAAAAGGCCCAGCCTTTTGTGTAAAATTGGGCAATTGACTTTAGCCAATATAAGTCCCTGCATGGGTTTAAGGGTTTAGAAAACACAAAAAAAAAATACCTCACATAAAATTGGAGTATATAGAAGTAGCGGCGTCATCATCAGGAAATAGAGTGGATTGTGCAACAGGGAAATAGTAGCGTCATTGTGCATAGCCGGAGGAACAATGTGCTGCTTTGTGATTGAAGGATAGAGGGAGGAATACTCTATAAATAAGATTTTCTGTTAGGAAACACTGGTTTTTGGAAATTTACGAGAGGTGAGTAACAGTACTTTTTGTGAACACTTTCCATGGTATAATTGTTTGTATGTGTGTGGAAGGGTTTACCTTATAGTTTTTTTTTTGGAATTTCAATTGAATATATGAATGATATCGCCAACCTAAATTTTAAAATCGGGGGTTTTCAATTAAAACAAAAATTTGTTAAATTGAGTATTTACTCTTGTTACTGATGGCATCAAATACATGATTGATATTTGTACTAGTTGAATGATATGCTTGATGACATATGTTATGTCTTGATGTTCGTGATTGTCATAGTGTAGTTATAAAATTACTTGATGACATGATATGAGTCTATTTGGTATGCATGATAAGATTAAATATTTAATTTATGGTAAATGAGTTGTTACATGTATGAGACATGAAATTTAAGCCTTATGATGAGTTGTAGCCGCAATACCACCTATGATAGGGGTATCGAAGAGTAATACCGCCTTAATGGGGTATCGAAAGTAACATCGCCATGTGATTGAGATGTCGAAAACGAACGATACCCCCAAAAAAAGGGGTATCGAAAGCAACACCGTCACATATTGGGGTGTCGAAAATGGAGAAATACCGCCATGTGCACATGGGTGGTATCGAAATGGAAATGTCCCCGACAGGAGGGTGACATTGAAACATTCCTCATGAGTAGGGGTGGGCAATGGGATGCCATTGTCATGTGATGTGTGAATTTATGGCATGCCGACAAGATACCAATTTAAATAGGAGGTCTTTGGGCCATTTGGATTAAAACAGAATTTACTTGGTATATGGAATGTGATGCATTGAGATAAGTTGTTGTTGCGTTATATGCTATTGAGTTGATGAGATTATTGTTGTTATTAAAAATATTTTCTTTTATATATATTATTTTGGAAAATTAGCGGGTGTCATGGATAGTTTTTCCGGTTACCGTGCCGGCTGAAAACAATACTATTTTCGAAAATATTTTATAAAACTATATTATTGATCACTGGGATTTTATATCTCATTATAAGTGTTGTTTTCAGAGACCGAGGACATCGCTGTTGAGGACCCAGAGATCGAAGGAATCATCTTTTTACCACCTAGTTGGTTGGTAATGTAGTATGGTTGAGGGTGCTGACGACGTTCTTTGGTTTACGTATTATTTTTCTCGGATTGTAATTAGACGCCCGATTTTGATGTTTTTCTTTTATTTGGTTTTATCCAGATGTATGAATTATTATTATATTTAATACTTTGATACATTATTATAATTTTATTTAATATGAGACATTTTCTAGACTTATAGAATTGAGAAAAATTTTATGACCAACATATTTTAATTAAATGTTTTAAAGGATTTTTATTGATTTTATCTTGGGATTACTAATGTAACAAAGGGCGTTACATCGGGGCCAAGGTATCTTGAACTTGCTTATGTACCCTTTCTTCAATCTGTTGTGCCATATGTTCTGTCTTCTCTTCAACTATCTTACCGACCTTATCATCAACAATTCTGCCAATGGTGTCCTCAAGATTTGGTGGCTAGGATAATTGTCTTGAACTCTCAGCAGTGTTTGAGACAGCGTCTTGAGCTTTGGATGGTGGATGAACCATAGCAAGAGCTAATGGTTGAGAAGATGTCTTAGCAGACTCAGCACCTTGCTTAAAATCACAAACCTCATCAGACTGCTCTGTCAGAGTTGGCTCAATAGTAGCAACAACAACGGCATCAGCTAAAGTAGTTGAAGGTTCAGAAGCAGGTTTTGAAAAGATTTCAACATTCAGCTCAGGGCCTTCTACAATTAATTCTTTCGTTGTATGTTCAGAGGATGAGGTTGAAGCTAAGGCAAAGGCATATTGTAGAATTGGCTCAGGGACATCCTTTTCCCAATGAATAGGATTAGGAATTTCCACATCACGGCTTGTTATTGGCAGACCCCAAAGATCCTTAAAGATCAAATATCTGACACGAGAGAGTCCACAGCTGCCTCTGAATTTTGGAGTTTTCTTTTTCTCTTCAGCAGTCAGGCCAGAAGTGGAGGCTTCTCTCGTGCAGTGAATCAAGTGGGATTGCCAGAAAGCCCCTGCATAGTTAGCCTCAGTGACCATATCAATTGGCAAATATTGAATGTAATCCATCTGTGAGTGGTCAAAGGGTTCAGAACTGAGATCTAGCATGATGTCTTCAACTACTGGCATCTTTCATTTGTGCCTTGGATGCTTCCGGTCCTTGTCCTTGTTTAGATCGATCATTGACAACCTAGGACAAATCTTGTAGGGCTTGACTCCAACATTTGTGGAAGTGGAGTTTTTTAACTAGGTTGGAGGGACAAACCATGCAGCTCTGTCTGCTCTGAAGTGGCTGAATTCCCATTTCAGAATCTCATACATGAGAATGTCCACAAACCGATCAACAGTAGCTCCATATACTCTTGGATGTTTGAAAGTCATCCATTTGGTTGTCTTGTCCATCACAAAAGGAATTTGCCTGAAGGATCTGGCTCTTTTCTCGAGAATACTCCCAAGATCCTTCTTGCTGGGATCAATATGCTAGTCAGATATTATAACTCTCTCTACTCCATCAGTGAATGGTTTAAGGGGTGGAAGTTTCACTAGATTGGGGTAGATTTTTCTGGCAGGGAATCTCTGTTGGGGAAGGTGGGTGAGGAGAGGTCCATGTTCATTAAACATTTGGGAAGGGAATGGGCCAGTTGGAGTGTGGGGTTCAGGGTTGACCCAGTATGGATAGATGTTGATGGGTTCATACTCATATTCAGCCAGGGGATACCACTTTGTCAGAATATGATCTGGTTCTTGTGGAATGGTGTGGAATAGAATTTTCCATTCTCTCTGTACTTTGGCCCAGTTTTTAGATTTACCAGTATAGAGACTGGAAGATGGAATTATGGGTGGAAACAAGGTTTTTAAAGGTTTAGGAAAGGGGGCTCCAAGGGTAACGCTATTGTCTATTTGTGTTAGTGGTGGGTGTGGTGATTGTCGCAGGGTAGGGACATAAACTGTTGGGAATTTGCGTATAAAACAAAATAATGCAGCGGAAAAAAATTCCCATCGAAGGATCCTTGCGAATGGTCATGATTCATGGTTAGAAGATTTACCTCTTGAAGCGATGAGAATTGATTGAAATCGTCTATCACGAACACCGCACGAACGGTGTCTCTAAGGTATCCACACGAGCAGATCCCGTGAACGTCCAACATCACGAACACGAAGCGTCTCTGCCTCATAGTGCTAGCTTCGAAAACCGAGACCTGCTGCTCATTGTCACTCTCTATGTGCGGCTAGGGTAAAAAACCGTGTAGGCACAATAGCTTAAGTGGTCTACTTATAGTAGCACCTCCTTAAGTGAGTTAGTGAGCAACGTTTGACCTAAGCCCCATGTACTATGCGCTAGGCCCAATAGAAGAGTCCAACTCTCCTTTTAATGCTTCTTTTGATCCGCTCTTATGTGTGTGACCCTATAGGTTCCCAAAACGTTAGTAGTAATATTAAATCCCATTTAATATTACAAACGATGTGGTATCTAGCAATACATCACTTGCTACCTAAGTAGTGAGAAAGTCGATGATTTGATGAAACCTTTACGTGACAAATATTCATGTGCATTATTATCCCTTTGTCCATATATCTATATTGAACACAAGACATAGAATGTGTCACCCTTGTATGGTTCAATATCATGTTCCACGATACCCGAGTAGACTTAACAACAAATGAGGTCAATATCTCATATTGACTCATTTCAAAGACGACCATGCATTTTACTGTCTCACTCTATCAAGGGGCCCACGAGATATTACTCCTGTTATGTAGGAGGGACAAATTCCATCTAGGTCACTCACATCCCCTCCGCATGGCTCGTGGTATGCCCAATGACCGTCTTTATAATCATCCTATTACAGATGACGTTTGACGATATTAAAGCACACGACTCCTCATGTAGGGATCGTAGCGATTTCAGGTCAAAGGATTGAATACACCATTGTCACTATGAGAACTACTTATGACACTCACATAACGCTCCATGTAGTGTTCTCATGGTGGGTCAATCCAGTACATCATTACTCTAATGTGTACCTATGTGGCGACTCGGTATCTCATATCCATGACCAGTGAGATATGGTCATTAGTCTGCACACATAATAGTCTCAATGTATTATTATTGTCCTTATTAATAAAATACTTGACTACGGATATTTAAGAATAGGATTTCATTGTTCAATAGTGTCTCACGATCAAGTCATATACTTGATATTCTATTAAACTGAAATTTCTATTCTAAGGACTTTATTATGTTTAAACAAGTAACACAATAAATGGAATGCCTCATATATATATATATATATATATATATATATATATATATATATATATATATATATATATATATATATATATATATATATATATATATATATATAATGGCAAGATACAAATGTAAGTCTAAGAAATACACTGGCCTCTAGGGCTTACACCAACAATCTCCCACTAGCACTAGAGCCAATCAGGCATAAATCTAATGCCCATCGATCTAGTGTGACCTTCATGCTTCTGTTGAGCAAGAGGTTTCGTAAGTGGGTCAACAATGTTATCAAGTGTTGGTACTTTGCATATTTTCACATCTCCTCTATCGATAATCTCTCGAATGAGATGGAAGCGTCTAAGTATATGTTTGGATCGTTGATGAGATCTAGGTTCCTTAGCTTGTGCAATGGCCCCATTGTTATCACAATAGAGATCAATGGGGTCCATAATACTAGGAATTGTACCAAGCTCAGCAATGAACTTCCTGATCTAAACAGTCTCCTTTGCTGCATTGGAGGCGGCAATATACTCAGCCTCTGTAGTAGAATCGGCGACTGTCTCTTGCTTTGAACTCTTCCAGCTCACCGCCCCGCCATTCAGGAAGAACACATAACCAGATTGCGATCTGGAATCATCCTTATCGGTTTGGAAGCTAGCATCGGTGTAACCTTTTACAGCAAGCTCTTCCTCGCCTCCATATACCAAGAACGAATCCTTAGTTCTTCTCAAGTACTTAAGGATGTTCTTGACAGCAGACCGGTGACTTTCACCAGGATCAGACTGGTACCTTCTCGTTATGCTTAAAGCATAAGATACATCTGGTCGAGTACATAACATGGCATACATGATAGATCCAATTGCGGATGCATATGGAATCTTACTCATGCGATCCCTTTCTTCTTGAGTGGAAGGGGATTGTGCCTTTGATAGGCATATACCATGTGACATAGGCAAGAGTCCTTTCTTGGATTCATGCATGTTAAAGCGTCTCAACACTTTGTCTATGTATGTACTCTGACTTAGGCCAAGCAATTTCAGCGATCTATCCCTATAGATCCTGATTCTCAATACATAGGTAGCTTCACCCAAATCTTTCATAGAGAAGCAATTCCCTAACCATGTCTTTACATTTTGTAGTGTAGGGATGTCATTTCCAATGAGTAATATGTCATCTACATATAACACCAGAAAAACAACAATGCTCCCACTAACCTTCTTGTAGACACAAGGTTCATCTTCATTTTTGATGAATCTGTACTGTCTTACAACATCATCAAAACGAAGGTTCCAACTTCTGGAAGCTTGCTTCAATCCATAGATTGATCGCTGCAATTTGCATACCTTTCCGGCATCCTCTGAAATGTCAAAGCCTTCAGGTCGTGTCATGTACACATCGTCAAGAAGCTTTCCATTAAGGAAAGCAGTTTTGACATCCATCTGCCATATCTCATAATCATGGTATGCAGCGATAGCAAGTAAGATCCGGACGGATTTAAGCATCGCAACAGGCGAAAAGGTCTCATCATAGTCGACACCATGAATTTGCTTGAAACCCTTAGCGACCAATCGTGCCTTAAAGGTGTGTACCTTACCATCCATGTCAGTTTTCTTTTTGAAAACCCACTTGCACCCTATGGGTTTTACCCCTTCAGGTGGCTCTACCAAGGTCCATACCTGGTTGGTGTACATGGAATCCATCTCAGATTTCATGGCCTCAAGCCACTTCTCAGATTCTGGGCCAGTGATGGCCTCCTGGTAAGTCACAGGCTCATCTTGATCCTTGAGCAATACATCACCTCGTGGAGTCATGAGAAATCCATATCTCTCAGGCTGGTGACGTATCCTATTAGACCTACGTTGTTCTTGTGCTATTGGAGCAGGTTGTTCCTCCACAGCATTTTGTGAAGGTCGCTCATGTTCTACCAATGGTAGGTCACTACTCTGTGATTCTTGAATTTCTTCAAGTTCTATCTTCCTCCCACTGATTCCTATGGAGATAAACTCCTTTTCTAGGAATACACCAGTCCGTGCGACAAACACTTTGCCTTCGGAAGGATTATAGAAATAGTACCCCTTGGTTTCTTTGGGATACCCCACAAAGAAGCATTTATCATATTTGGGATCAAGATTATTAGAAACTTGACGTTTTACATATGCTTCACAACCCCAAATCTTCATAAAAGACATGCTGGGTCGTCTACCAGTCCATATCTCATATGGTGTCTTTTCTACTGCTTTGGATGGAACACGGTTAAGTGTAAAAGCTGCTGTTAATAGAGCATGGCCCCAGAAAGAGTTTGGAAGGTTTGCATGAATCATCATAGACCGAACCATGTCCAACAAGGTTCGATTTCTCCTCTCAGAAACACCATTCCATTGTGGTGTTCCAGGTGGAGTGAGTTGAGATAAAATTCCACACTCTCTTAGATGATCATCAAACTCTAGGCTCAAATATTCACCACCTCGATCTGATCGAAGAGTTTTAATATTTTTACCAAGTTGGTTTTGTACCTCATTTTTGAATTCCTTGAACTTTTCAAAGGATTCCGATTTATGTTTCATAAGATACACAAATCCATATCTACTGAAATCATCAGTGAATGTGATGAAGTACTGAAAACCACCTCTAGCTAATGTGTTTAGGGGTCCACATACATCGCTATGTATAAGATCCAAAAGATCGCTAGCTCTTTCACCTTTTCCGGTGAATGGAGCTTTAGTCAACTTTCCCAATAAACAAGACTCACATATCTCATATGATTCATAATCAAATGAGTCCATCTTTATGGAGCTTCGAAATGCGCTTCTAATTTATATGGCCTAAACGACAATGCCAAAGATAAGACGGGTTCAACTCATTTGGTTTGAACCTCTTAGTATTTATGTTATAGATGGGCATTTCAAGATCAAGGACATAAAGCCCATTATTCATGTGTGCACTAGCATAGAAAATATCATCCAAATAAATAGAACAACTTTTGTTCTTTATTATAAAAGAAAAACCAATCTTGTCCAAACAAGAAACGGAAATGATATTCCTGCTAATTGCAGGCACAAAATAACAGTTCTCTAACTGAATAGTAAGCCCAGTGGGCAAAGTCAATACATAAGTCCCTACAGCTAAAGCAGCAACCTTTGCTCCATTTCCAACTCGTAGGTCGACTTCGCCCTTTGCCAATGGTCTACTCCTGTTTAGATCCTGCACATTTGTACAAATGTGAGAACCACATCCAGTATCTAATACCCATGATGCAGAAGTAGATAAATTGACTTCTATAACAAACACACCTGAAGTGGAAGTCTCACTTCCCTTCTTCTTCTTGATTTCTTCCAGGTATTTTGGGCAGTTCCTCTTCCAATGTCCGGTCCGACCACAATGGAAGCAATTGCCTTCCTTAGCCACACCACCCACAGGCTTCAAGCCAGAAGCACTGGGCTTGATCTTGTTGATGGCCTTGCCCTTGCCCTTGCCCTTGCCCTTTTGTTTGTGCGTGGGCTTCTTGGGCTGCTTCTTGCTATTTCCAGCCTGGACCATCAAAATGACCTTCCCCTTTCCTTTGTTAATATTTTGTTCAGCAGTTCTCAACATGCTCAACAATTCTGGTAAAGGTTTGTCAAGATCATTCATATTAAAGTTCATGACAAACTGACTATAGCTCTCAGGCAACGATTGCAGAACTAAGTCGGTGGCCAACTCTTGGCCTAAAGGAAATCCCAGTCTCTCGAGATTCTCAATGTACCCGATCATCTGGAGTACATGAGGACTCACAGGGCTTCCTTCTGCCAATTTACAGTGGAAAAGGGCTCTGGAAACTTTGAACCGCTCATGCCATGCTTGCTCTTGGTAGAGCAGCTTGAGGTGCACGATCATATCGTACGCCTCCATGGTCTCATGTTGCTTTTGCAGCTCAGAGGTCATGGTAGCAAGCATAAGACAGCCGACGTCTAAGGCGTCATCCTGATGCTTCTTATAAGCATCCCTGTCAGCCCTAGAAGCACTTGAAGCCGGTGGCTCCTCAGGAATAGGCTCCTCAAGAACATACAGCTTTTTCTCATGTTTGAGGACAATTCTCAAGTTTCTATACCAGTCCAAAAAATTTGTTCCGGATAGTTTGTCCTTCTCAAGGACGAATCGCAATGACAGGTTACTTGATGTGTTTGATGCCATGGTAATCTACAAAGATAAATATGCAAAATATAAGTATCATGCCATGAAGTTATTTAATAAGGTCTTTAATTAAATACGCCTCCCACTATTTTACTCAAAACAATGACCCTCATCATTGATTCGTAAAATCCTGTTGGAAGATTTTCTAGTGGGCCAAGATCCATATTTCACCTAGCTTACGACATGAGGCATTAGAGATAAAATGTTATGTCCTAGGAGAGTTAATAGACATGGACTGTGGAATGAAAGAAATAGTTCGACTAGAACAATCAATAATAGCATTGTTACGAGACAACCAGTCCATGCCCGAAATAATATCTAGACCACACATAGGTAAACATATCAAATCAACAATATAAGTCAGGTCTTGAAACAATAAGGGACATTGCAGGCAGACAGAAGAAGTAATCAATCTATCTTTAACAGGAGTAGAAACACACAAATCATATGACAGTTTAGTAACAGATAACTCTAATAATTGAGCACACTTAAATGAAATGAATGAATGTGTTGCTCCCGAATCAAATAATATGATAACATCATGATCTTTAATAAAGCCCTTACCTTGGATCAAACCGTCGGACTCCCTCACCTCCTCTCCTTGGATGGTAAAGACCCTTCCGTGGTTCAGTGATCTGGTTTGAGATTGTCCCCCTGACTTGCACATCCTAGCAAAATGTCCCATCTTCCCGCATTTGTGGCAAGTGGTTTGTGCCGCGGGGCACACACGATCTCCATGCTGCCACCCACACTTGTAACATGCACCCCCTTTCACCTTGAGCACCTTGAACCTGCTTACCCTTCGTGATTGTAGGCACAGGTCGTAGGCTCTTCTGGAGATTACCCCCGTTCCGCTTCTGACATGTAGTCTGTACAAAACTCAATAGTTTCTTCTGCAACATACCTTTCAACAATAGATGCTTCGAGACGGTGTGGATTCTTCATATATCCTTTCAAGATCTTCATGTATCACTCAACCGGGTACATCCACCTTAAATAAACGGGGTCTCACAATCTAATCTCCCTCACTAGATGAACAATCAAATGAATCATGATGTCAAAAAATGAAGGTGGAAAATACATCTCCAATTGGCACAAGATAATGACTGCCTCATTTTCCAAGTCATCCAACTTTTTAGTGTCAATGACCTTGCTACATATAGCATTGAAGAATAAGCATAACCTAGTAATGGCATGCATGAATTTTTTAGGCAAGATGTCACGAATGGCCACCGGTAGTAGTTGTTGCATCAAGACAGGACAATCATGAGACTTTAAGCCAACTACTTTGAGATCTTCCATTGAGACAAATCTTTTGATATTTGAAGAGTAACCCTGTGGCACTTTGACTCCCCGTAGACATTCACATAAACTTCTTTTCTCTTTTTTTGATAATGTATGACATGCTGGGGGCAAATAAGTCTTCTTATCCCCCACTTTATGTTGAGCTAACTGCTCTCGTATACCCATCGCAACTAGATCCAGACGAGCATTCACACCATCCTTTGTCTTGCCTTGAATGTTGAAAAGCATTCCGATTAAACTGTCACACACATTTTTCTCCACATGCATCATATCAATACAATGTCTTACATCAAGCTTGCACCAGTATGGAAGATCAAAGAAGATCGACCTCTTCTTCCATATGTTCTTCTCGGTAGCCTTCTTCTGGTTCTTCCCATAGATAACATTAGTGTTGTTCACCCTTTCATAAACTTGCTCTCCAGTCAAGGCCACCAGAGCAATTTCATTCTCCGGAAGTCCATTGAAAGCTTTTCTCAATCTACGATAAGGATGATTACATCGGAGAAATCTCCGATGCCCAATGTAAACTGTCTTCCTTCCATGTTGCAGTTGATGGTAACATGTGCCTTCTTCACATACTGGACATGCTTTATGCCCCTTAACAATATACCCACACAGGTTCCCGTATGCTGGAAAGTCATTGATGGTGCAAAATAACATGGCACGCAATCTGAATGTCTCACGGCAATACCCGTCGATCACATCAACGCCTTCATCCCACAACATTATCAAGTCTTCAATCAAGGGACTCAGATAAACATCAATATCATTTCCTGGCTATTTAGGACCCTAAATCATCATACTTAACATAATGTATTTGCGCTTCATGCACAACCAAGGAGACAGGTTGTAAATTACCAGGAGAATAGGCCATGAACTATGAATACTACTTAAGTTCCCATATGGATTCATTCCATCGGTAGCAAGTCCAAGCCTGAGGTTTCTGGGCTCATTGCCGAAATCCGGAAACAAACTATCAATTTTCTTCCATTGCAAAGAATCGGCCGGATGGCGAAGCTGTCCATCACACTTCCTCTCATCTGCATGCCATCTAATGTTCTTTGTGTCATTTACATTAGCAAACAATCGCTTGAACCACAGAATCACTGGAAGATACCATAACACCTTCGCATGAGGACCTTTGGTGACCACATCACAACTAGAATCACGATTGACACGCTGTCGCACACGGGTCAAAAAGAACGAGTGGTTTTAAAAACTGCAATTAGGGCGCGACAACTCGAGTATCGTCTCTCAAGGACTCTTGGATTGTTATTAACCTTCAAATCAGTTTTGGGGGGGTTGGTTGGATGATTCAATTAAGAAAATAGTTAAGAAAACAATGTAAATAAATGATTATCAATAAGCTAAAACGATTAATCTACTGTTCATGGTTTCCCAACTATCATTGGTTCATATAATTCCATGCCCTAGGATGATTCTAATCCCTTTTCGATTGTAGCAACAATTAACAAGCGAAATTGACACTACGAGATATATGTTCCTAATTCCCGAATTAAGCAAACAGGGTGAGGCTCTCGTGAATTAAGCAAACACGATTGAACACACGCGGATTAAGCAAACGCGATTAGGTATAGGAACATAGCTTCACCGAAATAAATCAACACGTATTTTATACAACCTGAATTAAGCAAACAAGACATATAGGATAGTATTGAAAGAGAATAGCAATAAGATTGGGAATTACAGAACCTCAAGTGGCGGCGGAAACCGATTACAGTAGATTAATCCAAGGGAATTAGTTCTCCATCAAATACATCATAAAAACCCTAGGAACTAATTCGTAGCCGTCAAAATGAAAAGGGAAAAGAAGTCCCTGCAATCTCCCCTAAAAAAACAATTTATAACCTTCAGAATCTGCGCCTGCTCGCGAGGAGAGTAGCCTTTCGCGAGGCGAATATTAAAAGTGGCGCGCATTCAAAATTGGGTTCTCGCGAGGCGAGATGGTGATTCGCGGGGCAAGACCGAAAGGTGACATTCTCTGGCACAGTCAGGCCTTCAGTTTCGCGTGGCGAGATAGTGATTCGCGAGGCGAGACAGAAAGGGTGACTATTGATGCTCAGGCTGGTCTCCAGGCTCGCGAGGCGAGTAGCTTCTCGCCAGGCGAAACTTTCAGACTTGCATTTTCCATTGTTTTCTTCATTCCCTTGACTCTAAGTGCTTCCCCTTTTAACCTGAAAACATGAGATAGCAGTGAATGCTTTATTTGACTCAAAAACTAACTAAAATGTCCTAAACTACTAAAGAAACTCAAAATGTTGCTTGAGGACAGTTAAATCCAAATTTGGGCTAAAACGAGATCAAACTCGAGTAGTTGGTGCCAAAAACCATGATCTTACTAGTTATAAAACTAGTCAACCAGAGGCTGATCAACGATCCTTCACTTTGTAGCATGATACCCCACACCTGGAGCACTCGTGCATCTCTTCAAACTCTTTCCTGTACAATATGCAGACATTGGGGCAAGCGTGTATTTTCTTATACTCCATACCCATCAGACACAATATCTTCTTCGCCTCATAGTTTCGAGATGGAAATGTGTTACCTTATGGAAGCATGTCTTTCAACAACTCAAGCAATTCGGTAAAGATTTTATTGCTCCACCCATTTCTCGCCTTCATATTGAACAATCTTAACACCGATGACAACCGTGTGAAATTAGTGCACCCCGGGTACAAAGCCACTTCCGCATCACTGCACAAAGTATCATACACATGTTCGCGCCGAAAAGACTCTTGCCCAACATCACGGATCATGTCCTCTAGTCCATCGTCCATATCCACGTCATCAAATTCCTCTCTATCCGACACCCTCGGCCTGTCTAACGATTCACCATGACATATTCATGTTGTATAACTCTTGCAAATCACCTCACAAATAAGATGATCACGTATCTCCTCAGCTTCTAGTCGTCTCTCATTCAAACAGTTAACACAAGGACAATAAAACCTTCCATTACCACTATCAAGAGCATTTGTTTTTGAAAACTGTAGAAAATCTTCCACTCCATTCTCATACTCATCACTTGTCCGTCTAGCATTCATCCAACCACGATCCATGACTAAAACCAATAACTTCGTACTTAGTCCAACATATTCATCAACCACTTCTTATGACAGGGTATGGCCCCATCCCATTCGGGAAGAAACTTTTTCAACATTCGGCTAACAATTAGTCCTTAACTCTCATGCTCATACTCGACGAAATTTCGACAGCATTTCCCTTCGGTCTCCGACGTACATGACTTGAACGCGATGACATCCACCACGATAAAGTATGCACCCGGTGAACGAAAGGAAATGTATCAATCCGAACTTTCATCAAGTATATAACATTAGAATCAATGAATAACTATTTTAACTGAATGAAGAAAAAGTTTTTCCCAAACTGTCCAACTTTGGACAATTCAAGATCCAATACAATGAGCGGTAAATTAAGCATGTACACGTGTGCTCATTAGTATTGCATCTCAAACGGGAAACTAAGGCTTTACTAATTATTATGGGTGACACGTTGTCGCACACGCGTTAAAAAGCCAGTGGTTTGTAAAAATATGTAGCTAGGGAGCGACAACTCGAGTATCGTCTCACAAGGACTCTTGGATTGTTATTCGCAGAAAAGTCAGTTTTGGGGGGATTGGTTGGATGATTCAATTAAGAAAACAGTTAAGAAAATAATGCAAATAAAGTGATTATCAAATAAGCTAAAAACGATCAATTTACCGCTTTCGGTTTCCCACTATCATTGATTCATATAATTCCAAGCCCTAAGCCGATTCTAATCCCTTTTCGATTGTAGCAACAATTAACAAGCGAAACTGGCACTACGAGATGTATGTTCCTAGTTCCCGAATTAAGCAAACGGGGTGAAGCGTTCGTGAATTAAGCAAACACGATTGAACACACGCGAATTAAGCAAACGCGATTATGTATAGGAACACACAATCATCGAAATAAATCAATACATATTCCATACAATCCTGAATTAAGAAAACAGAACATACAGAATAATATTGAAAGAGAGTAGCAATAAGTTTGGGAATTACAGAACCTCAAGTGGCAATGGAACCCGATTACAGCAGATGAATCCAAGGATATTAGTTCTCCATTACAAACGTAACATAAAACCCTAAAGTATAACGTAAACAGTGAAAACTAGATGCCATTGTGTCTGCTGCGTTCCTATTTATAAAGAGGCCGCGCGTCACGGCCGTGATGGCCGTCACGGCCAGGTCGTGACCGCTTCTGTCAAGGGCGCGCATTCAAATTCTGGTCTGTCATGGTCGTGATGCCTATCACGGCCAGGCCGTGATCAACTCTAGCTTCCTGGGTCTCCTCATCACGCCCGTGATGCTTATCACGGCTGGGTCGTGATCTTTTCTGACTTTCATGGGTAGCTCATCACGGCCGTGACCAGTGTCACGGCCTGGGCATGATGGCTTCTGCTTCAGGTGTCCTTCCCTTTTGCTCTTTTTATTAACCTGAGAACATGATCTAGCAGTGAATGCTTTATTTGACTCAAAAACTAACTAAAATGTCCTAAACTACTTAAGAAACTCAAAATGTTGCTTGAGGACAGTTAAATCCAAATCTGGGCTAAAACGAGATCGAAACTAAAATAATTAGTGCAAAAACCATGGTCTTACTAGTTATAAAACTAGTCAACCAGAGACTGATCAAAATACCCCAAACTTAAACGTTGCTTGTCCCCAAGAAAACTAAAACTCAAAAAGGACTCAAACTTGGCAAGCTTAAAGGATTTAATCAATTTCGCACAAATTTTATGCAATTACAACAAAACAATTTTTCTTCAATGTTTCCCCCCCTTTTGTAACAATGTAATCCCCACATTCATTTACTTTAAACAATTGAGAATTCCATCATTCATGCAATCATTAATCCAAGTTGAGGATCCAAGTTACACACAAAAGGGAGATCACCAATTTCAAACAATTGCCTTCCTCACAAGGGCATGTAGTATTTCACTCATTCGCTCAATTTGTCTAGGCTATCAACTTTTCACTCAAGTTCACATTTCAAGAGCACTTCCCATGAATTTGATTTTCATCTCAAACAAGGTTCCCACGAAAACATGCATGCAACATCAAAAGGTCTTTAAAGGTTGTAATGGGGCCTGGCTAAGGGTAGGATATTCAAAGGTACTAGGCTTAAGTCCCTAGGAACTAAGAGAGCATGAGCATTTTGACAAATTGAACTTCCACTCAAGTTCCTTTTTCCATTTTTCTTTATGCTTTTGGGTGACTACAACCTTTTTCTTCTAATACCCTTTTTGACATTTTTGCACTTTTCTCTTCTTCTTCTTTTTTTTTCTTTCTTTTTGCCTTTGGCTCCAACCTTTATTTTTTTTTCTTTTTCTCAATTCCAAACAATCATATCCTTGTAGCCACCCCAAACTTAGATTCCTGCAAACCTTGTCTTGCTAAGCATCCATGCTCTCCTAATCCTAAGATTGGGTTAACATGGTTTTTCAGATTTTTGGCTTATAACATAAGGTCATCAAGAAACAATAGGCTAATTAGGCTCAATGTGGCTAACTAGGGGACATGCATTAGGGACTGGTTCAATTTAGTCCAAGTAGCTAATTCAAAGAAAATTGCCTAAATCATCTGATGCAACACATAAACATGCAAACCATGAAGAGATTCAAGCAAATTCGGGAAAGTGCAACTTGAAAGTGATTAACACAATTAAGAACATGTTGGAGGCTCAAATCCTCACCTGGACAATTTTCGCAAATTGTTTGACCGAGATTCAATCCCTAGTGTGTGCATCCCTTCACCCCCAAACTTGTCATAAATCATGCAATCACGACAAAATATCTCAAAGTTCAATTTTCAATTTTTACATGGGGATCAATTTTCAATTTTAAAACCTAGGGGAAAATCATCAACAGTCAACACGTGTCATGCAATCCATCTATGCAAGAATTGATTAGAATCCAACAAGCTCACTAACACAAGACTCAACACACATACTCTTGATCTTCTCAAATTATTCAAGATCTAAATTCAAAAACAAATGAAGGAAAAGAAAAACACTAACTAACAAGAAAATGAAAATAAACTAAGGAGAAGGGTTAAGAAAACTCATTGAGGGGCTCCCGCCTGGATCCCATTGCTTGTAGCATAAGGCCCAAGTGATAGGCAAAGGACGGAAGCTCATTCCATGGTCCCATGACTTGCAGCCTTGATATGGAAGTGAACACTTGACAATCATGGTGACCTCGCCAAGTGCGGCGGACTTCTCACTCCCTCTTGGGTCAAAGGTGACCTCCTGGTCAACAAAGCCTTCCCAATAATAATGGGGTTCAACCTCTTGGACTGGCCATAGTGCCTTCATATTCAAGGATGCAAAATCCAGTCTCTCAGGAAGAGGCTTGAACTCCATCGCCGGCTGCTTCACAGTGGGAGGTGGCAAACGAGTAGAGAGGATTACTGGTGCTGCTTCAACTTCTGCACGATTTTCATTCGCTGCATTATCAAATCCATCACCTGCTATACATGCAGTAATCTCAGCACACACCACACAAAGGTCAGTGTTAGTACAGTCAGTACATATAGTACAATGGGAAGAATCAGAAAAGGCTTGAATGTCTGGAAATTCAACACAAAGTTCATCAACAATAATGTTCTTGACATTGTTATCAAAATCATGTTCAAAAGAAGTATTGTCAAGAACAACTATTTGTGAAACTGTGTGTTCTTCAAGGAGATGTTGAGTTGGCAGTGTAGCCGAGGTGGGGGCATTGTGACCAATTTGAGTGGCCAACTTCTGAAAACCTGCTTCTATCCTCCGTTGAGATTCAAGATTGTGTTCTATCATCCGTTGCACCAATTATTCCAGACTGAGTTGGGCTAGTGTAGGGTCAGGCTGATATTGGTGCTAGCTTATTGTCATTTGATGCACCAAAGAAGCTATCTCATCCAAGATGCCCTGTCCTCCACCATGTTGGCTAGAATAATCATTCACTCCCAACATGCCAAAATCACTACTAAACTCATAACCTCCAGCAAAGTTAGGATAATATATGCATGGTGGCTCATAATAAACATTAGGCATATAATTTTGCATATAATTATCCATACTAAGGTTCACAACCAAACCTAGTAGCCAAAACTAATTCAGCAATGAATTTTCTTTTATATATATATATATATATATTTATTTTCTGTTAATAACAACAAGAGTCCTCGACAACGGCGTTAATTTTGACACGCTATCGCACACGCGTCAAAAACCAAGTGGTTTGTAAAAATATGTAGCTAGGGAGCGACAACTCGAGTATCGTCTCATAAGGACTCTTGGATTGTTATTCGCAGAAAAGTCAGTTTTGGGGGGATTGGTTGGATGATTCAATTAATAAAACAGTTAAGAAAATAATGCAAATAAAGTGATTATCAAATAAGCTAAAAACGATCAATCTACTGCTTTCAGTTTCCCACTATCATTGATTCATATAATTCCAAGCCCTAAGCCGATTCTAATCCCTTTTCGATTGTAGCAACAATTAACAAGTGAAACTGGCACTATGAGATGTATGTTCCTAGTTCCCGAATTAAGAAAACGGGGTGAAGCACTCGTGAATTAATCAAACACGATTGAACACACGCGAATTAAGCAAACGCGATTATGTATAGGAACACACAATCATCGAAATAAATCAATACATATTCCATACAATCCTGAATTAAGCAAACAGAACATACAGAATAATATTGAAAGAGAGTAGCAATAAGTTTGGGAATTACAGAACCTCAAGTGGCAATGGAACCCGATTACAGCAGATCAATCCAAGGAGATTAGTTCTCCATTACAAACATAACATAAAACCCTAAAGTATAATGTAAACAGTGAAAACTAGATGCCATTCTGTGTCTGTTGTGTTCCTACTTATAAAGAGGTCGTGCGTCACGACCGTGATGGTCGTGATGGCCGTCACGGCCAGGCCGTGACCGCTTCTGTCAAGGGCGCGCATTCAAATTCTGGTCCGTCACGACCGTGATGCCTATCACGGCCACGCCGTGATCAACTCTGGCTTCCTGGGTCTCCTCATCACACCCGTGATGCTTATCACGGTTGGGCCGTGATCCTTTCTGACTTTCATGGGTAGCTCATCACGGTCGTGACCAGTGTCACGACCTGGGCGTGATGGCTTCTGCTTCAGGTGTCCTTCCCTTTTTGCTCTTTTTATTAACCTGAGAACATGAACTAGCAGTGAATGCTTTATTTGACTCAAAAACTAACTAAAATGTCCTAAACTACTTAAGAAACTCAAAATGTTGCTTGAGGACAGTTAAATCCAAATCTGTGCTAAAACGAGATCGAAACTCGAATAATTAGTGCAAAAACCATGGTCTTACTAGTTATAAAACTAGTCAACCAGAGGCTGATCAATGGGCGTATTCTCGGATCAAATAAATTTTCAAGCAAATACATTAAAACTCCAATGAAAGCTTTTCAGTCAAAACGATGGAAATCAAACCTTACTTTGTAATTTTCCAATGCAAAGCGGCTATCTGCTGGTATAACTCCTTTCTTGTATTTTCCTGTCAGCACACCACATGCAAGTGGACTCCAAGTGGTCAAACCCAAGCCATAGTTACAGGTTTGATTTGGATCTGAAAAAATAACATTGCCTCATCATAAACCAAATGACTTGACAAAACCCGTGAAAGTATAATCTTAAATGCTTCTCTCCATGAATCTCAACTCTCAATTTTCCAGCATCCATACACAAGATGATATAAAATACAAAATTTGTAAAACTACTATGGGCAAGAAGCTCTTACCTTTTGTATCCAAGGATTGTACCCCTCACGTAGAGTCTAAAATCAAAGCATGAAAAATACAGTGTTAGCTTATTTAAGACCAAAAGATCATATAAGAAAATGAGTAGCGAAGAGCTATGGCTATTCAGGCAGGAAGTAAAGAACATGAAGAAAAAAACTTAATCCATCAGGCCATCATATATATTCAATCAAAAACTATATATATATCCTTTATTCTCCTTAAGAAAACACAAAGTTTCCCTTCCTGCCATGTATTTTTGGTGCATATTGTAGTGATACCTGGGACTTCCTTTAATTAGACCATGTGGCATAAAAATAGAAATAATCCTCATTGAGCCATTTTATCAAGCACTTCGTGTGCATCACAGACCTTTTCAACAGCCAAGCATGTGATGTTAATCCTTCCCCAAAAAACATAATGAATCAAGGAAGCCTATACACATAATGTCAAGTATAAACAAACGTGTCACCAAGACCTGATTGATATTGATATATGGCTAGCTAACTCGTGAAAAACTTGATGCTTTACATGAGTTCTAGAAATGGAACAAAAGTAAAGCAAGGTAAAAAACACACGAGATAAATAACAGGTCGTGGCCGTGTTAGTTTATGGGTGTAATATGAAATTATTGAAGAGTTTAATAATTTATGGTTAAATCACCAACATAGTCATCAAGTTATTCTCAACGTTATTAGTTTTTACAAATTTGCATCAGCTGCAGAATTACAGATTCTAAGGGTATAACTGCATACAAAATGATCCATCCAAGAGGTATACATGAAAATGAATTGCAGAACAATTCCATTGTAAGAGTCTCGTGTTCTTGCATCTGTAATATGTGAATTGTGAGTACTGCAATGAGTGCAATCTGATAGTAACAAGCACATTATTCTAGGCCACAAACAAACAACACAATCTGCTAAAGAACATAAACTCAATCAAAATAATAATAATAATAAAAATAAAATTAATTATTAAATATAAACAATGTTATCTTCTCCATTTGAACCCGTGCATTAGCAAACCTCAAGCATTGCATCAAAGACATGAGGTGCAACTTCCACACTTGCACATTTTCCAATTTGCATAGATATATATCACTATATCCCCTAACGTTTGTACATGCATATAAAACATGAATAAGAAAAGTAAAACTATCTCCAACAACCCTCTAAACAAATCAATACCTTCTTTATAATGCCCAGACTCAATATACCCACAAATGATGGCAGTCCAAGAAACAACTTTTTTTCAGGAATATCACCAAACAACTTTTGTGCATCCTGCAAGTACCTGCATTTCGAATATAAACAAACAACACTAGTCTTAACAAACATGTCACAATCAAAACCAGTCATAACCAAGAGGGAACGAAGGTTTATACCCAGTTGGAATTGCAAGGCCTAGCACATGCCTTGAGAACAAAAGGGAAAGTGAAGTTATCTAGTCCCAAAGTCATGGTCTGACTCACTCACACTAATAAGAATCAAAGAAGGAAATGAGTGAGTTGGTTCTGTCTTCTCATCCCACAGAGAGAGACAAAGGAGTAACGAAGGATGGCGCAGTCGAAGAAAGCGAACATGGTTCACTCACCGCAGTCGAAGGAGGCGAACATGTAGTGTAGAGGAATTTAAAGATGGAGGTGGTGACTGGTAATGGAAGAGCAGAGCAAAAACAAAGGAAAAGTGCACGTGACAGATGGAGGGAATGAAAATAGAAACAAATAGTAGGGTTTTGTCAAATATTACACATCAATTGTCCAAAAATCGATGTGGTTAGTCATATTTCACATCGGTTCTCTAGTAACTGATGTAGAAACTTACGATTTAATTTAAAATTTCTTTTTTTTTTAATTTTTGACATCGATTATGTATAAACCGATGTGGTTAATATATATTAGACATCGGTTCAATAGGAACCGATGCGGAAAGATAAAAAATTTAAATTTTAAATTTTTTTGTTTTAATTTTATACGTCGGTTATTGATCAGCCTCTGGCTCATCTAGTTTTATGACCAGTATGACCATGGTTTTGTGCTAATTATACCTCGGTTTCGCCCAAATTAGACTTGCTTGTCTTCAAGCATCATTTTGAGTCTCTAAAGTAGTTTTAGGGTAATTTAGCTGATTTAGAGTCAAATAAAGCACTTACTGCTAACTCTTGTTTTCAGGTTAATGAAGAGAAGCAATTCTGAAGTATTCACCCCGCGAGAGTCTACTCGCCTCGCGAACCTGAAGACCGGCCTGAACAGCAGAATGTCATCCTCCCTGTCTCGCCCCGCGAACTACACCTCGCCTCCCGAACCTGAAGGCTGACTGTGCCAGAAAATGCAAACCTTTCTGTGTCGCCTCGCGAACCATGTCTCGCCTCGCGAGCCCGAAGACCAGAAGCCATCACGCCTAGGCCCTGATACTCATAACGGGCGTAATAAGAAGACTCTTCCATTCCTCGCCTCGCGAGCCATTATTCGCCTCGCGAGAAGACCAAACGTTGCAGATTTCTTCATAAGATTCGCCTCGCGAGTGAGTGTTCGCCTCGCGAGAGGGCGCAGATCCTGAAAGTTATAAATTGCTGTTCTGGGCAGAACTGATGATCTTCCCTTCTTCCTATCTTTTTCATAGTGCGACTGCGAATTAGGTTTAGTATTTTTGTGTTTCTTTTGTAATGGAGAACTAGTCTCCTTGATTGATCTACTGTAACCGGTTTGCACCGTCACTTGAGGTTCTGTAATTCCTGAACTCATTGCTATTCTCTTTCAATATTTGTTCTGTATGTTCTGTTTGCTTAATTTAGGATTATATAGAATATGTATTGATTCATTTCGATGATTGTGTGTTCCTAAACTTAATCGCGTTTGCTTAATTCACGTGTGTTCAATTCGTGTTTGCTTAATTCACGAAGGGCTTAATCCGTTTGTTTAATTCGGAATTAGGAACATATGTCTCGTAGCGTTGGTTTCGCTTGTTAATTGATGTTACAATCGAAAAGAGAGTAGAATCCGCTTAGGGCATGGAATTGTATGAACCAATGATAGTGGGAAACCGAGAACAGTAGGTTAATCGTTTTTAATTATTTGATAGTTATTTAGTTTGCATTGTTTTCTGCTTTGTTTTCTTTATTGAATTTCAAATCCAAAACCCCCAAAACTGACTTTTCTGTTAACAACAACCCCAAGAGTCCTTGTGAGACGATACTCGAGTTGTCGCTCCCTATCTACATATTTTTACAAACCGCTCGCTTTTTGACGCGTACACGACAGCGCGTCAAAATTGGCGCCGTTGTCGGGGACTCTTGTTGTTATTAACAGAAAAAAAAAATAATAATAAAATAATTTTTGCATTGCTGAATTAGTTATGGCTGTTTTGTCTGGTTACAAATCCTAGTACCTTCCCATGGATAATTATATGCAAAACTATATGCCTAATGTTGATTATGAGTCGTCATGCATATATTATCCTGACTTTTCTGGTTTAATACACTGGTTGCCAAGGTTTAGTGGTCTTGCAGGTGAGAATCCGCAGATGCATCTAAAAGAATTCCAGGTTGTTTGCTCTACACTTTTGAGACATGAAGGAATGACGGAAGACCACATCAAGATGAGAGCCTTACCTTTCTCACTTCAAGGTACTGCGAAGGATTGGTTGTATTGTCTTGAGCCAAATTCCGTTTCAACCTGTATTGATTTGAAGAAAGTCTTCCTTGAGAGATACTTTCCTGCCTTCAGAGCTGCATCAATCAGGCGAGAGATAATTGGTATTAGACAAGTCTATGAATCACCTCAACAACAACCGATGGCACCACCACAGAATCCTCCCCAAGTGACCACCTCTGCACCTTCCGGACCTTCACTAGAGGACATGATCAAGCAAATGGCTGACAACAATCTCCAGTTTCAACGGCAAGAAAATGCTAGTATCCATGCTTTGAATACACAGATTGGAGAGATTGGGCAGTTTCAGCAGTGAACGGATGCTAGCATTCATACCTTACAGGCAAAGATTGGACAACTTGCCACTTTGATGAATGCCATGCAGCAAGCTCAAGGATCAGAACCTGTGACTAAGGAAATTGAGAGGAAGAGATGTATGGAGGACATCCACTTCGCCATGCTAGAGGATGATGAAGAAATTCTGGAATTAGATGATTCCATTGGTTCCTATGCATGTGTTGAATGTGATGGGATGGATGAACTGTATGTTGAATTTCCGGACATTCAAGCTTTTTCTGATTCAATTTATTGTACTATATGTACTGACTGTACTAACACTAACCCTTGTCTGGTGTGTGCTGAGATTTCTGCATGTATAGCAGGTGATGGATTGGATAATGCAGTGAATGAAGAACGTACAGAAGTTGAAGCAGCACCGGAGACCCTCTCTACCTATTTGCCACCTCCCACTGTGGAACCACCAGCGATGGAGTTCAAGTCTCTAGATTTTGCACCCTTGGATATGAAGACACTATGGCCAGTCCAAGAGGTTGAACCCCAATTTTATTGGGAGGATTTTGTTGACTTTGTTGACCACGAGGTCAACTTTGACCCGAGAGGGAGTGAGAAGTTCGTCGCACTTGGCGAGGTCACCATGACTGTCAAGTGCTCAATCCCATATCAAGGCTGCAAGTTAGGGGACCATGGAATAAGCTTTCGTCCCTTGTCTATCACGTGGGCCTTATGCTACATGCCATGGGATCCGGGAGGATCATATTGCAATTTGAGCATTCCGTGGCCGCTGTATCACAGACAGTGGGATCCCGGTGGAACCACCTCCATGAGTTTCTCTAAACCCTCTTCTTTTTAATTGTCTTTTCCTTGCTTTGTTTTTGTTTTCTTTTCTTTTAGCTCTTGAATAATTTGATAAGATCAAGAGTTTTTGTTTGAGTCTTGTGTCGGTGAGCTTATTGGTTTTTGATTGAATTTTGCATAGATGGATTGCATGTTATGTGTTGATTGTTTTCCCCCTAGGTTTTGAAATTGAAAATTGATCCCCATGTGGAAAATTGAAAATAGAACTTTGAGATATTCTGTTATGATTGCATGATTTATGATAAGTTTGGGGTGATGGGGTGCACACACTAGGGATAGAATCTCGGTCAAACAATTTGTAAAAATGTCCAGGTAAGGATTTGAGCCTCCAACATGTTTTTAACTGTGTGAATCACTTTTGAGCTGCACTTTCCCGAATTTGCTTGAGTCTCTTCTTGGTTTGCATGTTTATGTGGTTGCATCAGATGATTTAGGCAATTTTCTTTGAATTAACTGCTTGGCCTGAAAAGAACCTTCCCTAATGCATGTTCCCTAGCCAGCCCCATTGAGCCTGATTAGCCTATTGTTTCTTGATGACCCTATGTTACAAGCCAAAAATCTGAAAAACCATGTTAACCCGATCTTAGGATTAGGAGAGCATGAAAGCTTAGCAAGAGAAGGTCTGTAACAAACTAAGTTTGGGGTGGCTACAAGGATGTGACATGTCATTCTGGGGTGAGAAAAAGAAAAAAATAATAATAAAAAGGTTGGAGCCAAAGGACAAAGAAAAAAAAAAGAGTGCAAAAATGTCAAAAAGGATATTAATAGAAAAGGCCGTAGTCACCCAAAGCATAAAGAAAAATGGAAAAAGGAACTCGAGTGGAATTCAATATGTATCGAAATGCTCATGCTCTCTTAGTTCCTAGGG
The DNA here is from genome assembly GCA_030762895.1 of Sophora flavescens. Classification (NCBI taxonomy): domain Eukaryota; kingdom Viridiplantae; phylum Streptophyta; class Magnoliopsida; order Fabales; family Fabaceae; genus Sophora; species Sophora flavescens. The sequence continues at coordinate 94,286,043 of CM061063.1, forward strand.
ACTTAAGCCTAGTACCTTTGTATATCCTACCCTTAGCCAGGCCCCATTACAACCTTAAAAGACCTTTTGATGTTGCATGCATGTTTTCGTGGGAACCTTGTCTGAGATGAAAATCAAATTTATGGGAAGTGCTCTTAAAAGTGAAATTGAGTGAAATGTTGTTAGCCTAGACAAAAATTGAGAGAATGAATGAAACACTAAATGCCCTTGTGAGGAAGGCGATTGTTTGAATTTGGTGATCTCCCTTTTGTGTGTAACTTGGATCCTCAACTTAGATTAATGATTGTATGAATGACGAAATTCTCAAATGTTTAGAGTAAAAGCATGTGGGGATTCCTTTGTTTGAAAGGGGAAAACATTGAAGGAAAATTGTTTTGTTTGCTTGAAATTTGTGCAAAAGTTGATTGAATCCTTTAAGCTTGCCAAGTCTGAGTCCTTTTTTGAGTTTTAGTTTGCTTGGGGACAAGCAAAGTTTAAGTTAGGGGTATTTTGATCAACCTCTGACTCATCTAGTTTTATGACTAGTATGACCATGGTTTTGTGCTAATTATACCTCGGTTTCGCCCAAATTAGACTTGATTGTCTTCAAGCATCATTTTAAGTCTCTAAAGTAGTTTTAGGGTAATTTAGCTGATTTAGAGTCAAATAAAGCACTTACTGCTAACTCTTGTTTTCAGGTTAATAAAGAGAATCAATTCTGAAGTATTTTCCCCGCGAGAGTCTACTCGCCTCGCGAACCTGAAGACCAGCCTGAACAGCAGAATGTCATCCTCCCTGTCTCGCCCCGCGAACTACACCTCGCCTCGCGAACCTGAAGGCTGATTGTGCCAGAAAATGCAAACCTTTCTATGTCGCCTCGCGAACCATGTCTCGCCTCGCGAGCCCGAAGATCAAAAGCCATCACGCCTAGGCCCTGATACTCATAACGGGCGTAATAAGAAGACTCTTCCATTCCTCGTCTCGCGAGCCATTATTCGCCTCGCGAGAAAACCAAACGTTGCATATTTCTTCACAAGATTTGCCTCGCGAGTGAGTGCTCACCTCGCGAGAGGGCGCAGATCCTGGAAGTTATAAATTGTTGTTCTGGGCAGAACTGATGATCTTCCCTTCTTCCTATCTTTTTCATAGTGCGGCTGCGAATTAGCTAGGTTTAGTATTTTTGTGTTTCTTTTGTAATGGAGAACTAGTCTCCTTGATTGATCTACTGTAACCGGTTTGCACCGCCACTTGAAGTTCTGTAATTCCTGAACTCATTGCTATTCTCTTTCAATATTTGTTCTGTATGTTCTGTTTGCTTAATTCAGGATTATATAGAATATGTATTGATTCATTTCGATGATTGTGTGTTCCTAAACTTAATCGTGTTTGCTTAATTCGCGTGTGTTCAATTCGTGTTTGCTTAATTCACGAAGGGCTTAATCCGTTTGCTTAATTCGGAATTAGGAACATATGTCTCGTAGCGTTGGTTTCGCTTGTTAATTGATGTTACAATCGAAAAGAGAGTAGAATCCGCTTAGGGCATGGAATTGTATGAACCAATGATAGTGGGAAACCGAGAACAGTAGGTTAATCGTTTTTAGCTATTTGATAGTTATTTAGTTTGCATTGTTTTCTGCTTTGTTTTCTTTATTGAATTTCAAATCCAAAACCCCAAAAACTGACTTTTCTGTTAACAACAACCCCAAGAGTCCTTGTGAGACGATACTCGAGTTGTCGCTCCCTATCACATATTTTTACAAACCGCTCGCTTTTTGACGTGTGCGCGACAGCGCGTCAGTTATAATACAACCGATGTGGTTAATCTATATATTAGACATCGGTTCTAAAAGAACCGATGTGGAGAGATAAAAATTTTAAATTTTAAATTTTTTTGTTTTAATTTTAGACATCCGTTAAAATACAACCGATGTGGAAAATATTCACACATCGGTTATTTATGAAACCGATGTGGAATCCTTTGCTTTTAATTTCAAAAATGTCATCGCCTCGTTTTGCACATCGGTTTTGTAGAATCTCCGATGTTAAAAGCATATTTTACACTGGTGATTATTAATATGGTATATAAATATATTTTCTAAAAATCGTTATCTTCACCAGGAAAAAGATCATAAATAAATCAAATAGATTGTCAAGAGAGAAGAAAAAATTTCATATGATTACCAAGATAATGGTAAGAGTTTAGCATTGATGTTTAAATAAATTACATTGAGAAATATTTAATTAGCTCGAAATATATTTGTAGCTTTGACAACATATATATAATATTAAATGTTTAGAGAAAATACCATATATAACAAGGCAGTGGATTAAGAAGTGGTTAGTGCTAATTTATAATTTTCCTTTGAAAAAAAAATCACTATAATATTAATTGATGTTAAGAGAAGTAGAATGCTAGGTATTGGGAAATATGTTAAATGTTAAAAATAATATGATAGATAAATATATTTTCTAAAAAATGAACTTTGACTTTGAAGGGAAAAGAGGAGAAATAAACCAAATAGATTTCAAAAGAGAATAAAAAGTAATATCAGATAAATATATTTTCTAAAAATGAATAACTTGTACGAAAAAGAGAGAAATAATTCAAATAGATTTTGAATATAAAAGAAACTAATACTTTGTGTTTAGTATTATTGTTTAAATTTATAACATTGAGAAATGATTAATAAGCGTGACATGCGGTTGTTGCTTTGGAAATATATATTTGCTATTAAATATTCAAAGAGGTACGATACTAAGGTAGTGGAAGAAAGATACATCTTTTTTATTTTGTTTATATACATCATCTTTTTAAAAAAAAATCATTAAATGTATTTCCAAATAAACATTTTTTTTAGAATAACAATATTCTTCCTTTATTTTTTTTCTCCACATGCAAACATTTTTTATATCTATATTATTTTATTACATAAATATTGTGATATTCCATGTGTGTCGCACATATAACACCTAGAGTGCATATTTACAAAACTATGAGTCATTGGTCGCACTGTCGCGCACGCGCCAAAAAGCGAGCGGGTTTATAAAACAGTAGTTTAGGAAGCGACAACTCGGATATCGTCTCACAAGGACTCTTGACTTGCTATTTACCACAAAAATCAGTTTTTGAAGGGGGGGGGGGGGGGGCGGGGTGAAATTCAATTGGAAAACAAAGCAATAACAGAGCAATAAAAACAGAGCAGTTTAAAAGATTATCAAATAGCTAAAGACGATTAATCTACTGTTCTCAATTTCCCAACTATCATTGGTTCATGTAAATTCCAAGCCCTAAGCAGATTCTAGTCCCCTCCCGGTTGTAGCAACAATTAACAAGCGAAATCGCTACTACGAGATATATGTTCCTATTCCCGAATTAAGCAAAGGGGGTTAAGCCCTTCATGAACTAAGCGAACACGAATTGAACACACGCGAATTAAGCAAACGCGATTCAATATAGGAACATAACATCACCGAAATAAATCAACACAACACTATACACTCCTGAATTAAGCAAACAGAAATATATAGCATAGTATTGAAAAGGGAAAAGCATACAAAACAGGAATTACATAACCTCAAGTGTAGTGGAAATCGATTACAGTAGACTAATCCAAGAAAATTAGTTCTCCATAAAAACGAAATACACCCAGAAAATATGTAAAAACAATGGAGAATCAAAAGTTGTTCTCTAATCTGCCCAGAACAGCCATTTATAGCATTCAGGAACTGCGCCTACTCGCGAGGCGAACCCTCACTCGCGAGGAGAATATTATGAAGAGTCTGCAACGTTTGGTCTTCTCGCGGGGCGAAGAACGGCTCGTGTGGCGAGGAATGGAAGAGTCATGGCTTCTGGTCTTCAGTCTCGCGAGGCGGGACTTGGATTCGCGAGGCGACACAGAAATCTTGCATTTTTCTGGAACAGTCAGTGTTCAGGGTCGCGAGGCGAGAAGAGGAGTCGCGGGGCGAACCAGAGAGGATGACATTCTACTGTTCAGGCTGGTTTCAGGCTCGCGAGGCGAATGGACACTCGCGGGGCGAACACCTCCAGGATTGAAATTTCCCTGTTTCTTTATTCCCTTAACTCATAAGTTAATCTGAAATCAATAAAATAGCCATAAGTGCTTTATTTGACTCAAAATTGGCTGAATTAACCTAAAACTACTTTAGAGACTCAAAACCTTGCTTGAGGACAATCTAATATAATTTGGGTGAAAATGAGATATAATTAGCACAAAACCCTGGTCATACTAGCCATAAAACTAGACGAGCCAGAGGCTTATCAAAATACCCCAAACTTAAACTTTGCTTGTCCCCAAGCAAACTACAACTCAAAAATCAAAAAGACTCAAGACATGGCAAGCTTAAGGGATTCAATCAACTTTGCACAAATTCAAGCAATTTCATCAAAACAGTTTTCTTCTATGTTCCCCCCTTTCAAACAAAGCAATCCCCACATGCATTCACTCTAAAAAATTGAGAATTTTATCATTCAAGCAATCATTAATCTAAGCAAGGGATCCAAGTTACACACAAGAGGGAGATCACCAAATTCAAACAACTGCCTTCCTCACAAGGGAGTTTAGTGTTTCACTCAATCGCTTAGTTTTTGTCAGGCAATCAACAATTCACTCAATTCACCTTTCAGAAGCACTTCCCATAAATTTGATTTTCATCTCCAAATGATTCCCACAGAAAACATGCATGCAACATCAAAAGGTCTTTTAAGGTTGTAATGGGGCCTGGCTAAGGGTAGGATATACAAGGGTACTAGGCTGAAGACCCTAGGAACTAAGAGAGCATGAGCTTTTTACACTTTGAATTTCCACTCAAGTTCCTTTTTTCATTTTTCATTTGCCTTGGGTGACTACAGCCTTTTCTTCTAATACTTTTATTTTTACACTTTTCTTTTTTTTTCTTTCTTTTTCTGCTTTTCTTTTCTTTTTTTTTTCTTTTTGTTTTTGGCTCCAACCTTTTTATTATATTTTTTTTTCTTTTTCTCAATCCAGAATGACATGTCACATCCTTGTAGCCACCCCAAACTTAGTTTCTTGCAACCATTCTCTTGCTAAGATTCCATGCTCTCCTAATCCTAAGATCGGGTTAACATGGGTTTTCAGATTTTTGAGCTCATAACATGAGGTTATCAAGAATTAACAAGCTAATTAGGCTCAAAGGGGCTAACTAGGGAACATGCATTAGGGGTGGTTATTTTAGGCCAAGTGGTTATTTACAAAGAAAATGCCTAAATCATTTGAAGCAAACACATAAACATGCAAACCATAAAGAGACTCAAGCAAATTCGGGAAAGTGCAACTCAAAAGTGATTCACGCAGTTAAAAACATGTTGGAGGCTCAAATCCTCACCTGGACATTTTTGCGAATTGTTTGACAGAGATTATATCCCTAGTGTGTGCATCCCTTCACCCCAAACTTATCATAAATCATGCCATCACAACAAAAGATCTCAAAGTTCAGTTTTCAAAAAAAAAATTCATGGGGATCACTTTTTTTCAACCTATTTTTCAACCTAGGGGGAATCATCACATAAATCATGCAAGCAATCTGTGCCAAATCAATCAAAACCAATCAAGCTCACCGACCAAAGACTCACACAATTTATTCAAGAGCTAAGAGAAACAAAACGAGACACAAAACAAAACTACAATTGGTTCCCTCCCCCACACTTAAAACATGCATTGTCCCCAATGAACAACATAGCTATAAAATCAGAGTGAGGTAAAGGAAAGGGTGCTCCCTGATCAAGTGACAGTGTAGGTGGGAGCTTCCAAGGAAAGCTCCTCAACATTAGCATCCGCAGGCACCGAACTCTCATGGAACGGCTTCAGCCTCTGCCCGTTAACCTTGAAGACCTTGTTGCTACCTGCACTTTTAATCTCTACTACACCATAAGGAAAAACATTAGTAACAACAAATGGGCCAATCCACTTGGACCTAAGTTTCCCAGCCATCATTTTCAGGCGGGAGTTAAACAGTAAGACCTGCTGGCCCACAGAAAATTCTTTCCTAGCAATCATCCTATCATGAAAATGTTTTGTTTTCTCTTTATAAATCCGGGAGCTTTCATAGGCTTCTAGCCTAAGCTCCTCAAGCTGCTGCAACTGGAGTTTCCTTTCAATACCAGCTTTTTTCATTTCCAAGTTACAGCACTTGACTGCCCAATATGCACGGTGCTCAACTTCCACAGGGAGATGACATGCCTTACCAAATACAAGCCTAAAGGGGGACATCCCTATTGGCATCTTGAAAGCGGTCCTATGAGCCCACAGTGCGTCTTCTAGACGGCGGCTCCAGTCCTTCCTATTTGGCTGCACCATTTTCTCTAAGATCTGCTTGATCTCCCTGTTTGATATCTCAGCCTGGCCATTGGTCTGGGGATGGTAAGTAGTGGAGACTCTATGCACAACTCTATATTTCCGGAGTAGAGCTTCCATGGTGCGGTTGCAGAAGTGAGTGCCCTGGTCACTAATGATAGCCCGAGGTGTGCCAAACCTGCAAAAAATATTGGACCTAACAAATTTTGAAATAACTTTAGCATCGTTAGTCCTAGTGAGGATAGCTTCCACTCACTTTGAAACATAGTCAACAGCCAAAAGAATATATAGAAAACCAAAAGACGCAGGGAAAGGACCCATAAAATCAATCCCCCACACATCAAAAACCTCACAAAAAAGCATGGGCTGCTGAGGCATTTCACTCCTACGAGTGATGGCAGGGCCTGCTGTTTGACATTCCGTACAAGTCCGGTAGACCTCATAGGCATCTCTAAAAATGGTGGGCCAGTAGAACCCAGAATCTAGGACTTTTCTTGCCGTCCTCTATGGTCCAAAGTGTCCCCCAACTTGAGAGGCATGAGAAAAGTGCAAGATGGACTCTGTCTCATAATCGGGGACACACCTCCGAATAGCCTGATCACTGCAAAACTTCCAAAGGTACGGATCATCCCACACATAGTACTTTGAATCACTCTTGAGTTTGTGGATATTGGATCTACTTGCACCTGCAGGAACAACACCAGCAACAAGATAGTTAACTATGTCAGCAAACCAAGGAGTCACCCCATGCAGATGTAGAAGTCGCTCATCAGGAAAATCATCCTGGATGGGAGAAGAATCCTCATCCCTTGCTATTCTAATCAAGTGATCAGCTACTAAATTTTCAGCTCCACTCTTGTCTTTTATCTCCACATTGAACTCTTGGAGCAAAAGCATCCACCGAATCAATCTTGGCTTCGCTTATGGTTTCTTTAACAGGTACTTCAGCGATGCATGGTCAGTGAAAACAATAACCTTGGAACCTAGCAAATATGACCTAAATTTATCAAGAGCAAATACAACAGCTAGCAGTTCCTTTTCAGTGGTGGTGTAATTTGATTCTGCAGCATCTAAAGTCCTGGAAGCATAATGAATGACATGGGCAGCCTTGCCCACCCTTTGTGCTAGGTCCGCTCCCACAGCATAATTAGAAGCATCACACATGAGCTCAAAAGGGAGGGTCCAGTCAGGGGGCTGGATGATGAGGGTAGAGGTCAATGCTCTTTTCAGGTAGTCAAATGCCTTCTTGCAGTTGTCATCAAAATGGAACATGGCATCATTCTTCAGCAGGTTTGACAAGGGAAGAGCTATCTTGTTGAAGTCCTTGATGAGGCGCTTGTAGAAACCTGCATGGCCAAGAAAAGAACGAATCTCACGAACGCAAGATGGATAAGGCAATGTAGAAATCACATCAATTTTTGCAGGATCTACTGAAATACCCTCTTTAGAAATGACATGACCCAAAACAATCCCCTGTTCTACCATAAAGTGACATTTTTCATAGTTGAAAACCAGATCAGTCTCAATGCATCTTTCTAGAATCAAACTCAGACTATGCAAACATGCATCAAATGAGGAACCATATACAGTGAAGTCATCCATGAACACTTCCATGCAATTTTCAATAAATTCAGTAAAAATACTAAGCATGCATCTTTGGAAAGTGCCAGGAACATTACAAAGGCCAAATGGCATCCTCCTATAGGCAAACGTGCCGAAGGGGCACGTGAAAGTGGTCTTTTCCTAATCCTCTGGGGAAATATGGATCTGGAAGTACCCGGAAAAGCCATCAAGAAAACAGTAATGAGATTTACCAGCCAGTCGTTCGAGCATCTGATCGATGAACGGCAAAGGAAAGTGATCCTTTCTGGTGACCTGGTTCAACTTCCTATAGATGAACGGCAAAGGAAAGTGATCCTTTCTGGTGACCTGGTTCAACTTCCTATAATCTATACAGACTCGCCAGCTATTCTGGACTCTAGTGGGTACAAGCTCATTATTATCATTTCTTACCACTGTGAGGCCGGACTTCTTGGGTACAACTTGCACTGGACTTACCCAAGTACTATCAGAGATGGGGTATATGATACCCGCCTGCAGAAGTTTAGTCACCTCTTTCTTCACCACATCCAGAATCAATGGATTGAGCCGCCTTTGGCCTGCCCAACTGGTTTAGCCCCATCCTCCAACAGAATTCTATGCATACATCTGGAGGGGCTAATTCCTGGGATGTCAGCCAAGGTCCACCCAATCGCCTTCTTGTGCTTCTTCAGAACCTCCAATAGTTTAGCTTCCTGGTCAGAGTCAAGTTTGGAAGAGATAATGACTGGAAGTTTTTCATTCGTCTCCAAGTAAGCATAATTCAGGTTCCCAGGAAGTGGCTTGAGCTCTAAGGAGGGTGGCTGCTCAATGGATGGTACATTTGGAGTATGCATGATGTCAAGAACTTCGGCTGAACAGACAGCTTCACCCACACTATCACCCCGCAAAGTTGAATCAAGAAACTCAGACAAACAAGACACACGGGTTAGTGTCGATGACAATCGATACATGAATATATATCATCAAAGCCAGAAATAAATGGAAAATCAGAAACAAGGTCCTCATGGGTGTCATCAATAATGTCAGAGAGCAACTCTAATTGGAAAACAGAGTGCTCTTCCAATGGATGTTTCATAGCATCAAATATGTTAAACTTTGCCACAATATCACCAAACTCCATAGACATGGTCCCATCATCAACATCAATCTTAGTCTTTGCCGTCTTCATGAACGGTCTGCCCAGGATTATTGGTGATCTACTTGAATTTGTCTCTCCTGCCATGTCTAGGATGTAGAAGTCAGCAGGGAAAATCAACTCATCAACTTGTACCAGTACATCTTCTACCATTCCCATGGGGCGGGCACTGGTCCTGTTGGCCAACTGGATAGTGAGATCTCAGATATCTTGCAAGGGACCAAGATCAAGGTTATTGAAAATAGAGGTGGGCATGACATTTATGGAGGCTCCCAAATCCAACATGCAATTTTCGAATCTGCTGTCCCCAATAGTGCATGGAATAGTAAAAGTGCCTGGATCCTTGCACTTCTGTGGTAGTGCCTGAGTGGGGGCTGAAACAGTAACTCTTTCTGGTGCGGGCTTAGACTGGATAAGAGCTGAAACATTTCTTCCCAAATTAACTCTCTCATTACTCTTCAACCTTCTATTGTTGGTGCATAAATCCTTCAGAAATTTAGCATACTTAGGAACCTGCTTGATCACATCTAGAAGGGGAATATTCACCGCCACCTTTCTGAACACATCTAAAATTTCCCTCTCCTTGTCTTCCCCACCAATCTTCTTATTTTTCTACACTCTGTGTGGGAAGGGGATCGGTGGTATGTACACTTTCTCAGCTTCAACAATAACAGAAGGTTCAGGAGTTACCTCAACAGTTTCTTCATCTTTTCCAGAGGCTGCCTCAACAACTTTTCCAGATCTCAGAGAAATGGCACTCACATTAGGATTGGAGACATTGGGATTTATCACTGTTTGTGCAGGTAGTTGGTTGATCTTTGAGCTTGCTGTATGTTATTTATGGATGTGGCAACCTGTCCAACCTGTGTCTCTAAATTTTGAATGCTAGCATCGGTTATTCTTTGAAACCGACCAATCTGTCCAACCTGTGTCTGCAAGGCTTGAATACTAGCATCCGTTCGCTGCTGAGACTGACCAATCTGCTGCTGAAAAAATGTAGTCATTTGTGCAGTCATTTGTGAAGTCATTTGCTTGAATATGTCCTCTAGGGAAGGTTCGGAAGGTGCAGAAATGGTCACTTGAGGAGGATTCTGTGGTGCTGCCATCGGTTGTTGTTGGGATGAGTTCCCATACCGAAGGTTAGGATGATTCCTCCAGTTGGGATGGTACCTATTTGTGGAGAGGTCGAGAGTGCTTTGTCTGGTTCTGATTATTGCCTTGATTGTAAGGATGGACTGCATAAGCTTGAGACAAATCAGTAACTGACCCTTCCTTCAGAATGGGGCATGCATCATACGGGTGCTCAGGAGAACTGCACGTGCCACACAACCTTGCAGGCTGAACCTTATACATTGCCAATTGCTTCACCAAAGAAGTGAGCTCATCCATTCTATTCTCAAGGGCCTGGATGGAAGAAGAGCTATGGACCTCATGCACACCCCTTGTCTCAACAGAATTTCTCCTTGTTGTAAACTGTTGGGAGTTCAGTGACATATTTTCAATCAATTGCTTGGCAGCAGCTGGAGTCTTGTCAACAAGTGCTCCCCCACTAGCAGCATCCAAAATATTTCTATCCATCGGTAGTAACCCTTCATAAAAGTACTGGATAAGAAGTTGCTCAGAAATCTGATGCTGAGGGCAACTGGATACCAACTGCTTGAATCTCTCCCAATATTCAGCCAATGACTCATTTCCTTGTCTCGATGCCACATATTTCCTTCCGATTGATGCAGCTCTGGAGGCAGGAAAATATTTCTCTAAGAAAACCTTCTTCAAATCGTTCCAGGTGGTAACAGAGTTTGGCTCAAGATATAACAGCCAATCCTTTGCAGCGCCCTGTAGTGAAAACGGGAAGGCTCTCAGCTTGATGTGATCCTCAGTTATTCCCTCTGGTCTCAACGGTGTCGAGCAGACAACCTGGAATTCCTTCAAATGCTTGTGTGGATCCTCACCTGCAAGACCACTAAACCTTGGCAACAAATGGATTAGACCAGATTTTAATTCAAAGGGAGTATCAGCACCAGAATATTCAATACACAAGCCATTATAATTAACATCAGAGGCAGCAAGCTGTCTTAATGTCCTTTGGTCACCCATATTATCAAAAACAGTTTCAGAATTAGAATCACTACTAGTGCTAGCCCGAATTGCTCTACGGCGTGTGTGTAGTGTTCTTTCAATTTCAGGATCAAAATCACACAAGTCAGGGCAAGTAGACTTAGTAGCCAGACCAATTCAAAACAAAAACGAAAATAAAGGAAAGAAAAAAAAATGCGAAAATAACAAACAAGAGTCCCCGGCAACGGCGCCAATTTTTGGTCGCGCTGTCGCGCACGCGCCAAAAAGCGAGCGGGTTTATAAAATTGTAGTTTAGAAAGCGACAACTTGAATATCGTCTCACAAGGACTCTTGACTTGTTATTTACCACAAAAATCAATTTTTTTGGGGAGGGTTTGGTTTGAAATTCAATTGGAAAACAAAGCAATAACAGAGCAATAAAAACAGAGCAGTTTAAAAGATTATCAAATAGCTAAAGACGATTAATCTACTGTTCTCGATTTCCCAACTATCATTGGTTCATGTAAATTCCAAGCCCTAAGCAGATTCTAGTCCCCTCCCGGTTGTAGCAACAATTAACAAGCAAAATCTCTACTACGAGATATATGTTCCTATTCCCGAATTAAGCAAACGGGGTTAAGCCCTTCATGAACTAAGCGAACACGAATTGAACACACGCGAATTAAGCAAACGCGATTCAATATAGGAACATAACATCACCGAAATAAATCAACACAACACTATACACTCCTGAATTAAGCAAACAGAAATATATAGCATAGTACTGAAAAGGGAAAAGCATACAAAACAGGAATTACATAACCTCAAGTGTAGTGGAAATCGATTACAGTAGACTAATCCAAGAAAATTAGTTCTCCATAAAAACGAAATACACCCAGAAAATATGTAAAAACAATGGAGAATCAAAAGTTGTTCTCTAATCTGCCCAGAACAGCCATTTATAGCATTCAGGAACTGCGCCTACTCGCGAGGCAAACCTTCACTAGCGAGGCGAATATTATGAAGAGTCTGCAATGTTTGGTCTTCTCGCAGGGCGAAAAATGGCTCGCGTGGCGAGGAATGGAAGAGTCATGGCTTCTGGTCTTCAGTCTCGCGAGGCGAGACTTGGATTCGCGAGGCAACACAGAAATCTTGCATTTTTCTGGAACAGTCAGTGTTCAGGGTCGCGAGGCGAGAAGAGGAGTCGCGGGGCGAACCAGAGAGGATGACATTCTACTATTCAGGTTGGTTTCAGGTTCGCGAGGCGAATGGACACTCACTGGGCGAACACCTCCAGGATTGAAATTTCCCTGTTTCTTTATTCCCTTAACTCAAAAGTTAACCTGAAATCAATAAAATAGCCATAAGTGCTTTATTTGACTCAAAACTGGCTGAATTAACCTAAAACTACTTTAGAGACTCAAAACCTTGCTTGAGGACAATCTAATCTAATTTGGGTGAAAATGAGATATAATTAGCACAAAACCCTGGTCATACTAGCCATAAAACTAGACGAGCCAGAGGCTTATCAGTCATTATCTTTATATCAATATCAATAATAGTTATTATGTAAATATCTGTTACACTTTGTGATTGTTGGTTAAGACAAAATATTTTTTTAACAATCTTTGATATATAATTTGTCCAAAAAAAATTGTGAAATCATCATTTACATATTTTTTTGATGAACTCCTAAAAAAATAGCAAATTTCCAGTGCATGACTTGGGTCGATAAACTAGTAAGAGTATAGTACTATCACTTGCATTAATACATATGCAAGTAGGATACTCATTGCTGCACTAGCAAATTAACAAATTTGTCACAGTTGTGCAATCTACCACCATTTATTTTTTTTTCTCTCACACACCTAACCTTTAATTTACTTTGTTCTAATAAATTATGAAAAAATACAAGTAGAGGAAGATAGAGATGAGCTACGTCAGCAGAGAATCTACACCCATGCAAATAACACTCTATAAATAAGAGAGTCAGCATAGGTAAACCACCAAATAAGAGATTCAACATCCATAGTTTTAATTATTTACTGTACTGGCCGAGGTGTGAAGCTCGGCCACCGAGCTTGAGCATCCGATCCGCCAAGAATGGAAAAGATAAGATTAAGTTGAGACTTATCCCATACCACCTTATCTGGTTATAAGAGATAAGTCTTATCGAATAAGGAGATGGTATATCTCGAAGTCGGTTTAAGGGATAAGAGATAAGAACCTAATCTCTAAGAGAACAAATAAGGGGACCCTATTATAAAGAGGGTAAGACCCCAAAAGAAAGACTCACTTTGGCTAAGAGTGAATAGAGAACTATGTTAGCTTTGATTCCCTTCGGGATACGTAGGACCAGAATATAACACATCATGTCAAGCCATAATCTAAAAGACCCTGGGTATTCATTCTTTATTATTAAGCTCGCCGATCAAAGACCGTCAAACTCAAACGTTGGCCGAGGTGTAAAGATCGGTCATCGAATCGTAGAAAAAAGGGGAAGAAGTTTTATTTAATAAATCTTGAAGTCTCCAAAAATGATTATAAGGCCAAGCTCGGCTTTGTCATGAAAACTTTTATGCTCTTTCGAGCTCAAAGCTTGGGAGGACTTGTGTACTGACCGAGGTGGCATGCTCGGCCGCCGAGCTCGGAAACCAAACTAATTAACTATAACACTTATCTAGAACTCAACTAACAACCTCATCTCAGATAAGGGATAATCCTTATCAGATAAGGAGGAGGTTGGAGTTTGGCTAAAGAGATAAGTGATAAGAAGAGATAAACCTGATCCTAAAAAGGAGGATCGGATGACTCCTCTATAAAAGGAGGAAGAACCCTAAGAGGAAGGGACTTTTCATAAACCTAGGTGAATCTCCCTTAAGTGTATTGGAGGAATCAGCTTAACCAAGAGACTACCAAAGAGTCCTTGCCCACTGGTATTCATCAGATACAAGACTAAGGGATTGAGATCACCGAATAGCCAAGGGTTGAACCTAGAACTACGTCTGGCTTTGATTCCCTTTGAGATACGTAGGACCGGAATACCATATTCTATCAAGCCATAATCTAAAACAATCCCCATTGTTCATTCTTGGTTTGACGTTCTACGGCGAGATTCCGGCAAGTCGTATTTCGGCAGGAACATTTGGCACCCACCGTGGGGCTAGGTAAAACTTTGCCCCAACCATATACTCAACCACCACCGGCGGCAGCAACAGAGAGCCGCTGGAGGCAGAGCCACAATAGGCCTCTATCTTTGAACTCTAACAAAGAGCTCGAAAAAGTACCTCCACCAAACTCTCACCTAAATAGGTCAAAGGCGTGAAGCTCCCTATCACTCCTGCCGGCCACAACCTCTCGGCCTCACTCCAGATCTCGTGATCTCTTCTCTTATGTGTTGCCTTCGCTTCAGAAAGGCGGATCCAAGCTCATGCCAAACCAGATCGCATGCCGCACTAGGCAGCATGCCTGATCTGCGAGGAGAGAACCTCCACTTCCACCTTGCGTTCAGCGACCACCACACACCATATCGGTGACATGAGGTCAACGCCTAGACCATCGGTTCCTTCCACCGTTGCTCACGATTATGCCGTCATCAGCAACCCAGGTCCATACCCCTACGCGACATTAAAACAGAAGGTAGAGAAAAGGGTGCACAGATATTCACCATTCTCAGAAGGCATGGAAATGTTGAAAAGGGATGATTGGGATTGTGTGAGTGGCAGAGTTGAATCATCAAGACATTATTGGGTCTGGATTTGTATATCACGAAGTATGCCAAGTGTTCGACGAAATTCCCAGGTGACATTGTTCCTTTATTTTTAGACTCGCATGACTTGGCATAAATCACTTTCTTCGGTGAAAATATTTCTTGATTTATAATGACAGGAAATAAGACAGATGCAATATAGAATGAACATAAAAGACTCTCTTGGCCCCAAAATAATTGTCTTAGCGCAAGGAATACCTCGCCCCAGACTGAAAAGCTTAGACATATGGGAAAAGATGAAATTGGAAGTGGAGCCTTAATGGAGGAATGAGTAGATCACGGGAAAAGAAAAGTGAAAGTTTTTTCTATAAAGGTTCCTGACGCGCAGTCGCGCACGCGTCAAAAAGCGAGCGGTTTGTAAAAATATGTAGATAGGGCGCGACAACTCGAGTATCGTCTCACAAGGACTCTTGGGTTACTATTAGCAGAAAATCAGTTTTGGGGGTTTTGGATTTGAAATTAAATTAAGAAAACAAAGCAGGGAACAATGCAAACTAAATAATTATCAAATAAGCTAAACGATCAACCTACTGCTTTCGGTTCCCCACCATCATTGGTTCATACAATTCCAAGCCCTAAGTGGATTCTAATCCCTTTTCGATTGTAACATCAATTAACAAGCGAAACCGACGCTACGAGACATATGTTCCTAATTCCCGAATTAAGCAAACGGGGTGAAGCGCTCGTGAATTAAGCAAACACGAATGAACACACGTGAATTAAGCAAACGCGATTAAGTATAGGAACACACAATCACCGAAACAAATCAATACCCATTCGATACAAACTGAATTAAGCAAACAGAGAATATAGAACGGTATTGAAAGAGAAAAGCAATGAAATCAGGAATTACAAAACCTCAAGCATCAATGGAACCCGATTACAGCAGATCAATCGAAGGAGACTAGTTCTCCATTACAAGGAAACACAAAAACGCTAAACCTAATTCGCAGTCGTACTATAATCAAAAGTCTGGATTTTTTTCTAATATGCCATAAACAGCAATTTATAAGCCCAGGATCTGCGCGCGCTCGCGAGGAGAGCATACTCTAACGACACGAATATTAATTATGGCGCGAGTTAAAATTGGGTTCTCGCGAGGCGAGACTTCAAGTTCTGGCCTGTCACGACCGTGACCTTCATCGCGGCCAAGCCGTGATTGTCTCTGTCCTTCAGGGTCTTCTCATCATGCCCGTGATGGGCATCACGGGCTGACCGTGATGCTTCCTGACATCCAGGCTCGTGAGGCGAGACATGGTTCTCGTGGCGAGATAGAGAGGATGGCATTTCTGGCACAGCAAGGCTTCAGGCTCGCGTGGCGAGTACCCTCTCACGAGGCGAATAATTCCAGAATTGCTTCTCTTTATTAACCTGAAAACAAGAAATAACAGTAAGTGCTTTATTTGACTCTAAATCAGCTAAATTACCCTAAAACTACTTTAGAGACTCAAAATGTTGCTTGAAGACAATCAAGTCTAATTTGGGCGAAAACGAGATCAAACTCGAATAAAACCTACGGTCTTACTAGTCAAAAACTAGCCGAGCCAGAAGCTGATCAAAATACCCCAAACTTGAACTTTGCTTGTCCCCAAGCAAACTAAAACTCAAAAAGGACTCAAACCTGGCAAGCTTAGAGGATTCAATCAATTCTGCACAAATTTCATGCAGTTTCAACAAAACAATTTTTCTTCAATGTTTCCCCCCTCTGTAACAATGTAACCCCCACATTCATTTACTTTAAAACATTGAGAATTCCATCATTCATACAATCATTAATCTAAGTTGAGGATCCAAGTTACACACAAAAGGGAGATCACCAATTTCAAACAATCGCCTTCCTCACAAAGGGCATGTAATATTTCACTCATTCGCTCACTTTGTCTAGGCTATCAACATTTCACTCAAGTTCACATTTCAAGAGCACTTCCCATGAATTTTATTTTCATCTCAGACAGGGTTCCCACGCAAACATGCATGCAACATCAAAAGGTCTTTTAAGGTTGCAGTGGGGCCTAGCTAAAGGTGGGATATTCGAAGGTACTAGGCTTAAGTCCCTAGGAACTAAGAGAGCATGAGCATTTTGATAAATTGAAATTCCACTCAAGTTCCTTTTTCCATTTTTCTTTTTGCCTTGGGCGACTACAGCCTTTTTCTTCTAATACCCTTTTTTGACATTTTTGCACTTTTCTCTTCTTCTTTTTTTCTTTTTCCTTTGGCTCCAGCCTTTATTTTTTTTATTTTTCTCAATCCCAAGCAACACATCATATCCTTGTAGCCACCCCAAACTTAGTTTCTTGCAACCCTTCTCTTGATGGGCTTCCATGCTTTCCTAATCCTAAGATCGGGTTAACATGGTTTTTCCAGATTTTGGCTTATAACATGAGGTTATCAAGAACAACAGGCTAATCAGGCTCAATGGGGCTAACTAGGGAACATGCATTAGGGATGGTTCAATTTAGGTCAAGTAGCAAATTCAAAGAAAATCTGCCTAAATCATCTGATGCAATCACATAAGCACGCAAACCAAGAAGAAATTCAAGCAAATTCGGGAAAGTGCAACTTGAAAGTGATTCACACAATTAAAAACATGTTGGAGGCTCAAATCCTCACCTGGAAATTTTTTCACAAATTGTTTGGCCGAGATTCAATCCCTAGTGTGTGCACCCCTTCACCCCAAACTTATCATAAATCATGCAATCATAACAGAATATCTCAAAGTTCAGTTTTCAATTTTTCACATGGGGATCACATTTCAGTTTCAAAACCTAGGGCGAAAATCATCTACAGTCAACACATGTCATGCAATCAACCTATGCAAAATTCAATCAAATTCCAGCACGCTTGCCGACACAAGACTCAACACACAAACTCTTGATCTTCTCAAATTATTCAAGAGCTACAAGAAAACAAAACAAAAAAAAAAAGCAAAGATAATTAAAAAGGTGAGAGTTTAGAAAAACTCATGTAGGTGGTTCCACCGGGATCCCACTGTCTGTGATACAGCGGCCACGGAATGCTCAAAGTGTGATATGATCCTCCCGGATCCCATGGCATGAAGCATAAGTATGGGAGTGAGTGCCTGATAATCATGGTAACTCCGCCAAGTACGGCGGACTTCTCACTCCCTCTTGGGTCAAAGTTGACCTCCTGGTCAACAAAGTCCTCCCAATAAAAATGGGGTTCATCCTCCTGGACTGGCCATAGTGTCTTCATAGTTAAAGACTCAAAGTCTAACTTCTCAGGCAGAGGCTTGAACTCCATCACCGGTTGTTCCACAGTGGGAGGTGACAAACAGGTGTCGAGGGTCTCTGGTGCTGCTTCAACTTCTGGACGATCTTCATTCACTGCGCTGACAAATCCATCACCTGCTATACATGCAGAAATCTCAGCACACATCACACAAGGGTTAGTGTTAGTACATATAGTACAACAAACTGAATCAGAAAAGGCTTGAATGTCTGGAAATTCAACACACAGTTCATCCATCCTAACACATTCAACACATGCATATGAATTAATAGAATCATCTAATTCCAAAGGTTCTTCATCATCCTCAAGCATGGTGAAGCAGATGTCCTCCTGATCCTCATTTTCCATGTTTCTTGGCCGAACAGGGCCCTCAAGATCATATGTCTCATGTTCCATATGGACGTTTCGCTCCTCATACCCTAAAGAGAATGAGCTTTCAACACATGCTGCACAAGAAGCAAATTCATTACAATCAACACATGAAGTATAATAGATAGAATCGGGGAAGGTGTGAATATCTGGAGATTCAACACACAGTTCATCAATAGAAGTATTCTTGACATCATTATCTTTTTTTTCTGTTAATAACAACAAGAGTCCCCGGCAACGGCGCCAATTTTGACGCGCTGTCGCGCACGCGTCAAAAAGCGAGCGGTTTGTAAAAATATGTAGATAGGGCGAGACAACTCGAGTATCGTCTCACAAGGACTCTTGGTTTACTATTAGCAGAAAATCAGTTTTGGGGGTTTTGGATTTGAAATTAAATTAAGAAAACAAAGCAGAGAACAATGCAAACTAAATAATTATCAAATAAGCTAAACGATCAACCTACTGCTTTCGGTTCCCCACTATCATTGGTTCATACAATTCCAAGTCCTAAGCAGATTCTAATCCCTTTTCAATTGTAACATCAATTAACAAACGAAACCGACGCTACGAGAAATAAGTTCCTAATTCCCGAATTAAACAAACAGGGTGAAGCACTCGTGAATTAAGCAAACACGAATGAACACACGCGAATTAAGCAAACGCGATTAACTATAAGAACACACAATCATCGAAACAAATCAATACCCATTCGATACAAACTGAAATAAGCAAACAGAGAATATATAACGGTATTGAAAGAGAAAAGCAATGAAATCAGGAATTACAAAACCTCAAACATCAATGGAACCCGATTACAGCAGATCAATCGAAGGAGACTAGTTCTCCATTACAAGGAAACACAAAAACGCTAAACCTAATTCGTAGCCGCACTATAATCAAAAGTCGGGATTTTTTTCTTATCTTCCCTAAACAGCAATTTATAAGCCCAGGATCTGCGCGCGCTCGCGAGGCGAGCATACTCTCGCGATGCGAATATTAATTATGGCGCGAGTTCAAATTTGGTTCTCGCGAGGCGAGAGAGCAGTTCGCGAGGCGAGACTTCAAGTTCTGGCCTGTCACGGCCGTGACCTTCATCACGGCCAAGCCGTGATGGTCTCTGTCCTTTAGGGTCTTCTCATCATGCCCGTGATGGGCATCACGGGCTGACCGTGATGCTTCCTGACTTCCAGGCTCGCGAGGCGAGACATGGTTCGCGTGGCGAGACAGAGAGGATGGCATTTCTGGCACAGCAAGGCTTCAAGCTCGCGTGGCGAGTACCCTCTCGCGAGGCAAATAATTCCAGAATTGCTTCTCTTTATTAACCTGAAAACAAGAAATAGCAGTAAGTGCATTATTTGACTCAAAATCAGCTGAATTACCCTAAAACTACTTTAGAGACTCAAAATGTTTCTTCAAGACAACCAAGTCTAATTTGGTCGAAAACGAGATCAAACTCGAATAAAACCTACGGTCTTACTAGTCAAAAACTAGCCGAGCCAGAGGCTGATCAAAATACCCTAAACTTGAACTTTGCTTGTCCCCAAGCAAACTAAAACTCAAAAAGGACTCAAACCTGGCAAGCTTAGAGGATTCAATCAATTCTGCACAAATTTCATGCAGTTTCAACAAAAGAATTTTTCTTCAATGTCCCCCCCCCCCCCCCTCTATAACAATGTAACCCCCACATTCATTTACTTTAAAACATTGAGAATTCCATCATTCATACAATCATTAATCTAAGTTGAGGATCCAAGTTACACACAAAATGGAGATCACCAATTTCAAACAATCGCCTTCCTCAAAAAGGGCATGTAATATTTCACTCATTCGCTCACTTTGTCTAGGCTATCAACATTTCGCTCAAGTTCACATTTCAAGAGCACTTCCCATGAATTTTATATTCATCTCAGACAGGGTTCCCACGCAAACATGCATGCAACATCAAAAGGTCTTTTAAGGTTGTAGTGCGGCCTGGCTAAAGGTGGGATATTCGAAGGTACTAGGCTTAAGTCCCTAGGAACTAAGAGAGCATGAGCATTTTGATAAATTGAAATTCCACTCAAGTTCCTTTTTCCATTTTTCTTTTTGCCTTGGGCGACTACAGCCTTTTTCTTCTAATACCATTTTTTGACATTTTTACACTTTTCTCTTCTTCTTTTTTACTTTTTCCTTTGGCTCCAGCCTTTATTTTTTTTATTTTTCTCAATCCCAAACAACACATCATATCCTTGTAGCCACCCCAAACTTAGTTTTTTGCAACCCTTCTCTTGCTGGGCTTCCATGCTCTCCTAATCCTAAGATCGGGTTAACATGGTTTTTCCAGATTTTGGCTTATAACATGAGGTTATCAAGATCAACAGGCTAATCAGGCTCAATGGGTCTAACTAGGGAACATGCATTAGGGATGGTTCAATTTAGGCCAAGTAGCTAATTCAAAGAAAATCTGCCTAAATCATCTGATGCAATCACATAAGCATGCAAACCAAGAAGAAATTCAAGCAAATTCGGGAAAGTGCAACTTGAAAGTGATTCACACAATTAAAAACATGTTGGAGGCTCAAATCCTCACCTGGACATTTTTTCGCAAATTGTTTGACCGAGATTCAATCCCTAGTGTGTGCACCCATTCACCCCAAACTTATCATAAATCATGCAATCATAACAGAATATCTCAAAGTTCAGTTTTCAATTTTTCACATGGGGATCAAATTTCAGTTTCAAAACCTAGGGGGAAAATCATCTACAGTCAACACATGTCATGCAATCAACCTATGCAAAATTCAATCAAATTCCAGCACGCTTGCCGACACAAGACTCAACACACAAACTCTTGATCTTCTCAAATTATTCAAGAGCTAAAAGAAAACAAAACAAAAAAAAGCAAAGATAATTAAAAAGGTGAGAGTTTAGAAAAACTCGTGGAGGTGGTTCCACCGGGATCCCACTGTCTGTGATACAGCGGCCACGGAATGCTCAAAGTGCGATATGATCCTCCCGGATCCCATGGCATGAAGCATAAGTATGGGAGTGAGCGCCTGATAATCATGGTAACTCCGCCAAGTACGACGGACTTCTCACTCCCTCTTGGGTCAAAGTTGACCTCCTGGTCAACAAAGTCCTCCCAATAAAAATGGTGTTCATCCTCCTGGACTGGCCATATTGTCTTCATAGTTAAAGACTCAAAGTCTAACTTCTCAGGCAGAGGCTTGAACTCCATCACCGGTTGTTCCACAGTGGGAGGTGACAAACAGGTGTCGAGGGTCTCTGGTGCTGCTTCAACTTCTGCACAATCTTCATTCACTGTGCTGACAAATCCATCACCTGCTATACATGCAGAAATCTCAGCACACATCACACAAGGGTTAGTGTTAGTACATATAGTACAACAAACTGAATCAGAAAAGGCTTGAATGTCTGGAAATTCAACACACAGTTCATCCATCCTATCACATTCAACACATGCATATGAATTAATAGAATCATCTAATTCCAAAGGTTCTTCATCATCCTCAAGCATGGTGAAGCAGATGTCCTCCTGATCCTCATTTTCCATGTTTCTTGGCCGAACAGGGCCCTCAACATCATATGTCTCATGTTCCATATGGACATTTTGCTCCTCATACCCTAAAGAGAATGAGGTTTCAACACATGCTGCACAAGAAGCAAATTCATTACAATCAACACATGAAGTATAATAGATAGAATCGGGGAAGGGGTGAATATCTGGAGATTCAACACACAGTTCATCAATAGAAGTATTCTTGACATCATTATCTTTTTTTTTCCTGTTAATAACAACAAGAGTCCCCGGCAACGGCGTCAATTTTGACGCGCTGTCGCGCACGCGACAAAAAGTGAGCGGTTTGTAAAAATATGTAGATAGGGCGCGACAACTCGAGTATCGTCTCACAAGGACTCTTGGGTTACTATTAGCAGAAAATCAGTTTTGGGGGTTTTGGATTTGAAATTAAATTAAGAAAACAAAGCAGAGAACAATGCAAACTAAATAATTATCAAATAAGCTAAACGATCAACCTACTGCTTTCGGTTCCCCACTATCATTGGTTCATACAATTCCAAGTCCGAAGCGGATTCTATTCCCTTTTCGATTGTAACATCAATTAACAAGCGAAACCGACGCTACGAGACATATGTTCCTAATTCCCGAATTAAGCAAACGGGGTGAAGCGCTCGTGAATTAAGCAAACACGAATTAAGCAAACGCGATTAAGTATAGGAACACACAATCATCGAAACAAATCAATACCCATTCGATACAAATTGAATTAAGCAAACAGAGAATATAGAACGGTATTGAAAGAGAAAAGCAATGAAATCAGGAATTACAAAACCTCAAGCATCAATGGAACCCGATTACAGCAGATCAATCGAAGGAGACTAGTTCTCCATTTCAAGGAAACACAAAAACGCTAAACCTAATTCGCAGCCGTACTATAATCAAAAGTCGGGATTTTTTTCTTATCTTCCCTAAACAGCAATTTATAAGCCCAGGATCTGCGTGCGCTCGCGAGGCGAGCATACTCTCGCAACGCGAATATTAATTATGGCGCGAGTTCAAATTTGGTTCTCGCGAGGCGAGAGAGCAGTTCGCGAGGCGAGAGTTCAAGTTCTGGCCTGTCACGGCCGTGACCTTCATCACGGCCAAGTCGTGATGGTCTCTGTCCTTTAGGGTCTTCTCATCATGCCCGTGATGGGCATCACTGGCTGACCGTGATGCTTCCTGACTTCCAGGCTCGCCAAGCGAGACATGGTTCGCGTGGCGAGACAGAGAGGATGGCATTTCTGGCACAACAAGGCTTCAAGCTCGAGTGGCGAGTACCCTCTCGCGAGGCAAATAATTCTAGAATTGCTTCTCTTTATTAACCTGAAAACAAGAAATAACAGTAAGTGATTTATTTGACTTTAAATCAGCTGAATTACCCTAAAACTACTTTAGAGACTCAAAATGTTTCTTGAAGACAATCAAGTCTAATTTGGGCGAAAACGAGATCACACTCGAATAAAACCTATGGTCTTACTAGTCAAAAACTAGCCGAGCCAGAGGCTGATCAAAATACCCCAAACTTGTACTTTGCTTGTCCCCAAGCAAACTAAAACTCAAAAAGGACTCAAACCTGGCAAGCTTAGAGGATTCAATCAATTCTGTACAAATTTCATGCAGTTTCAACAAAACAATTTTTCTTCAATGTTTCCCCCCCTCTTTAACAATGTCACCCCCACATTCATTTACTTTAAAACATTGAGAATTCCATCATTCATACAATCATTAATCTAAGTTGAGGATCCAAGTTACACACAAAAGGGAGATCACCAATTTCAAACAATCGCCTTCCTCACAAAGGGCATGTAATATTTCACTCATTCGCTCACTTTGTCTAGGCTATCAACATTTCACTCAAGTTCACATTTCAAGAGCACTTCCCATGAATTTTATTATCATCTCAGACAGGGTTCCCACGCAAACATGCATGCAACATCGAAAGGTCTTTTAAGGTTGTAGTGGGGCCTGGCTAAAGGTGGGATATTCGAAGGCACTAGGCTTAAGTCCCTAGGAACTAAGAGAGCATGAGCATTTTGATAAATTGAAATTCCACTCAAGTTCCTTTTTCCATTTTTCTTTTTGCCTTGGGTGACTACAGCCTTTTTCTTCTAATACCCTATTTCGACATTTTTGCACTTTTCTCTTCTGTTTTTTTTTCTTTTGCCTTTGGCTCCAGCCTTTATTTTTTTTCTTTTTCTCAATCCCAAACAACACATCATATCCTTGTTGCCACACCAAACTTAGTTTCTTGCAACCCTTCTCTTGCTGGGCTTCCATGCTCTCCTAATCCTAAGATCGGGTTAACATGGTTTTTCCAGATTTTGGCTTATAACATGAGGTTATCAAGAACAACAGGCTAATCAGGCTCAATGGGGCTAACTAGGGAACATGAATTAGGGATGGTTCAATTTAGGCCAAGTAGCTAATTCAAAGAAAATCAGCCTAAATCATCTTATGCAATCACATAAGCATGCAAACCAAGAAGAAATTCAAGCAAATTCGGGAAAGTGCAACTTGAAAGTGATTCACACAATTAAAAACATGTTGGATGTTCAATTCCTCACCTGGACATTTTTCTCAAATTGTTTGACCGAGATTCAATCCCTAGTGTGTGCACCCCTTCACCCCAAACTTATCATAAATCATGCAATCATAGCAGAATATCTCAAAATTCAGTTTTCAATTTTTCACACAGGGATCAAATTTCAGTTTCAAAACCTAGGGGGAAAATCATCTACAGTCAACACATGTCATGCAATCAACCTATGCAAAATTCAATCAAATTCTAGCACGGTTGCCGACACAAGACTCAACACACAAACTCTTGATCTTCTCAAATTATTCAAGAGCTAAAAGAAAACAAAACAAAAAAAAAGCAAAGATAATTAAAAAGGTGAGAGTGTAGAAAAACTCATGGAGGTGGTTCCACCGGGATCCCACTGTCTGTGATACAGCGGCCACGGAATGCTCAAAGTGCGATATGATCCTCCCGGATCCCATGGCATGAAGCATAAGTATGGGAGTCAGCGCCTGATAATTGTGGTAACTCCGCCAAGTGCGACGGACTTCTCACTCCCTCTTGGGTCAAAGTTGACCTCCTGGTCAACAAAGTCCTCCCAATAAAAATGGGGTTCATCCTCCTTGACTGGCCATAGTGTCTTCATAGTTAAAGACTCAAAGTCTAACTTCTCAGGCAGAGGCTTGAACTCCATCACCGGTTGTTCCACAGTGGGAGGTGACAAACAGGTGTCGAGGGTCTCTGGTGCTGCTTCAACTTCTGGACGATCTTCATTCATTGCGCTGACAAATCCATCACCTGCTATACATGCAGAAATCTCAGCACACATCACACAAGGGTTAGTGTTAGTACATATAGTACAACAAACTGAATCAGAAAAGGCTTGAATGTCTGGAAATTCAACACACAGATCATCCATCCTATTACATTCAACACATGCATATGAATTAATAGAATCATCTAATTCCAAAGGTTCTTCATCATCCTCAAGCATGGTGAAGCAGATGTCCTCCTGATCCTCATTTTCCATGTTTCTTGGCCGAACAGGGCCCTCAACATCATATGTCTCATGTTCCATATGGACGTTTTGCTCCTCATACACTAAAGAGAATGAGCTTTCAACATATGTTGCACAAGAAGCAAATTCATTACAATCAACACATGAAGTATAATAGATAGAATCAGGGAAGGTGTGAATATCTGGAGATTCAACACACAGTTCATCAATAGAAGTATTCTTGACATCATTATCTTTTTTTTTTGTTAATAACAACAAGAGTCCCCGGCAACGGCGCCAATTTTGACGCGCTGTCGCGCACGCGTCAAAAAGCGAGCTGTTTGTAAAAATATGTAGATAGGGCGCGACAACTCGAGTATCGTCTCACAAGGACTCTTGGGTTACTATTAGCAAAAAATCAGTTTGGGGGGTTTTGGATTTGAAATTAAATTAAGAAAACAAAGCAGAGAACAATGCAAACTAAATAATTATCAAATAAGTTAAACGATCAACCTACTGCTTTCGGTTCCCCACTATCACTGGTTCATACAATTCCAAGTCCTAAGCGGATTCTAATCCCTTTTCGATTGTAACATCAATTAACAAGCGAAACCGACGCTACGAGACATATGTTCCTAATTCCCGAATTAAGCAAACGGGGTGAAGCGCTCGTGAATTAAGCAAACACGAATGAACACACGCGAATTAAGCAAACACGATTAAGTATAGGAACACACAATCATTGAAACAAATCAATACCCATTCGATACAAACTGAATTAAGCAAACAGAGAATATAGAACGGTATTGAAAGAGAAAAGCAATGAAATCAGGAATTACAAAACCTCAAGCATCAATGGAATCCGATTAAAGCAGATCAATCGACGGAGACTAGTTCTCCATTACAAGGAAACACAAAAACGTTAAACCTAATTCGCAGCCGTACTATAATCAAAAGTTGGGATTTTTTTCTTATCTTCCCTAAACAACAATTTATAAGCCCAGGATCTGCGCGCGCTCGCGAGGCGAGCATACTCTCGCGACGCGAATATTAATTATGGCGCGAGTTCAAATTTGGTTCTCGCGAGGCGAGAGAGCAGTTCGCGAGGCGAGACTTCAAGTTCTGGCCTGTCACGGCCGTGACCTTCATCACGGCCAAGCCGTGATGGTCTCTGTCCTTTAGGGTCTTCTCATCATGCCCGTGATGGGCATCACGGGTTGACCGTGATGCTTACTGACTTCCAGGCTCGCGAGGCGAGACATGGTTCGCGTGGCGAGACAGAGAGGATGGCATTTCTGGCACAGCAAGGCTTCAAGCTCGCGTGGCGAGTACCCTCTCGCGAGGCAAATAATTCCAGAATTGTTCTCTTTATTAACCTGAAAACAAGAAATAGCAGTAAGTGCTTTATTTGACTCTAAATCAGCTGAATTACCCTAAAACTACTTTAGAGACTCAAAATGTTTCTTGAAGACAATCAAGTCTAATTTGGGCGAAAACGAGATCAAAATCGAATAAAACCTAAGGTCTAACTAGTCAAAAACTAGCCGAGCCAGAGGCTGATCAAAATACCCCAAACTTGAACTTTGCTTGTCCCCAAGTAAACTAAAACTCAAAAAGGACTCAAACCTGGCAAGCTTAGAGGATTCAATCAATTCTGCACAAATTTCATGCAGTTTCAACAAAACAATTTTTCTTCAATGTTTCCCCCCCTCTGTAACAATGTCACCCCCACATTCATTTACTTTAAAACATTGAGAATTCCATCATTCATACAATCATTAATCTAAGTTGAGGATCCAAGTTACACACAAAAGGGAGATCACCAATTTCAAACAATCGCCTTCCTCACAAAGGGCATGTAATATTTCACTCATTCGCTCACTTTGTCTAGGCTATCAATATTTCACTCAAGTTCACATTTCAAGAGCACTTCCCATGAATTTTATTTTCATCTCAGACAGGGTTCCCACGCAAACATGCATGCAACATCAAAAGGTCTTTTAAGGTTGTAGTGGGGCCTGGCTAAAGGTGGGATATTCGAAGGTACTAGGCTTAAGTCCCTAGGAACTAAGAGAGCATGAGCATTTTGATAAATTGAAATTCCACTCAAGTTCCTTTTTCCATTTTTCTTTTTGCCTTGGGTGACTACAGCCTTTTTCTTCTAATACCCTTTTTTGACATTTTTGCACTTTTCTCTTCTGTTTTTTTCTTTTGCCTTTGGCTCCAGCCATTATTTTTTTCTTTTTCTCAATCCCAAACAACACATCATATCCTTGTTGCCACCCCAAACTTAGTTTCTTGCAACCCTTCTCTTGCTGGGCTTCCATGCTCTCCTAATCCTAAGATCGGGTTAACATGGTTTTTCCAGATTTTGGCTTATAACATGAGGTTATCAGGAACAACAGGCTAATCAGGCTCAATGGGGCCAACTAGGGAACATGCATTAGGGATGGTTCAATTTAGGCCAAGTAGCTAATTCAAAGAAAATCTGCCTAAATCATCTGATGCAATCACATAATAATGCAAACCAAGAAGAAATTCAAGCAAATTCGGGAAAGTGCAACTTGAAAGAGATTCACACAATTAAAAACATGTTGGAGGCTCAAATCCTCACCTGGACATTTTTCGCAAATTGTTTGACCGAGATTCAATCCCTAGTGTGTGCACCCCTTCACCCCAAACTTATCATAAATCATGCAATCATAGCAGAATATCTCAAAATTCAGTTTTCAATTTTTCACATGGGGATCAAATTTCAGTTTCAAATCCTAGGTGGAAAATCATCTACAGTCAACACATGTCATGCAATCAACCTATGCAAAATTCAATCAAATTCTAGCACGCTTGCCGACACAAGACTCAACACACAAACTCTTGATCTTCTCAAATTATTCAAGAGCTAAAAGAAAACAAAACAAAAAAAAGTAAAGATAATTAAAAAGGAGAGAATTTAGAAAAAATCATGGAGGTGGTTCCACCGGGATCCCACTATCTGTGATACAGCGGCCACGGAATGCTCAAAGTGCGATATGATCCTCCCGGATCCCATGGCATGAAGCATAAGTATGGGAGTGAGCGCCTGATAATCATGGTAACTCCACCAAGTACGGCGGACTTCTCACTCCCTCTTGGGTCAAAGTTGACCTCCTGGTCAACAAAGTCCTCCCAATAAAAATGGGGTTCATCCTCCTGGACTGGCCATAGTGTCTTCATAGTTAAAGACTCAAAGTCTAACTTCTCAGGCAGAGTCTTGAACTCCATCACCGGTTGTTCCACAGTGGGAGCTGACAAACAGGTGTCGAGGGTCTCTGGTGCTACTTCAACTTCTGCACGATCTTCATTCACTGCACTGACAAATCCATCACCTGCTATACATGCAGAAATCTCAGCACACATCACACAAGGGTTAGTGTTAGTACATATAGTACAACAAACTGAATCAGAAAAGGCTTGAATGTCTGGAAATTCAACACACAGTTCATCCATCCTATCATATTCAACACATGCATATGAATTAATATAATCATCTAATTCCAAAGGTTCTTCATCATCCTCAAGCATGGTGATGCAGATGTCCTCCTGATCCTCATTTTCCATGTTTCTTGGCCGAACAGGGCCCTCAACCTCATATATCTCATGTTCCATATGGACGTTTTGCTCCTCATACCCTAAAGAGAATGAGCTTTCAACACATGCTGCACAAGAAGCAAATTCATTACAATCAACACATGAAGTATAATAGATAGAATCGGGGAAGGTGTGAATATCTGGAGATTCAACACACAGTTCATCAATAGAAGTATTCTTGACATCATTATCTTTTTTTTTTTCTGTTAATAACAACAAGAGTCCCCGGCAACGACGCCAATTTTGACACGCTGTCGCACACGCGTCAAAAAGCGAGCGGTTTGTAAAAATATGTAGATAGGGCGCGACAACTCGAGTATCGTCTCACAACGACTCTTGGGTTACTATTAGCAGAAAATCAGTTTTGGGGGTTTTGGATTTGAAATTAAATTAAGAAAACAAAGCAGAGAACAATGCAAACTAAATAATTATCAAATAAGCTAAACGATCAACCTACTGCTTTCGGTTCCCCACTATCATTGGTTCATACAATTCCAAGCCCTAAGAGGATTCTAATCCCTTTTCGATTGTAACATCAATTAACAAGCGAAACCGACGCTACGAGTCATATGTTCATAATTCCCGAATTAAGCAAACGGGGTGAAGCGCTCTTGAATTAAGCAAACACGAATGAACACACGCGAATTAAGCAAACGCGATTAAGTATAGGAACACACAATCATCGAAACAAATCAATACCCATTCGATACAAACTGAATTAAGCAAACAGAGAATATAGAACGGTATTGAAAGAGAAAAGCAATGAAATCAGGAATTACAAAACCTCAAGCATCAATGGAACCCGATTAAAGCAGATCAATCGAAGGAGACTAGTTCTCCATTACAAGGAAACACAAAAACGCTAAACCTAATTCGCAGCCGTACTATAATCAAAAGTCTGGATTTTTTTCTAATCCGCCCTAAACAACAATTTATAAGCCCAGGATCTGCGCGCGCTCGTGAGGCGAGCATACTCTCGCGACGCGAATATTAATTATGGCACGAGTTCAAATTGGGTTCTCGCGAGGCGAGAGAGCAGTTCGCGAGGCGAGACTTCAAGTTCTGGCCTGTCAAGGCCGTGACCTTCATCACGGCCAAGCCGTGATGGTCTCTGTCCTTCAGGGTCTTCTCATCATGCCCGTGATGGGCATCATGGGCTGACCGTGATGCTTCCTGAATTCCAGGCTCGCGAGGCGAGACATGGTTCGCGTGGCGAGACAGAGAGGATGGCATTTCTGGCACAGCAAGGCTTCAGGCTCGCGTGGCGAGTACCCTCTCGCGAGGCGAATAATTCCAGAATTGCATTTCTCTATTAACCTGAAAACAAGAAATAGCAGTAAGTGCTTTATTTGACTCTAAATCAGCTAAATTACCCTAAAACTACTTTAGAGACTCAAAATGTTGCTTGAAGACAATCAAGTCTAATTTGGACGAAAACGAGATCAAACTCAAATAAAACCTACGGTCTTACTAGTCAAAAAACTAGCCGAGCCAGAGGCTGATCAGTTCCCAAAGGTGACATCTCAAGATCCAGGTGATATTGTTCTCTATCTTTCTCTCTTGCTTAATGCATAATTTGATGACAGAGTCTATGTGTGACGAAAGCCAGTAAACAATAGGCCATGTTTAGCAAAATGCTTAAGCTACTAGAATGAAAGTATCTTAAAGAGCTTAAGTGTTAGCGTGTATATTGCACGTACCCTAGTAGATTTACTGATTTAAAAATCAAATACTGCGGAATATATCCTAGTTTATCTTGGGTCCTCAAAGCATGATATAAAGAAGTATATTTAATTTTTTCTTTAAAAAAATGGCAGAGCTTGGGATAATATTCTCAGTTGAGTTATCTTAGTCTCCCTCGAGTTAAGGAGTCCCGTTTTGATGGATTGAGAAGCATTCGTCGCTCCCTTGAGAATGAGTATGACGAATTAATGTGGTTCAGTCTTGACAGTAACATGCCAAGTTGTGAATAAGGTAGCTACACATAGACCCAAGGTTCACACTAACATTTTCGGTGTCTACTTGTCGTCGTCACTATGTGTAGCACGCCTCGTACCCGGAGTGACTCAGAACTCTGCTTCGGTGAGGGCGATGGAGTTTCACGATCCCGAAGTATGGAAAACGATGATGGCGGAGAATAGAAGAAGGTATCTTAGAAATCTCGACCACCATAGCTTGGCCTCGGAGTGTTAAGTCTCCAAAATGTTTGATATGCATTTCCCTAAGTTTTGATGAAAAATAAACACTGGTTAATGATTTAATTAACCTTCATATTGGTTGCTAACCTATCTATTGAGTGTGCAGATTAATAAAAAAATAGAATCAGACGTCCAACAAAGTGAAACAAGCAGACGTCCAACAAAGTGTAACAAGCAGACGTCCAACACTGTAGTGTTTGTAGCGCACGTCCAAAACACAAGAGAAAGAAACCCGTGTCCAATAAAAATATCAGAAGGTCGCGTCTACTAAAAAGTATCAGAAGGCCACATCTAATAAAAATATCAGAAGGCCGCGTCCACCAAAAAGTTTCAGAAGGCCGCATCTACTAAAAACAACAGAAGGCCGCGTCTACTCAAAGTATCAGAAAAACCCGTCCAGTGAGGTATCAAAATTATCCGTCCAATGACGTGGCACTTGGAGCACGTCCATCAAAATATCAGAAAAGACCGTCCAGTGAGGTATCAAAATGGTTCGTCCAATAACGTGGCATATGTAGCTCGTCCATTAAGGAAGCAGATGGAGCTCGTCCATTAAGGTCAGAATGTATCCGTCCACTGAAGAACAAGAGACTCTCGTCCAGTAGAGTGACTGAGACTCTCGTCCAGCAGACTAACTGAGACTCTCGTCCACCAGAGTAACTGAGACTCTCGTCCAGTAAAATAACTGAGACTCTCGTCCACCAGACTAACAGAGGCTCTCGTCCACTAAAGGTGACAGAAGCTCTCGTCCACTAAAGGTGATAGAAGCTCTCGTCCACTAAAAGTAACAGAAGTGCTCGTCCACTAAAGGTGACAGAAGCGCTCGTCCACTAGTCTTTGGACTTGCTGAGTCCTTAATATGGAGCTCGTCTACTAGCCCGAATGAAAACTCAAATGACTAGATAGACGTGATTATTTTCAAGATGGAAGCACTTATCTTATGATTGCGAATTCTTTAAGGATTATCAGAATCTTGGTTCAAGAACTAGAAAGAGACTTGAAGCCTTCTCTCCTACTCAGTTTCACGATTATCAAGAAAAGTCAGAAGCTACTCTCTCAAGCAACCTTGGATAATCAGAACCAAAGACCAGTTAAAGAATGCTTCCAACGTGCTTTATTCCCTAGTACCTTTGGTCCTTACACAAAAAGGGAAGTGTACTCAGCAAAGTACAAAAAGCTCTCTGCTCAACTTTGATATGACTGTAGCACGATGAATAAAGCCATGATCCTTCATGTTAGAATACAACCAACGACTCTATTGCATTAATGGCTGCCCGGAACGACTCTATTGCATTAATGACTACTCAGAACGACTCTATTGCAATTAATGAAGTTCTGCTTGAAGCCAACATCTGAGAGGATGTCTCTAACGGATCCTAAATGCTTGAAGACCATAAATACAGAAGTCATTGAAGATGAAGAAATAATATACACATTGCATTAAAAACGCCACTACTCTGAGCATTTATTTCTTCATTCTTTTATTCTTTATTCTTCAATCATTTTGAAGTTATTACGCAGACTTTCCTGAGCCTTACATTTAAACCACTCTCTGAGTGTTAGTGAAAGATCTGCCTCTGAGAAATTGTATTTATTACAAACCAAATCTCTCAAACAAACCCAAGTGAGCTTGAAGAGGCTAGGTGTGAAAACAATACTTGTCTTGAGCCTGAAGAGGCTAGGTGTGCAAATAATACTTGAGTCTGTAACCTTATCGGTTATAGTGGATAAATCTTGGTGCTGCCAAGGACTGGACGTAGCTCTTTGATTTGAAGAGTGAACCAGGATAAATCACCGTGCCAATCTCTCTTCCCTTAAACTCTTTAATTGCTTTAGTTTTTCTTGCATCTGTCAAGTGGTGTGTGCAATAGTCACCCGTCCATCCTGTATTCTTCCACTCGTCCAAAGATAGCTTTCTGTTTGCGAAAAGATTTCAGCTTTGCTTAAATTCTGATAAACATAATTCAACCCCCCTTCTCGTGTTTATAGTTGTCTATTTCACGGAGAACTGAAGAGGGTACCTTAGATAGCTCGGCCACCACAGCTTGGCCTCGGAAAACAGAAGAAGGTACCTCAGAGAGCGTGGTAGTCGGTCACCACAGATTGACCTTAGAGAGCCCGACAATAGCAGCTTGACCTGGGTTAACTCGGCCATGATGGGTTGGACTCATTGAAAGTTGGCCATTACAAACCCAACGCCCTTCACCAGATCTTCGACCTCCACGAGCAGCTTTTCCTTAATCAAGCCGACGAGCTTGGACTCTGTCGTGAGGCCATTCACTAGAATCTACCGCCATGACGAGATCAACTCTATTTCTTGATGGTATCAAATTGTTTCTATAAACCCTTGCTAATCCAAGAAGCAAGAAATATCAATTTTTGAGAAGGAAAGCAATGCACTTCAAGGGAGGAGTGTTTCCCACCGCACTGCGCATGGTGTTGAGCTGATACCACCAAACGCGGTTTGTGCATCTTCCAACACCCCTGTCGCATCCAAATCACGCCACCAATATTACAGTCCAATTCCAGGATGGCGGCACCGCCACGCTCTAAAAAGAGAAAAAGGACAAACAACCTAAAAAGGTTGACCGAGCAAAAACCGAGGTGCCGAGTCGAACGTCTGAACCTACAATGGTAACCATAACCTAAAAGGGTAATAAAAACCTAAGGAGGTAAACAAAAGCCTAAAAAGGCAAAAGCCTAAAAAGGTTGATCAAGCTAAAATCGACCGAGCTAAAGTCGAAATGCTAGACCTAAAAAGGTAAACAAAGAACCTAAAAAGGTTGACTGAGCAAAAACTGAGGTGTCGAGACGAACGACCGAACCTATAATGGTAACCATAACCTAAAAGGGTAATAAAAACCTAAGGAGGTAAACAAAAGCCTAAAAAGGTTGACCGTGCTGAAATCGACCAAGTTAATGTCGAAATGTTGAACCAAAAAAGGCAAAACAAAGTCCTAAAGAGGTTGACTGTGCTGAAATCGACCAAGTTAAAGTCGAAATGCTGAAACTAAAAAGGCAAGACAAAGTCCTAAAAAGGTTGACCGTGCTGAAATCGACCAAAGTAAAGTCGAAATGCCGAACCTAAAAAGGAAAAAGCCTAAAAAGGTTGACCGTGCTGAAATCGACCAAGGTAAAGTCGAAATGCCGAACCTAAAAAGGCAAAACAAAGTCCTAAAGAGGTTGACCGCGCTGAAATCAACTGAGCTAAAGTCAAAATGCCGGGCCTAAAAGGTAAACAAAGAACCAAAAAAATCAATCGAGCTAAAGTCGAAATGCCGGACCTAAAAAGGAAAGCAAAGAACCTAAAAAGGTTGACCGAGCTGTAATCGAAATGCCTGACCGAAGTGACCGACCGAGCTAAAATCGAAAGGCCGAACCTAAAAAGGTAAGAAATAAAAACCTGAAATAGTTAACAACGATAGGGCCGAGCTCAAAGAGCTCACAAGGGCAAATTAAAACGCCAAGCATAAAAGGCGAGTAAAAACTTAGGAAAGTTAACCGAGTAAATCCAAATGATGGGTTAAATACCAGGAAGATTATGGGATATTGTTCCCGAATCATGAAGTCTTTATCATTCATAGAGGAAAAGTACATAGGGCATAGCCAAGAGTACAAAATATCTTAAAAATTTGCTAAGTTACTCATGGGCTTTCACATGAGCAAAGACTCCATCAAGGTTGGAACCAATAATGTCTTCAGCTTGAGAAAGAGCATCTGAGGATGGCTCAAGCACGACCACTTCAATTCCTCTGTTATCCTCCTCTCCCACAACCTGCTCTTCATTATTCTTCTCTTCCTCATCATCGAGCTCGGACAAAGGAACCATAACGCCATCCTTATTAAAATCCTTGTCCACACCGGCACTCGAAAGATCAAAATAAGGAAGAAAGCGCTGGATTTGTTTTATAGCACGCGAGAACCCAGAAACACATTCCTTAATAATCTGGGCTTCAGCTTCCTTCAACTGGAAATGAAGCTTGCAACTAGCCTTTTTCTCAGTAGCAAGAGACTGCTGAAGATTATCAAGGGAAAGCTTTAAAGCCTTGGTAGCCCTCTGAAAGTCAATCCTTTCATTCTCTTTAGAGAGCTCGGATTGAGGAGAGGAGTTGGTCTTCTCAAGCTCGACATTTCAACTTTTCAATTACCCAATTATCCGAGCCCGCTCTTCACACTTTCCCATGACTTTTTCAAGCTCACCCCCAATGCGCAAAGTTCAGGCAGCTTCAGCCTTCATGCTTTTCATCTTCTTCACATTATTAGAAAGCTCGTGACTCAAAAAATGGGTAATGGAGGAGACTCGGAGACCATAAGCAGTCGTGGCTTCCATGCTCGCATCAGGGCCCTATTCCAGTAAAAGTCGAGTATATGCTGGCTTAAGAACATGAGAATCCACTAAAGGACCCGAGTTAAAATCGTCTAGCCAAGAACAAAGGACAGAAGCCCAAAAAGCCGAGGTCGAGTATTGCTCCCTCGCACCAGAAAGTCGAGGTCGAGCATTGATCCCTCGCACTGAAAAAAGTCGAGGTCGAGCATTGATCCCTCACACTGAAAAACCAAGTCGAGGTCGAGCATCGTTCCCTCGAACTGAAAAACCAAGTCGAAGTTGAGCGATGCTCCCTCCCTCGCACTAAAAAGCCTAGGCCGAGCACAACACCTTCGCACCAAGATAATGTCCGCAACAATCATGCATGTTAGAGACCCAATATTTGAAGGAAATCCTGGTAGTGTTCGGTCAAATAAGCCGGAATCCCAAGTAAGACTTGGCTCCGCACAAAAATTCGAGCAGTGCTCGGCCAAGTAAGTCGATAACCCAAAAAAGACTTGGTTCTACCAAAAAAAAATTTCCGAACAATGCTCCCGTGAATTATAATCCAAAGTCCTCGACACCAAAAAGCGTGTTAAGATATGTGGGTTGACATTTAAGCTCTTTCGCTTATTTCAAGCTTAGAGCTTGGGGGGCTTAATGGATAAAAGAAGGATATTTTTTTATCCTACACCAAGCTCAGAAATTACAGAGGAAGGATATCTCTTAGTCTACAGCTCGATTGTTATTATGAAGGACTTGTATACAACTATTTTCTCGTACAAGTTGGAAAAGCTATTAGGAAAGCTTATTCTGAGAAACACCTTCAAAATCATATAAATAATGATATTCAAGGTCAAGCTTTAAGTTAGTAGATATTTCAAAACCCACCGGATTAAAGGTTAAGAGCTACTCGGATGAAAGGTTGAGAGCTCTCGTTATAAAAAGCTTCAAAGACCAACCTACACTCAGAAAAAGGGGAGCCGAGTTCAAACTCTCAAGATAAGCATCTTGAGTGCATCGAAGATTCTACTGAAATACAAGCCTGGGGTAAATTTCTAATGACTGGGTTTGAGCTTGACTTTCCAAAAGGCCAGAATCATTGATAAGCTTGATCTCAGCTACCAGCATCTAAACTTAAAGGCAAGATTGAAATATCTTCTGTTCATAACATGTTCTTATTATGTCTATTACTACCTATGAGGTTATAGTCAAGATCAAGTTGTTACACTCAACTAAGTCCAAGAAACACTCAACTAAGTCCAAGAAAGAAAAACTTGGTTTTAGAAGCCCAAATGGACAAGGTAAAAGGTTCAATGCTAAAGTATGACTAAGCTCGACAATATAGAAACTTCTATAAACTCTTTCACTTTTTCAAAGCTTAGAGCCTAAGGGGCTTGTGTGTATTGGCCGAGATCTTCATCATGGTCATCGAGCCTACCACCCTAAAGTATAAGCCGAGAGTCAAAGCTCGGCCACCAAACCCAAATAATCAAAGGGAGAATTATTAGGCTCGTTAACCAAGCACACTAAACTCAAGTGTTGGCCGATGTATAAAGATCGGTAACCGAACTCAGGCAAACAAGGGGATAAGGATTACACAATAAATCCTAGGCTCTCCGAGGTAAATATTAAAGACAAGCTCGGCTTCTATCATGAAAGATTTTACGCTCTTCTGAGCTCAAAGCTTGGGGGGCTTGTGTACTGGTCGAGGTGTGAAGCTCGACCATCGAGCTTGAGCATCCGATCCACCAAGAATGGAAAGCATAAGATTACGTTGAGACTTATCCCAAACAACCTTATCTGATTATAAGAGATAAGTCTTATCGAAAAAGGAGATGGTATATCTCGAAGTCGGTTTAAGGGATAAGAGATAAGAACCTAATCTCTAAGAGAACAAATCAGGGGGACCATATTATAAAGAGGGTAAGACCCCAAAGAAAGACTCACTTTGGCTAAGAATGAATAGAGAACTACATTAGCTTTGATTCCCTTCGGGATACGTAGGACCAGAATATAACATATTCTGTCAAGCCATAATCTAAAAGAGCCTGAGTATTCATTCTTGATTATTAAGCTCACCTATCAAAGACCGCGAAACTCAAACGTTGGTCGAGGTGTAAAGATTGGCCATCGAATCATGGAAAAAAGGGGAAGAAGTTTTATTTAATAAATCTTGAAGTCTCAAAAAATGTTTCTAAGGTCAAGCTCAACTTTGTCATGAAAAATTTTATGCTCTTTCGAGCTCAAAGCTTGGGGGCTTGTGTAATCGGCCGGAGGTGGCAAGCTCGGCCGCCGAGCTCGGAAACCCAACTAATTAACGATAACACTTATCTAGAACTCAACTAACAACCTCATCTCAGATAAGGGATAAGCCTTATCATATAAGGAGGAGGTTGAAGTTTGGCTAAAGAGATAAGTGATAAAAAGAGATAAACCCGATCCTAGAAAGGAGGATCGGATGACTCCTCTATAAAAGGAGGAAGAACCCTAAGAGGAAGGGACTTTTCATAAACCTAGGTGAATCTCCCTTAAGCGTATTGGAGTAACCATCTTAACCAAGAGACTACCGAAGAGTCCTTGCCCACTGGTATTCATCAGATACAAGATTAAGGGATTGAGATCACCGCATGGCCAAGGGTTGAACCTAGAACTATGTCTGGCTTTGATTCCCATTGGGATACATAGGACCGGAATACCATATTCTATCAAGACATAATCTAAAACAACCCCCATTGTTCACTCTTGGTTTGACGTTCTACGGCGAGATTCCGGTAAGTCGGATCTCGGCTGGAACATTTACTAAACCATGAAGCCTGCACTACTTACACTCTCCTTCCTCCTCTTTGCCTTCACCGCCGGTGGCCAGCCTCATTTTGCAGATCAAGTGCGAGACGTCCATGGTCACCCTGTTTTTACGGATCACAAATTATATATTTTGCTAGTTGGTTTATATTCCAACACCAGTGGTGGACTAAAACTCGGCAAAACTGGACAGTCAACTTTACCAACTACTGTCCTGCAAGATTACGTTAATAAGGGCAATGGCTTGCCAATAATATTTAGAATACCAGGGATTAGCTTAGACCATGGTGAGATGTGACACCCGGAGCTGATGAGAATGGGGAGTGGTCGTCGGTGCAAGAAGGCACAAACAAGGAACGACTCCTGGCAGGCTTCTAGGCGGAGGGGTAGATGAATGAACCGATTACACACCAGAATGAGAGGTATCTTGAGACTATGTAGGTATGGGACTATACAGTTGAGGACTTATATGAATTGATTGGTACTACCTATACTAACAAGATGCGTCTTCTTTTCGGGAGCCCATCACTTAAGAACTCCACCGTTAAGCGTGCTTGACTTGGAGCAATTATGGGATGGGTGACCTCCTGGGAATTTTTCCCATGATGCGTGTGAGTGGGGACAAAGCACGCTGAAAAGACCCGTGTTGGTTTGTGGGGATAGTCGTCAATCCATAAAGCAGCCAGGGATGTTACATTATTGGTATCAGAGCTGGTCGAGTCTTTCGGGAACCTTGGGGAATAGGTCTGTTATGTTTTTGTTGTGTGATCTCTGGTTGGACCTTGTTTGAATTGTTTCCTTGTCGAAGTAATGTGTGTTGGATTTTAAGTATGTGTTTTTATCTTGATGGGTTACATGAGTTTTGACTTGTAGGAACACATGGCTAGTAAGTTGTGTTTTGGTTCATGTGTGACACATTCGATTATCCTTTTGGATTGTGTCAGACATTTGAATAGTGTGCCTGTTGTAAAGGATTTTTCGGGAGTGTTCCCTAGAAATGTTCTAGGTTTGCTGCTAGCGAATGATATTGATTTTCGATCGATCTAGTTTCTAGACTCGGTCTGATCTCTATCACTTTTTGTAGGATGTCGCCTACAAAGTTAGTCGAGTTAGATGACTCGACTTAACGGAAAGATCTGTTGTCATAACAGTTTGTGGGACCAAGTGTGTCGTGCCGGGAGCATCAGTGTTGTTCATAAAGAAGAGGTAGTGCTTTTGTGGAAGCGGTCGCAGACTGTGATTGAAATCCATAGTTTGTTAGGTTAATCGATTATAATCAAAGGTTCATCGAGGACCTATCTAAGGTTGTTGCGCCGTTGACTCAGCTTACGACAAAAGACCAATTCTTTGCTTGATTGAGAGACTGACTAAGTTTTCGTGATCATACACAATTCGGAGGAGAACACAAGAAAACAACAACAAATCAGACTAAGCGTGTCTGGAAAGACCTCCGTGCTTGTTTGGGACTGAGACAAGCTAATTTGAAATCTTCAACCTTGGGTGAGTGTCTCATGAATAAGAAAATTCTTATATGTACTGTTCGTTCCGTTATGAATTTGTAAATTGACAATTGTTCCTCAAAATCCTATGGTTGTATTTGACAATCACAGCGGTGAGTTTTTTATGTGTCGGACTGATTTTTCTGACCTTGATTTAAAGTCTATCATGACTCATCAATTGACTCTGATAGTCTGGAATTTCAATTTACTTCAATGGACTCCTAGTATGTGAGAAATTGTACTCACATTTCTAAATAACCCTCAATGTATTGGATATTTGAGTGGATTGATGTGATAGTATCCATGGGTCTGAGTATTTTCACATTTTGTTGAAAATAATAATAATATTTGTTATGACTATTCTTTGAGTTGTAACACAGATAACTTCGTGGTAACAGGAGTTTCTTGATGAAACTTATTCTAGTTACTTATACTTTTGGTAGATGTGACCCAGTATGAAATTTTGTCAGACTTTTTACTTTTAAATGGTATCAGAGGGGCACCTCTCCTAGTACGGTGTAGCTCAGGGATGAACCAAGTGGAAGTTGGTGGGCATGTGACACCCGGGGCTGATGAGGGCGGGGTGTGGTCGCCGGTGCAAGAAAGCACAGACAAGGAGCGGCTCTTAGCAGGCTTCTAGGTGGAGGGGCAGATGAATGAACCGATTACACACCGGAATGAGAGGGATCCTGAGACTGTAGGTATGGGACTATACAGTTGAGGACTTATATGAATTGATCGGTACTACCTATACTAACAAGATGCGTCTTCTTTTCGGGAGCCCATCACTTAAGAACTCCACAGTTAAGCGTGGTTGACTTGGATCAATTCTGGGATGGGCGACCTCCTGGAAAGTTTTCCCAAAGACCCGTGTTGGTATGTGGGGACAGTCGTCAATCCATAAAGCAACTAGGGATGTTATATGAGATCTCTTTAGGTACTGCATACTATATATCATATATAGTGAGAATGTGCTATTAGTGTTAATTATATTAGTTTAATAAATCAACAAGTTACTTATTAGTTAGTTCTTTCCGTACACTTCTGTTTAAGTCATACTTATATTAACTTGTTCAGTTGTTTAAGATATTATGGTTTATGTAAATTTTTCTTAGGATTGCATCCCCACATTTTCAAAATTTTAGGAAATAGTCCCGACTATCAAGTGGCGTTCGTCAAGAAATATTAGCGTGAATTTGTCCTGAACTTTTGAAAATATAGGGATGCAATCCTAAGAGAGAAAAAAATCTGGTGACTATAAAACCAATGTTTAAAGCACTTTCCGAGGACGAAAAACTTATTTAAATAAGATATTAATCTCTTATTTGTTTGCTTTGTATATCATGTTATTCAACAGGTACAAGATTGGATATTGAGTTTGCAAATCATTCTGATTGTACTGAATCGTCTCGGTGGATGGTGTTTGTTGATAATGATATCCAAAAAACATGTGTGGGTATTGGTGGTCCTAAGGACCATCCAGACAAGAAGACAATGACCGGCAAGTTTTACATTGAGGAATACAAAGAACACGATATTGGAATCTACAAGCTTGGGTTCTGTCCATCAGGGTCATCTAATTGTTCGGCTGTTGGAAGCTACGATAATAAGGAGAATGGAATGCAACTTTATCTGATGACTGACCATGAGCCCTTAAAGGTTGTATTTGATATTTCTGCTGGATGGATGAAATCTCAAGACTAGATAGCGTTGAACGAATGTAATTTTAGTTCCTTTTGTAATGCGGCCTCTTCTTGGCGCAAGCATAGTTCTTTAATAAATAAGCTGAACCTGAGTTATTCAAAGTTTGTTCTCTACTCTTAATAGAGTCTCGCTAAAAACTAAAGATAAGTTTATCCGAAATTTTGAATACAACACTTTTCAATAAATTTGTATATTCTTTAATTAATATCCTAAATACATCATTAGTCGTTAGCGTTCTCCTAATAAATAAATTGAACCTATTGCTTCATATATTCGAGATCACTGACCTGTGATCAAACTGTAATTTCATTTTGTTGAATGCG
Source organism: Sophora flavescens (assembly GCA_030762895.1). Taxonomy (NCBI): domain Eukaryota; kingdom Viridiplantae; phylum Streptophyta; class Magnoliopsida; order Fabales; family Fabaceae; genus Sophora; species Sophora flavescens. The sequence continues at coordinate 94,328,075 of CM061063.1, forward strand.
GTTGTTACAAATTATTTGATGAATAAAATCAGTTTTTTTAATAAAAATCATTTTTGATGAGTTTGATTGTACGTATTTGTTTAAGTTTTTCATTAAAAAAAAATTCTTATGATTAAAACGAAAACTACTTTCGTTATCTTTTGAAAACAAAATCATTTAAAATCACTGATCACTACTTATAAAAATGAATTTTATGATTATAAATAAGCACAAAACAACTTATTCTACTCTTTTTTTTAAATCACTAAAAGATAATCTATAAATTATTGAATATCAGAATCACTTTTCTTTTCTTAGGTTCAGGATGAAACCCAGGGTATCCCACAACCGGAAGTCATTGGACTAATCCCTCGAGGATGTAGAGTACCAGTTAAGGGACAACTCCTCTACCCGCAGATGTATCCCATCACTATGATTCGAATCCTGAACATATGATTAAAGAACCCAAGCTATTAACCATTTGGACCAGATCCTGTGGGTAGAATCACTTTGTTTTCAATCCATAGCAAATGAACCCTTTTTATCTCACATTAACAATCAAAGTATACAGCGTCCAAACTCGAAAGTTCTTGATTCTCCACCATCTCTCTCTCTCTTTTTTTAGTTACGTTCAATGTTTTTTTATTTAATTGGTATTTATTGTATGTGTAAAATTTTTGTATACTATTAACTAATTATAAATTTTCATATTATTAATTTATTTTACACTATTTGTGATTGATGATAATATAAAAAACTTTAAATTGACAATGTATCAAAGTTAAACCTTTTTTTATATATTTTCAAATATACTAATTAATAATTATTATTAATACAAAATCCACATATCAATGATTTTTATTAGTTTACTATATCAATTGTGTCCATATTGTTCTGATGCAATTAATATTAAAAACTATAACAAAAATATTTGTATTCCACGTTCTATTTTTAGAATCTCAAATCATTTTATTAATTCTATTCTTATACAGAGTCCAAATTAGAATTAGAAATAAGGAGAAAAACAAAAGAAAATGGTTAAAATCCATTATGATAAATTTTAAAAAAATAAATAATTTTAGTAAAAAAAAACAAAACAAAAAACAAAAAAACAAAAAGACTTATTCCCTAACCTATGCCTGACAGGTGGATCTACAGTCATTTCCACGGTAAGCCATAGTAATGTTATAGATTTCAATTGACTTCAGATTATTATTTTTTTCAATTTATTCATCAAATATAATTTCAAATCATTTTTCAATGATCATTTATATCTATATCTATACTATATATAATTGAGAATAATATTAAGAAGGAAACTTACAAGTGTCAATATCTCCTTAAATTTTTCTCCTACGTGTCATTCTCTAAAGCATCCCCTCCAAAAATGTCTTGTATGTGTCAAAATCTCATGCATTTGATGTCCACAGTTATTGTTTGCATTTATCTTTGGTACTTTCTAATGTAATTCAATTTTTTTTTTGAATTGTCAAAATTCAAAATTTAAAACTTTAATAACAGATATGTGTTACATTATTCAATTAGTATATCAATGATTTTGTGATTTGATTAGTATATCGATTCTCTTAAATGACTTGCATGTTTTTAATTAATATATCAATTATTAATAATCAAATATCAATCACGTACCAAATATTGTTATTGTTGGATTTCAAATTTCAAATTAGGATATATTTTTTCTAGAACATGCCAAATATTCTCTCCAATGATATACTTCATTGTCTATTATTGTCTATTCTTTCAGTTTTATGCTGCTGGCCCTTCTTCTATTTCTCTCTCAACTTCTAAACTATTCCATCATTGGTATGATTTTTGTGTCTTCTATCTCCTTTTTGGTTCTTTATCGATCTTCCGTCTTATTGGCAAGTGTAGTTTTGATTATATTCATAACTTAAAAAGATTGTTTTGTAGTAGCTACAAGCTATAAAAACCTGGAAGTGTGAGAATAAATGTTACCATTCTATACACAATAGGTTTTTTTTTTTATAAAATATACACAAGAGGTTAGATCTCTGCTTTTATATTTTTTTACCAACCAATGACATGGAACTAATAATTTAGACTATTAATAATTTTATAATTTCAAAAAATTTAAGGGGGTCCGGAAAAAACCTTATAAGCTAGTAAAAAAACGTTATAAACTAGCTAGAAAAACAATTACCAAAGAGGAATTTCTCATCCGCTATAAGTTACAAGGATGCTGGTAATCTACCACCATTGAATTTGCTTCTCTAACACTCCTAACCCTTGATTTACTTTGATCATGATTGTTATAAAAAAAATTACAAGTAGAGAAAGATTGAAACGTCTCTATAAATAGAGCAACATAGGTAAACCACCAAATAAGAGAGTCAGCATCCTTAGTTTTAATTATTAACTAAACCATGAAGCCTGCACTACTTACACTCTCCTTCCTCCTCTTTGCCTTCACCGCCAAATTTCCATTAGCTTTCTCAGCTGTACAGGTGCAAGACATCAATGGCGACCCTGTTTTTGCGGATCACAAATTATATATTTTGCCAGTTGGTTCCAATTCCGAAACCAGTGGTAGACTAAAACTCGGCAAAACTGGACAGTCAACTTGTCCAGCTACTGTCCTGCAAGATTACGTTAAGGACAATGGCCTGCCAATAATATTCAGAATACCATGGTATAGCTTAGGCCCTGGTGAGATCTATTCAGGTACTACATAGATCATAGTACATACTATTTATCATAGTTAGATTATAGTTATAGTGCGAATGTGAGATTCTATCTCCTAAACTTTTGAAAATGTAGGGATGCAATTCTAAGAAGAAAAAAAAGTACGAGGACTAAAATCAATGTTTAAAGCACACTCCAGGGATGAAAAAACTTATTTAAACCATATATTAATTAATCACTTATTTGTTTGCTTTGTATATCATGTTATTCAACAGGTATACGCCTGGAGATTGAGTTTGCAAATAAGTCTGATTGTACCGAATCGTCTCAGTGGATAGTGTTTGTTGATAATGATATCCAAAAAACATGTGTGGGTATTGGTGGTCCCAAGGACCATCCAGGCAAGAAGATAGTGACCGGCGGCACGTTTTACATTGAGGAATACAAAGCGTACTACAAGCTTGTGTTCTGTCTCCCAAGGTCATCTAATTGTTCGGATATTGGAAGCTACGATAATAAAGAGAATGGAATGCGTCTTTGCCTGACTGATCATGAGCCCTTAGAGGTTCAATTCGATCTTTCTGCTGGATCGAAGAAATCTCAAGACTAGATAGCCTTGAACAAATGTAATTTTTTTTTTCTTTCCGGTTCTCTTCTTTGACGCAAGCATGGTTCTTTAGGCTCTTGTGTGGTTCAATGTTTGTTCGCTACTATTAATCAATAAAGCTGAACCGATGATCAAACTGTAATTTATTTTCGAATGCGTTTGTTAATAGGTTATTTAATAAAAAAAATGCTTTTTTAAGTAAAAAATCATTTTAATAAGTTAGATTGTGTTTATTTAAGCTTTTCATAAAAAAGTAAAATGAAAGGCTGTTTTCATTAGCTTTTAGAAAAAATTATTTAAAATCATTAACTATTTTTTTAAAAATGATTTTTATGATTGTAAACAAATACAAAACAATTTCTCATTTTCTTTAAAATCTCTAAAAGATAATCTATTTAAATTATTGAATGTCAAAATCAATTTTTTTTAATCCATAACAAATGGACCCTTTATATATATCACATTATTGAGTTCTTGATTCTCCACCATCTCTCTCTCTTTTTCAATATTGTTTTTAGATTTAATTGATATTCATTACTTTTGTAAAAAATTTATATACTATTAACTAATTATAAATTTTCATATTATAAATTTTTTACACTATTTGTGATTAATGATTATATAAAAAACTTTAAATTGACGACGTATCATAATTAAACTCTTTTTTATGTTTTTCCAAATCTGCTAATTAATATTTTTTTATAAGATCTACTAATTAATAGTTATTAATACAATATCCACATATTAATGATTTTTGATGATTTACTAAATCAATTGTGTCCATAATGTTATAATGCAACTAACATTAAAAATTACAACAAAAAATATTTGTATTCCACTTTATATTTTTAGAATCTCAAATCATTTTTTTAATCCATCTATCTATACTATATACAATATAGAATGAAGAAACTTACAAGTGTCAAACTCTCCTTAAACTCTTCTCCTATGTATCATCCTCTAAAGCATTCCCTTCAAAAAAAGTCTGATGTGTGAAAACATCATGCACTTGACGTCCACAATTATTATTTGTATTTATTTCTAATACTCTCTAATTCATATCAAAATTCAAAATTTAAGACTTTAGTGACACACACCACACACACATATATGTTAATTATTGTGCATTCAATGTCGTGCCTTTGTACTCCCTCTGTTCTTTTTCTATGGTAATTTTACCTATTTATTTTTGTTCCAAAACAATGGATCTTTTATAAACCCAAGATACATTTGACAATTTTTTTTTCCATATATACCCTTATCATAGAATTAAATTAAAATGCCTTGAAAATACACAAAATCTTCCCTATTTAAATTCAACCATAAATACTGCATGTTCCAAAATAAAAGTGGCACATATCAATGCACCATGCATTTGACCAAATAAAATGTGCACCTTGTTTGTGGAGTGTGGAGTAAATATGGTTAGAATTTCTAAATAATTAATGATATTATAAATAAGGGTATTTTGGTACAAATGTAAGAAAATTAATGATTTCTTAATCTGTATGTAGAAACCTTAAATTACCATAGAAAAAAAACGGATGGAGTAATTCAATAAGTTTTGAGCATCTTATTGACATACTCATGGTAGAGTAATTAACTATCACTATTTAAAATTTTAATGACAATATTTAATATTATTAATCATTTTAGGTTTCATATTAACTTAAACGCTTGTTGTCTCATTATTTGAATGTTGAAATTTAAAGACAATAATTTTTCAGATTCTGAAATAATTAAGAAAAGATTAATGCTATTAAAATAGGGTCTTGTTAACCAGTGTCATAAGGGCATTGATTAAAGATTCCAAACGTAGAAAAATCATATTGGAAAGTGTAACTTTCAAATTTTCAAAGTATTGAATACACAACTTTTCAAGACAATTTTTCTATTTTTGATTCATTAACCAACGCCCTAACTGATTAGCATTTGCCATCAATGAATTTTGCGCATCTTAGTGAGATACTCCCTCCGGACTCAATTATAAGCAAAAATAACTAATTTCACACTTAATAAGAAAGTTAGTTAATTTAGTTTAATTGTCTTGATTTATTTTAAAAAAAGAGTTATAATTACTAAAGTATTATTTAATTGTCTAGGGAATATGCAATGCTCTTGGAAAAGTAAAGGGAGAATTGATTTTATTGGTTAATTTTCTTGATTTTTGGAATACATTAAATAGAGTTGAGTTAGTTGGATTTTGCTTATATTTGAGTCCAAAAAATATAGGTATTTTTTTGCTTATATTTGAGTCCGGAGGGAGTATAATGGTAATTATTTATCAGCATTTGCTCTAAAATATTAATCCAATTTATAAAATCGGAATTTTAATGACAATATTTATTACTCCCTCCGTTCTTTTTCTTCGGTAATTTTAGCTATTTGTTTTTGTTCCAAAATAATTGATCTTTTATAAACCCAAGATATATTTGACAATTTTTTTCCATATATACCCTTATCATAGAATTAAATTGAAATGCCTTGAAAATACACTAAATTTAAATTCAGTCATAAATGCCGCATGTTCCAAAATAAAAGTGACACATATCAATGTATTTTATTTTCTCTAATTATAAATGTCTCTTTTTATTTAATGTTGTAAATGATTCTTTTCAAGATACATAAATGATTAGTGGAGTGTGGAGTAAATGTGATTAGAATTTGTAAATAATTAATGATACTATAAATAAGGGTATTTTGATATAAATGTAAACAAATTAATAAATTTTAAATCCGTGTGTAGAAACCTTAAATTACTATAGAAAAACAATGGAGGGAGTATTATTAATCGTTTCCTATTTACGTTGTATCTTAACCGAGTTGTCTCATTATTTGAATGGAGAAAATTAAAGACAACAAATTTTCAGACTCTGATATAAGAACAGATTATAAATTAAATTAAAATGTTTTTAATGCAATTAACATATATTTTTACTATATTTTGAAATGCGTTAAAAATATGATTTACTAATAGTAATGTAATTATCATATATTTTTACTACTTGTAAAAAAAATCATATATTTTTACTATATTTGAAAATGCATTAAAATATGATTTTCAAATTACAATACAATTAAATGATATTTATTGTTGGGAAAAGTGTAAACACACTCCCTAAACTTTAGCCTATTTATAAATAGACACCTTCAATTATTTTTTCTTCCAAATTAGTTCTTAAACTCCTACTATTGGTAAAATCAATCCCACTACAAAAAAAAAGGAATTTCCGACAAACAAAACCCGTCGGAAATGAAGGAAAGCCGTCGGAAAACGGCATTACCGACAGAATTTTCGACGGACCATGTTTTGTCGGTAATAGGTGCGTAGGAAAGGTTTTCCGACGGATCTGGGTCGACCGTCGGAAATTTATGACGGCCTTGTCTGTTGGAAAACAAGTCACACGGAGCCTCTAATTACCGACGGAATTTTCCGTCGGAAAATCAAACCAACAGTTACCGACGGAACTGTCCGTCGGAAACAAGGTTTTTTTTATATATTTTTTAAAATTTATTTAATTTTTTATATTAATAATTAATTATTACTTTTTTGATAAAAATTTATATTTTGAATATTAATTATTATTATATTTTATTTATTAATTATTATTATATTATATTTTAATTAATTATAATTTAATTATTATTATATTTTATTTTAATTAATTATTATTATATTATTAATTAAAAAACAAAATTGAAATTACAAATAAAATTTAAAAAGTAATTAAATTAAAATAAAAACAAACTCAACATGTGAAAAAACGGGCTCTTTAATTGTTAGCCTGCTTGCCTTCCCTATTTCTCATGTGAAAAAACAATGAACCTTGCAAATTGAATTGATTTCATTTCCAAGGTGTAACAATACATTAAATACTTCTAAATTTTAGTTTAATGGTTTTCATTCAAAACTTCTCTCCTCTTGGATGGTGGCTTTGGATTTTACCAATTTGGGAATTGAGTTTTAAATGACTTTTATTTGGTTATCAATTTGAATTGCAGATTTCAATACTTTGAATGGAAATAAATTATCATTATTATCTTATGTTTTCAATGGCGCAGAAAACTTTATCAACTACTAGCTATATTTTGAGAGAAGGAAAATCTGCTTTGTAGCTTTACATATATATAAATAAATGTATAAAAAATTCTCGTGCAGTATGTGACACCCTAACTCGGGTCATCACATGGTTACCCGTTTGTGGAAAAAAAAACTTAATTTGCTGGTTGCTTTCGAAAAAATAATGTTTTTTCAACGTTTCTCTTTTCGAAATATGGCGATAAAATTTTTTCTTTCTTTTTACCATCATCACAACGGCGTTCACATACTCACACTTACATATATCTACATATATAAGTCATACAACTATACTGCCTCGTATGTTTCACACTTAAACATTTAAATGAAAAGATTATTCCCAAAACATAACTTAACGTAAACCTAAGCTGGTCAAACACTACGACAAAAAAGGAGCAGCATCAGCATGTCCCGAACTAAACATTCTTCATCTTGTAGACGCCATAGTCCTTAAGAGGTTCATCTGAATTCCACCACGTAGAGCCCAGAAGAGAAACCACAAATAAAACATGCAAGAGTGAGAAACCGACAAATGGATCATAATGCGAGGACCATATGTACGACACCACAAAACATGTACAATCCCAGCTCAGTTAATTCTCATTATTAAATTAGCACACAGCACAATATATCAAAGGGTCTCACGTCCGAACATCGTCATTTTTAAATAGGAATGCATGAATACTTCAATATTCAGGCTCTAAAATTTCGTACTTAATCTCATGAGATATCCCAACCTCGTGATGAGTTGATCAGACTCGATTGCCACACCAGGCAAATAGGCACACAGCCACAGGCACACAGCCAAAACCCATCGCACATTGTCCAACATCGTGGCATAGTGATAACATCGTAGATGGGGTCTCATTGTCCAAACCCCGGGCACAATGAGAACATCTTTGTATGATCTACCATGACGCCGCAAGGTAATCACTCGTTTGATCGTGGCACGTCTGCCAAATGCATGAAAGAAAACATTTTGTTCTCAACACTTTTCTTTGTGCTATATCTTTATTTGTCAAAGCTCTCAAAAGCTTACAACCCATCATCGTTTTAAAACATCGAATGCTCTCAAAAGCATCATCGTTTTAACATCTTTACAACTTTTATTAACAACACAGGACCTCAAAGTCCGAGTGCTCAATCACGAAGCCCCAAGACCTTGCAATCAGTCTTAGGTTCGTGGTAATAGAAAACATCTCAAAATGTTTTAAATTCTTTAAGTAGATACCCAGTCTACAACACAACGAACCTTAATATCCCGACGTCTCGGTTATTAAGTTCCATAACATCGTTTTACATCGTTTTGGTCCGCGAAAAACAAAATCGAAAATAAGACCACGTCTTAAGAACACTAGTACCCCTACATCTCGGTTACTAAGTTATATATCGTCCTTTACATCATTAAGTAAAACTCATTTACCGAAAATTCTTTCTACTTGAAATTCGTTTAGAAAACATCAAATCATCAAGAACTCTTTTACTGAAATTTCAACTCCAAAAATTAAACCAATTCAGATTAAATTTCTTCTCAAAATAAGTACTTCTGTTTTTAAACTTTCACCGTAATTAATTTCGAAACTTGCCGTCGTTTATCATTTTCCAAGAAAATGTTTTTAAAGTCAAACTTTGACTTTGACTTTTATTTTTTTGATTATTTTATTATTATTATTTTTTTTTATAAAATATTTTCGAATATTAATTTCACAAAATAACTTTTTATAATATTTCAGAATTTCTTACGTAAAAATTAGCAGTACTAAAAAATTTCACGGTTACGCTCTCACCGTGACTCGTAAATTTCTTTTACACTAATAAATCATTAAAATAATAGTATTTCTCGAAAACTCATTATTTTTCCAAAATAATATTTTTCACCACTATTATATTCCAACATTCCCCATAAAACGTTGAATATAATTTTCACAGCTTATTAAATCTTTTATCTGATTAATCGGTTGTGCATTGACCACTGTCATGCCTCTCAAACAACATTCAACAACATCATCAGAATTATATCACCTGGCAGATCATGCATCATAGCAATATAATTTACTACTGCGGATAATTAAATAAATTAAAAGCAGATAATTAACCGAAACACAGACAAACAGCTAGAAACACATAGCCAAATAAAATAAACCAGAAACACCACAACCACATAAACAAAGGTACACAGACCACAAACATGGACATATGGCCATCCGAATGATCCGTCAAGTAACCACTCTTACTTCTCGAAGATTCACAGCAAGTTGAATTTAATTCGTCGGAAGCCGGAAACTCACGTACACCGCTTTATACTTAACCTTCAACCATTACAATCAAATAATTACAAATCAAGAAACTAAAAACATCCAAAACCTTACTACATGGTCATGGCTTCTAGGGGTTTTGAGTGACTAAAATTCTAATCATGATTAAGTCATGGATTAATGGTCCTTAATAAACCAAGATCATGGATTAGTGACTAAACAACTAAGTTTAAAACTCAAAACTTCCTAACTCTCATATACTAAGATTCGGCCTTAACATGTTCACGGGGCTAGGGTTTTTAGTTTGATAAACCAACTTGGATTTATTAAGCATACATACTAATAGCTTAATTACTAAGGTCATTAATGAAAACTTTGAACAAAACTCATCAAATCTCATCCACCTAGGGTTCGGCCTTTATGAAACAAATAGTTTAGAGTTTGCTTTTTGATCTTCTATGTACTTACATACAAGAATCATCAAGGTACTAGAAGATTGAATCATGAATCAAGACATGAAAATGAAACAAAACCTATGAACATCATTTTGTCTTAGATTCGGCCCAGTCCAGAAATCAAGGAAAGAAATTTCTCATGATCATATGCTTCTAGATGATGAAAATAGAGATGATTATAAGATCATAGCAATTGGTTTCATGTCAAAAGGATTTTTCTAGAATTAGTTATGAATTTTCAAAGTTCTAGATCTAGAAACTTAAAAGTGATGAACATAGATGAAATAGACTTTGAATCATGAAAATTATTGAAGAACATAGACATGATTAAGGAATAAGAATAGGATTCACCTCTTGAAGATAAAAAACAAGTGAAAATCCAAGGACTTGCTTCACAAAGTGATGCTAAAAGGCTTATGAACTTAGAACTTTTGAGTTTTTGAAACAAATGGCAATAGGAAGAAAATGAAATGTGAGGGAGGGTATTTATAGAAGGGTGGCTGCGCCACTTTGGAGGACCAAGTAGAAAGGAGGTGATTTCTCAAAGGACTTAAGTGCAAATAATTCCTAGGGACCATTTTGCAAAGATTCCAAAAGTATAAGGACTATTTTGCAATTTGTCAATAATGATGACCATGTGCCACATTAAATGTGTTCTCATCTTGAATTACCTTGGTTGAATTTCCATGAGACTTTTTGGAAAAACCTAGAAGGATGGAGAACATAGTGGAATGTAGTAGAATGGTGTAGAACATTGTAGAATATGTGAGAACATGGTAGAAAATTCTAGAATAATCTTGGCTCATCCAAGATGAGGGCAGACCCTACTCCATATTGGGCTTGCGCATGGGCCTTAAAATTTTGGGCTTGGATTCATTTATGTGGGACCCACTAAAATGCTTAAGGCTTAAACATGACATAGGAAACTTATATAATTTCAAATGGGCTTCATGGAATTAATCCATGAACAAGGAATTTGGGCTTCATGGCCACATCCACTAATGGTCTTGGAACAAAGATTTTGGCCCAAATCACTTATAAAAACTTAGAAACTAACTTAGGGACCAAAGTGTAATTAATAGAAAGTTCAGGGACTTAAGCGTAAAATTCATAAATTGTCACTTTAACCTTGTAGAATCTTCTAGACTTAAAAGTATGATTCATACCCATGAATCATCTCAAAATCCTAATATAACCTCTTTATCTGCTCTTGGAAACTCCGAAATCCATTCTGCCGCTCACCCGATTACGTATTTCGTCCGTAAAACGTAAATTATTTTATTTTTTTTCTGAAATAATTCTAAAAATGAAAAATTGTAGGAAATAAAATAAAAACCTTAAGTCTTTCATTCACGAATTAAAATTAGGTCTTTTGAGCAGTATAATAATACTGTCAATGGAATTCGCAGGCCGGGTTTCGCCTGACTTTCCAACCTAAATTTTAATCGTAGCTTCCTACACTCAAGTAGAATTGAGTGGTAAACTCCGTTTATTTAAAATAATTTTCTAAGTATCAGATAAAAAAAATATAAACGTAATTATATAAATTTCTGATATTAGAAAACCGTGAAAAATCGGGGTGTTACACAGTACTTCAAAATTCTGAGTGAAAAGAGTATTGAGATCTTGTTGTTTTGTGTTCCTGGTTTATGTGGGCGAAATAATCCTTAAGGACAGTGTCCAGCGCTTAGCCACAAGTGAAAGCACTTTCTTCTTCATTCCATTAGTATTCGGTAAATCAAAATGGATCTACATTACAGAACAAAGTAGAGGAATTATTGTATGATAATATGCTTAAATATAATAGATACAAACAAAGAGGTTAAAAGTAAATTACCGTGGTTGCTTCCCAAATCTGAATTTTCAAGTTCTCTGATACTTTAGTCCATTCCTCAATCAATATGCAAGCATGGCTTCGAGCTTGCACAGCCACAAACTAGAAAAATCCTTAGCATGCGGGCCAATAGGCTCCCGATATTTATCAAACTCAATCGGCCACTTCAAATTATTAGGAAGGGCATTGGTCAATTTTTTCATGGTGGTGACTGGTCTACCCCTCTTTTTGGACGAGGTACTACCAGGACCGTCCTGGGAAGGAGCCATACCGGCTGAGGAGGGACTACCAGCACTGGCCTGTGAATCAGCCATATATATATCTATATATGTATGTACATATGTATGCCTGTTTAGACCCAAAAAAATAATAAATTAGATAAAACCATATAAACAGTTTAAACATGTTGAACAAGAACAATCTCCAAAGAAATATAGGGACCGGTATCCAAAGAAATGAATTGAAGGGACTACTTGTTTAGTTTAACCTACTGCTTAAGCTCAAGTATATCTGGAAAACTGTGAATAAAGTACATAATTGTTGGAGAATCACAGCACACAAGTGTACATGTGTATGTGCATACTGTAAACACCTAATTTTGCCCGAAATTTTTTTTTAATTAATGTTTTGAAAAATAGTAAACAAAAATGATAAACACTTTGGAAAAGAAAAAGTGTTTGTTCTTGGCCCATTGTTAATTTAGATAAGCCCATGACCCAAGTTATCCAACCTAAATAATAAATAATAAATAAAATAATAAAAATAAAAGAAAAAAGGTTGTCTGTTTGAAAAATATAAAAAAAAAATTGTCTCCTACTCCCTTCCCCCAGTGCTGCTATCTATTTTGGGTATGAACCAGCTTTATTTTATTTCCCTTCTTTTGTTTTCTTATGCTTTATTCCAAAACAAGAGGCACAACCCCTGCACCTATACCAGCTATACAGAATAGTGGAAGCACCACGAAGGCACCCTCCCTCTGTACCTTCGTCCTTACCCCTCAACATGCCAATAACAAATTTTGGCATCATCTTCCCCTATTGTCACTATATAAACAAAAGGACCTCGTAGAGAAAGGGTAGGAGCCCTTATCAGTTGAGTAAAAAAAATCATCAATCAGAAAAAATACACTTAGAGTTCTTTCCTGTATACTTACCATTCGGTTTCATCTTTCAAAACAAAAAAAAAAAGCAAAACACAAAAAACAAAAACAACAAAAACAGAGAAGGAGAATACAGGTCTGAGGAAGAAGAACCGAAAATTGTTCTGCCACCACCGCGAGGCAGCGCCGCCTTGACGACCGCCGCGTCACCCTCCTCTTCCATCTCCAACATCTTCGCCAAGCACCACTGCCCGGCTCCGTTCAGAACCGCCACTAGACATGCGCCACTCAATCACACGACCACTACTGCTGCCGCGAGCTCCACCTTGGTCCTTCGCCGCCGCCGTCACGAACCCCAGGTCTTAGATCCAACACCACCGCCAAGTTCCACGCCGTCCAGTCCTTCACCAGAGCTTCGCCACGCTACCCTTACCATCAACGTCGAACCAGACGCGGTACCCAGATCCGCACGTCACCACCATGCCATCCGAGCCGCTCGCCGCTCGCCACTGCAGCTCGACCTCGACCCAAGCTCCGCCTCTGAACGCCGCTACAGCGCCACCAAGCTGCATCCAAGTTGTGCCTCTGTCCGATCTGCACTGCACAAGCCACCACGTGCCGGACGTCCACCTCCGCTGCCGTCGGGCCACCCTCTTCCACGCGTGCTCCTTGGTCCATCTCCGCAGCAGTGGTAACAATGGAGTCTCCAAGACTCTGATAGCCTCCTTTAATCTAGTTTTTGTTTTGACTTTGTACTTTTTATGTTATCATTATTTAGGTTATGAGATTTTAATAGGTTGGGCTTAGTTGTAGCTGGTGGCCCAGTTCCTTTTTATTATTTTGTTGTGCTGTTTTTTTTAGAATTTGGGTCAAACAAAAAAAATCATCAAAAGAGAAAATTTTTTTAAGTGATGCTTTGGGCTATGTCTGTTAGGTCCAATTTCTCCTTTTATTTGTTTAAGTGTTTCTAACCAGGCCAAGGATGTAGTGAGGCCCATCAGAAAAACAAGCATTGGGCTAACTACTAGGTCTCCTCCCTTTTTTTGTGTTTTTTTATTTTTCTTTTTTTAAAAAATTTAAAAATGAAAAAGTCTCTTAAAATTTATTTATTTGTAGTTGTTTTTTTTTTAAAATCCTTTTCAAAAAAAAATGGAAAAAAAATCATTTCTTTCTTAAAAGAGGAGTTTGGTGCTTCTTTGTTCCTCAATTGGAAAATCTTTTTTTTTAAATTACAAATTCCCTTTTCAAAAATAAAATAAAATAATAAATCCTTTTTTAAGGTTTTTGACTCGTTGTTTCATAATGAAAATCCTTCTCAAATGAAACCCTTTTTTAAAAGAAATTCTTTTTTTTTTTGTAAAAATAATCTTTTGAGTTCACGCAACAATAATACGACGTTGATGTATGGATTTTGTTATCCTCAAGTGTCACATGAATTGTAAGGGTTCATCGTATAGCTTTGCTATCTTTAACCATGTTCAATAATGAATTCCTTTTTGTAAAAAATAATAAATGTTTTTTTCAATTTACATTTTTAACCAATTTTACCCAATTTAATTTTATAAAAATATCTTTTGAATTCACGCAACAATCTACGACGTTGATGTATGCACTTATTTATCCTCAAATGTCGTATGAATTGTAAGGGTTTATCGTATAACACTCCTATCTTGGACTCTGTGATAGGGTGAATTTACTTTAAAATAAAATCCTTTTTTAACAAAAAAATCAAAAAGATCAAATCCTTAACTAAAATTAAAATCAACCAACCAATCAAACCTTTTCCTAAAGAACTACGCGACTTTGAGTTTCCCATCGCACCCGGGAATACGTAGGAGCAGAATCAATCATTCTGTCAAGCCAAAATTTAATTTTCTATTTTATTGTGTTTATATTTTAATTTAATTTAAAAAGTGGGGTAAAATAAATATTTCAAAGGCTATTAAAATTATTTTGCGCAATTAACTTGAGGTACCATTTTTAAACGGACGATGTAGGGTGCTAACACCTTCCTTACTCGTAACCGACTCCTGGACTCAAATCTCTCCTTTTTAAAAAAAATGACCAGTTTTCCTTAAAATAAATGGTTTTCCAATGTTTTTCCCAAATAAAATACTGATGGCGACTCCTCTGTTTTTACCTTTATTTCTGTGGCGCCTTGACGGGACGGTTGTGACAGCTGGCGACTCCACTGGGGACTTGGAGAGTCAGGCCTAACATAGTTGGTTGTGCATTTTTTAATAGCTTTGAAAATATTAGTTTTAACCTTCTTTGTTTTATTTATTTCGTAAATATTTTTATTTGTTCTTATAAATGCCTTTGTATATTCCTGCAATCTTAGGGTAGAAAACTCTTTTAAATGCTGGCTATTCTTTCGCAGTTTTGGGGATAGTTTTTTAGGTTTTGTGCAAGTTTGCTTGCTCCCAGCACACACATCACCATCACATATTCACACACTTTTGGGCTCTATACTCGAGTCTTGGAATGCCATAAGATTAGAAGGGGCTTCAGCGATGTTATTGTGATGCTTTTGCATCCCTGACAGTCACTGATTCTCCCACTCGGATTGCTACCGGTACATGGACTACCATATTGTGACTTATTTATCCCTGTGGTGAGGTTCATGGGTTCAGATCCTTATCTTTTAGATGAGGGTAATCCGGGGACCATATGTTTAGGGGTCTAGATCTGTCTCGAAAGTCATGTACATAAAATGCC
Organism: Sophora flavescens; assembly: GCA_030762895.1. Classification (NCBI taxonomy): domain Eukaryota; kingdom Viridiplantae; phylum Streptophyta; class Magnoliopsida; order Fabales; family Fabaceae; genus Sophora; species Sophora flavescens. The sequence goes on from CM061063.1 coordinate 94,343,764, forward strand.
ATTAGCAGCCTACCAAACTAGGGTCCTGACCTCAGAAGTTCAAATTTTAGAATATGACCTATATAGGACAAAAGGGAGCGCATCCGTCTTTTTCTGCAGCATGAATACTCACATTTATATCTCATGCATCATAAGATTTTCTTCATGAACCTTAACATGCCATTCATTCATGCATTCTGTTACACTCATTCTTATTCATTGTATGCACGTGCATGTAGTATTTCAGGTCATGCATCGTCAATATGTCATTCGTTCATGCATTTCGGTACACTCTCGTGCGTTAGTAAATTTGCTTTCCAAATGTTATTAATAAAATAAAATTTCCCTTGCACAGACAATTTGGTGAGAGATAACACCTTGATAACAAGAGATGGAAAAAGTCAGACACACTAGCAATGCTCCCGCCACCAAGAGCTCCAGGGTGATTTTGAACTCACTAGAGAATCTAAAAGAGTTAAGCCAATCTTTGCCTCAAGAACATCGAAGAAGCTTTGTCAAGAAGTATGGAGGGATCTTGGACCAAATTTTCATACCGGTTAAAGCTACTGCTTTGAGTGCTCTAAGTCAATATTGGAACCCACACCTCAGATGTTTCGAGCTGCCAAACATGGACATTACAACCACCATTGAAGAATATGCTTGCCTGTTAAGGTTGCCAATGCAGAAAAATCCCGTTGTGTACTTTCAACCGGGGCAATACTTGATCACTACAAGCATAACAGGGTTACTAGGGCTTCCTGAAATTGAAGTGAACTTGACCGGGCACTCAAACTCGCGAGGGTTAGCCCGAAAGTTTCTTGAAAATCATTTGAGGAAACTAATGGGTCGATGAGACTGGGAAACCTTTGAGAGGGTATTGGCACTAGAAATACATGGGTTGGTTTTGTTTCCATCAGCGCTAGATCAAGCAGCAATGGACGTGTTCTTCACAGTTGAAAGAAAGAAAAACCCCATGCCCGCAGTATTGGCTGAAATGCTTTTGACCCTAGAATTTTGCCAGCGGCATCCAAAGGGGAAGCTCCGATGTTGTGCACAATTGCTATATGTATGGGTCATGACTCACATGTACGCAAAAGGCCATATCGGCCACCTTTCAGATCCCCTAAGAGGCTTCCATAACATCCCTACAAAATAGCTTAATGAAGAGGAATGGAAGAACGAGTTTGACAAAGTGGAAAGAGACTCTTTTAAGTGGGTATGCCCATGGTACGAAAGTCAACAAGGGCAAGATATCATTTATAGTTGTGGTGACTATCCAAATGTTCCTTTGATGGGCCCAAGAGGGTGCATATCCTACACACCCGCCATAGCCTTACGACAACTTTGTTGAACGCAAACCGTGCCATGAGAAGAACAACTCGGTGGATGCTGTTTCCAATACGAGGATGGTGAGAATACCAAGTTGTTGGCAAAAGAAGTTAGAAATGCATGGAAAAATGTGAGGATGGCGGGGATATCACAATTGGGCCGACCAATCCTAATCATTGTCTCAGAATATGAAGCATGGAGAAAATCAAGGAAAGGTCCCGTCAACATTCCTGCAGAAAGCACGAAAGCTGAAGATTACTCCCCTTCGGTAACTCAAATGGCAGAACAACTGGAAGTCCTGGAAGCACAAATGAAGGAAATGGAACAACAAAAGCAAGATGCCGAGTTGAGAATAGTCATTGGTCATAAGCATTGTGAGAAGTTAACAAAGGAAAATGAACACTTGAAAGATTTGTGTGAAGATATCACCGCAACCTCAAGAGTCCAGAAGAATACAGACAAGGTCCCGCCGAGCGTCATAACTAGGATCCAGAATCTTGAAAGTAAAGTATTATCCTTGACAGCAGAGAGGCATCAACTAAGGAAAGAAAAGCGTCGGTTAGAAAAAGAAGTCATTAGGCAAGGAGGTGTGAGAAAGTCATTGGAAGTGGAAGTTAATCGACAAAGGGGAGTCAATGGCAACTTACAAAAGCAAATTCGTGCACAAGATAGGATGACTGATGAGTTGGTACAAAAGGTCCAAGAGTTGAATATCCTATTAGTCGAAATCAAGAAGCAGTGCGATTTAAGGTGGACCTCATCGAAACACTATCATGATCAAGTGGTTCAAGCAATGAATGCTGTGAAGTGGTGGAGAAAAGAGGCGCGGGAGCGAGGGATAGATATTGACATATGGGAAAAAAGATATATGAGCATGAATTTGGAGATAAGTCATTGTATTCCGAATTTTGTCCAACGCTTTGAAAAGGTAGAAAAACAAATTCGTGCGAACCCTATGCTTTGTCTCCCGGCTGAGTTGGATGATTTCATGAAAATGTGTGGAGGGTTTGCTCGAGGGCTAAAAAGAAAGAGACCTAAGCTGTTGACTTTAGGATGAAAATGTTGTAACAATGTCGAGAATTATGATGTAATCCCAATCTATGTATTACTTTGAGGAGATTTTAATGTAATCTATTCTTGCCTCTATGATTCCTTCGCACTCCAACTCTTGCACTTGACTTGCGACGACACCTATCGTGGAGCATGGTCTTCCTTTAGTATGTGGTCAACTACATCTTTTCCTTCTAAGATTCTTCCTTCTGTGCAAAGGGTAGGACGAGATGTCTCAATTCAGAATTGCTAGTGTGTTTGAGACAACATCTATTGTGGAGAGTTGTTTCTCCCCTAGATTTGTTATCAACTCCATTTCATCTTATGAGCACAATGCTCTGTGTGGGGTGGAGGGACCATCTTTTGTCTGTTATAAGGTGTCAACTCAAAAAATAATAATAAACTCTAAAGTTGATTTTCATAAAAGCTTTTTTGCATTTTCCAACATTTTGTTCTCACTTTTGTTTTGATTAAAACAGTGTGTGGCTTTTCTGAACAATTGCTCCAAGACACCCTTATCGCACTCGATCACAAACAAGAGCCATGGCGGATGAACTAGAAGAAGTCCAAGAGATCAGGGATGAAGTCAGTCAAATCAAGGATCAGATGACTAAGATGATGGAGATCCTACAAGTAATGCAGAAGGAAAAGAACACAGAGGAGAACCTTCCATCCTCGAACGAAGGACATCCGGCCACACCTCTCATTCTGCCCGGTTTTGCTCAGATTCCTATTCAAGGCTTCAACCAACCAAGGGCAATGATGCCACTCGCTATTTATCCAAGCAACCAAACTCATCTTTCATTTGACCCGAACAATCCTCCATACGGTTTGCCTCGTGGATTTGTGCCACCAACGGCCCCCAGCCCACAAGATGGCATTCAAGACTCCGAACATATCACTCAGACACAAAACCCACAGATGCTATCGAAATGCCACAAACACAAACTGTCAATCCTACAGATGGTAACACCCCGACGGTGACCCTTTCTGCCAATCCAAAAACCCCACAATGCATCCTACATTATGGGCCCCAGGGGACTCAAATGATGCCAAACTTTGGATCCTCCTACATGCCATACTCCTTCCCTCAGAATATGTAAGGTGAAACTCCAGTGAATCAGTCAGGAGGGAATTCCCAATCTAAAGAAAAGTTGGAAGTGCTAGAGGAAAGACTACAGGCCTTTGAAGGAGTAAATAGTTATGGTCTGCGGGATACTTCGGAACTTTGTCTGATGCCAAATTTTGTAATTTCACCAAAATTTAAGGTACCCGATTTCAACAAATATCAGGGAACCACTTGTCCCAAAAACATTTGACCATGTATGTAAGGAAGATGGCATCATACGCTCAAAATGATAAGATCTTGATTCACTTCTTCCAAGACAGTTTAACTGGGGCAGCTTCAAATTGGTACACGCATCTCGAATGGGCCCACGTCCGATCCTTCAAAGATCTAGCAGATGCATTCCTGAAGCAATACAAGTACAATATTGACATGGCTCCCGATAGGATGCAACTCCAAAATATGGCAAAGAAAGACACAGACTTTCAAGGAGTATGCACAACGATGGAGGGAACTGGCTGCTCAGGTAGAGCCTCCATTGGCCGAGAAAGAAATTATGGCAATGTTCATTGATACACTCCAGTCGCCCTTCTATGATAGGATGATTGGGAGTGTGTCATCGAACTTTTCTGACATGGTCATCATCGGTGAGAGAATTGAAAGTGGAATGAGGAATGGCAAGATCACTGAGACTTCAGTAATGAACGGCCCGAAGAGAGCCCTGTTTGCGAAAAAGAAAGAAGGAGAATCACACGCAGTAACCTTTGAACAAAAGAAACCAAACCAATATAGACCAAACCAAACACCCGCCTTCCAAGTCCAATACGCCCCATATCACCAAGCCAACCAGCCATACATCGCTGCCACCTCACAATTTCTAAATCCTCAACAGATGGCTCCTTACCGGCCATCATACCCCTCTCAACCTCAAACACACCCTACCATGCCACCTCAAATTGTTCAACCCCTAAGTCCAAACCCAAACACCAGCCAAACAAGACCACCGTATAACTCGGAAAGAAAGTCAGTACATTTCGACCCGTTACCCATGACCTACACTGAGCTACTGCATCAACTTATAAGCAAATCTGTGTTGACTCATATCCCAATGAAACCATTGGGCCCTCTTTATTCGAAGTGGTTTGACCCAAATGCTAAATGTGAGTATCATACGGGGGAAATAGGTCATTCCATTGGAACTGCAGGGCTTTCAAATTTAAGGTACAAGATCTTATTGATGCTAAGTGGTTGAGCTTTCAGAAAGATGCTCTGAATGGGGCACAAGGTCCTATGCCAAATCATGGGGGTTCAGGAGTCAATGCCATTGATAGCTTTATGGAACCTACTCTTAAGAGCCAAGTGGCTGATGTCAGAACTCCCATGAGAGTTATTTTAAGAGAGATGCAAAAACATGGATTGGTGCAAACCTCAATTGTTGAAGAGAAGACTCTTGATGAAGAGATAAGGTGTTACTTCGACGGGAATATGGGGCATTCAATTGAAGACTGTGCAGAATTTCGACAGGTTGTGCAATAGTTAATAGATATGAAGATTATCCTAATTGGTTGTGAATCGAATGAGTGTGGCATTAACATGGTCGCTGAATCTACAATTTCCCCAACTCCAGTTAAGATAACTCATTTTACTGTTGTGATTAATCCTCAACCAGTTCCTGAGCAAGTCACTCTGAAGCCAGTGGTGGTACACTGTACTGAGAAGGAACCTATGTCGGTTTCGAGTGGGCCAACACCAATTGTCATCCGAGTCCCAGGTCCTTTCCCTTACAAGGACACCAAAGTGGTACCATGGAAATATGATAGTCAGGTTCAACAAAGTCCTCCTAACAGGACCACCGTGGTTACCAACATTTCGGGAATTGGTGGAATGACTAAGAGTGGTCGCATTTATACTCCAGAGGTATTGCGAAGGGAGGGAACAGAAAAGGAAGAAAAATATCGCAAGGGGAAAGAGACGGTGGAAGGAACGCCGGCTGAAAAGGATACCAAAGGGGGTGATAATAAAAAGGAGGTATCTGATGAAGAAGTTGGCAAATTCTTGAAGTTCATCAAGCAAACCGAATATAGGGTTGTGGATCAATTGAATCAAACTCCAGCTCGGATATCTCTTTTGTCTTTGTTGATGAATTCTAAGCCACATAGGAGAGTACTGATGAAGGTGATGAATCAAGCTCATGACTCTCATGACATCACAATTGACAAGGTTGATAACATTGTGGGTAACAACGTTGCTGATAATTATATCACTTTCACTGATAATGAAATTCCAGCTGAAGGAATAGGGCACAACAAGGCGTTACACATCTCTGTGATGTGTCGAGATCATGTCATGGCTAGGGTTCTCATTGATAATGGTTCTTCTTTGAATGTAATGCCAAAGTCAACACTGACAAATTTGCCTTTCGATGGAACTCATATGAAGCCAAGTACAATGATTGTAAGAGATTTCGATGGCACCCGAAAGGAAGTCATGGTAGAAATTGAATTGCCCATTCAGATTGGACCTTGCACCTTTGAAATACTCTTCCAAGTAATGGACATCACACCAACTTACAGTTGTCTCCTAGGACGACCGTGGATCCATTCGTCTGGAGCTATACCTTCCACATTGCACCAGAAAATGAAGTTCATTGTCGATAGTAAGTTGATAATTGTTTCTGGAGAGGAGGATATGTTAGTGAGTAAGCCATCAATAACTCCTTACATTGAAGCTGCCGAAGAAGCTCTCGAGTCCGCTTTCCAATCGGTTGAAATTTCCAATGCCACTTATGTTGGGGATGATAGTCCACTATTGAAACCTCGGTCATCTAAAACGTCCATTATGATGGCCAAGGTTATGCTCGAAGGAGGACACCGACCTGGAAGCGGTTTGGGGAAGAATAGCCAAGGTGTCACTGACATCCTCATGCTCACTGAGAACAAGGACAGGTTTGGGTTGGGATATAAACCCACCAAGGCCGACAAGATGAGGGTTATAGAAGAGAAGAAAAGAAAGAGGCTGGCTCGACTGGAAAATCGTGAATACGAGACTGAAAGGGTTCCCATCTGTGACATTCGACCGAGCTTCCGAAGTGTAGGGTTCGCATTCCTGGACCAAGCAGCAGCTATTGAAGATGATTATCTCGCCGATCATGGTGTCAATCTGGTGTATCCATGCCCTCTGGATACAGAGCTCAACAATTGGGAGGTCATTGAGTTCCCCAGGACCATAGAGTTTTTTCCAAAGTAATTCTGTAATGATTATCCTTTAGCTCTGCCCAAGGCTTTAGGATTTTTGTTGTAATGGGCTTACTTGTTTCCGTTTCAGTATGACTTATCAATAAATGCATGCATTCAATATATTTATGTTCTTATCCCTCTTATTTTTTACTTTTACTTTTATTCATCGTTCCTCACCAATAAATGCAGTTTCCCATATTTAACCTTTATTCATTCATCTTTCCCTGATAACTACCAAATGCAGATCTAAAAGTGACTCTCTTGAAAATGACAGTGTTAATAACTTAGCATACAATTCTGACTATCATATTGTTCATACTAATGAGGTTGTTGATGATGACGGGGAAGTTCCTCCTGAACTATTGAGGTTGGTAGAACAAGAAGCCAGGGAAATTCAACCCCATGAAGAGCCGAGTGAACTACTCAACATGGGAACCGAAGATGATAAAAAAGAGGTCAAGATTGGCCTTTCCCTGAAAGAAAAGGAGCGAAGTAGGATGATCAAGTTGTTGATGGATTATAAAGATGTTTTCGCATGGTCGTACCAAGACATGTTAGGGTTAGACCCTAGTGTAGCAGAACACAAAGTGCCATTAAAGGTAATGCTCTCATATGAATCTTTTTGCAAGTTTCATCTTTTATTTCTTAGTTTACTTTATGTGTTCTTTATATGCTTTAAAATTCTAAAATCTCTCTAAAATGGTAGAAAACTCCTTTTGAGTTGAAACCACTTTCTATAGTCTTATATTAACTTATATTTTCACATACTAAGAGGTTGATTAAAACAAAAATCTCTACCTATCTCTTCCACTGAAGGCCGAATGCTTGCATTTGTGATCTAGGAAGTTTTTGTTTCAACTTTTGGAATATGATCATGTGTTTGAGTTTCTAGCTATCAATTGATCTTAAATCTATAAATCTTGGAATTTTTGATAGCTTGTTCCTATGATGGCTGAAAATATGAATAAGTAAGCCTAGGATACTATGTTTCAACTTTCAAAGTATGATCATGGATTTAGAACTCTTAATACCTTGTGATTCTAAACCTAAAAGTTTTTGTTAAACAAAGAATATTTTCCTCATCATCCTATGATGGCCAAAACTTAGTGTTTAGGTTCTAGGATGTTTCAGTTTTTATTTTTCCAAAATGATCATGGACTTAAGCTCCATAAGATATTTGGATGCTAAGTCTAAGAGATTGGAAAGTTTAATGATTTCTAACTTGTTTATTCTATGTTATTAAATCTAGGATGTATTACTTTAATTTTTTCCAAAATGATCATGGACTTAAGCTTCATAAGATATTTGGATGCTAAGTCTAAGAGATTGGAAAGTTTAAGGATTTCTAACTTGTTTATTCTATGTTGTTAAAGCTAGGATGTATTACTTTCATTTTTCCATGATGATCATGGACTTGAGCTCCATAAGATATTTGGATGCTAAGTCTAAGAGATTGGAATGTTTAAGTTTCCATTGTTTTCCAAAATGATCATGGACTTGAGCTCCATAAGATATTTGGATGCTAAGTCTAAGAGATTGGAAAGTTTAAATATTTCTAACCTATAAATCCTATGAAGACCGAACCTAGAAGTTTATGGACCTAGGATACTTTGTTCTTATTTTTCCAAAATGATCATGGTTTTGAGCTCCTTAATACATATGGATGCTAAACCTAAGAGATTGGAAAGTTTAGTGAATGCTAGCCTATTTTACTAGCCTTGGCCGAATACCCTAAGTGTATAACTTAGTGGGATTTTAATTCAACTTTGTTAAATGATCATTGTTTATGAACTTCTAACACTTAAGGATCATAAATCCATGAGTTGTATAATTTTCGGGAATCTCTAACCCTAAGAACTAGTCTTGGCCGAACCTATACCTTGTGGTTTAGTGTTCTTATTTGATTTTAACTTGTGATTTTGTGTTCATAACCTTAGACTTCCATCATGGAGGAAACGAGGACGTTCGTGGTATACCTCTTCGAGCATCTAATCTCCTTACCTTCACAGAAGGTGGAGTTAATACTTTGTGGTGTGACGACGAGGAGCTTCGGGTTCGGGAGTTCGGTGATAACCCAGGTGGGGGAAAGAACCAACCTATCGTCGGATTGGATAAGTAGTAGAATATATAATAATTGTGTAAGGCGACATAAACCCTACTAGTAGTCAACTAATCGACAAGACCAAAATCACATTGGAAACCTTTTCTGAAAAACCAATGGCGATTCGGGGTTTGTAGGTTTATCGATATTAGGTTGATTTTATATTCTTGATGGTTGATTTGAGCTTATTACCTTTATTGAATTGATTTTTGTGCTATGTTGGTGATATTGGAACATTTTGATTGATATTGTGTTATGCATGATCTGCCTGGTTTTTATTATTATGCTTAGTGGGTTTTAAGCAAAGATATATATGTTGTCTACGAGACGATTGTTTTGGGTGTGAGGATAATGATGATTTAGAAGTGCCTAACTTAGGTGATGTATGTTAAAGAGGTGTGCCCCGATGAAAATGAGGGATGGTGACAGGAGTGGTAGTGGCCACGATAACGTAAAGACATGGTGATAGGATTAGAGAGGTTACGTTAAAATAACGTGTTAGATTGCCTGAGAGTAAGGGTAGAGGATGATATATATTAACCTGAGGATGATTCGTTAGTTATGTGTGTTGATTGTCTGTGACAATTGCTGTATAATTTTACTATGACTCTTTTCCTCTTTTTGATGATAGAATTGTTTCTTATCCCCTGTATATTTTTGTATGTTGTATTTTATCTTCTTGTGGAATTGTACGAGAAGACCCTGTGGATGAGCGTAACCAGGAGGCGTTGGATGGAACTCCCTACTAACCGGAGGCTAGAGGACGAGCTGTGACCCATGGTGATTAGGCTCTAGTTAGTTATGGCCAGTGCGTCTCGTGAGGCGTATTTTTATTATGTTTTCCGCTGTTTAACTTTTTGTCTAAGTATATGCCTGTGAGAGATCCTACTGATAGGATATCCTCAACAGTGTTTTGTAATATGTAGAATATACTTATATTGTGATATGCCATTCTATATGAAGTTGTATACTTTATAAGTTAAGTTTTAATTTTTAGGTATTTTCACGTTAAGCGTGCGATTAAGTAATTAAATAATGAGGTTTTAATCTAATGACACAAAGAGGCACAACAGGGCGTCTCATTTTGGTATCAGAGCAGTTTGGTTCTAAAAAGGACTGTGGGTTATGTTCGATCAGAATCAAGGACTGCGAGGTTTAGGATGTTGTTACTGGCCTTGTCTAGTTGAATCCACATCGGATATTGACTATGCTTAGAAGTTGGGTAGTGAGTCCGAACACGATAACTAACATTGGTATGCAGCAATCAGTAGCTGATGATAGAGGAGCCAGTGTTCAGAGAGGAGGAGCTGGAAAAAGGAGTTCCAGCGGCAGGACAGCAGATGGCCAGATCTCAGGCCACTGGGAGAGTGTTTACTGTGAGGGGAGCTGAATCCTCTCAATCTGGGGATCTTATACGAGGTATGTATTTGATATCTGGTAGACTTTGTTTGTTTGTCTAAGTAGCATGATAGACAAGAAAGTGATGAGATTTTTGTTGAGGTATAGTTATGACTGGTAGGATGTGAACCCTTAAGATCAATATCAGTGAGTGAGACAATTACTATAGGTCAAATGTTGATCGAGGCATAATATTACTAAGAGAATCTAAGGTAATGATCAAATACTCGTTGTTAGTATGGATGGTATGAATCTGGAAGATTAAAGGAAAAATACCTATAGTAGTTTTACCTAAGATGAATATGAGCAGGAAATATAACTTCTTTTGGTTTTAATTGCATTAAGAGGTGCAATAATGTTCTTTTGAGGATTAAGATGTGTGATTTTGATATAATCTGGAATAATGGAATACGCTACAAGGATCTAAGACTGTGAATGGATACATTAAGTAGGAAGGTAGGGTAGTATTGATTGCGGTGTTAATTGTAGAAGTTAGAGGTTGAAATGGATTGTAGTGTTAATTGCGGGAGTTAGATGTTGAAATAAGGTCCTCTAGTGGATCAGTAGTAAGAAGAAGGAAAGGATTAAGTTTTAATTATGTCCTTCAAAGATGATAGATCAAGGTGAAATGTTAAGGACAATGAATATAATGTAGTGATGGATTGTTTCGAGGATAAATAGAACAATATAAGAATGAATTCTGTTATGAAGTTACTGTTGTCACCTTTGGGAAAGACAACGATGAGAAATATAATATGGGATTTTTAGATTAAGATACGATTACAAGATGAGGTCTAGTTTCGAGTTAAGAAATTCCGAGGACGGAATTTTCTTCTAAGAGGGGTAGTAATGTAACAGCCTGATTTTAATTATGTTGTTCAACCGGTTAAAATATAATTAAATTATATTTTAAATTTGAGAGTTAGAAAGTGTTTTTGATTTAAATAAAATCATATTCATAGTCTACTTTATGGTAGAGGGTTACGGTAAAATTTTCGGTTGAAAATTCAGACGAAAGACGCTCTGCGTTTTCACTGCCGGTACAAGTTTACTGTGCAAAAAACCTAATTTTGGCCCGTGAATAAGATAGTTAGTGTTTTTATTATGTTTCCTTCAACTTTGGTTATTTTGAAAATTTTCGTTCAAAAATAAAATATAATATTTTATTCAGGCGAAAACGTCGGAAGAATTACGATCGGAAATGCAACCGGGTACGAAATGGAGCAGAATAGGAGACATAAAAGGCTTGAGGTGACATGAGGGTGTGAGGTGACTCACTAGAGGTATGGCCTAAGCTACCTCCTAAAAAGTGGTCATGATGGACATTTTGAAATATATCATATTATATTCTAAAAACCTATTTTTCTCTTTCCTCTTCAACCAAACAAGTCTTAAAGACAAAACTTGCTCTCCAAGATCATCCTCCCTCCAAAATTTCGTGCTCCACTCTCCATCCTCTATATAATCATCACTCATCTTCATTCTCTCATTTTCTTCCTCCATCTTCACACTTCTTCAACTTCTTCCATTTCTTCTTTTTTTTCAAATACTTAAAGCTTCCATTTTTATTAGTCTTTTCCACTTGAATTCTTCATTAAAGTTCTTCCTTATACTAAGGGTAATGCTCTCATATGAATCTTTTTGCAAGTTTCATTTTTTATTTTTTAGTTTATTTTATGTGTTCTTTATATGCTTTAAACTTCTAAAATCTCTCTAAAATGGTAGAAAACTCCTTTTGAGTTGAAACCACTTTCTATAGTCTTATATTAACTTATATTTTTACATACTAAGAGGTTGTTCAAAACAAAAATCTCTACCTATCTCTTCCAATGAAGGCTGAATGCTTGCATTTGTGACATAGGAAGTTTTTGTTTCAACTTTTGGAATATGATCATGTGTTTGAGTTTCTTGCTATCAATTGATATTAAATCTATAAATCTTGGAAGTTTTGATAGCTTGTTCCTATGATGGCTGAAAATATGAATAAGTAAGCCTAGGATACTATGTTTCAACTTTCCAAGTATGATCATGGATTTAGAACTCTTAATACCTTGTGATTCTAAACCTACGAGTTTTTGTGAAACAAAGAATATTTTCCTCATCATCCTATGATGGCCAAAACTTAGTGTTTAGGTGCTAGGATGTTTGAGTTTTTATTTTTCCAAAATGATCATGGACATAAGCTCCATAAGATATTTGGATGCTAAGTCTAAGAGATTGGAAAGTTTAATGATTTCTAACTTGTTTATTCTATGTTATTAAAGCTAGGATGTATTACTTTAATTTTTTTCAAAATGATCATGGACTTAAGCTTCATAAGATATTTGGATGCTAAGTCTAAGAGATTGGAAAGTTTAAGGATTTCTAACTTGTTTATTCTATGTTGTTAAAGCTAGGATGTATTACTTTCATTTTTCCATGATGATCATGGACTTGGGCTCCATAAGATATTTGGATGCTAAGTCTAAGAGATTGGAATGTTTAAGTTTCCATTGTTTTCCAAAATGATCAAGGACTTGAGCACCATAAGATATTTGGATGCTAAGTCTAAGAGATTGGAAAGTTTAAATATTTCTAACCTATAAATCCTATGAAGGCCGAACCTAGAAGTTTATGGACCTAGGATACTTTGTTCTTATTTTTCCAAAATGATCATGGTTTTGAGCTCCTTAATACATATGGATGCTAAACCTAAGAGATTGGAAAGTTTAGTGAATGCTAGTCTATTTTACTAGCCTTGGCCGAATACCCTAAGTGTATAACTTAGTGGGATTTTAATTCAACTTTGTTAAACGATCATTGTTTATGAACTTCTAACACTTAAGGATCATAAATCCATGAGTTGTATAATTTTCGGGAATCTCTAACCCTAAGAACTAGTCTTGGCCGAACCTATACCTTGTGGTTTAGTGTTCTTATTTGATTTTAACTTGTGATTTTGTGTTCGTAACCTTAGACTTCCATCATGGAGGAAACGAGGACGTTCGTGGTATACCTCTTCGAGCATCTAATCTCCTTACCTTCACAGAAGGTGGAGTTAATACTTTGTGGTGTGACGACGAGGAGCTTCGGGTTCGGGAGTTCGGTGATAACCCAGGTGGGGGAAATAACCAACCTATCGTCGGATTGGATAAGTAGTAGAATATAATAATTGTGTAAGGCGACCTAAACCCTACTAGTAGTCAACTAATCGACAAGACCAAAATCACATTGGAAACCTTTTCTGAAAAACCAATGGCGATTCGGGGTTTGTAGGTTTATCGATATTAGGTTGATTTTATATTCTTGATGGTTGATTTGATCTTATTACCTTTATTGAATTGATTTTTGTGCTATGTTGGTGATATTGGAATATTTTGATTGATATTGTGTTATGCATGATCTGCCTGGTTTTTATTATTATGCTTAGTGGGTTTTAAGCAAAGATATATATGTTGTCTACAAGACGATTGTTTTGGGTGTGAGAATAATGATGATTTAGAAGTGCCTAACTTAGGTGATGTATGTTAAAGAGGTGTTATGGCATAGAATATGTGTCAAGTTCTAATGGAAGGTTAAGGCACTAGGATGTTGTTAAATCGGGTTGGTGGGATTCAAGTATAGGTGTTGTTGTCCATGACAGTGTATTGGTAATATAATTAACAAGGACAAAAGAGTATTGGTAATATAATACACCAAGACAAAAGTGTATTGGTAATATAATACACAAAGACGAAAGTGTATTGGTAATATAATACGCAAGGACATCTGTGTATTGGTAATATACTACACTGTATATTGGTAATATAATATACGTAAAACACTTCTGTGTATTGGTAATATAATACACCGTGTATTGGTAATATAATACACGTAAAATCAAGAGTTCTCGCGAGACCACTTCCACCTTAACGGGAATGGGGGTGGAACACCTTAACGGGAATGGAGGTGTGCACTAGGTGGAACATCCTAACGGGAATAAGGGTGTGCCCCGATGCTAATGAGGGATGGTGACAGGAGTGGTAGTGGCCACGATAACATAAAGACATGGTGATAGGATTAGAGAGGTTATGTTAAAATAACGTGTTAGATTGCTTGAGAGTAAGGGTAGAGGTTGATATATATTAACCAGAGGATGATTCGTTAGTTATGTGTGTTGATTGTCTGTGACAATTACTGTGTAATTTTACTATGACTCTTTTCCCCTTTTTGATGATAGAACTGTTTCTTATCCCCTGTATATTTTTGTATGTTGTATTTTATCTTCTTGTGGAATTGTACGAGAAGACCCTGTGGATGAGTGATGAGTGTGATTGCACCTCATCTTTGTTTATCATTTTGCATGCATTTTCATGTAGTTTATGCATTTTTAATTTGATTTTTGGTTAGTTTTTACTTTGGAACGGGTAAGGCGGTTTTGTGGTGTTGTTTTGCAGGAATTAAGGGTGAAATGCTCAGGATTGACCATGATGGAGCTTGGATGAAGATGGACCTTTAAAAGTGAAGAAAATGAGCCAAACAGTACCCATCACGGCCTAGCCGTGATGACCATCACGGCCATGATCGAGCAAAACTGAAAAGAAACAAGGTAAAAGTCAAAACTGGTCACGGTCATGACCTGTCAGCTGAGCCAGACCCCCACAAGTCAGAATCTGTCACGGCCTAGCCGTGATGAGCATCACGGCCGTGACAGACCAAAAATTGAAGAAGCTCCCAAGGCAGAATCCGTCACGGCCGTGACGCGCGTTACTTGGATCAGAAGCAACTGATTTGGATCTAATTTGAGTTAGATTGGGATTAAAAATTCCCAAATCTATAAATATGGCATCAAGTCAGAGGCTTTAGAGGACTTTTGGCTGCTATTCTTAGGCATAGATTTAGGATCTCTCTCTTCTTCTTCCTCCTCTCTTCTCTGATTTTTTTATTTTCATTTGTTGTTAACCAAGCTTGTCATCACCATGACAAGGCTTGAGTAGTAGTTTATTTTCTAGGGATTGGGGCTATGCCCAAGGTTTGTTTATGGCATGAATTGATGTTATATCTTTGTTGATTGCGATTTTGCTTTAGATCTGATTTCTAGTGTTTGAATTACTCGTAAATCTGGTGCGCGCTTATTTACGTGTCGTAGACATTCTAAGGAGGAACCTAGCGGTGAACTTAGGTGTTGGATATATAGAGTCAGACTTAGGATTGAAATCATGAGAGTTAGAAGCCGTCCTTCGAGGATTAACGAATTGTCACAAAACGTAAAGGGTTCAATCTAAATTCGACTACCACGAGAATAGGGGTTGGTTTAATTGGGCACGGTTTTTGTAACCCGAGAGGGAGCTTAAACTATTAGAGGATAAATTCGCCTTCAAGGCATTTTCGATAATTAACAAGGTTTAATCAATTTAGTAACATAAACGATCTTGTAGGTAACCCAAATCCTTAGGAATCCATTTAGACCTGAAAAACCATAAATTGTTTACTTTCTGTTTTACTTGATTGCATTTTATCTCTTATTTCAAATATCAAAACCTTTTTCAAAATCCTTTTCTTAAGTCCAGTTTAGTCGATTTGATAGTTAGTTGCGATTCGAGATCACGGTCTCTGTGGGATCGATATCTTTTTATTACTTGGCGACAATCCGGTACAATTGCCGGATCGCACGTGCACTCGCACGACATCAAGTTTTTGGCATCGTTGCCGGGGACTGTGCTTCCTCGAATCTCAATTTAATTTTTAAATTGATTTTTCTGGACTTTTTCTTTTTATTTAATTTATATATATATATATATATAAAGGTTTCATCTATCTCTTTTTCCTTTCTTTGTATCTATCTCTGTGTTCGTTTCTCTTATATGCAAAGATCCCTGAGTCTTGGAGACCTTACTGAGGTTGACCCCGAAATCGAGAGGACCTTTCATAGGCGTAGGAGACTACAAAGAGAGAGAGAGAGAGGTTGAGTCTCATTCCACTAATGGCGAATCAACCAGATACGAAACCTCTGAAGGACTACGCAGCCCCAAATGCTAGGGGTTTGCGAATTGGGATTGCTAGGCCAGAGATCGAGGCGGAGAATTACACTATACCGCCTATGCTCATTAACATGATTAGGCAGCATCAATTCGAAGGATTTCCCTCGGAGGACCCGACTGACCACATAGAGACATTCTTGGAGTTCACTGATGCAGTTAAAATTCATGGTGCCCCGGTTGATGCTATTCGCTTGAGGTTATTCCCCTCATCTCTGACTGGAAAAGCAAAAGCTTGGCTGAAACAAGTTCCCACTAATACCTTGTCGACTTGGGACCAACTAGATCAGGCGTTCTTGGAGAAATTCTTCCCTCCATCCAAGACGGCCTACATACGAACTCAGATCACCGGCTTCTTCCAAAAGGACGGAGAATGCTTGTCAGAAGCTTGGGATCGCTACAAGGGAGTGCTGGAGTCTTGCCCACATCATGGACTCGAAAGGTGGTTATTAGTGAACACCTTCTACAACGGATTGGATTACTCTTCGAAGGTGTCACTTGATTCCGCAGCTGGTGGAGCCTTTATGAATAGGTCTCTGACTGAGGCATTCAACATCATTGAAAATGTGGCCACCAACTACCACCAATGGGGTTCAGAAAGAGGTAATAACCCGAAAAAGATTTCGGGGGGCAAGTTCGAAATGAATAGCACTGATCTTATTATGTCTAAAATAGACTCACTGAATAAACGTTTTGATCAGCTTGAAAGGGCTAATGTGAGTGCAATAGGTGCTACTAACATTGTTTGTGAGATTTGTGGAATGCAGGGACATGACATCATGGAGTGCCCACATGGTATTGCTCATGGATCCGGCGCTTAGGGGGAACAAGTGAACTCTTGTCACAACTTCTACGACACGAACCCGAAGTTGCCAAACTATGCTCCTCCAAATGCTTACAATCAAGGAAGGAAGAACAACCCTTACCTCTCGTATGGGAACTACAGCAACACGCTAAACCATGAGTTCCAAGAAGGCCAAGGTAATAGGAAACCCGCAGGGGGGTATCCTCAGGTACAGAAATCTAAACTCGAGTCTTTATTGGAAAGTTTTGTTGAAACTCAAACAAAACAAAATGAGGAGTTTAGATAACAAGGTAGGGCATTAAACGAGGCAATAAAAGAGCTAGCATCTAAGGTATATAACTTAGCCATCCATAACAAGATGCTAGAAACTCAAATTGTCCAACAGGCCAGCACATACTCTAGACCTAAGGGTACGTTCCCGGGCCAACCCGAAGCTAATCCCAATGAACATTGTAATGCCATATACTTGAGGGATGATAAGCTTGGGGTGGTTGAGAAGGATGTGGAATGTGAGGAGGACATGAGCAAGGATGAAGAGCCAGAACCAAAGTATGTCCCTCCACCACTTTACCAACCCCCAATACCTTTCCCACAAAGGTTGGTCAAGAGAAAGCAAGTAGATATAGAAGCTAATATGCCTCCTAAACTGAAAGACCCAGGTAGTTTCTCTATTGCTTGCTCTATTGAAAAGGTACAAATAGACCAAGCCTTATGTGACTTGGGGGCTAGTGCGAGCTTGATGCCGCCCACTATCTTGGAAAGGTTGGGAACCAAATAGTTGAGTCCATTCAAATTCTCCTTACAATTTACGGATGGCTCAACTAGAACTCCTCTAGGCATACTAGAGAATGTTCCTGTAAAGGTAAGGAAATTTTTCATCCCCACCGATTTCCTGGTATTGGATATGAAAGGGAATTCTTAATCCCCCGTCATTTTAGGAAGGCCATTCTTGGCCACCGCTGGAGCAATAATAGACGTAAGGAATGACAAACTCTCTCTGAATGTAGAGGAAGGTAAGGTAAATTTTAAATTGACTAACTCATATAACAACCCTACTTTTATGAGTCATGTGTGCAAGATCGATATAATATCTCCAGTGGTAAAGGAAGAGGTCAACATGGAAGCAACTCCGAGGATTTACATGGCAAATGATGCACCCAGTAGTGATGAATTTGGAGTTGCTGATCATGTGGAAACAAAACTTCCACTGGGAGGGAGTAAGGCCATGAAGCTTAGAATAAAAAGAGCGAAGCTGAAGCGCAATTGGCCATATGAGAAGAATAGGCTCTTTGAAGGACTCCCATGGAAGAGAAGTGTTCCTGCACTTCTACGCCCAGCCGACCCCGGTTGACTGAAGGAAGTATGGTCAAGCTTAAGACCGTAAATTAGCACTTCTTGGGAGGCAACCCAAGTTTTCTTTCCCTTTTTCGTTTGTTTTTGAATTTAACTCTTGAATAATTTGAGAAGATCAAGAAAAAAATCATATTTAATACATTTGTCAAGTGTTTTCAGGTTGAGAAGGAAGGAAGAGCAAAAAGGACAGGGACTAACAAAGTCAGAAGTCATCACGCCCAGGCCGTGACAGTGGTCACGGCCGTGATGAGCTAACCAAGAGGACCAGAAAGGATCACGGCCCAGCCGTGACATGCATCACGGGCGTGATGAGTAGGACCCTAAGATCAGAGAGCATCACGGCCTAGCCGTGATACAGGTCACGACCGTGACAGGCCAGCTCCTGAAGACATAATTGATTATTTACATTGGGAACAATGTAAATCTTTAAGCTTGGGGTAGGGGTATTTTTGAAATATTTGTGCATTTTTGCATTTTTCATGCTGCACTCATATAGGCATAGTTTTGCATGATCACATAGTTTTGACTAGGCATGTGAGCCAACACCCGCTACCACCTCGGTGAGTTGTTCCATTTTTCTCTTCTCTCCGACTTGATTATTTACATTGGGGACAATGTAAATCTTTAAGCTTGGGGTAGGGGTATTTTTGAAATATTTGTGCATTTTTGCATTTTTCATGCTGCACTCATATAGGCATAGTTTTGCATGATCACATGATTAGATTGCCCTTTGCTTAGAGTTTGCATCCAATTGTGAGAACTTGGTGCCAAATAAATTGAGATAGTGAATTTTTGAACCCAATTTTTTTTATTCTTGTGATAAGGCTAAAAATAAAAGTTCTTGAGATGATCTTTCGATAGTTGATAATTAGCATGTGGTTCTCTAGATTTGTGTTTCTCACTGATTTTTGAACTACTAAATGTGAGATTTTGAGCCAAAAAGGGGGTACTCACTAAATCTACCCCATTCTTTGTGATAGAGTGTTTTATTCCTATTGGATTGTACTCTCGAGAACTTGACTTCAAACCGTTTTGAAACTTAAAAAAATTTTGAAAACATTTTTAAAAATGATTGAGGCACTAGGTATTTTTCTGGCCTTCTGAGCTTCGATTGATTAAATGCTATCCATTAGTTGCCCAATTTTGAGCCTAAAAGAATAAAATACTTTTCTTGGTACCTAGAATTATTTTGATGAATGATGCTTGGTATGGCACCTTTTAAAGTATTGCAAAAAGGGTAAAAATGTAGTTTGAAAAAGTATGGGATGAGAAAGATAGAAAATATTTCTCTTGAATTAAAAATCTCCCCTTCTCCAAATAAATAAAATAAAATAAAATAAAACAAAAAAAATGGAGAAGGGGATGACAAAAGAAAGCGAGAAATAAAAATAAAAAGAAAGAAAGAAAGGTGGAAAAGTGAACTAAAAGCCCAAAAAGGTATTTTAGAAGGTGTCATACTTTGCAACGTTTGATACTTTGTTTAACCCTCTTGAATTACCTTTTCTTGATTCCCCACCTAACAATTAATCCCATGGCCACATTACAACCAAAGTAAAAGACCTTTTGATTCTTATGTGTTTTCATTAATAAAGTGGAGGTTTGGTTAATATTCAAGCTTATGGTAGAGCACCTTCCTTGAGGAAATTGAGCGAATTGTCATATTCCCTTAAACACTTGAGTGAGGTGAGAAGAGTGCCCGAATCAGTGAGAGACATGAATCTAGAAAACCTAAGCTTCAAATTGGACTTGAAATTGAATGTCTCTTGGTTTCTTATTTGAAAAAACTTGTTACTTGGATTAGTTACTCGGGTTCTTGGTTCACTATCCACGCTCTGATTGTTTATATCTTCTGGCCTTAGTTATTGCTTGAGGACAAGCAAAGTCTTAAGCTTGGGGTGATTTGATGAGTGTGATTACACCTCATATTTGTTTATCATTTTTCATGCATTTTCATGTAGTTTATGCGTTTTTAATTTGATTTTTGGTTAGTTTTTACTTTGGAACGGGTAAGGCGGTTTTGTGGTGTTGTTTTGCAGGAATTAAGGGTAAAATGCTCAGGATTGACCATGATGGAGCTTGGATGAAGATGGAGCTTTAAAAGTGAAGAAAATGAGCCAAACAGTACCATCACGGCCTAGTCGTGATGACCATCACGGCCATGATCGAGCAAAACTGAAAAGAAACAAAGCAAAAGTCAGAACTGGTCACGGCCTAACCGTGATGGCCATCACGGCCGTGACCTGTCAGCTGAGCCAAACCCCCACAAGTCAGAATCTATCACGGCCTAGCCGTGATGAGCATCACGATCGTGACAGACCAAAAATTGAAGAAGCGCCCAAGGCAGAATCCGTCACAGCCGGGCCGTGATAGCCATCACGGCCGTGACGCGCGTTACTTGGATCAGAAGCAACTGATTTGGATCTAATTTGAGTTAGATTGGGATTCAAACTTCCCAAATCTATAAATATGGCATCAAGTCAGAGGCTTTAGAGGACTTTTGGCTGCTACTCTTAGGCATAGATTTAGGATCTCTCTCTTCTTCTTCCTCCTCTCTTTTCTGATTTTTTTATTTTCATGTAGTTGTTAACCAAGCTTGTCATCACCATGACAAGGCTTGAGTAGTAGTTTAATTTCTAGGGATTGGGGCTATGCCCAAGGTTTCTTTATGGCATGAATTGATGTTATATCTTTGTTGATTGCGATTTTGCTTTAGATCTGATTTCTAGTGTTTGAATTACTCGTAAATCTGGTGCGCGCTTATTTACGTGTCGTAGACATTCTAAGGAGGAACCTAGCGGTGAACTTCGGTGTCGGATCTATAGAGTCAGACTTAGGACTGAAATCACGAGATTTAGAAGTCGTCCTTCGAGGATTAACGAATTGTCACAAAACGTAAAGGGTTCAATCTAAATTCGACTACCACGAGAGTAGGGGTTGGTTTAATTGGGCACGGTTTTTGTAACCCGAGAGGGAGCTTAAACTATTAGAGGATAAATTCGCCTTCAAGGCATTTTCGATAATTAACAAGGGTTAATCAATTTAGTAACATAAATGATCTTGTAGGTAACCCAAATCCCTAGGAATCCATTTAGACCAGAAAAACCATAAATTGTTTACTTTATGTTTTACTTGATTGCATTTTATCTCTTATTTCAAATATCAAAACCTTTTTCAAAATCCTTTTCTTAAGTCCGGTTTAGTCGATTTGATAGTTAGTTGCGATTCGAGATCACGGTCTATGTGGGATCGATATCTTTTTATTACTTGGCAAAATTCCGGTACACTTGCAGGATCGCACGTGAACTCGCACGACATCAATGAGCGTAACCAGGAGGCGTTGGATGGAACTCCCTACGAACCGGAGGCTGGAGGACGAGCTGTGACCCATGGTTATAAAACGGACTGTGGGTTATGTCCGATAAGAATCAAGGACTGGAAGGTTTAGGATGTTGTTACTGGCCTTGTCTAGTTGAATCCACATCGGATATTGACTATGCTTAGAAGTTGGGTAGTGAGTCCGAACACGATAACTAACATTCGTATGCAGCAGTCAGTAGCTGATGATAGAGGAGCCAGTGTTCAGAGAGGAGGAGCTGGAAAAAGGAGTTCCAGCCGCAGGACTGCAGATGGCCAGACCTCAGGCCACTGGGAGAGTGTTTACTGTGAGGGGAGCTGAATCTTCTCAATCTGGGGATCTTATACGAGGTATGTATTTGATATCTGGTAGACTTTGTTTGTTTGTCTAAGTAGCATGATAGATAAGAAAGTGATGAGATTTTTGTTGAGGTATAGTTGTGACTGATAGGATGTGAACCCTTAAGATCAATATCAGTGAGTGAGACAATTACTATATGTCAAATGTTGATCGAGGCATAATATTACTAAGAGAATCTAAGGTAATGATCAAATACTCGTAGTTAGTATGGATGGTATGAATCTGGAAGATTAAAGGAAAAGTACCTATAGTAGTTTTACCTAAGATGAATATGAGCAGGAAATATAACTTCTTTTGGTTTTAATTGCATTAAGAGGTGCAATAATGTTCTTTTGAGGATTAAGATGTGTGATTTTGATATAATCTGGAATAGTGGAATATGCTACAAGGATCTAATATTGTGAATGGATACATTAAGAAGGAAGGTAGGGTAGTATTGATTGCGGTGTTAATGGTAGAAGTTAGATGTTGAAATGGATTGTGGTGTTAATTGCGGGAGTTAGATGTTGAAATAAGGTCCTCTAGTGGATCAGTAGTAAGAAGAAGGAAAGGATTAAGTTTTAATTATGTCCTTCAAAGATGATAGATCAAGGTGAAATGTTAAGGACAATGAATATAATGTAGTGATGGATTGTTTCGAGGATAAATAGAACAATATAAGAATGAATTCTGTTATGAAGTTACTGTTGTCACCTCTGGGAAAGACAGCGATGAGAAATATAATATGGGATTTTTATATTAAGATACGATTACAAGATGAGGTCTAGTTTCGAGTTAAGAAATTCCGAGGACGGAATTTTCTTTTAAGAGGGGTAGTAATGTAACAGCCTGATTTTAATTATGTTGTTCAACCGGTTAAAATATAATTAAATTATATTTTCAATTTTATAGTTAGAAAGTGTTTTTTATTAAAATAAAATCATATTCATAGTCTACTTTATGGTAGAGGGTTACGGTAAAATTTTCGGTTGAAAATTCAGGCGAAAGCAGGTCTGCGTTTTCACTGCCGGTTTCAACTTTCCAAGTATGATCATGGATTTAGAACTGTTAATATCTTGTGATTCTAAACCTATTAGTTATTGTGAAACAAAGAATATTTTCCTCATCATCCTATGATGGCCAAAACTTAGTGTTTAGGTCCTAGGATGTTTGAGTTTTTATTTTTCCAAAATGATCATGGACTTAAGCTCCATAAGATATTTGGATGCTAAGTCTAAGAGATTGGAAAGTTTAAGGATTTCTAACTTGTTTATTCTATGTTATTAAAGCTAGGATGTATTACTTTAATTTTTTCCAAAATGATCATGGACTTAAGCTTCATAAGATATATGGATGCTAAGTCTAAGAGATTGGAAAGTTTAAGGATTTCTAACTTGTTTATTCTATATTATTAAAGCTAGGGTGTATTACTTTCATTTTTCCAAGATGATCATGGACTTGAGCTCCATAAGATATTTGGATGCTAAGTCTAAGAGATTGGAATGTTTAAGTTTCCATTGTTTTCCAAAATGATCATGGACTTGAGCTCCATAAGATATTTGGATGCTAAGTCTAAGAGATTGGAAAGTTTAAATATTTCTAACCTATAAATCCTATGAAGGCCGAACCTAGAAGGTTATGGACCTAGGATACTTTGTTCTTATTTTTCCAAAATGATCATGGTTTTGAGCTCCTTAATACATATGGATGCTAAACCTAAGAGATTGGAAAGTTTAGTGAATGCTAGCCTATTTTAATAGCCTTGGCCGAATACCCTAAGTGTATAACTTAGTGGGATTTTAATTCAACTTTGTTAAATGATCATTGTTTATGAACTTCTAACACTTAAGGATCATAAATCCATGAGTTGTATAATTTTCGGGAATCTCTAACCCTAAGAACTAGTCTTGGCCGAACCTATACCTTGTGGTTTAGTGTTCTTATTTGATTTTAACTTGTGATTTTGTATTCATAACCTTATACTTCCATCATGGAGGAAACGAGGATGTTCGTGGTATACCTTTTCGAGCATCTAATCTCCTTACCTTCACAGAAGGTGGAGTTAATACTTTGTGGTGTGACGACGAGGAGCTTCGGGTTCGGGAGTTCGGTGATGACCCAGGTGGGGGAAAGAACAAACCTATCGCCGGATTGGATAAGTAGTAGAATATATAATAATTGTGTAAGGTGACCTAAACTCTACTAGTAGTCAACTAATTGACAAGACCAAAATCACATTGGAAACCTTTTTCGAAAAACCAATGGCGATTCGGGGTTTGTAGGTTTATCTATATTAGGTTGATTTTATATTCTTGATGGTTGATTTGAGCTTATTACCTTTATTGAATTGATTTTTGTGCTATGTTGGTGATATTGGAATATTTCGATTGATATTGTGTTATGCATGATCTGCCTGGTTTTTATTATTATGCTTAGTGGGTTTTAAGCAAAGATATATATGTTGTCTACAAGATGATTGTTTTGGGTGTGAGGATAATGATGATTTAGAACTGCCTAACTTAGGTGATGTATGTTAAAGAGATGTTATGGCATAGAATATGTGTCAAGTTCTAATGGAAGGTTAAGGCACTAGGATGTTGTTAAATCGGGTTTGTGGGATTCAAGTATAGGTGTTGTTGTCCATGACCGTGTATTGGTAATATAATACACAAGGACAAAAGTGTATTGGTAATATAATACACCAAGACAAAAGTGTATTGGCAATATAATACACAAAGACAAAAGTGTATTTGTAATATAATACGCAAGGACATATGTGTATTAGTAATATAATACACCGTATATTGGTAATATAATATACGTAAAACACTTCTGTGTATTCGTAATATAATACATCGTGTATTGGTAATATAATACACGTAAAACACTTCTGTGTATTGGTAATATAATACACCGTGTATTGGTAATATAATACACGTAAAATCAAGAGTTCTCGTGAGACCACTTCCACCTTAACGGGAATGGGGGTGGAACACCTTAATGGGAATGGAGGTGTGCACTAGGTGGAACATTTTAACGGGAATAAGGGTGTGCCCCGATGTAAATGAGGGATGGTGATAGGAATGGTAGTGGCCACGATAACGTCACTAGTGGAAAATATACATTAGACGGTAAAGGTTTACGTCAGTTAACCAAAAGCTAGACGTTAAAAAGGGGGCGGTGGCAGTTTTATAAATATCAGACTTCATTAATTCAATTTTAACGTCAGTTGTTGTAAGGACTGACGTTAAAAGTGAAGTGACTCACTTTTAACGTCAGTTCAATAAACAACTGACGTTAACAGTGAACATTTTAACATCAGTTCTTTATCGAACTGACGTTAAAAGTGAGTCACTTCACTTTTAACGTCGATCCTACAACAACTGACGTTAAAGGTTATTTTAATAATTTTTTTATCTAGTATACGTACCCTTCCGCATTGCCTTCCTCAAAGTTTCAGTTTCACAATTGTTTTGATGTTTTCTGTTTCTGTTTTGAAAACTAAAATATATGTGCGAAGTATAAGTTGAATCAATAACCCAAACCGGATCTCATTCGTGAAGTGTAATACTGACCTGATCTGAGAAGATTGAAAGGGTTTAAAATCCTATAAAAAGTTACATTGAAAGGGTTTAAAATCCTAAACATTTGTTGAGGCTTCGTTCCCTTCACAGGTGAGCAAGAGAGGATAGTCGAGCGACTGAGTTTTCCAGAATTCAATAAGGAGGTTGTGTGGCAAAGCATAAGGCCACTTTTGGAACCCCTTATCACACCCGAAACATTAAAGCTACATCTCATCAGAGAGTTTTATGAAATATGCCAAAGGGAAAACTATACTCCGAATGTGACCATGTCTAGCAGTGATGGTGTTACTCATGTTGGAATCGAGGTACATGCTGATAATGTGGTCATTCATAAGCTGAAGTTTTGGAACTGTAGCAGCCGATTCTCCGGAAGGATGATAAGGTGAGCAACTCACATTATGTGATTTACAGAACCTTATCACCCATGTTATGTGATTTATACAACCTCAGAAGTTGTTTGACCATTAAGACAAAGATCTGAGTCTAGGAATAGGAAGAAAGAGTGATGAAGTTAATCTCCATGGAAGAGCCATATTGTGAAGCAGAAAATAAAAGGAAGGAAGGAAGCTATTTATTGGAGCAGAGGATGAAGTTACTAGGCGTGGTAAGTTGCTAAAAAATTAAGTTGATCATTAAGAGGATTAGGTTCCAAGGTGAATGGGTAAGTAGCACAGTAGTCAAATGAATGAATGTTTTTGCAGAAACTTATATACCTTTAACGTCAGTTGTTTAATACAACTGACGTTAAAACTTGTTTAAATAAAAAATATTTATTTTTAACGTTAGTTTTTTATACAACTGACGTTAAAAGTGTGATTTTTACTTCAGTTAAATAAATAGCTGACGTAAATAATCCTATATCCCTATCTGAAATGCCCTGTTGTCACTCTTAACACATGTCACTCCATATATATAGTGAAGTTTATTTCTAAACTTTTTTTTTAAACAAGTTTATTTTTAATCTTCATTAATTAGCTTGAATTAGTAAACAAATTCTTGTGCAAATTAAAATAAATAAACACTTAACATAAAAACAAGTTATATGTATAATCAAATCGTATCTCGTTGAAGCGATTCATAAGTTACAATTAAATGATTAAAAGATAAAAAATTTCTGCAACATAGCCCTAAAATATAAAAAAAATTTGCTTCAACATCATTTTCTTCTCAGTCCTGTCCTCAGAAACTCCAATGGATGCATCTCCTCCCTCACTTGAATTCTATGATGCAAAAGTGAATCCACATTGAAATGGATCTTTGCATCTTCTCCTTCACTGGAATTCCTTGATGCATCGTCTTGAATCCACAGTCACTTGCTTCCAAAGCAAAGTGAAAGGGATGACGGGGATGAAATAAAGTGAGGGAATCACATTATGTGATTTACCCAACCTTACCATCCATGTTATGTGATTTACTTAACCTCAGAAATTTTTTTACCATTAAGACAGAGACCTTTAAGTCTAGGAATAGGAAGAAATAACAACACCTCAAATATGATAGAGGCATATTGTGAAGGAAAAAGCACGAAATATAGAGGAAAAGAGGGGGGTGTAATACAGATCGACTGATACAGAAGAATATGGTTCTTTATATAGAGAAGAGAGACTACCTGAATTTCTTGAAAACTGATCTAAAAACTTAATGTTCATTAAGAGGATTAGGTTACAAGGCGAATGGGTAAGTAGCACAGTAGTCAAAGGAATGAATGTTTTTGCAGAAACTAATAAACTTTTAACGTCAGTTGTTTAATACAACTGACGTTAAAAGTGTTTTTAAAAAAAATATTTATTTTTAACGTCAGTTTTTTAAACAACTGACGTTAAAAATGTGATTTTCAGTTAAATAACTAGCTGACGTAAATAATCCTATATCCTATATAGAGAAGAGAGACTGATTTTCTTGAAAACTGATCTATAAACTTAATGCTCAGGGGTAGTAGCACAGTAGTCAAAGGAATTAATGTTTTTACAGAACACTTTTAACGTCAGTTGTCTTCAACAGCGGACGTTAAAAGTTTTTTATTTTTAACGTCAGATTCTTAATAAAACTGACGTTAATTAAATATCCTTTAACGTCAGTTTTTACAAACAACTAACGCAAAATGTTGTTTTATTTTGATTATAACATTTACACCCGCGTCTTTTAACGTCAGTTTTTACAAACAACTAACGTAAAATGTTGTTTTATTTTGATTATAACGTTTACACCCGCGCGCCTTCTGCACTTCGCTATGTACGTCTCTTTTCTCTTTTCATCACGCTCAACCCTCACTCTCAACCCTCACTCTCACTCTCACTCTGCCCTAATCGCGAGCTCATCTCCACCGCAACCACCGCGAGGGCTTCTTCGCCACCACCATGAGGTACACTCTCAACCCCTAACTTTGTCTTTCCCGCTCATTCTTTGCAATAACTTGACATCTCTCTTTCCCCTTCCCGCGCACTAACTCTCCTTGTCCCTCTGCTCTCAGTAACCACATCGAACGTTGGCCACCACTCGAGCTCCCCCGCACCACCACGCGAGCGTCTATTTCTGGTGAGTCTTTAGGGCACATTTTTTTATTTTTGGTTTTGAGTGTATGTTGAAACTGTAGTCTCAGTAGTTGAAACTTAAAACTGTGAGTTTGAGTTGTTTGGAATGTCTCTATTTTTGGTTTTGAGTGTATGTTGAAATTGTAGTCTCAGTAGTTGAAACTTGAAATCGTGAGTTTGAGTTGTTTGGAATGTCTCTATTTTTGGTTTTGAGTGCATGTTGCTCTGCTGGTTGATCTGTCACAGCCGTGATGCTCATCACGGCTAGGCCGTGATCAGTTCTGCATGTGAGGGTCTGGTTCAGTTGGCACGTTACGGTCGTGATGGACATCACTGCCAGGCCGTGACCAGTGCTTGGCAATCTTCAAAAACTATAGTTTTCAATCTCCCGTATTGTCCTTATATTGGATAGATGTTTTGTATATCTACAGGACTTATCTCGTTATTTTTATTTATACTTCTGTATTTATTTTGAGTTATAACCTATGTTAATACATATATATTGTTTCTGAACAGGCGTACATATGGATCAGTCGGATAGCCCACATGCACGGGAGGACACTGTGGGGGCTACGCAGGACCCGATCATGCCTACGCCTGATTCTAGTGTAAGTTTACATGTTATATATTATCTTTAGTCCTTCTTTTTAATGTAAGCTTATAATGTTACAACCCTCTATTTTATCATTTTATTTGTCCATACAGACATCACAGGCTCATAGGAAACGGGGTAGAGGAGCCACCTCGTTGAAGAAACTAGAGAAGGACAGGCAAAGCAGACAGAAGCTTGAGGTGTCCTTCGATGCTAATCTAAATGCCCAGGGACCCCGTGCTAAAGAATTTAATAAGTGGGTGTTTCTACAAGCGAAGCAAAGACGTTAGCATCAACTACAACCATCGGAATGACGTTCCCACGAACGTTAAGGATCAGATTTGGGAGGCTATCGCGGTATTTTACCTTTACATTCGTTTGATTTACATTATTAGATAATTATCCGAGTTATAATCCATCCAGTTGTTATGTATTTAATGTGTAGGTAGCTTGGACTGTGCCAAATGACGAGGATCATCGTCATAAATGTATGAAAATGGCATCAAAGCGTTGGAATGGGTTCGAGCATGATCTTACCAGGTACTATGTATCTGGGAAGAAGCGGCTTGATAAAATGTTCTCGGATTATTCCTGGATTGATCAGGATACTTGGGATATGTTTGCCAGGAGTCGACAGGATGGAGAATTTCAGGTTGGTTGATAAAGTTAATTTTGTATGCTTCTTATAGATCATTTAACTGTATTTAATTATGTGTTTTTGTTTGAATAGGCTAAGGCAAATAAGGGTCGGCAGAATCAGGCTAATAACGTCCACCGCCACACCATGTCTCAGGGTGGGTACCAGACTCGAATCGAGCAGATGATGGCGGATAGGCTGAGGGAGAAGCAGGAAGAGCACTCTGCTAGGATTGAAAGAGGAGAGGTGCATGAGGGCACACCATTAAGTCCTCCGTCAGACATCAACCGGGAGGATGTCTGGTTAGCCGGTCGCATGACAAAGACGGGATCTTTTAAAGTTGATGCCACTCGCGAAGTGGCAGATAAGATTGTAAGTAAATAATTAACTTGATTTCAATTGATATTTGTATAGATATTTGCAACACTTTTCACTTGCACGTTTTTTCATTTTTTTCATTGTAGATGGATCTTAAAGCACAATACTCCCAGGTCTCATTCGTCCCTTCTGGACGGCGGGACGTCTTGATGACTGCTCTAGGCAAGAAAGATCATCCTGGTCGGGTTCTCGGTGTTCCTGGGAACGTGACCATCAAAGAATATTATGGCAAGTCTGCTTCACGAAAGCGGGTGGTCGATGAAGCATCAATTTTGGCTGACATTACTCGGCACCTCATGTCCAACCCAGCTATTACAACACATATGATGCAAAGCTTAATATCCAACCCAGAATTCAAGCAGGCGCTTGCCAGAGAGCTTTCCTCCCTCGGTACATCCCAGGACATCGCAGGGCATGTCAACCCTTCACATGTGAGTACAAAAGAGAGTTTTAGTAGGGAACATGTGGAGGACGATGAGTTAGCAGCTAGGGAGCGGGTGTTCGAAGTCCAACGCCATGAGCATGAGTTGGAAATGAAAAGGCGTGAGCTTGAGTTGGACACCAAATGACGTGAGCTCGAAATGTTAACAAAGGTATGTATTCATTATTAATGTCCAAATTAGTCAAATAATTACTTGTGTTTTTTTAATTATCAACAACTTATCTATTTTATTTTTCCTAAACTGAAGGCCAAGTCGACGTCGGTGTCGCTGTCACCTATCACTCGTTTGTTCTCACTTTGTGAGGATTATGCGTTTGATATTTTTGAATGTCCATTGGAGCACGATGGATGGGTGGCACGCCCAGATCAACGGAGGATATTTTCCTTCTGTGGTGACGATCTCGGGAACGCCTGCAGAAATAACGTCTGGATGGCCAGCACAGTTTTGAGTCTCTGGTGCACGTAAGTTAATTTTAATTTTATAACTTATTTATTTTTGGTATTTTTCCATTTAATAATTTATTTTAATTTCAATATATATATTATGTAATTAACATCCACACCTTTTAATATCTTAGGTATCTCCATCGTCTTCAACTTGATAAGGGCATTGCATCAGTTTACGGCTTCTTAGATCCGTCAGTCCTTCTGCCCGATTTCTTTGTTGGCGATGCATTGAGTAAATACTTAGGGAACTTGTTGGGAGACAATCCGAAAGAATTGTATCTGGATCCCTACTGTATGAAAAGCCATTGGCAGTTTTTCGTACTTCACCCATCTAGGCATACTGTCATATTCTTTTGCTCTCTCCCCCAACAGCCGCCACAGGTGGTGTTGGAAGCTGTAAATAAGTAAGTAACTAATCTTAAATTTAATTTAAGTTTTAATATCAGTTGTTTTTAGTTTATTACACACATGATATATGAATTTTTTAATTGATCGACATGATTATTGGTTTATGATAGCGCGCTGAAGGCGAGTAGCATAAGTTGCGCCAACGGGAGAAGTAGGACTTCTAAGGCTAAAGCAAATCTTGTATGGAACATCCTCAAGGTTTGGTAGTTTATTTATCAAATAATTAATATTATAATTACTAATTTATATGTATATTCAACTGACGTTGAAATTAATTTTGTTGGTAGTCTCGATTTCAAATTGACGGGTGGTTGTGCGGCTATTATGTGATGCTTCATATGCTGAACATAGTCTCCGCATCTATTACGGGTGGATGGAATAAGGTAATATTTAAACAACTTGTTAAATTATATATTATAGTTTTGAAGATGACTTGCATTGATGTTATTGTTATTATTTGAATGTGTGTAGGCATTTAACGACCAATCGCCTATTAAAGAAGATGAGTTAAGAGACTTGAGGATGCGCTTCGTTGAATTCTTCTTCAAGTATGCGACTGAAAAAGAAATTGACAAGATACCTCCGCACTACTTAGATGAATAGTTTTTTTGTTAGACTTTATAAACTAATTAATAACATGTATATATATATATATATCCTTAGATTGGTAGTTTTGTTTTTAGACATTGGAGAATAAAATTTATATATATATATATATATATATATATATATATATATATATACTTGTAGATAGTTATATTTTTCCTATACAAGGGTTTTGGTTTTAAGTCCCCCCATTGTTTCATTTTTCCTTTGCAATTCTGTAATGTGTGTGATATTCTGTGTTACTGGGATATTTACTGAGTGCAGGGATAGCTGAGGGGAGTGATATTTTAAAACTGAATTTAAAAAAAAAATCTATTAACGTCAATTGTATCAAACAAATGACGTTAATAGTATTTTATAAAATATACAGTACACTATTAACGTCAGATGTAATAAACAACTGACGTTAAAATTAAAACCTTTAATGTCAGTTTTTTATAACAACTGACGTTAGTTTTAACAAAATTAACGTCAGTTGTATTAAAGAACTGACGTTAATAGTTTTAATTTTAACGTCAGTTCTCAACTGACGTTAAAATATTAACTATTAACGTTAGTTGTATTTACGTTGTCGCGACCGTCCCGTCCGGGGGCCGCGAAAAAGAAGGAAAAAACAGAGGAGTCGCCACTAAGATTTTTATTGGGAAAATCTTAGAAAACCCAATTATTTAAAGATTAACTGGTCTTTTAAAAAGAAAGAGATAAGTCCGGGAATCGGTTACTAGTAGGGAAGGTATTAGCACCCCACATCGCCCGTTAAAAACGGTACCTCAAGTTGATTGTGCAAAAACATTTTAATGACCTTTTAAATATTTATTTTACCCCAAAAATTATTTACAAGAAAGAATTATAATGTTTAATTTTTAATTAATTTTTTTATATTTTTTTTTATTTTTAATAATTTTTTTTTTTTTGAATTTATTGTTAAAAGGAAAAGTTTAATTTTTTGATTAATTATTTTAACATAAAAAGAGACACAAAAAAGGAAAATTTAATTTTGGCCCGACAAGATGATTTATCTTGCTCCTACGTATTCCCTGGTGCGATGGGAAACTCAAAGCCACGTAGTTCTCTAAAAAAAGTTTGATTGATTGGTTGTTTTTTAATTTTTTGATCAAAATTTAATCTTTGATTTTTGTTTAAAAAAGGATTTTATTTTAAAAAAAATAAATTCACTTTTGCTTAGAGTCCAAGATAGCGATCTTTATACGATAAACCCTTACAATTCGTACGACACCTGAGGATGAATAAGTCCATATATCAACGTCGTAGATTGTTGCGTGAATTAAAAAAGAGATTTTTATTTTATTTTTTACAAAAGGGTTGGATAAAATTTGTTAAAAGAACACATTGAAAATATTTATTATTCTTAATAAAAGGGAATTCATTTGCACAGGGTTCAAGATAATAAAGTGTTATACGATAAACCCTTATAATTCTTACAACACTTGAGGATGAAAAATCATACATCAACATTGTAGATTATTGCATGAATTCAAAGAAATTAAATTTTTGTGAAGTTGGATAAAATTTGTTAAAAGGAGTAAATTGAAAACATTTTAATTTTTACAAAGGGAATCCACTCTTGCACAGGGTTAAAGATAGCGGAGCTATACGATAAACCCTTACAATTCATACAACACTTGAGGATGAGAAATCATACATCAACATTGTAGATTGTTACGTGAACTCAAAGAAATTTTATTCTATAAATAATAGGGTTACACTCACGTGTACTGAGCATACGTTTTGTCAAAGAAACAGGCTAAAAGAATTAATGGTTTTTTCCCTTAAATTTCGGTGGCAGTTACCATATGCCATTAATGCAGAACCGTAGCACAGTATATAGAGTATTGTAGGTAAGCCTTTTCCTAATAATAAATGAACAAATAAAAGAAAACAAAGTAAAAAGAAACAAAAGTCAGCAAACACTGATACAAAGGAGGGGTATGAAACTCAATACCCAGCGAAGTTGACGCGGAACCCGGGGACAAGCACGGACGGCGCGGCGAACGGAGGCGACGACGCGCGGACGGCGGCGCTGGGCGAGCGAGGGGGACGCGACGGAGCTGGGGAGAATCGGTGGGTGGTCGTTGCAGGGTTGCAGATCTCGCGTGACCTGTGGCGGAGCAGATCTAGCAGCCAAGCAATGGCATTCTGGCGGGTCTGGTTCAGATCGACGAAGAAGACAACGGCTCGGGTTGGGGGAGGAACTCGCGGTAGGGATGGTGGCGGTAGCGACGTGAGGAGGCCGGCAATGCAGCGGTTCGTGTGGCGGTGGACGGTGTGGCTCGGGCAGATCCGCGTCTGAGGCGGCGCGGCGGTCGCGCGAGGGACAGGTGCGGCGGCTACCGGTTCGCGGCGACTGCAGTGGCTTATGGCTGGGCTGCCATGGGAGGAGCAAGAACGGACGGATCTGGTTTGTGTCTTATGTTTCCGTTTCTTGTGTTTTTGATTTAAGATGGTGATGAAGGGTTGTAGTAGGTGTTTTATTCTTGATTTGTTTTGTTGGTGATGAATTTCTGTTGTTACTGGGGTTGTGGTGTTGTTGGGAGGATGATGAAGATGATGGGTATGGGTGGCCTAGGGATTAGAATGAAGTTAGGGATCAAGTGTTGGTTTGGCTGAGGGATTATGAAGGTTTGAAGGAGATGATGGAGTGTCCCAGCGCCCCCCTCTGTTCTGAACTTCCCCCTTTTTAAATCCTCCTTGCTTGCAAAACTCCAAAAACAGAACCCAATGGCCACAATGGATAGTCACTTTCATTCATTTCCTTCTCAATGTTTCTGCATAGCTGCTTCAATCTGTGTATGCTGCCACTTCCCTTTGTTTATGATTCAGGCTTGACCATGCTTCAAGGATAGCAGCATCACATGTTCCCATTTTTTCCTTTCTGGTGCTTAAAATTTGAAACCATTTTTTGTTGCCAATGCCTAAGTCTGCCATTGCTTTCTTTGCTGCTGAGATGTATTAGGAACTTTAAACTTTGGCTTTTTCCTCTTGGCTTTTGAAAAGGACTGCTTAGTTTCAGTTTTTTTTCTATATTTTTATTTTTATATTATCATTTTTTCAAAACACTGATTAAAAAGGACACCCGGACAAAATTAGGTGTTCACAGCTGCCCCTCTTTACTTGTTTCTTATTAGATAGTAGGTGTAACCGCAGTTAACCTATTATCGTTATAAGAAACGGGTAAAGACATGAACTCCAATTTTGGCCGGAGTTCACTGACAAGTAAACAGATGCATAATTAAAAGTCGACGGGGACGGACTGCCCACGTAAGCTCGAGCAGAAAGATAAAAACTTGCAGAGTCGTTTGTTGTTTGAAGCTTGAACAAGCAGAGCTTACGGGGTACGGTACCCGTCGAAGCTTGACAAAAAGTTTAAAAGCTTGCGGAGTTGGTTATCCGCAAAATGCGACAAGCTTGCGGAGTCGGGTATCCGCTGAAGCTTGAAAACAAAATGATTAAAAGCTTGCGGAGTTGGTTATCCACTGAAGCTTGAGAAGAAAAGTTGAAAGCTTGCGGAGTCGGTTGTCCGTGAAGCTTGGAAAGAAATGTTGAAAGCTTACGAGTCGATTGTCCATTGAAGCTTGAAAGAAACAGAATTAAAAGCGTGCGGAGTCGGTTGTCCGCTGAAGCTTGAAAGCAAAATAATTAAAAGCTTGCGGAGTCGGTTGTCCGCTGAAGCTTGAAAGCAAAATAATTAAAAGCTTGCGGAGTCGGTTGTCCGCTGAAGCTTGAAAGCAAAATGCGACAAGCTTGCGGAGTCGGTATCCGCTGAAGCTTGAAAACAAAATGATTAAAAGCTTGCGGAGTCGGTTATCCACTGAAGCTTGAGAAGAAAAGTTGAAAGCTTGCGGAGTCGGTTGTCCGCTGAAGCTTTGAGAAAACGTAAAAGGCTTGCGGAGTCGGGTATCCGCTGAAGCTTGAAAGCAAAATGCGACAAGCTTGCGGAGTCGGTATCCGCTGAAGCTTGAAAACAAAATGATTAAAAGCTTGCGGAGTCGGTTATCCACTGAAGCTTGAGAAGAAAAGTTGAAAGCTTGCGGAGTTGTGCAATTACTGGGTTTTGTACCCACAGGAGATAAACCATTGCAATGCATGATGCCAGAAATGTTCTATATGCCTGATGGAAACCTCAAATGATTTCAATGCAACACAAGGAGAGCCTGTAACACGTTGCTATTTATTTATTTATTTTTTATTTATATTTATAAAAAAAAAATCGCTTAGGTGTTTCTAATTATCACCCTTGACCCCTTGAAGCATTGATCACAGACAAGCCTGGAGGTGAACTAAAACGTGTCCTGTCTTCGCGGAGAACAAAGGCTAAGCGCTTTTGGAAGGGTACGCTTTCTCTGCAGTGATTGTCCCTATGCTTCTGTCGGTAGACCACGATGCCCTTTGTCGGGAGGCCATCTTGTTCTTTACGACCCTTGGAGATTTTCAAAGAAGTTCTAAATGCTCTTGAAGACATCAAATACATGTTTCACATCTCAGTATATACTTATCATAATGAATGCACACACGCAATTGACAAAAGTTAAGAGAAATAGATAATGGTAAAAAGAATGGAGAGTCAATGTCATTATATTTGGACTGAGAAGGTATACAAAGCAGATATTACAATGGAGTATGGAATTGCAGAAAGGTCGGGGAGTGGAAACACATCTCCTCAAATGACATCTCTTTCCATGACTAGTGTTAATATCCCTCATACTATCTCGACTGCTTACTAATCAACATCTGAGAATGCTATCTGCCCCTATCTTCATGCATCTAGCCCATTGATCGCCCCAGTTCATCGGCTTGACGAAACTTCCCTTGTTTATTATTATTATTATTATTTTTTTGAACCCTAACTTTTGCCTAGACCGCCTTTTCAGGTTTTCAGCCTAGCGGGTTGCTCTAACTTTTGCCTAGACTGTCTTTTCAGATTTTCAGCCTAGCGAGCTTTTCCTTTTTCATTTTTCACCTTTTTTTTCTTGGGAAGTGCGTTCAAGCATAATACCTTTTGACTGCATCTGAGTTTACAGGGAGTGGAAGATCTTCCCCATCCATCCTTGTGAGAATTAAAGCTCCACCCGAGAAAGCCTTTTTCACAACGTAAGGTCCTTCGTAGTTCGGGGTCCACTTTCCCGATGATCCTTTTGGATCGGTAGGATCTTTTGAGCACTAGATCACCCTCCCGAAACTGCCGCGGGCGTACCTTCTTCTCGTAAGCTCTCATCAACCTTTTTCTGGTACAATTGACCATGACACAATGCCCCTAATCTTTTTTTCTTCAATGAGATTCAATTGGTCGAGTCGGTTCGAACCCACTCAGCTTCTTCTTCGATTCTGCTTCTCTCGGTACCCTTAACGAGGGGATCTCTACTTCAATCGGGAGCACTGCTTCCATCCCATAAACTAAAGAATACGGAGTTGCCCCCTGTCGAGGTGCGAATGGAGGTACAGTAGCCGTGCAAAGCAAAAGGTAACATCTCGTGCCAATCCTTATATGTCACCATCATCTTCTGGACAATCTTCTTGATAATTTTGTTGGCGGCCTCAACTGCCCCATTCATCTTTGGGCGATACGGGGGAGGAATTGTGATGTTTTATCTTGAAGTTTTCGCACATCTCTTTCATCATCTTGTTGTTCAAGTTAGTCGCATTATCGGTGATGATCTCGCTTGGCAACCCATAACGACAAATTAACTCTCTTTTGACAAATCGATCACGACATTCCTGGTCACCTTTGGAATATGATGCAGCCTCAACCCACTTGGTGAAATAATCGATGGCAACAAGGATGAAGCGATGTCCATTTGAGGCTTTTGGTTCGATGGGCCCGATCACATCCATTCCCCACATTGAGAACGGCCGGCGGTGCCGACATGACATTCAAGGGAGTGGCGGCGCATGAACCTTATCAGCATATATTTGACACTTATGGCACTTCTTTGCGTAATTAAAGCAATCAGCCTCCATTGTCAACCAATATTGGCCAGTCCTCAAGATTTTCCTGGCCATTGCATGACCGCTCGCGTGTGTTCCAAAAGATCCTTCATGTACCTCCTCAATTATCCGTTTAGCTTCTTTTACGTCAACGCACCTCAACAACACCATGTCATGATTTCTTTTGTAGAGAATATCTCCATCTAAATAGAAACCCATTGCAAGTCTTCTTAGAGTTCTTTTGTCATTTTCTGAAGCGCCCGGAGGGTATTCCCTTCTTTGGATGAAGCATTTGATGTCATGGTACCACGGTTTTTGATCAGACTCTTCCCCTATCACTTGACAATATGCAGGATGATCACGGCTTGCCATTTTGATGAGTGGTAGGTTCCGCTCGTCACTTACTTTGAACATCGAGGACAAGGTAGACACAGCGCATCGGCTAGTTGGTTATCTTCTCGGGAATATGATGAAATGTGACTTCATCAAACTGCTCAATCAAACCTTTGATGTAATCATGGTACGGGATTAACTTGGCATCTCGGGTTTCCCATTCCCCTGTTAGCTGGTGGATGACTAATGCAGAGTCCCCATATACCTCCAGTATCTTTGCTTTTGCCTCTATTGCTGCCCGGATCCCAAGCGCACAAGCTTCATATTCGGCTATATTGTTTGTACAATCAAAGCAAAGCCTTGCGATGTGAGGAAATAATCATTTTCCGGTGAGATTAGTATTGCCCCGATTCCATGCCCCAATGCATTAGAAGCTCCATCAAATAACAAAGTCCACTTTTCTTTTTCTAGTGATTGCTCGCGATCAAACAGAGCCATTATATCTTCATCCGGGAAATCGCATTGCATCGATCCATAATCTTCCACTGGCTGATTGGCTAGATATTCTGCGAGAGCACTACCTTTTACTGCTTTTTGGGTGACATAGACAATGTCATATTCCGATAGGAGGACTTGCCAGCGAGCAATTCTTCCAGTCAGAGCAGGCTTATCAAAGATGTACTTGATCGGATCCATTTTGGACACCAACCAGGTAGTGTAACACAACATGTAATGCCTCAAACGGCGGGCTGCCCAAGCTAAAGCACAGCAAGTGCGTTCCAAGAATGAGTAGTTGGCTTCACAACTGGTGAACTTCTTGCTTAGATAATAGATGGCATGTTCCTTCCTTCCCGACTCATCGTGTTGCCCCGAAGACACAACCCATTGATTCATCTAGCACGATCAAATACATGATAAGAGGTCTTCCGGAACCTGGGGGAACCAAGACCAGGAGGCTCCTGTAGGTATTGTTTGATCTTCTCGAAGGCTTTTTGACAATCTTCATTCCATGTTACTGCCTGATTTTTGCGTAGCAATTTGAAGATTGGTTCACATGTCGCGGTCAGTTGGGAGATGAACCGGGCAATGTAGTTCAATCTTCCTAAAAACCCACGAACTTCTTTCTCTGTTCGAGGTGCTGGCATATCGATGATTGCTCGCACTTTTTCAGGATCAACCTCTATTCCTCTTTGACTAACAATGAACCCCAGAAGCTTGCCTGATTTCACTCCAAAAGTGCATTTGGCTGGATTCAGTCGGAGCTTAAACTTCCTTAACCGCTCAAAAAGTTTCTGCAGATTATCAACATGGTCGTCTTCGGATCTGGACTTGGCGATCATGTCGTCTACATAAACTTCTATCTCCTTATGCATCATGTCATGGAATAAAGCCACCATAGCCCGCTGATATGTTGCCCCAGCATTTTTCAAGCCAAATGGCATAACCTTGTAGCAAAAGGTTCCCCATAAAGTTACAAATGTAGTTTTCTCCATATCTTCAGGTGCCATCTTGATCTGATTATACCCGGAGAATCCATCCATGAAAGAGAATAATGCATGTTGGGCAGTATTGTCTACAAGAACATCAATGTGAGGCAGAGGAAAGTCATCTTTTGGGCTAGCTCTGTTCAGATCTCGATAGTCAACACACATTCGAACCTTTCCATCTTTCTTGGGAACAGGAACGATGTTAGCAACCCATTGAGGGTACTTCACAACTTCTAGGAAACCTGCATCCAGTTGTTTCTTGACCTCCTCCTTGATCTTTAGAGACATTTCTGCTTTCATCCTTCGTAGCTTCTGCTTTACTGGAGGACACTCCGGTTTTAAAGGCAGTTTGTGTTCTGCTACACTAGGGTCTAACCCTGGCATGTCTTGGTAGGACCATGCGAAAACATCTTTATAATCCATCAACAACTTGATCAATCTACTTCGCTCATTTTCTTTCAGGGAAAGGCCGATCTTGACCTCTTTTTTATCATCTTCGGTTCCCAAATTGATTAGTTCACTCGGCTCTTCATGGGGTCGAAGTTCCCTAGCTTCTTGCTCTACCAACCTCAATAATTCAGGAGGGACTTCCCCATCATCATCAACAACCTCATCGGCATGATCAAAAGGATAGTCAAAATTGTATGTTGAGTTATTAACACTGTCATTTTCAAGAGAGTCACTTTTAGATCTGCATTTCGGTAGTTATCAGGGAAAGATAAATGAATAACGGATAAAGATGAGAAACTGTATTTATTGGTGAGGAGTGATGAATAAAAGCGAAAGTAAAAAAGATGAGAACACAAAGATATCGAATGCATGCATTTATTGATAAGTCATACTGAAACGGAAACAAGTAAACCCATTACAACAAAACTCCTAAAGCAATGGGCAGAGCTAAAGGATAAGCATTACAGAATTACTTTGAAAAGGACTCTATGGTCTTGGGGAACTCAATGATCTCCCAATTGTTGAGCTCTGTATCCGGAGAGCATGGATACACCAGATTGATACCACGATCGGCAGGATAATCATCTTCAATAACTGCTGCTTGGTCCAGGAATGCAAACCCTACGCTTCGGAAGCTCTGTCGAATGTCACAGATGGGAACCCTTCCAGCCTCGTATTCACGATTTTCCAGCCGAGCCAACCTCTTTCTTTTCTTCTCTTCTATAACCCTCATCTTGTCGGCCTTAGTGGGTTTGTATCCCAACCCAAACCTATCCTTGTTCTCAGTGAGCATGAGGATGTCAGCGACACCTTGCCTATTCCTCCCCAGACCGCTTCCAAGTTGATATCCTCCTTCAAGCATAACCTTGGCCATCATGACAGATGCTTTAGATGATTGAGGTTTCAAGGGTGGAGCACCGTCCCCGACATAAGTGGCATTAGCAATTTCAAGCGATTGGAAAGCGGTCTCAAGAGCCTCTTGGCGAGCTTCAATGTAAGGGGTTGTTGATGGCTTACTCACTAACATATCCTCCTCTCCAGAAACAATTATCAACTTGCTATCGACAATGAACTTCACTTTCTGGTGCAGTGTGGAAGGTATGGCTCCAGACGAATGGATCCATGGTCGTCCCAAGAGACAACTGTAAGTTGGCGGAATGTCCATTACTTGGAAGAGTATTTCAAAGGTGCAAGGGCCAATCTG
Source organism: Sophora flavescens (assembly GCA_030762895.1). Taxonomy (NCBI): domain Eukaryota; kingdom Viridiplantae; phylum Streptophyta; class Magnoliopsida; order Fabales; family Fabaceae; genus Sophora; species Sophora flavescens. The sequence continues at coordinate 94,384,813 of CM061063.1, forward strand.
AATGGGCAATTCGATTTCTCCCATAACTTCCCTTCGGGTGCCATCGAAAGCTCTTACAATCATTGTGCTTGGCTTCATATGAGTTCCATCGAAAAGGCAACTTTGCCAGTGTTGATTTTGGCATTACATTCAAAGAAGAACCATTATCAATGAGAACCCTAGCCATGACATGATCTCGACACTTCACCGAGATGTGTAACGCCTTGTTGTGCCCCATTCCTTCAGCTGGAATTTCGTCATCGGTGAAAGTGAGATAATTATCAGCAACTATGTTACCTACAATGTTATCAAGCTTATCAATTTGTGATGTCATGGGAGACATGCGCTTGATTCAACACCTTCATCAAGACTCTTCGTGTGGCTCGAGTTCATCAATAGAGACAAAAGAGATATCCGAGCCGAGTCCGATTTAACCGATCCACAACCCTATATTCACTCTGCTTGATGAACTTCAAGAATTCACCTACCTCCTCATCAGATACACCCTTTTTATTCTCACCCCCATCTGCTTCCTTGTCATCTAGGATTTCTTCCACCTTATCTTTCCCTTTGTGATCCTTTCCTTCCTTTTCTATTTCCCCCTTTCGCAAAACCTCTGGAGTGTAAATGCGACCACTCCAAGTCATTCCACCAATTCCTGAAATGTTGGTGACCACGAGAGTCCCGTTGGAAGGATTGGGTTGGACCTGCATCTCATACTTCCATGGTACTGCTTTGGTGTCCTTGTAAGGGAAAGGACTTGGAACTCGGATGATGATTGGTGTTGGCCCATTTGGAACCGGCAAAGGTTTCTTCTCAGTATAGTATATCACCACTGGTCTCGGGGTGACTTGCTCAGGAATTGGTTGAGGATTAACCACAACAGTAAAAGGGGTTATCTTAACTGGGGTTGGGGAAATTGTAGATTCAGCAACCATATTGATGGCATACTCATTTGATTCACAACCAATTAAGATAAGCTTCATATCCATTAGCCGCTGCACAACTTGCCGAAACTCCGAACAGTCTTCAATCGAATGCCCCATGCTCCCATCAAAGTCACACCTTATATCTCCATCGAGAGCCTTTTCTTCCGTGGCCGGGATTTGGATCAATCCACATTTGCACATCTCTCTGAAAACAACTCTCATAGGAGTCCTAACATCGGCCACTTTACTCTTAAGAGTATGTTCCAAAAAGCTCCCAATGGCATTGACTCCCGAACCCCCATGATTTGGCATAGGACCTTGTCCCCCATTCGGAGCATCCTTTTGAAAGCTCAACCACTTAGCATCAATAAGGTCTTGTACCTTAAATTTGAAAGCCCTGCAGTTCTCGGTGGAATGACCTACTGCCCCTGCATGGTACTCACATTTAGCATTTGGATCAAACCACTTCGGATAGGGATGCCCCAATGGTTTCATCGGGATTGGAGTCAACACAGATTTGCTTATAAGCTGATGCAGTAGCTCGGTGTAGGTCATGGGTATCGGGTCGAAATGTACTGGCTTTCTTTCCGAGTTGTATGGTGGTCTTGTTTGGCTGGTGCTTGGGTTTGGATTTAGAGGCTGGACGATTTGAGGTGGCATGGTGGGGTGTGTTTGAGGCTGAGAAGGGTATGATGGCCGGTAGGGAGCCATTTGTTGAGGGTTTCGAAATTGCGAGGTTGCAGCGATGTATGGCTGGTTGGCTTGGTGATATGGAGGTGGTTGGTAATATGGGGCGTATTGGGCATGTAAGGCGGGTGTTTGGTTTGGTCTCCATTGGTTCGGTTTCTTCTGTTCACAGGTTACTGCATGTGCCTCTCCCTCTTTCTTTTTCACGAACGGGGTTTTCTTTGGGCCGTTCCCTACTGAAGTCTCGGCGATCTTGCCATTCCTCATGCCGCTTTCAATTCTCTCGCCGATGATGACCATGTCAGAAAAATTTGATGACACACTCCCAATCATCCTATCATAGAAGAGGCGTGGAGCGTATCAATGAACATTGCTACGATTTCTTTCTCAGCTAAGGGAGGCTCCACCTGAGCAGCCAGTTCCCTCCATCGTTGTGCATATTCTTTGAAAGTCTCCACGTCCCTTTTTGACATATTTTGGAGTTGCATCCTATCGGGAGCCATGTCAACATTGTAATTGTAATGCGTCAGGAATGAATCTGCTAGATCTTTGAAGGATCGGATGTGTGCCTGCTCGAGATGCGTATACCAATTTTAAGCTGCCACGGGCAAGCTGTCATGGAAGAAGTGAATCAAGAGTTTATCATATCTGGCATTTGACACCATCTTACTAACATACATGGACAAATGGTTCTTGGGACAAGTGGTTCCCGATATTTGTCAAAATCGGGCACCTTGAATTTCGGCGGAATTACAACATTTGGCACCAAACAGAGTTCCGAGGCATCCAGAAGACCATAACTATTCACCCCTTCAATGGCCCGCAATCTTCCCTCTAGTACTTCGACTTTTCTTTAGATCGGGAATCCACCCCGATCGATTCACCGGAGCTTCTCCGTACATATTATGGGGAAATGAATATGGCATGGAGGAGGAACCGAAATTTGGCATCATTTGAGCCCCACGGGGTCCATAATGTAGGGTGTATTGTGGGGGCCAGGGATTCACTGAAGGTGTCACTATCGGGGTGTTACCATCCGTAGGGTTGACATTTTGTGCTTGCGGTGTTTCGACAGTATTGGTGGGGATTTGTACTTGAGTGATGTGTTCGGAGTTCGAATACCATCTTGTGGGTAGGGGGCTGTTGGTGGTACAAACCCACGAGGCAAACCGCACGGGGATTGTTCGAGTCAAATGAAAAATGAGTTTGGTTGAGAGGCATCATGGCCCCTGGTTGGTTGAAGCCTTGAACAGGAATCGAGTAAAACCGGGCGGGATGAGAGGTGTGGCCGGATGTCCTTCGTTCGAGGCTGGAGGGTTCTCCTCTGTGTTCTTTTCTTTCTGCATTGCCTGCAGGATCTCCATCATCTTAGCCATCTGATCCTTGATTTGACTGACCTCATCTCTGATCTCTTGGACTTCTTCTAGTTCATCTGCCATGGCTCTTGTCTGTGACCGAGTGCGATAAGGGTGTCTTCGAGCAATTGTTCAGAAAAGCCACACACTGTTTTAAAACCACAAGAGAAATGAGAACGAAAAGCTTTTAAGAAGATCACCTTTGGAGTTTATTATTATATTTTTTTTATTTTTTTTTTATTTTTTTTTTTTTTTTGTTAACACCTTATAACAGACAAAAGATGGTCCCTCCATCCCACACAGAGAGCATTTTGCTCATAAGATGGAATGGAGTTGGCAACAAATCTAGGGGAGAAACATCTCTCCACAATAGATGTTGTCTCAAACACACTAGCAATTTCTGAATTGAACACCTCGTCCTTCCCTTTGCGTGAAGGAAGAGTCCTATAAGGCAAAGATGTAGTTGACAACATACTAAAGGAAGACCATGCTCCACGATAGGTGTCGTCACAAATCAAGTGCAAGAGTTGGAGTGCGAATGAATCATAGAAGCAAGAACTGATTTCATTAAAAACTCCTCAAAGCCAATACACAGAATTCTGGAGGCAAGGACATATTTCATTAAAATCTCCTCAAAACAATACATAGATTGGGATTACATCACAGTTCTCAACATTTTCAACCTAAAGTCAATAGCTTAGGTCTCTTTCTTTTTAGCCCTCGAGCAAATCCTCCACACATTTGCATGAAATCATCCAACTCAGTAGGAGACAAAGCATAGGGTCTGCACGAATTTGTTCTTTTGCCCTCTCAAAGCTTTGGACGAAATTCGGAATACAATGGCTTAGCTCCAAATTCATGCTCATATATCTTTTTTTCCATATGTCAATATCTATCCCTCGCTCTCGGGCCTCTTCTCTCCACCACTTCACGGCGTTCATTAATTGAACACTTTGATCAAGATAGAGTTTAGCTGAGGTCAACCATAGATCGCACTGCTTCTTGATTTCGACTAGTAGGATATTCAGCTCTTGGACCTTTTGTACCAACTCATCAATCATCCTGTCTTGTGCACAAATTTGTTTTTGTAAGTTGGCATTGACTCCCCTTTGCCGATTGACTTCCACTTCCAATGACTTTCTCACATCTCCTTGCTGAATGACTTCTTCTTCTAACTGGCGCTTTTCTTTTCTTAGTTGATGCCTCTCCGCTGTCAAGGACAATACTTTGCTTTCAAGATTCTGGATCCTGGTCATGACGCTTGATGGGACCTTGTCTGTATTCTTTGGGACTTTCGAGGTTGCGGAGATGTCTGCACACAAATCTTTTAAATGTTCATTTTCTTTTGTTACCTCTCACAACGCTTCTGACCAACGGCTATTTTCAGCTCGGCATCTTGCTTTTGTTGCTCCATTTCCTTCATTTGTGCCTCCAGGATTTTTAGTTGTTCTGCCATTTGAGTTACCGAAGGGGAGTAATCTTCGGCTTTCATGTTTTCTGCAGGAATGTCGACAAGACCTTTCCTTGATTTTCTCCATGCTTCATACTCCGAGACAATGATTAGGATTGGTCGGCCCAATTGTGATCTCCCCGCCATCCTCACATCTTTCCATGCATCTCTAACTTCTTTTGCCACCAACTTGGTATTCTCACCATCCTCGTATCGAAAACAGCATCCACCGAGTTGCTCTTCTCGTGGCACGGTTTGTGTCCAACAAAGTTGTCTTAAGGCTATGGCGGGTGTGTAGGATATGCAACCTCTTGGGCCCATCAAAGGAACATTTGGATAATCACCACAACTGTAAATGATATCTTGACCCTGTTGACTTTCGTACCATGGGCATACCCACTTAAAAGAGTCTCTTTCTACCTTGTCAAACTCGCTCTTCCATTCCTCTTCATTAAGCTGTCTTGTAGGGATGTTATGAAAGCCTCTTAGTGGATCTGAATGGCGGTTGATATAGCCTTTTGCGTACATGTGAGTCATGACCCATACATAAAGCAACTGTGCACAACATCTGAGCTTCCCCTTTGGATGCTGCTGGCAAAATTCTAGAGTTAAAAGTGTCTCAGCCAATACTGCCGGCACAGGGTTTTTCTTTCTTTCAACTGTGAAGAACACGTCCATTGCTGCTTGATCTATCATGTCTAGCGCCGATGGAAATAGAACCAACCCATATATTGCTAGTGCCAATACCCTTTCAAAGGTTTCCCAGTCTTGTCGATCCATTAGGTTCCTCAAATGATTTTCAAGGAACTTTCGGGTTAACCCTCGCGAGTTTGAGTGCCCGGTCAAGTTCACTTCGATTGCAGGAAGCCCTAGTAACCCTGCTATGCTTGCGGTGGTCAAGTATTGCCCCAGGTGAAAGTACACCACGGGATTTTTCTGCATTGGCAAACTTAACAGGCAAGCATATTCTTCAATGGTGGGTGTAATGTCCATGTTTGGCAACTCGAAACATCTGAGACGTGGGTTCCAATACTGGATTAGAGCACTCAAAGCAGTAGCTTCAACCGGTACGAAAATTAGGTCCAAGATCCCTCCATATTTCTTGATGAAGCTTTTTCGATGCTCTTGAGGCAAAGATTGGCTCAACTCTTTCAGATTCTCTAATGAGTTCAAAATCACCTTGGAGCTCTTGCTGGCAGGAACATTGCTAGTGTGTCTGACTTTTTCCATCTCTTGTTATTAAAGGTGTTTTCCCTTACCAAATTATCTGTGCCAAGGAAATTTATTTTATTAGTAACGCTTGGAAAGCAAAATTTCTTATGCATGAGAGCGTACCAAGATGCATGAATGAATGACATATTGACGATGCATGGCCTAAAATACTACATGTACGAGCATACAATATGATGAGAATGAGTGTAACAGAATGCATGAATGAATTTCATGTTAAGGTGCATGTGAGATGCATGCAGAAAATCGTTATGATGCATGTGATATAAAATGTGATTATTCATGTTGCAGAAAAAAGATGGAATGCGCTCCCTTTTGTCCTACATAGGTCATATCCTAAAGTTGGGACTTCTGAAGTAAAGACCCTATTTTGGTAGGCTGCTAATGGCATTTTATGTGCATGACTTTCGGGATAGATCTAGACCCCTAAACATATGGTCCCCGGATTACCCTCATCTAAAAGATAAGGATCCGAATCCATGAATCTCACCACAGGGACAAATAAGTCACAATGTGGCAGTCCATGTACCGGTAGCAATCCGAGCGGGAGAATCAATGACTGTCAGGGACACAAAAGCATCACAATAACATCACTGAAGCCCCTTCTAATCTTATGGCATTCCAAGACTCGGGTATAGAGCCCAAAAGTGTGTGCAACATGTGAGAGTGATGTATGTGACGGGAGCATACAAACCTTCACAAAAACCTACTAAAACACAACTACCCCAAACCTGCAAAAAGGAACAAACAAATACCGATACAAAAAAAATTCTCTACCCTAAGGTTGCAAGAATATACAAGAGCAGTTATGGAAGCATAAAAAGAAATAAAATAAAAAGGGTAAAACAAATATTTTCAAAGCTGTTAAAAAAAATGCACAACCAACTATGATAGGCCTGACTCTCAAAAGTCCCCAGCGGAGTCGCCAGCTGTCGCGACCGTCCCGTCCGGGGGCCGCGAAAAAGAAGGAAAAAACAGAGGAGTCACCACTAAGATTTTTATTGGGAAAATCTTAGAAAACCCAATTATTTAAAGATTAACTGGTCTTTTAAAAAGAAAGAGATAAGTCCGGGAATCGGTTACTAGTAGGGAAGGTATTAGCACCCCACATCGCCCGTTAAAAACGGTACCTCAAGTTGATTGTGCAAAAACATTTTAATGACCTTTTAAATATTTATTTTACCCCAAAAATTATTTACAAGAAAGAATTATAATGTTTAATTTTTAATTAATTTTTTTATTTTTTATTTTTATTTTTAATAATTTTTATTTTTTTTGAATTTATTGTTAAAAGGAAAAGTTTAATTTTTTGATTAATTATTTTAACATAAAAAGAGACACAAAAAAGGAAAATTTAATTTTGGCCCGACAAGATGATTTATCTTGCTCCTACGTATTCCCTGGTGCGATGGGAAACTCAAAGCCACGTAGTTCTCTAAAAAAAGTTTGATTGATTGGTTGTTTTTTAATTTTTTGATCAAAATTTAATCTTTGATTTTTGTTTAAAAAAGGATTTTATTTTAAAAAAAATAAATTCACTTTTGCTTAGAGTCCAAGATAGCAGTGCTATACGATAAACCCTTACAATTCGTACGACACCTGAGGATGAATAAGTCCATATATCAACGTCGTAGATTGTTGCGTGAATTAAAAAAGAGATTTTTATTTTATTTTTTACAAAAGGGTTGGATAAAATTTGTTAAAAGAACACATTGAAAATATTTATTATTCTTAATAAAAGGGAATTCATTTGCACAGGGTTCAAGATAACAGTGTTATACGATAAACCCTTATAATTCTTACAACACTTGAGGATGAAAAATCATACATCAACATTGTAGATTATTGCATGAATTCAAAGAAATTAAATTTTTGTGAAGTTGGATAAAATTTGTTAAAAGGAGTAAATTGAAAACATTTTAATTTTTACAAAGGGAATCCACTCTTGCACAAGGTTAAAGATAGCGGAGCTATACGATAAACCCTTACAATTCATACAACACTTGAGGATGAGAAATCATACATCAACATTGTAGATTGTTACGTGAACTCAAAGAAATTTTATTCTATAAATAATAGGGTTACACTCACGTGTACTGAGCATACGTTTTGTCAAAGAAACAGGCTAAAAGAATTAATGGTTTTTTCCCTTAAATTTCGGTGGCAGTTACCATATGCCATTAATGCAGAACCGTAGCACAGTATATAGAGTATTGTAGGTAAGCCTTTTCCTAATAATAAATGAACAAATAAAAGAAAACAAAGTAAAAAGAAACAAAAGTCAGCAAACACTGATACAAAGGAGGGGTATGAAACTCAATACCCAGCGAAGTTGACGCGGAACCCGGGGACGAGCACGGACGGCGGCGGAACGGAGGCAGACGACGCGGCGGACGGCGCTGGGCGAAGCAGGGGACGCGACGGAGCTGGGGAGAATCGGTGGGTGGTCGTTGCAGGGTTGCAGATCTCGCGTGACCTGTGGCGGAGCAGATCTAGCAGCCAAGCAATGACATTCTGGCGGGTCTGGTTCAGATCGACGAAGAAGACAACGGCTCGGGTTGGGGGAGGAACTCGCGGTAGGGATGGTGGCGGTAGCGACGTGAGGAGGCCGGCAATGCAGCGGTTCGTGTGGCGGTGGACGGTGTGGCTCGGGCAGATCCGCGTCTGAGGCGGCGCGGCTGTCCACACGGCGGTCGCGCGAGGGACAGGTGCGGCGGCTACCGGTTCGCGGCGACTGCAGTGGCTTATGGCTGGGCTGCCATGGGAGGAGCAAGAACGGACGGATCTGGTTTGTGTCTTATGTTTCCGTTTCTTGTGTTTTTGATTTAAGATGGTGATGAAGGGTTGTAGTAGGTGTTTTATTCTTGATTTGTTTTGTTGGTGATGAATTTCTGTTGTTACTGGGGTTGTGGTGTTGTTGGGAGGATGATGAAGATGATGGGTATGGGTGGCCTAGGGATTAGAATGAAGTTAGGGATCAAGTGTTGGTTTGGCTGAGGGATTATGAAGGTTTGAAGGAGATGATGGAGTGTCCCAGCGCCCCCCTCTGTTCTGAACTTCCCCCTTTTTAAATCCTCCTTGCTTGCAAAACTCCAAAAACAGAACCCAATGGCCACAATGGATAGTCACTTTCATTCATTTCCTTCTCAATGTTTCTGCATAGCTGCTTCAATCTGTGTATGCTGCCACTTCCCTTTGTTTATGATTCAGGCTTGACCATGCTTCAAGGATAGCAGCATCACATGTTCCCATTTTTTCCTTTCTGGTGCTTAAAATTTGAAACCATTTTTTGTTGCCAATGCCTAAGTCTGCCATTGCTTTCTTTGCTTCTGAGATGTATTAGGAACTTTAAACTTTGGCTTTTTCCTCTTGGCTTTTGAAAAGGACTGCTTAGTTTCATTTTTTTTCTATATTTTTATTTTTATATTATCATTTTTTCAAAACACTGATTAAAAAGGACACCCGGACAAAATTAGGTGTTCACATACGTCAGTCAGTATTCTGACGTAAAAAATCAATTTTAACTGACGTAAAAAACACTTATTGCACTAGTGCATAAAGACATGGTGATAGGATTAGAGAGATTACGTTAAAATAACGTGTTAGATTGCCTGAGAGTAAGGGTAGAGGATGATATATATTAACCTGAGGATGATTCGTTAGTTATGTGTGTTGATTGTCTCTAACCATTACTGTATAATTTTACTATGACTCTTTTCCGGTTTTTGATGATAGAACTGTTTTTTATCCCCTGTATATTTCTGTATGTTGTATTTTATCTTCTTATGGAATTGTATGAGAAGACCCAGTGGATGAGCGTAACCAGGAGGCGTTGGATGGAACTCCCTACGAACCGGAGGCTGGAGGACGAGCTGTGGCCCATGGTGATTAGGCTCTAGTTAGTTATGGCCAGTGCGTCTCGTGAGGCGTATTTTTATTATGTTTTCCGTTGTTTAACTTTTTGTCTAAGTATATGCCTGTGAGGGATCCTACTGATAGGATATCCTCAACAGTGTTTTGTAATATGCAGAATATACTTATATTGTGATATGTCATTCTATATGAAGTTGAATACTTTATAAGTTAAGTTTTAAATTTTAGGTATTTTCACGTTAAGCATGCGATTAAGTAATTAAATAATGAGGTTTTAATCTAATGACACAAAGAGGTACAACGGGGTGTCTCATTTTTGTATCAGAGCAGTTTGGTTCTAAAACGAATTGTGGGTTATGTCCGATCAGAATCAAGGACTGCGAGGTTTAGGATGTTGTTACTGGTCTTGTCTAGTTGAATCCACATCGGATATTGACTATGCTTAGAAGATGGGCAGTGAGTCCAAACACGATAACTAACATTCGTATGCAACAGTCGGTGGCTGATGATAGAGGAGCCAGTGTTCAGAGAGGAGGAGTTGGAAAAAGGAGTTCCAGCCGCAGGACTGCAGATGGCCAGACCTCAGGCCACTAGGAGATTGTTTACTGTGAGGGGAGCTGAATCCTCTCAATCTGGGGATCTTATACGAGGTATGTATTTGATATCTGGTAGACTTTGTTTGTTTGTCTAAGTAGCATGATAGACAAGAAAGTGATGAGATTTTTGTTGAGGTATAGTTGTGACTGGTAGGATGTGAACCCTTAAGATCAGTATCAGTGAGTGAGACAATTACTATAGGTCAAATGTTGATCGAGGCATAATATTACTAAGAGAATCTAAGGTAACGATCAAATACTCGTAGTTAGTATGGATGGTATGAATCTGGAAGATTAAAGGAAAAGTACCTATAGTAGTTTTACCTAAGATGAATATGAGCAGGAAATATAACTTCTTTTGGTTTTAATTGCATTAAAAGGTGCAATAATGTTCTTTTGAGGATTAAGATGTGTGATTTTGATATAATCTGGAATGGTGGAATATGCTACAAGGATCTAAGACTGTGAATGGATACATTAAGTAGGAAGGTAGGGTAGTATTGATTGCGGTGTAAAATGTAAAAGTTAGATGTGGAAATGGATTGTGGTGTTAATTGCGGGAGTTAGATGTTGAAATAAGGTCCTCTAGTGGATCAGTAGTAAGAAGAAGGAAAGGATTAAGTTTTAATTATGTCCTTCAAATAAGATATATCAAGGTGAAATGTTAAGGACAATGAATATAATGTAGTGATGGACTGTTTCGAGGATAAATAGAACAATATAAGAATGAATTCTGTTATGAAGTTACTGTTGTCACCTCTGGGAAAGACAGCGATGAGAAATATAATATGGGATTTTTAGATTAAGATACGATTACAAGATGAGGTCTAGTTTCAAGTTAAGAAATTCCGAGGACGGAATTTTCTTTTAAGAGGGGTAGTAATGTAACAGCCTGATTTTAATTATGTTGTTCAACCGGTTAAAATATAATTAAATTATATTTTAAATTTGAGAGTTATAAAGTGTTTTTGATTAAAATAAAATCATATTCATAGTCTACTTTATTGTAGAGGGTTACGAAAAAAATTTCGGTTGAAAATTCAGACGAAAGTCGGTCTGCGTTTCACTGTCGGTACAAGTTTACTGTGCAGAAAACCTAATTTTGACCCGTGAACGAGATAGTTAGTGTTTTTATTATGTTTCCTTCAACTTTGGTTATTTTGAAAATTTTCGTTCAAAAATAAAATAAAATATTTTATTCGGGCGAAAATGTCGGAAGAATTACGATCGGAAATGCAATCGGGTACGAAATGGAGCAGAATAGGAGACATAAAAGGCTTGAGGTGACATGAGGGAGTGAGGTGACTCACTAGAGGTATGTCCTAAGTTACCTCCTAAAAAGTGGTCATCATGGACTTTTTGAAATATATCATATTATATTCTAAAAACCTATTTTTCTCTTTCCTCTTCAACCAAACAAGTCTTGAAGACAAAACTTGCTTTCCAAGCTAATCCTCTCTCCAAAATTTCGTGCTTCACTCTCCCTCCTCTATATAATCATCACTCATCTTCATTCTCTCATTTTCTTCCTCCATCTTCATACTTCTTCAACTTCTTCCATTTCTTCTTTTTTTTCAAACACTTAAAGCTTCCATTTTTATTAGTCTTTTCCACTTGAGTTCTTCAATAAAGTTCTTCCTTATACTAAGGGTAATGCTCTCATATGAATCTTTTTGCAAGTTTCATCTTTTATTTCTTAGTTTACTTTTTGTGTTATTTATATGCTTTAAACTTCTAAAATCTCTCTAAAATGGTAGAAAACTCCTTTTGAGTTGAAACCACTTTCTATAGTCTTATATTAACTTATATTTTCACATACTAAGAGGTTGTTTAAAACAAAAATCTCTACCTATCTCTTCCAATGAAGGCCGAATGCTTGCATTTGTGACCTAGGAAGTTTTTGTTTCAACTTTTGGAATATGATCGTGTGTTTGAGTTTCTAGCTATCAATTGATCTTAAATCTATAAATCTTGGAAGTTTTGATAGCTTGTTCCTATGATGGCTGAAAATATGAATAAATAATCCTAGGATACTATGTTTCAACTTTCGAAGTATGATCATGAATTTAGAACTCTTAATACCTTGTGAATCTAAACCTAAGAGTTTTAGTTAAACAAAGAATATTTTCCTCGTCATCCTATGATGGCCAAAACTTAGTGTTTAGGTGCTAGGATGTTTGAGTTTTTGTTTTTCCAAAATGATCATAGACTTAAGCTCCATAAGATATTTGGATGCTAAGTCTAAGAGATTGGAAAGTTTAAGGATTTCTAACTTGTTTATTCTATGTTATTAAAGCTAGGATGTATTACTTTAATTTTTTCCAAAATGATCATGGACTTAAGCTTCATAAGATATTTGGATGCTAAGTCTAAGAGATTGGAAAGTTTAAGGATTTCTAACTTGTTTATTCTATGTTATTAAAGCTAGGATGTATTACTTTCATTTTTCCAAGATGATCATGGACTTGAGCTCCATAAGATATTTGGATGCTAAGTCTAAGAGATTGGAATGTTTAAGTTTCCATTATTTTCCAAAATGATCATGGACTTGAGCTCCATAAGATATTTGGATGCTAAGTCTAAGAAATTGGAAAGTTTAAATATTTCTAACCTATAAATCCTATGAAGGCCGAACCTAGAAGGTTATGGACCTAGGATACTTTGTTCTTATTTTTCCAAAATGATCATGGTTTTGAGCTCCTTAATACATATGGATACTAAACCTAAGAGATTGGAAAGTTTAGTGAATGCTATCCTATTTTACTAGCCTTGGCCGAATACCCTAAGTGTATAACTTAGTGGTATTTTAATTCAACTTTGTTAAATGATCATTGTTTATGAACTTCTAACACTTAAGGATCATAAATCCATGAGTTGTATAATTTTCGGGAATCTCTAACCCTAAGAACTAGTCTTGGCCGAACCTATACCTTGTGGTTTGCTATTCTTATTTGATTTTCACTTGTGATTTTGTGTTCATAACTTTAGACTTCCATCATGGAGGAAACGAGGACGTTCGTGGTATACCTCTTCGAGCATCTAATCTCCTTACCTTCACAGAAGGTGGAGTTAATACTTTGTGGTGTGATGACGAGGAGCTTCGAGTTCGGGAGTTCGGTGATAACCCAGGTGGGGGAAATAACCAACCTATCGTCGGATTGGATAAGTAGTAGATTATTTAATAATTGTGTAGGGCGACCTAAACCCTACTAGTAGTCGACTAATCGACAAGACCAAAGTCACATTGGAAACCTTTTTTGAAAAACCAATGGCGATTCGAGGTTTGTAGGTTTATCGATATTAGGTTGATTTTATATTCTTGATGGTTGAATTGAGCTTATTACCTTTATTGAATTGATTTTTGAGCTATGTTGGTGATATTGGAATATTTTGATTGATATTGTGTTATGTATGATCTGCCTGGCTTTTATTATTATGCTTAGTGGGTTTTAAGCAAAGATATATATGTTGTCTACGAGATGATTGTTTTGGGTGTGAGGATAATGATGGTTTAGAAGTCCCTAACTTAGGTGATGTATGTTAAAGAGGTTTTATGGCATAGAATATGTGTCAAGTTTTAATGGAAGGTTAAGGCACTAGGATGTTGTTAAATCAGGTTGGTGGGATTCAAGTATAGGTGTTGTTGTCCATGACCGTGTATTGGTAATATAATACACCAAGACAAAAGTGTATTGGTAATATAATACACAAAGACAAAAGTGTATTGGTAATATAATACGCAAGGACATCTATGTATTGGTAATATAATACACCGTATATTGGTAATATAATATACGTAAAACACTTCTGTGTATTGGTATTATAATACACGTAAAATATTTTTGTGTATTGGTAATATAATACACCGTGTATTTGGTAATATAATACACATAAAATCAAGAGTTCTCCCGAGACCACTTCCACCTTAACGGGAATGGGGGTGGAACACCTTAACGGGAATGGAGGTGTGCACTAGGTGGAACATCCTAACGGGAATGAGGGTGTGCCCCGATGCAAATGAGGGATGGTGACAAGAGTGGTAGTGGCCACGATAACGTAAAGACATGGTGACAGGATTAGAGAGGTTACGTTAAAATAACGTGTTAGATTGCCTGAGAGTAAGGGTAGAGGATGATATATATTAACCTGAGGATGATTCGTTAGTTATGTGTGTTGATTGTTTGTGACAATTGCTGTATAATTTTACTATGACTCTTTTCCGCTTTTTGATGATAGAATTGTTTCTTATCCCATGTATATTTCTGTATGTTGTATTATATCTTCTTGTGGAATTGTACGAGAAGACGCTGTGGATGAGCGTAACCAGGAGGCGTTGGATGGAACTCCCTACGAACCGGAGGCTGGAGGACGAGCTGTGACCCATGGTGATTAGGCTCTAGTTAGTTATGGCCAGTGCGTCTCGTGAGGCGTATTTTTATTATGTTTTTCGCTGTTTAACTTTTTGTCTAAGTATATGCCTGTGAGGGATCCTACTGATAGGATATCCTCAACAGTGTTTTGTAATATGCAGAATATACTTATATTGTGATATGCCATTCTATATGAAGTTGTATGCTTTATAAGTTAAGTTTTAATTTTTAGGTATTTTCACGTTAAGCATGCGATTAAGTAATTAAATAATGACGTTTTAATCTAATGACACAATGAGGCACAACGGGATGTCTCAATTTTCCTCTGCCTCATATTGTTGTTCTTGTAGATAATACTGCCCAACATGCATTATTCTCTTTCATGGATGGATTCTCAGGATATAATCAGATAAAGATTGCACCAGAAGATATGGAGAAAACTACATTTGTCACTTTATGGGGAACCTTTTGCTACAAAGTTATGCCATTTGGCTTGAAAAATGCTGGGGCAATATATCAGCGGGCTTTGGTGACTTTGTTCCATGACATGATACATAAAGAGATAGAAGTTTATGTAGATGAGATGATCGCCAAGTCCAGATCTGAAGATGTCCATGTTGATAATCTGCGGAAACTTTTTGAGCGGTTAAGAAAGTTTAGGCTCCGACTGAATCCAACCAAGTGCACTTTTGGAGTGAAATCAAGCAAGCTGCTGGGGTTCATTGTTAGTCAAAGAGGAATAGAGGTTGATCCTGAAAAAGTTTGACCAATCATCGATATGCCAGCACCTCGAACAAATAAAGAAGTTCGTGGGTTTTTAGGAAGATTAAACTACATTGCCAGGTTCTTCTCCCAACTAACCGCGCATGTGAACCAATCTTTAAATTGTTATGCAAAAATCAGGCAGTAACATGGAATGAAGATTGTCAAAAAGCCTTTGAGAAGATCAAACAATACCTACAGGAGCCTCCAGTCTTGGCTCCCCCAGTTCCGGGAAGACCTCTCATCATGTATTTGACTGTGCTAGATGAATCGATGGGTTGTGTACTGGGGCAACACGATGAGTCGGGAAGAAAAGAACATGCCATCTATTATCTAAGTAAGAAGTTCACCAGTTGTGAAGCCAACTACTCACCGCTGGAACGCACTTGTTGTGCTTTGGCTTGAGCGGCTCGCCGTTTGATGCATTACATGATGTGTTACACTACCTGGTTGGTGTCCAACATGGATCCAATCAAGTATATCTTTGATAAGCCTGCTCTAACTGGAAGAATTGCTAGCTGGTAAGTCCTGTTATCAGAATACGACATTGTCTATGTCACCCAAAAAGCAGTAAAAGGTAGTGCTCTCGCGGAATATCTAGCCAATCAGCCAGTAGAAGATTATGGATCGATGCAATGCGATTTCCCATATGAAGATATAATGGCTTTGTTTGATCACATACAATCACCAGAAAAAGAAAAGTGGACTTTGTTATTTGATGGAGCTTCTAATGCATCGAGTCATGGAATCGGGGCAATACTAATCTCCCGAAAATGATTATTTCCCTGTCACTGTAAGGCTTTGCTTTGATTGTACAAACAATATAGCCGAATATGAAGCTTGTGCGCTCGGGATCCTGGCAGCGATAGAATCAAAGGCAAGGATACTGGAGGTATATGGGGACTCTGCATTAGTCATCCACCAGCTAAGAGGGGAATGGGAAACCTGAGATGCCAAGTTAATCCCGTACCATGATTACATCAAAGGTTTGATTGAGCAGTTTGATGAAGTCACATTTCACCATATTCCCCGAGAAGATAACCAATTAGCTGACACGTTGTCTACCTTGTCCTCGATGTTCAAAGTAAGTAACGAGAGGAACCTACCACTCATCAAAATGGAAAGTTGTGATCATCCTGCATATTGTCAAGTGATAGAGGAAGAGCCTGATCAAAAACTGTGGTACCATGACATCAAATGCTTCATCCAAAGAAGGGAATACCCTCCGGGTGTTTCAGAAAACGACAAAAGAACTCTACGAAGACTTGCAATGGGTTTCTATTTAGATTGAGGTATTCTCTACAAAAGAAATCATGACATGGTGTTGTAAAGATGCGTTGACGCGAAAGAAGCTAAACGGATAATTGAGGAGGTCCATGAAGGATCTTTCGGAACACACGCGAGCGGTCATGCAATGGCAAGAAAAATCTTGAGGGCTGGCCAATACTGGTTGACAATGGAGGCAGATTGTTTTAATTATGCGAAGAGGTGCCATAAGTGTCAAATATATGCTGATAGGGTTCATACGCCGCCAGCTCCCTTGAATGTCATGTCGGCACCCTGGCCGTTCTCAATGTGGAGAATGGATGTGATCGGGCCAATTGAACCAAAAGCCTCAAATGGGCATCGCTTCATTCTTGTTGTCATTGATTATTTCACAAAGTGGGTCGAGGCTGCATCATACGTCAATGTGACCAGGAATGTCGTGATCAAATTTATAAAAAGAGAATTAATTTGTCGTTATGGGTTGCCGAGTGAGATTATCACTGATAATGCGACCAACTTGAACAACAAGATGATGAAGGAGATGTGCGAAAACTTCCAGGTAAAGCATCACAATTCCTCCCCGTACCGCCCAATGATGAACGGGGCAGTTGAGGCCGCTAATAAAAATATCAAGAAGATTGTCCAGAAGATGGTGGTGACGTATAAGGATTGGCACGAGATGTTACCTTTTGCTTTACACGGTATGGGATGGAGGCAGTGCTCCCGATTGAAGTAGAGATCCCCTCATTAAGAGTACTGAGAGAAGCAGAATTGGAAGAAGCTGAGTGGGTCCGGGATCGACTAGACCAATTGAACCTCATTGAAGAGAAGAGATTAGGGGCATTGTGTCACGGTCAATTGTACCAGAGAAGGTTGATGAGAGCTTATGAGAAGAAAGTACGTCCGCGACAGTTTCGAGAGGGTGACCTGGTGCTTAAAAAGATTATACCAATCCAAAAGGATCACCGAGGGAAGTGGACTCCGAACTACGAAGGACCTTACATTGTGAAAAAGGCCTTCTCGAGAGGAGCTTTAATTCTCACCAGGATGGATGGGGAAGATTTACCACTCCCTGTAAACACAGGTGCAGTCAAAAGGTATTATGCTTGAATGCATTTCCCAAGAAGAAGAAGAAAAAAAGAAAGTGAAAAATGAAAAAAGAAAAGCTCGCTAGGCCGAAAATCTGAAAAGACAGTCTAGGCAAAAGTTAGAGCAACCCGCTAGGCTGAAAACCTGAAAAGGTGGTCTAGGAAAAAGTTAGGGTTCAAAAAAAAAAGAAAATAAAAAATAAAAACATAACAATGGAAGTGTCATCCAGAACGATGAATTGGGGCAATCAGTGGGCTAGATGCATGAAGACTGGGGCAAATAACATTCTCAGAGGTTGATTAGTAAGCAGTCGAGATAGTATGAGGGATACTAGCACTAGTCATGGAAAGAGATGTCACTTGAGGAGATGTGATTCCACTCCACAACCTTTTCTGCAATTCCATACTCTATTGTAATATCTGCTTTGTATCCCTTTCAGTCCAAATATAATGACATTGACTAACAATTCTTTTTACCCTTATCCATTTGCCTTAACTTTTGTCAATTGTGTGTGCATTCATCATGATAAGTATATACTGAAATGTGAAACATGTATTGATGTCTTCAAGATGAATTTAGAATTCCCTTGAAAATCTCAAAAGTTCGTAAAGAACGAGATGATCTCCCGACAAAGGGCACCGTGGTCTACTAACAAGAGGCATGGGGACAATCATTGCAAAGGAAGCATACCCTTTCAAAAGTGCTTAGCCTTTATTCTCTGCGAAGACAGGACTTGTTTTAGTTCATCTCAGAGCTTGATCAACACTTTAAGGAGTCAAGGGTGATAATAAAAACCACCTAAGCGATGAAAAAATTAAAAAATAGTAATGTGTTACGAGCTTTCCTTGTGTTGCGTTGAAATCATTTGAGGTTTTCATCAAGCATATAGGACATTTCTGGCATCATGCATTGCAATTGTCTATCTCTTGTGAGCACAAAACCCAGTAAATTGCACAGACATCGTAGGATTTTACCTTTCATGTCAAGCTTCCGTGGATAACCGACTCCGCAAGATTTTTAACCTTTTTGTTTGCAAGCTTTAGCGGATACCCTACTCCGCACGCTTTTTACCTTTCCTTTAAAGCTTCAGCGGATACCCGACTCCGCATGATTTTTACCTTTTTTGTCAAGCTTCAGTGGATAAACGACTCCGCAAGCTTTTAATCCTTTTGCTTTCAAGCTTCAGCAGACAACCGACTCCGTAAGCTTTTAACATTTCTTTTCAAGCTTCAGTGGATAACCGACTCCGCGTGCTTTTTATTTTCTGTCAAGCTTCAGTGGATAACCGACTCCGCAAGATTTTAATCCTTTTTCTTTCAAGCTTCAACGGACAACCGACTCCGTAAGCTTTTAACATTTCTTTTCAAGCTTCGACGGATAACCGACTCCACGTGTTTTTTATTTTCTGTCAAGCTTCAGCGGATAACCGACTCCACAAGCTTTTTACCTTTCCTTTCAATCTTCAGTGGATAACCGACATCGCAAGCTTTTAACCTTTTAATTCCAGGCTTCAGCGGATAACCGACTCTGTAAGCTTTTAACCTTTTAATTTCAAGCTTCAGCGGATAATCGACTCCGCAAGCTTTCTATCTTTTGTCACGCTTCAGCGGGTACCATACCCCGTAAGCTCTTTCATCTTTCTGTTCAAGCTTCAGCGGGTACCATACCCCATAAGCTCTTTTATCTTTCTATTCGAGCTTCTATGGGCAATCCATCCCGTAAGCTCTTTTAATTATGCATCCTTTTACTTGTCAGCAAACCCCGGGCAAAATTGGAGTTCATGTCTTTACTCGTTTCTTATAACGATAATAGGTTAACTACAGTTACACCTACTATCAAATAAGAAACAAGTAAAGAGGGGCAGTTGTAAACACCTAATTTTGCTCGGATTTTTATTTTTTTTAATTAATGTTTTGAAAAATAGTAAACAAAAATGATAAATAAAAATAGAAACTTTGGAAAAGAAAAAGTGTTTGTTCTTGGCCCATTGTTAATTTAGATAAGCCCATGATCAAAGTTATCCAACCTAAATAAAAAATAAAATAATAAAAAGAAAAGAAAAAAGACTGTCTGTTTGAAAAATATATATAAAAAAAATTGTCTCCGAGTCCCTTCCCCCAGTGCTGCTATTTGTTTTGGGTATGAACCAGCTTTGTTTTATTTCCCTTCTTTTGTTTTCTTATGCTTTATTCCAAAACAAGAGGCACAACCCCTGCACCTATACCAGCTATACAGAATAGTGGGAGCACCACCATGGCACCCTCCCTCTGTACCTTCGTCCTTACCCCTCAACATGCCAATAACAAATTTTGGCATCATCTTCCCCTATTGTCACTATATAAACAAAAGGACCATGTAGAGAAAGGGGGGGGAGCCCTTATCAGCTGAGTAAAAAAAATCATCAATCAGAAAAAATACACTTAGAGTTCTTTCCTGTATACTTACGATTCGGTTTCATCTTTCAAAAAAAAAACACAAAAAAAGAAAAACAACAAAAACAGAGAAGGAGAATACAGGTCTAAGGAAGAAGAACCAAAAATTGTTCTGCCACCACCGTGAGGCAGCGTCGCCCTGACGACCACCGCATCACCCTCCTCCGCCATCTCCAATATCTTCGCCAAGCACCACTGCCCGGCTCCGCTCAAAACCGCCACTAGACGCGCGTCACTCGGGCCACCACACAACCACTCTCGCCGCCGCGGCTCCACCTTGGTCCTTCATCGCCGCCGTCACGAACCCCAGGTCTCAGATCCAACACCACCGCCAAGTTCCACGCCGTCCAGTCCTTCACCAAAGCTTCGCCACGCTACCCTTTTCATCAACGTCGAACCAGACGCAGTACCCAGATCCGCTCGTCACCACCACGCCGTCTGAGCCGCTCGTCGCTGCAGTTCGACCTCGACCTCGACCCAAGCTCCGCCTCTGAATGCCACTACAGCGCCACCAAGCTACGGCCAAGTCGTGCCTCTGTCCGATTTGCACTGCACAAGCCACCACGTGCCGGACGTCCACCTCTGCCGCTGTCGCGTCACCCTCTTCCACGCGTGCTCCTTGGTCCATCTCCGCAGCAGTGGTAACAATGGAGTCTCCAAGATTCTGATAGCCTTCTTTAATCTTCTTTTTGTTTTGACTTTGTACTTTTTATGTTATCATTATTAGGTTATGAGATTTTAATAGGTTGGGCTTGGTTGTAGCTGGTGGCCCAGTTCCTTTTTATTATTTTGTTGTGTTGTTTTTTTTTTTTAGAATTTGGGTCAAACAAAAAAAATCATCAAAAGAGAAATTTTTTTAAGTGATGCTTTGGGCTCTGTCTGTTAGGTCCAATTTCTCCTTTTATTTGTTTAAGTGTTTCTAACCAGGCCAATGATGTAGTGAGGCCCATCATAAATACAAGCATTGGGCTAACTACTAGGTCTCCTCCTTTTTTTGTGTTTTTTTATTTTTCTTTTTCTTTTTTTAAAAAAAATTAAAAATGAAAAAGTCTCTTAAAATTTTATTTTATTTTAGTTTTTTTTTTAAATCCTTTTCAAAAAAATGGAAAAAAAAAAACCATTTCTTTCTTAAAAGAGGAGTTTGGTGCTTCTTTGTTCCTCAATTGGAAAATCTTTTTTTAAAATTACAAATTCCCTTTTCAAAAATAAAATAAAATAATAAATCCTTTTTTAAGGTTCTTGACTCTTTGTTTCATAATGAAAATCATTCCCAAATGAAACCCTTTTTTAAAAGAAATTCTTTTTTTTTGTAAAAATAATCTTTTGAGTTCACGCAACAATAATACGACGTTGATGTATGGATTTTGTCATCCTCAAGTGTCGCATGAATTGTAAGGGTTCATCGTATAGCTTTGCTATCTTTAACCATGTGCAAGAGTGAATTCCTTTTTGTAAAAAATAATAAACGTTTTTTTTTTCAATTTACACTTTTAACCAATTTTACCCAATTTAATTTTATAAAAATATCTTTTGAATTCACGTAACAATCTACGATGTTGATGTATGGACTTATTCATCCTCAAGTGTCGTATGAATTGTAAGGGTTTATCGTATAGCACTGCTATCTTGGACTCTGTGCAAGGGTGAATTTACTTTAAAATAAAATCCTTTTTTAACAAAAAAATCAAAAAGATCAAATCTTTACCTAAAATTAAAATCAACCAACCAATCAAACCTTTTCCTAAAGAACTACGTGGGTTTGAGTTTCTCATCGCACCCGGGAATACGTAGGAGCATAATCAATCATTCTGTCAAGCCAAAATTTAATTTTCTCTTTTATTGTGTTTATCTTTTCATTTAATTTAAAAAGTGGGGTAAAATAAATATTTCAAAGGATATTAAAATTATTTTGTGCAATTAATTTGAGGTACCATTTTTAAACGGGCGATGTAGGGTGCTAACACCTTCCCTACTCGTAACCGACTCCCGGACTCAAATCTCTCCTTGTTTTAAAAAAAGATCGGTTTTCCTTAAAATAAATGGTTTTTCCAATGTTTTTCCCAAATAAAATATTGGTGGAGACTCCTCTGTTTTTACCTTTATTTTCGCGGCGCCCGGACGGGACGGTACGCAGCTAATTAACTTATATATCTGCTAATCCAAATTCCTGTGATTATGGGACACATGATGAATGATCTAAGTAGTTAACATTCAGATTGAAGTAGATTGCTTCATAAGTGAATATGAATGGTCAAGTAGGGATATGTTCATTCTAGACATGGTGGTAATGCTTGTCATCAAACTTATTACCTATGATGAATCCGAAATGAAAATAGAAAAGAGTAAAGAAAAGAATGAAAACCAGTAGTGAATTCAATGCTCTTAAGGGCGGCGACGGCGACAGTGTTGCAGTTCAGAAAAGTTTATATGGCTGTTCTGAAAATAGAAAAGAGTTTGGCTGTTAGGGCTTGATAAGGAGAACAAAAAGGAGATGATGAAGGTGGAGGAACAAAAGGCGGTACTTACCTCGCGAGTGGGAGACCTCCTTTTGGAACGGAGAGAGAGAGAGATGACGGTGGCTTTGCAAGAGACGACGGTGGCTTTGCAAAGAAAAGGGAAGAAACAGAGAAGAAGGGGTTAGGGCGCGACAGTGATCTGAGAGACTTGAGTTTTCATGTTAACGTTATAAAGACATGTAACGTCGGTTTCTTGGTTAACCGCTTTTACATGTCACTTGTAACACTGGTTTCTAGGTCAACCGATATTACAAGTATTTTAAATGAACCAGATATTTACACCCAGTCATTACATACATATTTTCCACTAGTGTATATGACATTACTTTTTTCTAGATCTAACTGTTCTTTTAAAATAAAAATCATGACTTATTTTGTAATATCTGTATAGTTGGTGCTAACTAGTGTATGTACGTAGGTGTGCATTAAAATGATTTAATTTAAATTATACTCAATGATAATTTGAACGAAAATTTGCGAAGGGGTGTTACCCTTGAGAAGAGAAGGGGTGTTATCCTTCTTATTCTAAACTTTGAGGTTTGGACAAAAATGTCGTTGACCTCATCAAGGGTACTTTAGGAAAATCCATAAATTATTATTATTTAAATAAAGAAACAAATAAAATTCTTAAGGTATGCCTCATGATGCACTACCTTATTTATATCATAACATCATTAATTAATCATTAATGAACATAAAATAAATTGATTATCACTTAATGTGTTAATTATTGACATACACATAACTATTAAACTACGCGAGTAAGACAGTTATTCACTAGGTTAAAATCCTTACAGAAAATCCAAGAACATTTATAAATTATAGTATACTTTATTAATTAAAACACATGTTTTAAAAAAAAATAATGTAACCTTTATATATGAAAAAAGTTTAAACTTGTCAAGCATAACATCATTTAAATCTTATAATTAAAATAAAAATTGGATGAAAGGAAAAAATTATTATAGAGTCGATTTCCAAAAATATTATAGCTTGGGTAAATAAAAGGAGTGCCCAAGGAATTTAAGGTTTTACGTACTGTAATAAGGTAAGTAACTTGTCACTCTGAAAAATGGCCAACTTGTGCATATAAACAGAGAAGGGGATGTGATTTAGCAGATTCACTTGCTAAGAAAGGTCACAGATGGGTGGATTATGTGGCTATGAAATCGGAGAACAATAACCAATGGTATGCCTAGAGTTGTACCTTAATATATATATATATATTTGTTGTTATCATATTATATTAGATGTCAAGTCCAGTTATCTAATTTGGTATGCCTAATTATTTAAATTTAGCATTCACATGGATAATCCATTTCACATTTAGTAAGCAATGAATCAAAAGGCAGTAGTGAATCAAAATGCTTAAGTCACACATGCACCATATATAAACCTCATTATACATAGTTTCCTTAGCATATTACAAATACAACCATTAGTGGGCCTATAGTAAATCAAATGGTAGCCAAAGAAAAAAAATATAAGACCTGAACCCTTTGTTTCCTCCTATTATAATATATATATATATATATATATATATATATATATATATATATATATATATAATATAATATAATATAAAATAATGGCATTTCAAATTGTCAGTCAAAAGAAAATAATATGCATCTGACCCACCTATATGTAAGTAGTAACCTTACAAATCAAAGCATTTATAGATTTTGAATCAATTTTAGGCATACACACCTGCCTTGATATTTTATTTTTATATCTAATTACCAACTTTAGCCCTCTACCTTCTTTTATTATTATTATTATTATTATTATTATTATTATTATATGACAATTGCCCCTTTCTTCATAATTTGAATGAGAAAAATGTCATTCACCAGGCCATTTTATTTTTCATGGTAAGATGTTTGTAGAAAACATATATTAGATAAAATCAGGTATGTTTAATTAATAATAAGAATTGCATGCAGAGAAATTGAGATATTAAATTATTAGATGATTTTTTTTCCTTGTATAGGATTGAAGGATCCATAAGTTTTCTTATATATAGCTATATCTTCAAATGACGCAGGTTAAGGTTTACAGTGCACATGCAATCAACCTTGTTTTGGTAAGCAAGAAACTATATACGACTAAATGACTATGCATTATGCAGTAACGTGTATATGCAGTGCACACACATGCAATTAATGGCACCAACACACTGTCCAAGTACCTAATTTGGCAAGTCTAATTATTTAAGTTTAACTTTTTGTTCATTAAATTCCCATGCATAATCCATATGGTATTTGGTCAGCAATGAATCAAAACGCATAATCTATCAACATGCAGTAGTGCTAATTACCCACACGGTTCTCATTGCTCATCTTATATATAGATGTAGACTCTTAACACTTCAATTCAAAACAAACCAAGAACACAAATTACACCCTTGCAAACATGCAATACAGAAACATGAAAGGCATGTTGGTATCATTCTGCACTCTCATCCTGTTTCTCAGAGTGCCAAGATCAACAACAAACATGATTCAATCAGGTGGGAATGATAGTGGTGGAGTTTACATCCTGTACATGGGAGTGGCGAGCTAAACAAACGTCCTTCGGAATGACCATGCTTTTATTCTGAACTCGGTGCTACGAAGGATCCATAAGTTTTCATATATATAGTTATATCATCAAATGACGCAGGTTAAGGTTTATAGTGCACATGCAATCACCCTTGTTTTGGTAAGCAAGGAACTATGTACAACTAAATGACTATGCATTACGCAGTAACGTGTTTATGCAGCAGGTTCGTGTAGAGTGCAAGGCTACTAAGGCTATCGCCTTAGGACTCACCTCTATTTTTTTTACTTTTATATATATAGATATATATATATATATATATATATATAAAAGGCCTAATTGTATTGTTAGGATCGAAAATCTATCACAGGTAGTTGATTGTGATAGGAGGTAATCCGGATAATTAACAATTTGAAAATGGGAATACAATTTTGCAAAAAGACAAAATAGTCCTTGCAGATAATTATTTAATATTTAATTACTTATTTTATATTTTCAAAATTGAACTATTATTCTACTATATATATATATATATTATAAAATTTTAATATTTTTACTTCAATGTTTTTAGCGCTCTCATTTTTTTTCTCCTCATCTTCACAATCTTTTGAGAATGAAAATATTAAAATTGCTTGATTATAAAATTTTGATAAATAATTCGCTACTCAAACAGCTAGAAAATTATTATGAGAATTGATAATTTACATAATATTAAGTCTCTCTAAAAATTTCGCCTAAGGCCCCAAAATTTATATACAGGACCCTGATATGCAGTGCATGCACATGCAATTAATGGCTAATTTGGTTTGCCTAATTATTTAAGTTTAGCTATTTTTTCATTAAATTCCCACGCATAATCCATTTGGCATTTGGTCAGCAATGAATCAAAATGCATAATCTATCAACATGCAGAAGTGCTAATTACCCACACTGTTCTCATTGCTCATCTTATATATAGATGTAGACTTCTAACATTTCAATTCAAAACAAACCAAGAATACAAATTATATGTTGCAAACATGGAATACAAAAACATGAAAGGCATGATACTATCATTCTGCACTCTCTTCCTGTTTTTATTCTAATGTCCATGTTCTCGGGAATATTTAAGGTAGAATGCTTAGAGATGACTCTGGAATATTCAAAGGAAATGTCTTTACAACAAAATTGGATGAAAGAAAAAAAATTTATTATAGAGTCGATTTCCAAAAATGTTTTAGATTGGGTAAATAAAAAGGAGTGCCCCTAGAGTTCAAGGTTTTACGTACTGCAATAAGTTAAGTAACTTGTCACTCTGAAAAATGCATAATTTGTGCATATAAACAAAGAAGGGAATGATTTAGCTGATTCACTTGTTAAGAAAGGTCACATATGGATAGATTATGTGGTTACGAAATCAGTGAACAGTAGCCAATGGTATGTCTAGAGTTGTACCTTAATATATATATATATATATATATATATATATATATATATATATATATTTGTTGTTAACATATTATATTAGATGTCAAGTCCAGGTGTCTAATTAGGTATGCCTAATTATTTAAGTTTAGCATTCACACAAATAATCCATTTCACATTTAGTGAGCAATGAATCAAAAGGGAGTAATGAATCAAAATGCTTTAAGTCACACATGCTCCATATATAAACCTCATTATACATAGTTTCCTTAGAATATTACAAATATAACCATTACTGGGCCGATCGTAAATCAAATGGTAGACAAAGAAAAAAAAAATATAAGACCTCTACGTTTAGTTTCCTACTGCTATACTATATATATATATATATATATATATATATATATATATATATATATATATATATATATATTTCAAATTGTCAGTCAAAATAAAATAATATGTATCTGACCCACCTATATGCAAGTAGTAACCTTACAAATCAAAGAATTAATAGATTTTGAATCAATTTTAGGCATACACACCTTCCTTGATATTTTATTATTCTATCTAATTACCAACTTTAGCCCTCTTCCTTCTTTATTATTATTATTATTATTATTATTATTATTATTATTATTATTATTATTCATCATCATCCATTATATGACAGTTTCCCCTTTCTTCATAATTTGAATGAGAAAAATGTCATTCACCAGGCCATTTTATTTTTCTTGGTAAGATGTATGTAAAAAACATATTAGATAAAATCAGGTATATTTAATTGATAATAAGAATTGCATGCAGAGAAATTGAGATATTAAATTATTAGATGATTTTTTTTCTTGTATAGGATTGAAGGATCCATAAGTTTTCTTATATATAGCTATATGACAGTTTCCCCTTTCTTCATAATTTGAATGAGAAAAATGTCACTCACCAGGCCATTTTATTTTTCATGGTAAGATGTATGTAAAAAACATATTAGATAAAATCAGGTATATTTAATTGATAATAAGAATTGCATGCAGAGAAATTGAGATATTAAATTATTAGATGATTTTTTTCTTGTATAGGATTGAAGGATCCATAAGTTTTCTTATATATAGCTATATCTTCAAATGACGCATGTTAAGGTTTACAGTGCACATGCAATCAACCTTGTTTTGGTAAGCAAGAAGTTATATACGACTAAATGACTTTGCATTATGCAGTAACGTGAATATGCAGTGTGTGAACACCTAATTTTGTCCGGGTGTTTTTTCTTTTTAACCAATATTTTTTTAAAAGAAAAATATATAAAAATCTGCAAAAATATTAAAAATGATCTTTGTGCATGTTCTCGGTCCCGTTTTCTTATTTGGTTGCAAGTGTCTTTAAGCCCATGATCCAAGTCATCCAACACAAAAAATAATAAATAAATAAATAATAAATAAATAAATAAATAAAGGAATCAGAAGTTTGACTTTAAAAAAAAAAGGAAAAAATACAAAAATTTAAAAGTAACAAAAGAACAAATCAAAGAACTCAGAACCTTGCAGACATACATCCATGAAGAAAAAGCCAAAGCTCTTGATGCATTTTAGAATAAGAAAGGGACCTAACATAAAGGAAGAAAGATGCAGAGAGTTGGAAGGCAACACAGTTGAAGCAAAGACCAGAATGGAAAATAGACAAGGACAATGGTATGCAACTTTAAAGCTGACTTGGGACTTATCTTTTGTTTTTATGGAGAAGAGTTTGTTTTAAAGGGAGGCGAGAACCAAAACGGGGGGAACCACTCTCACCTCACTCCCTCAAGATTATCGTCGCCCTCTTCTCTCCCCACACTCACCCTTCTCTGTTGCAAATTCAAAACAGAGACCACCCTCACCTCACTCCCTCAAAATTTTCGTCACCTTCTTCTCTCCCCACACTCACCCTTCTCTGTTTCACATCCCCTCACTGGTTCTCTCGGTTGCCTTCTCCTTCCCTGTTTCTCCCTTCAGATCCAACAGATCAAGGTCCAAGGAGGTGCGTCCATCCATGTCTCTTTCGTTCCTCCCTCAGATCCAACAGAATGAGGTCCCCTGAGGTGCGTCTCCTCCTCCCAACGGTACAGCCGTGACTTGCGTCTCCTCCCTGCGGTGCGGCCATGAGTTTCGTCTCCTCCACACAGCAGAATCACACACACACCACTTGGTCTTCTTCTTCTCCACTTTCAAAAATTTCTCCCCTTTGCTCTCTAAACCCACACAGTCGCGCTTGAGCATCTTCTTCTTCTAGTCTGTTTCTCCTCTGCTGCGGTTTCATCGGCGGCGCCCTTAGCCACCGTCAGAGCCGCCTGACGCCACTGCAACGGACCTTCCCATAGCCACCACCTCCTCCTCCTTCCTTAGATCCGCGAGCTCCGCCCTCACCGCAGCGAATCCGCACCAGACGCGGCTGCTGCGCCGCTCCGCGTCCGTCCCAGCAGCCATGAACCTGCACCAGACGCGACCTCCGCGTTCGACTGCTGCTCGCCTCCGCCGTGAACAGCACCAGTGGCCATTTGCTCCCTGCACAACTCTGGTAATAACAGTGGAGGCTAGGGTTATGATTTGGTTGCCTTTGTCTGTTTCCTTTTAGTTCTTTTTACCCCTTTTTTTATGTCTTGTTAAAATTATTAGAGCCTGATGGAATGGGCCTGCAATGGCAGCATGAAGCCCAAAGTTGTTTGTTTCTTTCGGCCTAGTACATTGGTCCTCTTATTTGGGTCAAGCCTTTTTAGATAAGAAAGATGTTTAATCTAAAAAAAAATTCAAGTAAATGAAAAATAAAAAAAATCTAAAATAAAAATAGTGCTTTTAAAAAATATTTTCGGTCCTTATTTTAAATAAAAAATTTCTCCTAAAATTTCTTTTGAATTCACGCAACAATCTGCAATGTTGATGTATGATTTTTCATCCTCAAGTGTTGTATGAATTGTAAGGGTTCATCGTATAGCTCTGCTATCTTTAACCCTGCGCAAGAATGAATTCCCTTTAAAAAATATTAAATGTTTTTAATTTATCCTTTAATCAATTTCACCCAATTTCATTTTTTATAAAAATCTTTTTAATTCACGCAACAATCTACGATGTTGATGTATGATTTTTCATCCTCAAGTGTCGTATGAATTGTAAGGGTTTATCGTAGCAATCTTTATCTTGGACTATATGCAAAAGTGAATTTATTCTGAAATAAAATCATTTTAAAACAAAAAAAAAATCAAAATCTTTATCAAAATTAAAATCAACCAACCAATCAAATCTTTTCTAAAGAACTACGTGGCTTTGAGTTTCCCATCGCACCTGGGAATACGTAGGAGCAAGATAAATCATCTTGTCGGGTTAAAACTAAATTTTCCTTTTTTTGTGTCCCTTTTTATGTTTAAATAATTAACCAAAATAATTAAACTTTTCTCTTTCCAGGGATGCTCTATGGACACGGTGCCATGTTTAATCCCTTAGATTTGAGGTTGCTCTGTGGATTCATGTACCATGTTCAACCTCATTTAGTTTTTATAAACTATAAAGTTAAAAATATAAAAAAAATTAATAAAAGTCAAAAGTTAAAATTTAAAATAATTCTTTCTTGTAAATAATTTTCGGGGTAAAATAAATATTTAAAATGTTATTAAAATGTTTTTGCACAATTAACTTGAGGTACCGTTTTTAAACGGGCGATGTGGGGTGCTAACACCTTCCCTACTCGTAACCGACTCCCGAATCCAAATCTCTTTTTTTTAAAAGACCAGTTTACCTTTAAATAATTGGGTTTTCTAAGATTTTCCCAATAAAAATCTTAGTGGCGACTCCTCTTTTTTTATCCATCTTTTCGCGCCTCCCAGACGGGACGGTCGCGACAGCTGGGGATTTTAGAGAGTCAGGCCTATCATAGTTGGTTGTGCAACTTCTTTTAATAACTTTGAAAATATTAGTTTTACCCCTCTTTGTTTTATTTGTTTTGTATATAGTATTATATGTCTTAATAAATGCCTTTGTACATTCTTGCAACCTTAGGGTAGAAAACTCTTGTAAATATTGGTTGTTCTTTTGCAGGCTTGGGGTTAGTTTTTTGGGTTTTGTGCAGGTTTGCTTGCTCCCAGCACACACATCACCATCACATACTCACACACTTTTGGGCTCTATACCCGAGTCTTGGAATGCCGTAGGATTAGAAGGGGCTTCAGTGATGTTATTGTGACGCTTTTGCGCCCCTGACAGACATTGATTCTCCCGCTCGGATTGCTACCGAAACATGGACTGCCATATTGTGACTTTTCAGTCCCTGTGGTGAGGTTCATGGATTCGGATCCTTATCTTTTAGATGAGGGTAATCCGGGGACCATATGTTTAGGGGTCTAGATCTGTCCCGAAAGTCATGCACATAAATGCCATTAGTAGCCTACCAAAATAGGGTCTCGACCTCAGAAATTCAAACTTTAGGATATGACCCATGTAGGACAAAAGGGAGCACATTCCACCTTTTTCTGCAACATGAATAATCACGTTTATATCTCATGCATTTCCATAAATGGTAAAAAAGGGGATTTGTGTAAATCATCTTTCTGTAACTCATTCATATTCTTTGTATATTTTGTATCTTATGCATTAAATATTTTGTTAGGTTCATAAAAAAAAAACCATTTTCATGCATTCCTCTCATGCGTTCATTACAAAAAAAATCATTTATCTCAAGCATTCATAAGAAGAAAAAAGGAAAAAATAAGAAGCCATGCATCTCCTTCATTTTATGCATGCATCACTAAAAACTTTTCAGACCAATAAATTAAAAATTCATACATTTCATGCATCAATTACTTTTTATGTCAATCTCATCATTAAAAAAAATCATATCAGTCGTTCACTAAAAAAAAAATTTATCTCAAGCATTCATAAAAAAAAATTTGATTCATCTAAAAAATAGGAAGCTCATCTCATGCATTGTCGTTTTTGTGAATAAAAAGTGCCTTCATGCATCACATTCATTAAAATTTTGAGTCAGTATAAATATTCCTTTTTCATACATATCATGCATTAATACCTTTTGGGTTAAAAAAAAATCATACATTTCATATACCCATTCCGTTTTAAGTTAAAAGTTTATTAAAAAAATAAAAATAAAAATATCATTCCATGCATTGTGCTCCTTAGAGAAGAGTAAACCACTGCACTTTCAATCAAAAAGAATGTCAACTCAACCTTGGACCATGAGGTGGAACTAGAGACAGTGATCGAAAAATGTAGGCACAATCTTTTGCCTAATCATGGATGTTTGGATGTCAATGTGAAGGATTTTATATAATCCTACTGGAGTCAGGTAGCACATATTCACGCTCTTATGGAGTGATCTTTGGAAAATCATGCAAATTCGGGATAATAAGGCCCTGACCGAGGAAGAAAGAAATCATGATAAGGACAGTCCCAATCAACTATGGAGAGTTCAAGATGAAGGCTATGCTAACATCATCAGAGATTCAATCCTAGTGATTGAAAAGAGCCAATACTTTGTGATCCCCATCTCGAGAATTTCTAAGCAACAAAGGCTAGATTTGTTTATCAGGGAATTACCATGACACAATGGTTATGTTGTATTCTATCATGAGATAATTGAACCATGTTCACTTTCTTGAAGCATTAATGTAATGAATTTGCATGCGTACCTTGTCTCATCATTTCTTTACATCTCCATCCCCACCATAATGTTTCTCTCGTCATACTCATATCTCATCTTCCCTTTTTTTTTTCTTCCCCAAGTACCTTTTTGGTTTGGTTAATAAGGCCGACTTTCTTGAAAGTTCTTTGTGGACATCAATGAAGACCACATGTGCCAATACCTTTTCAAAAAAAAAGAAAATAATACAAATAAAAGATGAGCAAATAAATAAAACTTGGTGAGCACCATCTCTTTGTCTCTAAAATAAAGTTTTAAAAAAAAAATAAACAACCATGATTTGAAATGAAGATTGGCCATTTTTTCTCTACCCTTAGCAAAATATCATCATTATCCCTTGTTACCCCTTTTGAGCCTGAAAATTTTCTTCAAAGAACCTTGGACAAGGATCACCACTAAACAAGTTCAGGCAGGAAGGAAATGGTGATCATGAAGCATAACATTGAAAAAAAGAATTAAAAAAGAAGAAGAAGAAGAAGAATAAAAAGAAGAGAAAGAAAGAGGATAAAAAAAAACTTCATGTAAAACAGAAAAAAAAAAAAGGGGGAAAGTTAGAGGAAAACAAATGTTCTTGGAAATCGAAAAGATCATGGATCCTTGGTCCTATTCAACCTTAAAACATTTGTTTGAGCCTTCTATCCTTTTTTTCATGACTCCCAACCATTAGCCACGTTACAAGCCTCAAAAAGTCCACTCTGATCAATGAATGATTGCTACTTTTTCATCAACTTCATTTTGGGACAAAAAGTTTGTGCTCTTCTAGTTTTTAATTGATTGCTCCTCTAAAAAAAAATCCAAAAAGAATGAAAAAATAAAAAAGAAAGCCTGTTAGGCTGAAAACCCTCATAGGCAGTCTAGGCAAAAGCTTGGGCAGGATCTACATGGGGCAAAACTTTGTTTTCAAGGGCCTTATTCTAGAGCATCTCCATTATTGGATGCCCTACACTGGGGCAACACTATTCTCAAGTTTTCCTCATCAAGTGCCCTACACTGGGGCAACTTCATTCTGGGAACCTTACATTAGGGCCACTCAATTCTCAAGGGAATTGTTCTGAGGTAAATTTGTTCCCAAGCAACATATGTCGAGTCAATCGCCATGATCAAATAAATCCAAAGTGGGGCAACACCCTTCTGATCTTCATATCATCTCTTGTGCATCTTGCTTCATTTTTGTTCTCTCGAATACCATTTGAGTTGTCAAACTTCTCACACAAATCGAGAAGTTGTTCAGGCCATATTGTCCTTTCCTGTCATACTTTTGAATCCATGCAAGTTTGTTACATGATGCTTCAGGTAAGGTAAACATGAGTTCAACAGTACAATTTAACCATCTAATGATAAATCTTTGATGAACAACTCTGGCCAGAAGAATTCTTAATACAAGGGGAAAGTGGCATCTCAGTTGGCAATCAAGCAAGAAGCTTTGATCTTCACGAATAAGGGTGGCGAAATTATCCAAAAAAAAGGAAAAAAGAAAAAAAAGAGAAAAATCAAAATCAAAAAGGAAAATAAAAAGTAAACAAAAATGCTCGCCAGACTGAAAACCTGAAAAGGCAGCCTGGGCAAAAGTTAGAGCGACCCGGTAGGTTGAAAACTCTCAAAGAGCGACCTACGCAAAAATTAGGGTCAAATACAAACAGAGTACAAGAAGTCTCCTCAAACTGATAAACTGGGGCAGTTTAAGAGGACAAGCCATGAAAAGCTCCCAATACATGAAGGCTGGGGCAAGTCACATCCTTGAAGGATTGATCAGGCAATCTCATCCACTTGGGATAATCATTACGAAGAAGCATATCTCAGCCAAGAAACTAAGCATCAGTTGAGCAAGTTAGTGATCAAGGTGTCTTCCTCTAGCTCATCCCCAATCTCGGCTGCAATCAGGACTCTAAGGAGCCAATGATCAAAGAGTTTTTCGCAAAAAAATAAAAATGAAAAATAAAATAAAATCAGAGTTCCCATCAATGATAAAAACATCTCATGCATGAAAAATAATCAGGATCATAAAAAGCATCTCATGCATCATTAAAAAATTATCACAGTTTTCACCAATCATAAAAAATCGTCTCTCATATCATACATTGTCTCATCATTTCATGCATCAACAAAGTCAACATCACTTCTTGCATTTGTTCGACTTTAGCGAGCACAGGGCCCCAAAAGTCATGTTATTGTTAGCTTTAGTAGGCATAGGGCCTCATAAGCTTTGCATTTGTTCGACTTTAGCGGGCACAGGGCCCCAAAAGTCATGTTATTGTTAGCTTTAGTAGGTATAGGGCCTCATAAGCTTTGCATTTGTTCGACTTTAGCGGGCACAGGGCCCCAAAAGTCATGTTATTGTTAGCTTTAGTAGGCATAGGGCCTCATAAGCTTTGCATTTGTTCGACTTTAGCGGGCACATGGCCCCAAAAGTCATGTTATTGTTAGCTTTAGTAGGCATAGGGCCTCATAAGCTTTGCATTTGTTCGACTTTAGCGGGCACAGGGCCCCAAAAGTCATGTCTTGTTAGCTTTAGTAGGCATAGGGCGTCATAAGCTTTGTTTTGTTCGACTTTAGCGGGCACAGTGCCCCAAAAGTCATGACTTGTTAGCTTTAGTAGGCATAGGGCCTCATAAGCTTTGTTTTGTTCGACTTTAGAGGGCACAAGGCCCCAAAAGTCATGTTCTTTATTAGCTTTAACGGGCATAGGGCCCATAAGCTTTGTTTTGTTAGCTTTAGCAGACGTAGGGTCTCTAAGCTTTCATTTGTTTTAACGGGCACAGGGCCCATAAGCTTTGCTTTTGTTAGCTTTAGCAGAAATAGGGTCTCTAAGCTTTCGTCTGTTTTAATGGGCATAGGGCCCATAAGCTTTGTCTTGTCAGCTTTAGCAGGCATAGGACCTCTTAAGTTTTGTTTTGTTGTAGTTTGACTTTAGTGGGCACAGGGCCCCAAAAGTCATGTCTTGTCAGCTTTAGCAGGCATAGGGCCTCTTAAGTTTTGTTTTGTTGTAGTTTGACTTTAGTGGGCACAGGGCCCCAAAAGTTATGTCTTGTCAGCTTTAGCAGGCATAGGGCCTCTTAAGTTTTGTTTTGTTGTAGTTTGGCTTTACCGGGCGCAGGGCCCTAAAAGTCATGTCTTGTTAGCTTTAGCAGGCATAGGGACTCGTAAGCTTCGTTTTGTTTAGCTTTAACGGGCAGAGGGCTCATAAGCTATACCTTTATTGGATCCTATAGGCATAGGACCACATAAGCTTTTTACATTTTTTTTTGTCAAGCTTCAGTGGATAACCGACTCCACAAGCTTTTTATCCTTTTGCTTTCAAGCTTCAGCGGATAACCGACTCCGCAAGCTTTTGATCCTTCCCTTCAAGCTTCAGCGGACAACCGACTCCGCAAGCTTTCAACTTTTCTTTCAAGCTTCAGTGGATAACTGACTCCACAAGCTTTTTACATTTTTTTTTTCAAGCTTCAGTGGATAACCGACTCCACAAGCTTTTTATCCTTTTGCTTTCAAGCTTCAGCGGATAACCGACTCCGCAAGCTTTTGATCCTTCCCTTCAAGCTTCAGCGGACAACCGACTCCACAAGCTTTTTACATTTTTTTGGCAAGCTTCAGTGGATAACCGACTCCACAAGCTTTTTATCCTTTCGCTTTCAAGCTTCAGCGGATAACCGACTCCGTAAGCTTTTGATCCTTCCCTTCAAGCTTCAGCGGACAACCGACTCCGCAAGCTTTCAACGTTTCTTTCAAGCTTCAGTGGATAACCGACTCCACAAGCTTTCTATCCTTCTGCCGTCAAGCTTCAGTGGATAACCGACTCCACAAGCTTTTTACCTTTTCTGTCAAGCTTCAGTGGACAACCGACTCCGCAAGCTTTTAATCTTTTCTTTCAAGCTTCAGTGGATAACCGACTCCACAAGCTTTTTACATTTTTTTGGCAAGCTTCAGTGGATAACCGACTCCACAAGCTTTTTATCCTTTCGCTTTCAAGCTTAAGCGGATTTCAGCGGATAACCGACTCCGTAAGCTTTTAATCCTTCCCTTCAAGCTTCAGCGGACAACCGACTCCTCAAGCTTTCAACGTTTCTTTCAAGCTTCAGTGGATAACCGACTCCACAAGCTTTTTACCTTTTCTGTCAAGCTTCAGTGGACAACCAACTCAGCAAGCTTTTAATCTTTTCTTTCAAGCTTCAGGGGACAACCGACTCCGCAAGCTTTCAACTTTTCTCCTCAAGTTTCAATGGACAACCGACTCCACAAGATTTTTATCCTTTTGCTACCAAGCTTCAGCGGATAACCGACTCCGCAAGCTTTTGATCCTTCTTTCAAGCTTCAGTGGACAACCGACTCCGCAAGTTTTCAACTTTTCTCCTCAAGCTTCAGTGGATAACCGACTCCACAAGCTTTTAATCATTTTTTCTTCAGCGGATAACCGACTCCTCAAGTTTTTAAACTTTTTGTCAAGCTTCGACGGGTACTGTACCCCGTAAGCTCTGCCTGTTCAAGCTTCAGCGGACAAACAACTCCCTTAAGCTTTTTATCTTTATGTTCGAGTTTCTACGGGCAGTCCATCCCGTAAGCTTTTAATTATGCATCCGTCTACTTGTCAGCGAACACCGGCCAAAATTGGAGTTCATGTCTTTACTCGTTTCTTATAACGATAATAGGTTAACTACGATTACCTACTATCTAATAAGAAACAAGTAAAGAGGGGCAGCTGTGAACACCTAATTTTGTCCGGGTGTTTTTTCTTTTTAACCAATATTTTTTTAAAATAAAAATATATAAAAATCTGCAAAAATATTAAAAATGATCTTTGTGCATGTTCTCGGTCCCGTTTTCTTATTTGGTTGCAAGTGTCTTTAAGCCCATGATCCAAGTCATCCAACACAAAAAATAATAAATAAATAAATAATAAATAAATAAATAAATAAAGGAATCAGAAGTTTGACTTTTAAAAAAAAAAGGAAAAAATACAAAAATTTAAAAGTAACAAAAGAACAAATCAAAGAACGCAGAACCTTGCAGACATACATCCATGAAGAAAAAGCCAAAGCTCTTGATGCATTTTAGAATAAGAAAGGGACCTAACATAAAGGAAGAAAGATGCAGAGAGTTGGAAGGCAACACAGTTGAAGCAAAGACCAGAATGGAAAATAGACAAGGACAATGGTATGCAACTTTAAAGCTGACTTGGGACTTGTCTTTTGTTTTTATGGAGAAGAGTTTGTTTTAAAGGGAGGCGAGAACCAAAACGGGGGGAACCACTCTCACCTCACTCCCTCAAGATTATCGTCGCCCTCTTCTCTCCCCACACTCACCCTTCTCTGTTGCAAATTCAAAACAGAGACCACCCTCACCTCACTCCCTCAAAATTTTCGTCACCTTCTTCTCTCCCCACACTCACCCTTCTCTGTTTCACATCCCCTCACTGGTTCTCTCGGTTGCCTTCTCCTTCCCTGTTTCTCCCTTCAGATCCAACAGATCAAGGTCCAAGGAGGTGCGTCCATCCATGTCTCTTTCGTTCCTCCCTCAGATCCAACAGAATGAGGTCCCCTGAGGTGCGTCTCCTCCTCCCAACGGTGCAGCCGTGACTTGCGTCTCCTCCCTGCGGTGCGGCCATGAGTTTCGTCTCCTCCACACAGCAGAAACACACACACACCACTTGGTCTTCTTCTTCTCCACTTTCAAAAATTTCTCCCCTTTGCTCTCTAAACCCACACAGTCGCGCTTGAGCATCTTCTTCTTCTGGTTTGTGTCTCCTCTGCTGCGGTTTCATCGGCGCCGCCCTTAGCCACCGTCAGAGCCGCCTGACGCCACTGCACCGGACCTTCCCATAGCCACCACCTCCTCCTCCTTCCTTAGATCCGCGAGCTCCGCCCTCACCGCAGCGAATCCGCACCAGACGCGACTGCTGCGCCGCTCCGCGTCCGTCCCAGCAGCCACGAACCTGCACCAGACGCGACCTCCGCGTTCGACTGCTGCTCGCCTCCGCCGTGAACAGCACCAGTGGCCATTTGCTCCCTGCACAACTCTGGTAACAACAGTGGAGGCTAGGGTTATGATTTGGTTGCCTTTGTCTGTTTCCTTTTAGTTCTTTTTACCCCTTTTTTTATGTCTTGTTAAAATTATTAGAGCCTGATGGAATGGGCCTGCAATGGCAGCATGAAGCCCAAAGTTGTTTGTTTCTTTCGGCCTAGTACATTGGTCCTCTTATTTGGGTCAAGCCTTTTTAGATAAGAAAGATGTTTAATCTAAAAAAAAATTCAAGTAAATGAAAAATAAAAAAAATCTAAAATAAAAATAGTGCTTTTAAAAAATATTTTCGGTCCTTATTTTAAATAAAAAATTTCTCCTAAAATTTCTTTTGAATTCACGCAACAATCTGCAATGTTGATGTATGATTTTTCATCCTCAAGTGTTGTATGAATTGTAAGGGTTCATCGTATAGCTCGCTTATCTTTAACCCTGCGCAAGAGTGAATTCCCTTTAAAAAATATTAAATGTTTTTAATTTATCCTTTAATCAATTTCACCCAATTTCATTTTTTATAAAAATCTTTTTAATTCACGCAACAATCTACGATGTTGATGTATGATTTTTCATCCTCAAGTGTCGTATGAATTGTAAGGGTTTATCGTGTAGCACTGCTATCTTGGACTCTATAAAAAAGTGAATTTATTCTGAAATAAAATCATTTTAAAACAAAAAAAAATCAAAATCTTTGTCAAAATTAAAATCAACCAACCAATCAAATATTTTCTAAAGAACTACGTGGCTTTGAGTTTCCCATCGCACCCGGGAATACGTAGGAGCAAGATAAATCATCTTGTCGGGCCAAAACTAAATTTTCCTTTTTTTGTGTCCCTTTTTATGTTTAAATAATTAACCAAAATAATTAAACTTTTCTCTTTCCAGGGATGCTCTATGGACACGGTGCCATGTTTAATCCCTTAGATTTGAGGTTGCTCTGTGGACTCATGTACCATGTTCAACCTCATTTAGTTTTTATAAACTATAAAGTTAAAAATATAAAAAAATTTAATAAAAGTCAAAAGTTAAAATTTAAAATAATTCTTTCTTGTAAATAATTTTCGGGGTAAAATAAATATTTAAAATGTTATGAAAATGTTTTTGCACAATTAACTTGAGGTACCATTTTTAAACGGGCGATGTGGGGTGCTAACACCTTCCCTACTCGTAACCGACTCCCGAATCCAAATCTCTTTTTTTTTAAAAGACCAGTTTACCTTTAAATAATTGGGTTTTCTAAGATTTTCCCAATAAAAATCTTAGTGGCGACTCCTCTTTTTTTATCCGTCTTTTCGCGCCTCCCGGACGGGACGGTCGCGACACAGTGCACACACATGCAATTAATGGCACCAACACACTGTGCAAGTGCCTAATTTGGTAAGCCAAATTATTTAAGTTTAGCTCTTTTTTCATTAATTTCCCACGCATGATCCATTTGGCATTTGGTCAGCAATGAATCAAAATGCATAATCTATCAACATGCAGAAGTGCTAATTACCCACACGATTCTCATTGCTCATCAACAACAAACATGATTCAATCAGGTGGGATGACAGTGATGGAGTTTACAAGCTGAATG